>CAJRST010022223.1:7402923-7545706 GCA_907169785.1 Menidia menidia | reverse complement strand
GGGGTAGTTGTACTCGGTGTGGTTGGCGTAGTTGTAGCTTTTGTTGTTGTGGAAGGGGTAGTTGTACTCGGTGTGGTTGGTGTAGTTGTAGCCTTGGTTGTTGTGGTTGGGGTAGTTGTACTTGGTGTGGTAGTCGGGGGAGTTGTGCTTGGTGTGGTGGTAGCCTTTGTTGTCGGTGTGGCTTTGGTTGTTGTGGTTGGCGTAGTTGTAGCAATTGTGGTGGTTGGAGTAGTTGTACTTGGTGTCGTTGTAGCCTTTGTCGTTGTGGTTGGGGAAGTTGTACTTAAAGTGGTTGTAGCCATTGGGGTGGTAGTCTGCAGGGTTGTACTTGGTGGGCTGGTTGTTGTTATTGGGCAAGGTTCACTTCCATTGATCACCGTTGAATTAAAGCAAATTGCGTGGTAGCACATCCCCATGTTGTCACTGACATTGTATATGACTTCACCTTCGTCGTATATTGTCCCATTGAAAATGCAATACGAACAATCTTCAACACATGTCTGATTCTTTTCATCAAATATTGGCTTATCTTCTGGACACACTGGATAACAACCTGTAGAATTCATGGAAAATATTCAACATTTTTAAGTGTCACTACTTTTTGATGAGATATTAAAAAAGGTTACTTGTTTTGTCTTACCCTCAAGGTTTGGTATTGGGTTTCTGCAAACACCCTCTGGATTCAAACATGTTTTGTAGCAAGGTGTGTGGCATGGATGATAGTGCCACTTGCAGTCATCAGGGCTGTTGTAGTAATCACAAAAAACAGCTGCAAAAGGAATAGCACAATATGTAATCTAAGAAATAAAATGGATCCAGTTAATTACATTCTGTTTTGTACAAAGACATAAAGCCATATGAATGCATATCCTCCTTTGGTGTGTTCTTTCAAGATGTAGTGTCAATGAGTGTAAAATATTCTTCTTTTATTTGATCGCTCAGCCATATCCTCATTTAAATGACACACACATATTTGAAAAAATGATCTATGCTTTTCACAAATACTTATGCAGTTTGATCAATGTGTCAGATAAAGTGGATTTGAATTTGTTTTTGACATTTTGTTGAATCATGTTAAAAGTGGTGCTCCCTGATAAATACATTATCTAAAAAATCTATCCCAGAAAAATGTATGAAATACTGTAATGTAATTTTTTGTACACTTTTGTATCAGAAAATGGTTCTGTCAATGAAGTGAAAAAACACTTAACTGAACAAGAACGTTGCATTTGAAAATCAGATATTTAGAGTTGATATTTACTCCTGTTGCATGGTCTAAGGTCAGAAACACTTTAAATAATTATCTCCATAACAGGATTCCATAGTTTACTTACGACAGATGTCAGGCGTTCTCCATGCAACACAGACGCCGGCCTCATTACAAGCTTGAGCATAAGCTGCAACTGCTGAGCAGAAACACTCACAGTCTCCTCCAGTATCACAGGTACATGAGTCTTTCACACAGTTGTCATGAAATGGGCGAGGATCTACCTGTTCAGTCATTCAAATTTGATGATAGAACTGTTAAACAGTTCATTTTAATTGTTAGAGAAGATAACTTACACAGTTACAGAGGACCCTTACTTACCTTACTGTGACAGTTTTTGAATGTAGTTCCTGTTATGATGCTGCACATCATTTTTGCCCAGTGATATCGTTTGTTTGATACATCACAAGTGTCAATACTCTCCTCCACATCTGGGCAGGTGCTGGATACTCTCCAGCTATTTGCAAATTCAAAGACATTACTCACAACCATCTGACCCTGGGTGGTGAAGTCATTTTGTCCGTCTCCATCAAAATTTCCACACAAGCCACAAACTGTTCCCTGTGGAAACACACAAAAGAGCCACATACTGTATGTCACTGGAATAATTTATATAATTTAGAAAAAGAGGATGCAAATGAAGTTTTATGTTTGTTGACATTGTAAAATGGGTCTCAATGGAGTTTTCGTCCTACTGACTGACTATATTGGTATAACTGTTGTTATACCAATAACCAAAATACCTCAACTCAAAATGTGTTATGAAAATAAAACAAAGCACATAGAACAGAGCACATATGAAAAACAGCACTTAATGTGTGGAAATATCGCTTTTGCCAGAGGCTTCAGTCATGCTCCTTTCCTGTGACTCACGCTGTGCTTTGGTTCCAGAAGGATGCGAACAGTTGTTTTGCGATCCCACATGACTGCCAGACCAACATCAGACTCAACCACCAGGTACAGGCCAACCCTCCGTATTCTGTATTTAATCATTGAGCCGTGTTCCAGATCATTTTCTTCAAATTTTCCTTTTGATAGTTTGATTTCTTTTCTCTGTAATAAAACAATATCCCTTTTACTATTTTCAGAACTTGATTTGAAAACAGAAAACATGTTAGTGTTTTTGTGTCTCACCCCGAGTTGAATTCTGACAGTTTTTGAGCAGGTGGTGCCCGTAGATCCACATGGTACATTTTCTGTGGTGACTCCAAAGGTTTCCTTCACTGTTTTATTTCCACATTTATTCTTGAAAGAAAGGCATTCATTTACCATCCTGGGCTGTTTCTACATTTTATCCAAATAGCCTTTACGCAACTTTAACAATTGCACATATCTACCTTCAAAGCAATGTAAGAACAATCTCCTTGAAAGCCATATGTTTGCTGATCGAATGTATTATAGTGGCCAGTTCCATAAAAAACACAGGTTCCTGGACATTTTTTCTCTGTGCACTCCCATGTTCCACTTTTGCAGGTACTATATCAGAAATGGTCAAGTATAATATGCTGTTTGAATATTTTATGTGTGTAGTCAAAAATGACTGTCATAGTATAAATTCAACTGAAAACATGTCCTTACCAGGTGTTACACTGATTTGGAATTTGTGTTCCAGGGGCAAATACACCACCGTCATGTTGGCATGGACACTCGCTTTCTTTCACACAAGAACCTTTGCCATCATCAAGGAGTCCGGCTGGACAACGACAGCCTGACTCACACTCTGTGGAATCCTGAGAGGGCAGTAAATGGCAGAAAAGGAGAAAACTCATGATGACTGACAATGTCATGAATTAGCATTAAGAACTGTCTCAAAACTATTTTGTCATAAAAACAGGGTTATACAGAGTCAAGGACTCCTTTCAGAAAAATGAAAGTGTCTGATCTTTGAGTAAGTGAACAACAAATAGGGATCACGACAGCAGCAACAACTTACGCAAACATTACTCTCCAGATTTAAACACGTTCGAGCACATTGTTGGTCAAGACCTCCTGAGCCTGCACTAGAACAGTTGAAGAACACTTTTGGAGAAACACATGCTGCAAAAAGAGAGAGAAACCGTGAATACATGCAATTGACATCAAATATAGTACATGTGAAAATATTTCTGATGATTTCTAAAAGCTGTATCTGCAGACTGTATGCTGATCTGCTGCATGTAGGAATGAACCATAAGCTGCAAAAGGAACTGGACATTGGGTCAACAAAACATTTAAAAAAAGTTAAATGGAAATAGTTAATGGATTTGATACTGCTTAAAAAAAACAAAGGTGGAAGAACTGGTGGAGGTCTTTGTTATTCTGCCATTTAGATAGGTTGAACTGTAATGTCTAACTGCTAAACAGTAAGGTTCAAATGTAAAATGGCAAAAATGACAGCTGCAGACCATTTCAACAAAGAGAGAATTCTAATGAAAAAGGACAAATGTTAAATGGATCAGCAGAAAACAGATTTTAAATGTGAAGGAGAGAAATACAGATGGAAGAATGACTCGAAGTAAGCAGAAAACAGCAGAAGATGTTAAAGTGTCACTGAGTCGTTCCAAAGGGCAGGAAAGTTAAAAAAAAATGCTGTGACATTCAGAAAAAGCTGTATGTCTTGTGACATGTTTAAAGTTTAAATAGTTTCTGTAACTGAAAACATGCAGGAGCGGAATTTGTCTGAGGTTATAGCAACAACTTCCAAGACGAGATTAATGTTTTGCTATATATTAAATGCAGAAAAATATCCGGAAGATATAATAAGAAGAAATAAACAATAAAGAAAAGCAAAAACAAATAAGCTGACCTGATGAGCGGCTTCTCCAAGAATGGCAATGAAGCATTCCATTGTTACAAACACTAGAATTAAAAATGAAAGAAAGTCGAGAGAATTGTGATTAATACAGTAATGAGACATCACAAAAGTACTTCATGAAGCAATTTAAAAGTAGTTTTCAAGAGACTCACCAGTGCTGGTCTTTGATGTTGATTGACTTCCCTGGCTTGACATAGACTCCACTGTGATAACAGGAACATTTAGCCACGGGGACGCACTTGCTGTGTTCATTTAGATAGAAACCCTCCGCACAGCCACAGCCATCCACAGGCAAGAAGTCAGAGGTGCAGATTTTCTGCTCAGAGCTCAGTGATCTGCATGTCAACTGGCATCTCTGATGTTTGTATGAGAAGACCTGAGATTCTGGGCAGCTCTTTGTGTATTTTTCTATTGTGCGGACAGATCAACATGATAATTGAATGTATTTATGACTTACAAAGAGACGCAAGAGTTGATCGAACTCCAGGAATCATCGCTCAGTTGTGTCTCAACATAATGAATTCAATTCTCTTACCACACACATGTTCTGTCCAGTCTGTAAGGAAAACCCCCTGTGCTGCACAAGCACGAGCATACGAGGAGAAAACAGCGCACAGGCAAGCCTCACTCTTCTCACAGTTGCAGCTGGAGTACATGCAACGCTACAGGAGAAATAAAAAGCTATTAGAAAGCCATAGTCTTATTCAACCGAGAAACCACATAACACAGAGATTTTTATTTTACCTTGTAGTACAGCTGAGGATCCACCACTGACCGGCAATGGGAGAATGTGCTGTTTGAACTTAGGAGTAACGCACACCAGTGTCTGGCGTATTGTTCTGAAAAAGAACAATCCTTTGATTTTTAGTGCCTTTAACTGTGTTTTACACTAACGAAATGGCTTCCGAGTGTAAAGTATTGTTTAATAATTGTGTGATTGGCAATAAAAAGGACAAATAAAAGAAGAACCATTGTTGGATACCATTTTCCACACTAAGAGAGCAGGGGTCATCCAGTCTTTCCTCCCTGTCACTGCACATGAGGTTAGCCTTCCAGGAGTTAACGAAAGATGCAGCAGTTCCCTCCACAATTCCCTGTGGAGTCTTCATGTCATCAGACAGGACCATGTTGAAGTTCCCACATAGACCTGAAGAATGGAAATAATAGAGAATAAAATCAAATAAATCAGAAATATAGATGTGCTTGCAAACATAAACAGGATGAACAAAAGCTATATTTTTACAAAGTGATTGAGGATCAGCCAATTGTCAGCCAAACAATTAATTGTATTTTCCACTAGGTTTAAACTTTTATTGTTAAACACCTGTTAGGGAAAAAGCCCATGTTCTTTTTGTTGCTCATCCAGAGTTGGATACTACAAGCTGAACAAATGAGTCAAGACCAACATAGATAAAAAGATTTGAAAACAATTGAAAACTATATCCTCACAATCCTATTCCGAGTCAGTCTTTGGTTCTCCCTCTATTATTGATGTCAAGAAAGCCTCTAATGAAAGTTATTATTGTGGCATCTTGAAAAAATAACAAATTCTTCACTGATCTAGGCATATGTGAAAGAACATTTCTTCTTCTCTCAGCTGTCCCCGGTTGCTGATCTTTTTTACCCCATCCCACAACAATAACCTTGACACCCTACGTGGAAACAACATTACAGGTTGGTAAGAAATGGTCCCTACTGGAAGCCTTCACTCATTGCCAGTGTATACTAATACACAGTAGCAGCCCAATGGGGCGTCAGTATGGTATCTAGTGAAAATAAAATCACTATGTTTGTATCACTTCTTCAAGTACTGGAGGTCCTTCATCTTTGACAGATGGAATTAATGGATTTCAATCTATTGCTATTTACAGAATCATCGTTTTCATCAAACTAGTATGGTTCAAGTGCTGGGATAGAAAAATGTTTCCTAATGACAATATCAGTAACTTATTTTCATTTATTATATCATCAAAGCATAACAATAGCAACTGAAGTAACAGAAGTCACAAAACCTTTGCTGAAGAAAAAAGTTAAACTTACCCTTTGTCTTTGTTTTGTAGCTCTGTTCCAGGCTGATGTAGACTTGCATGATGGGAATATGCTGGATCTGAATTTGTAACCCAAAACTTGTCTGGAGAAATATATGGAAGGATGATGCCTCAAAAATGTTGATGTCTCCTGTGATTAAAAGTCAGATACCAAACAGGAATGATCCCATTATGAGATTCAAGCCTAAATACAAACTGAGAAGTAAAAGGTTTAATTCACAATGTTTTTTTCTCATTTTACTTACCTGAATGGTATGGCAAACTGACGGTCTGAGCATTCTGCTTAACCATGCCATTGGAGGTAAATATCAACACCTGAAACAACACAACGTTCATTAACTGTGTTGCAGACATCAGGTGGCCAGTTTTAACATTTTATTCAGTCTTGAACTCACATTGTTTTTATCATTGTTCAGCAGGATTTTAAGAGCCTTCAGACAAGTGTCAAACTTCTGGTGTGCACATGGTACCAGCTGGACTAGAATGGTAAACTTTGGACTCACACCGTCCTTTAATTTGAATTATAAAGAGAACAAATTAAAAAATGAATGGAACAAAAAACTTACATCAGATCTTCATATAAACTTTTTTCCACTCAACGCTACATTACGAATGCACTTTTTCACCTTGGTTTCTACTTTAGCCAAGGTGTAGAAACAGTCTCCATGGAAAGTGTAGGTTTTCCCATCAAAAGTGGTGACGTGTGAACCATCTTCCACAGCACATGTAGCAGGTGTTTCAACACTTACACAATCCCATCTCCCCTCAAAACATGTACTGGACAGAAAAAAAAGATTTTAATAAAACTGGTAAATGTACTGGTTATAATACACTCTGTTTATGTTGTATTGCATCAGACTTACCATTCTTCCCGTCCCTGTCGATAGATTTCTCCAGAGTCATAGATTTTGCCGTGCTTGCACTGACACTCAGACTGAGCAATGCACCCTCTCATGGAAATATCATCAAACACGGTTCCTGAAGAAGAAAGTTACACTTAAGTTTACTGGCTATGAACTGAAGTTTGGGTTATATGTGAATCACAGGTGAGGTGAACAAACCAGGAGGACAAAAGCAGCCGTCCATTTTGTGGTCTTCACACAGGGAACTTGTGTCCTGAAGTGTGCAAGTATCCATACAAGGTGAACCACTCTCATCATAAACCATGTTGTACGGACATTCTTTGGCTGTAAGAATAATCAATATGATCATCTTTGAGATAGGTAGAGTATTACTGTTGTTTTACAGTAATACTCTTTCTGCTCATTAATAACATCTAAACTGAGAGCTTAAAAACTGCCTTTCATTCACCAAACAGATTAACAGATTTTTTTTAATTGTATCACTGTGATCTAATCTCTAGACCATATTTATTTAAAAATGATAACCTAATAGAGAAAAACTACTCCTGAAAAGTAGAAAGAAACTTACCACAGAGCTGAGCTGTCCTCCAGTTGGGAGGCTGCCCTCCTGCATGAGAACACTGTCGAGAGAACTCTGACAGTGTGCTGCAGACACAGAAGTCATTTGTAATATTGTCACAGCCACACATGTCCTGCACACATGCCTGGATGTAAGCCTCAGGGTTTATCAGCTTGGTGCACGAATTCCAGGACTCTGAACGGAGCATTTTTTCACAGGTGGTTTTCTAAAAAGATAATAGGAATGAAAATGATCATGGTTCCAACAACCACCAGGTCAATACTGCAAAAACTGGATGATGAACTGACAAACTCCTTGCAAGAATCCAGCTCATTCACAGCCTCTGCTGATTCATCTTCCTCTTCAAAGGGATCCTCACAATCATCATTAGGACGATGGGCTTTGTGTTGATTACCAAACTCTATTGGGCTGATTTTACGACCTGCATATGACCAATTCATGATGTCAGAAGTTGTATCACTGAGGAAAATTATCATTATAAAATGAAAAAATGTACATACCATCCTGAATGAACTCATTGTAAAGAGGAACACCATTGAAGTCTCCACAAAGTCCACAAGTGCGGTTTGCATAATCATGATCAATTTCAACCTTTAAAACAGAGGATGTAAGTCTTAGAAACATTCTATAAACACCTCTGAAATATTTAAAAGGTAAAAACATTACAAATGAATGGAATACAATTATCATACAAAACATAAAATATTTTCTATGGCTATTTTCCCGTTTTTTCTTAAAGAAAATGAACTTTGGTTTAAAGTTTTTTGAAGATTTTGTTTCAAATGAAATTAGTCATGTTTTTAGTTTAATCGTACACTAATTAAATGATCACATTTATCTAAACGTAACCGCACATCAAGCGGTTCCCTTCTCTGTAGCAGTAATACAATGACATGTTCCAAATTACGGCATAATCCGAAGAATCATCAAAAAGGACTTTGGAAGATCTCAATTTGAAGAACAATTGTTATTAATGCTTTGTGTTTTTACCATGACTGCATCATCACTGTTCCACATGACAGTTATCCCAACTTTGGACTGGAGCTTGATGTAAATGGCATTTTTCTCCACCTGAACCCCTCCTTTGTGGAACGGTAGTGTGACTCTGGTAAAAAAAAAAAAGAGACCAATGATAAGATGTTTTAACAGTAAATGCTACAACTCCTTCCACGGGAGAGATGTCATCGTCCTTGATACTTACTGTTCATTGTTTACGGTCACCCAACTCTTGCTGAGGTGGAATGAAAGGTCATTGATGGTAACCAGCACATAACTGACGGTAGGGTTTCCGTCATTTTCTTTCCTCTTCATGTGCACTGAAAACTCCTGATAGGACTCATGGCAGTCAGAGACCAGATTGTATTCACACGTACCAGGAAACTGGTACACATCACCATCAAAGGTCTTGAAGTGCTCTCTGCCCCATGTGCTGCAGATACTGCTGACATGGTTGCGAACTGGAAAGGTCAAAAAGTTTGTGCCATCAAACTAACAGTGGAGGATGTCCCATACAATTTGTCATATTTCTTTTTAGAAATTCTAATTTAACATGATAAACTTTACATTACATTAAAAATCTGAGCCTTACCCAGCAGGCCTTGGACCTCGGTAAAAACGGACAAAGCGAGGAAACACAACCACGCAGATCTCCCCCTCATCTTTGCCATGGTGGCCTTTCTTTCACCAAAGCTGGACGTGGTCAGACTGCACATGACTCCCATATATATTGAGATTGCACTATTTTTTTCTCACACCCTTTTTCTGAATAGGACCAGAAGTTTTACTACCAAGACACAGCAAACATTTGCTAAGGAAATGTTTGACGCCATTCAAAAGTCCCCTATAAATTGTTCTTACATCGTCCTTATCTCTTTTTTGAACAAATGTGTTTGCACTTCAAACAAAAATGCATACTCATACAGGATTATTAAGGCTGTAAAAACGTGTGCTCTTTTCTTTTAAATTGATTTTTAAATAAGTTAGAATGTGAGTAATTTTTGACAAATCAGTGTCAAAGACTTTGATATTATATTTAGGCACAGATTGCTGAGCAACATCAAAGACACATTTTCCCATTATGGTATATTTTACTGATGATGAAAATAAATATTTAGAATATTTACAATTGATAAATTTAGATCCTACAATTCTTTTATCATTTGTTGTAGGGATCACAAATATCTTGTGAATTAGGAAAATGTTTGTTCAAACCAAATAAAACATTAAGTTTAAGCTTTGGTTTGCATTTATTATTGCAGACTGCACAGTCTGAATGTTCTGTGGTTCTCTTTCGTAGCTTGATGGAATTTGCTATCAGCTACTTACATTTTGAGAAAAAACAAAAACTGTCTTAGGTTGTTTATGAGAAAAAGAAGCATGGGTCTAATGAATGGAAGGCTTTTAGTCTTTGAATTAATGATAGGCAAGGGATTATTTCAATACATAACATAATAAAATGATGTACCAAATCGCAGTTTTTCTTACGCTCCCATCATGTCATCTTCTAGTCAGATGGTATTGGGTTTCTCTAAATCACCATGCCTTTGTCTTGTTCTTCCATCACAACTGGAGAATTTGTCTGGGTAACAATTTGAGTGGTATCTTCTAAAATTTAGTCATTTTACCTTTTGTTTTGTAACTATTTTAATTCAAATCAAAATGTGGGATGAATGTGTTGGTCTATAGAGGGGACATGTGGCCTTCAATATTTTGCATTGAATCTATAATATTGGAGATTTACTATATGTATATATAAAATGCCATACGCTGGCTCCACTTCTCTTCCACTTTACTTATGAATGAAACATACCGTGGTAAAACTCTGAAATGTCTTTCAACATGAGATATCTGAGCTCTTTTTCCTTCTTGAGTGGAATATTATAAAAATTGACTTATTAGAAAAAACACAGTCGCAAAATATGTTAAAACATTGGCGTACACAGTGTTAAATGTTGCATTTATTATAGGAACCTTAAGAATGAGAAACCATGATGTTTTATCCATTTTTAACTGCTAACAAACAAAAAAGAAATATTTAATGAAACAAGCATAAAAAGATTGATGAGACAGGTCTTTCACATTTACTAGTGAAACTTGTTGCTTAATGAATCGTAAAACCGTAGCACTTTAAAGTTAATATTTGCTTTAACTAGTAAGAGTACATAAACCATTATCTTAATTGCATTTGGTCAATGAATGGCACAGGATGTGCATTTGAGGTGACGACGCAACATCCTTGATGACTGTCATCCTCTTCCTTCACCATCTCTTTAACATACACAAGATTTGGTATTTAAGAACCAAATATTTCAGCCATGCAGGGCTCTGTGTTTCGTTCCTTAACAAATATCAGTAACTCTGAAACCTAATATTAAGGTGCTTTTTTAACCAATCTGCCACACGGTTTGTTGTGTTGGTTTTGGGTTTGTTCAAGCAGGTCACGCCATCCTTTCCAAATCTTCTCCACCATTTCATGCTGTTGAAATTGTATTCGATAAGTGTGAAATCTGCAATTCCAAGTTAATAACAAATTAAAAGTCTTCTGGAAAGTTTTCATATAATCTTCCAGCCAAAACTCCTCGTTAGAAACAAATAAAAAGTCTTCCGGAAAGTTTTCATATAATCTTCGAGCCAAAACTCCTCCATGTGCAAATAGGGCTTCAAACCACTCCCACAGGAGGACAGCTGTATGGTGAGAGAGGCCCTCCGTAATTACTTTTGTGTTGATTTAAGGTGGACAGCACATTCACCAAATAATCTTAAAACTGTTTTTGCAATGCAAATAAGAGCATCAATACAAGTAAATTAATTTTGTGTATAGTTTATCATATTTTTTTGTTTTCCACAGATTATATTAGTGAAATAAATACAGAATGAACTTCAATTAATAAGCCAAAAAGTAAACATCAGTCAAAGTGTCAGCACTAATTCAAAAGTCAATATTCTGGATGGAGGATGTGTTATCAACGTGTAACCAAAAGAGTGCATGAGACAAATTCCATCCAAACACCCCCACAATTCAAACATCAAACCCACAGGTAAAGTCCCATGGCACCAGCTCCATCTATGACAAAAAAAACAGCGGCTAAATTGAAATATTGACCAAGGAAATTTAATTTAATTTTTTAAATGAGGAATGATTTTGTGAATGTTACTTGTGCAGTCTATTTAAAATGTCGCAGTGGGCATAAGATGTAAGCAGATGGTGCTAAGAAAAATGTGACCTGCAGGTGGCGGTATTGATTTCGTTGTCAGGCAACAGAGTGTAACAAAGCTGCGCATGCGCAGCGTGGTTATCACTACACGGTAGCTGTTTGAGATTCAGCTGCATCGAAGTGAAAACAACTTAGATCTTTGAAATAAAGAGTTACCAGCGTGCAACTCTCCTTAAACCTGGTCCCTATGGGTGAGTTTGAATTTGTCAAGTGTATAACTGATAGCTAGCGCCAGGTTTGAATTAGTACAGGCTAATTATACGCGACTAGCTTAACCATTACACGTTTTGTTCTGCCACTTCTGCTCCAAGATGCACACGGTGGATTTGGTGTGTTTGGAGCGTCTTTATTTAATTCAAACCCACATTTTAGGCCTACGCTTATCTTTAATGGGATTTATTGAGTGGACATTATATTGCTCTGTTTACCGTCCCAAGTTTATAACAGGCCATGGGTCGATCAGTCCGAAAACTAAAACCTGTATGCAGGAAGTCTAGTGGAAGCCAGAACTATTGCAGGACTATTTTCTTAGGTTGCATTACTTAACTCCTTATTACAAAGATGAACACAAAACCTTCATAAAGTAAATCTTAAGAGAATTATTCAAACCTTAAGTAATCACCAAAAACTAGATGCGTATGTGGGATCAATTAAAAGAAAGCATGGCTGTTGGCCAGTTAATGGTCTTTAAATACTTTGAAAATACGTTTGGCTCATTTATGGTCTCATATCACCATATTTGGGCTTCTTTTAAAGGAACAGTAAAGCTTGATCTGTTCTTGTCATCTTGTATTCATCATGTTGTTACACATGGGGCTCACCTCTGATGTGTGCCTTTGTTTTTTCAGACAACAGTGTTGATGGTCCTGAGCAAGAGGAACAGGAGAGTCCATCAGCTCCAGCCAGAAAACAGTCTTCAGTTATGGACCGTAACCCATCTCCACCCCCGGAGAAGGCTGATGGAGGGAAGGATGAGGACGTGGATGCCATCGGAGACACTGTTTATAGCAAGCACTGGCTTTTCAGCACCCTGACTCGCCTTATTAATGTAAGCAGACCGAAACTATCAAGTTAGAGCTAATTGGACAGAAAGGTATTCAGATGTTAAACAGAGTTCATAGTGTTACCCAAATTCTTTTAAACAGGTCTGGTTGGAGACCTTTACACCCTTCTTCTGTGTGACTAATGAAAACAATTACAAATGAAGTCACTTCAATTAAATTGTGTTTTATGTGACTGAAACTCTCCTACTGTAGTGCAGAACACTGTTTCAGCCCACAAGATAACGGTTATCTGTATCCTAATGCCTGGAAAGTCCATTTGTATTGCAGGTGGTTACAGAGCAATCAGAGGGCAACTCTGAAGGTCAGATGAAGCTCTCTGATGATGATGAGGATGATCTGTGTCGAGTCTGGGATATGGCCATGGATAAGGTATAACCTGTCGTGTTGTGTTGCATATGGAATTAAGAGGCAGATTCAACTTGTTTCACATGACAAACAATTCATAATTGGAATTCTTTAGTGAAATACGATTAAGCAGAAGTAGTTCCCAGTTCGTGCTTAGTTTTTACATTTGATGACACTGTTTAGTAGAGTTAAATGTTTGGTAATGACGGCATGTTGATTTGCTGAACATTAACGCAGGACGTGGCAGGTTTTCTGCAGGAATTCAAAGCTGCTGATATCCTTCTCGGGGTGATAGCCAAATCGCGGTGTCCTCGCCTTACTGTGAGTAAAACCTCATTTAATACTTTGTTTACCATGTGCTTTCAATATTGATATTTCTGAGTTTTACTCTCTTTTATATTTCTGCCCTTAAATAGGAGATCAGTGTAGGAATCCTGGGGAACATTGCTTGTTTTCCTGAAACATGTGCCACTCTCAGTCAGAATGAAGACTTGGGGTGAGTAAAAACAACCATCTGCACTGATCAATAAATGGATGCTACAGTCTGGTGGAGCAGATCCAGATATTTGCAACTCTCTGTGCATCCACAGTGCTGTGCTGTTGCTTCTTCTTGGAGACACAGATCCCCCGACCATTCTGGAAACCAGCAGGTAATGCCTGACCTGTCTGTAGACTTTTCAGAATGAGGAAATGAGAGGACATACTCATCCTGTCTGTAAATGTGTGCAGACTGCTGCTGACCTGTCTGTCTCAGAAAGACGTCAGCTCTGTGTGGCTTCAGCGGATACGACAACAGACATCTGTGTGCTCCAACCTGTGTTTCATCATGTGCAGCTCCACCAACAGTACTGTCCTTTATCTCACCTCCTTTCAGGAAAAAACAAACTAACAAATAAGATACATGAGAAAGGTCAGTTACATATATATTTGTGTGGTTCACAGCGGATCTCCTGGAAAAGGTTGGAGAGCTCATCGACAAGTTGTTTGACCTTGATGAAGAACTGATGAAGAGCTGGATCACAGCTCAGCAAAGTCAGGAAAAGGAGGATGATGATGATGATGATGATGGAAACCATCTAGACCTGACCTCGTGTCTCATTGAGGCAGCTAAGCAGCTAAGGTGGAAACAGAAAGAATGTTGCTGTTATTGAGTTTGTCACGTCTACGTTGTTATGTTGTGTTGTCGAGCTAAAACAACAGCAAGTGTTCAAACTGGTGTTGCTTGCTTTGAATGTTTTCACAGGTCAGAGAGTCCCAGAGGCATGGAGGGGTATCTGCACATCCTCCAGCTCCTCACCACTGTAGAGGAAGGCATTCAGCTTTTTGGTAAGACGCTTTCTCTAGAATTCCGCTGTTATTAAAGTGATAATAGAAGTTTACCACAGTTATTCCAGTATGTAAAAACAGTGATACAAGCTTTTTAGTGACTCATTCACTGGCTGATTGTTCCCTCCAGCCGCCCCTGATGGGCCGGGCAAGTCTGCGTGGAACCTGGTCTGTGACGTTGTGTGTGAAGACCTCTGTCAGTCGGACGATCTTCCGGTGGTTTTGCATGAGCAAAAAAGCATTTTGGTCCATGCGTTGTCTGTGCTGCAGGCGCTTTATAGATGTCAGGACCAGTGGTGCAGCAGCAGTGAGAAAAGTAAGTATTCCAACAGGTGCCCTGGTGTCGTGACTGTGATGATTAGATCAGAGGTCATAGCACCCGCACAGCTCAGTATGGTGTTTAAAACCAAACAAAAACACATCTGTGTGCAGTTACACTTTGCAGTTGATCATTTTCCTATATATCTGTTAAAATTCTTATTTTTTTTATTCAGTTCTGCCTCTTATTGGGACCATGTTGAGGGTGTGCCAGCAGCAGAGCAAGTGCAACGAGGAACCCACAAATGAAGATGATGCAAAAAAGGAGCAGCAGCAGACTATTTCTGACATCACAGCTGAGTTTTTGGCTGACCTGGTCATTCACATTTCTAAGGTAATATTTGCTGTTCCCCTTTCACAGTTCAGTCAGATCATCTCATTGGATTCTTTGGCACAGCTAGTGACATGTTTATCTTTTTTCTGTTTTTTTTCTCATTGCAGGACATGGTTATAAATTTGATAGATAAAGGTTTTCTGACACAGAAGACTTGCCTCACAGCTGCCGCCTGTTTACTACCTACATTTCAGACTTCAGTAAGTGCTTTATCTGACACAGTTCAGGTTTAAACTCTGCAGTTTGTCTGCTTTTTATAAGTTTATAGAACCAACACCATTATCCATAGATCTGTACATTCCAAACAGGGGTCAGTAAAAATGTAATAAGGGTTTTATCTTAACTGCTCTATTGTTATGTTCTGCAAAAAATGATTGCAGATGAATATAGTCAATTAAGACTTCATTACCCTAAAAATGTAAATGCAAAAAATTGTTGTTTTGGCAGAATAGCATATTTGTATGTCAAATGTTTTTTCTTTGTTTTTTTTTTTACACTAACTATAATGTGGAAAAAGTCAATACATCATCACTTAAACTTTAGACCAAAAAAAAAAGATCTCGTCTTTTTATTGGATTATCAGATGTTAAAATCTGGGAAATACATTCTAGCTAGGACCAGACATGACTTTCCACAACGCAGTGACAAACGTAGTGTAAAGCCACCAGTCGCATCCATAACTTCCACAGATTTCGTCTCTCACATCACTGCAGAAGATTTCTGATCCCCTCCTCTCAAAACTCTTCTCCCCCAGCAACATTTAAGTCAGGATGAGGACAGATAATACTTTCTGATTTATTTTGAGCTTATATGCTATTAAGTTGTGTGATGGACTGCTGTCACACACCAACAGCTTTTGTGGAAAATAAACACTGTGTTTCCACCTGCCTTTTTCCTCCTCCTGTTCAGTTTCAGCACCTACAGACCATGTTGTCAGAGGCAGATCCCCAACTGGCAGACGTGATGAGGGCGCAGTTTCCTGTCTGAGGCTCCCTGCAGATCTTTTTCAGACTCCCACCACAGCTTTTTATAGCAGCCATAATTTCCTCTCCCAAGATCACACTGCATTTTAGAGTGTTTGCCTTTCCATTGGAAAGACACCTTCTCCAATGTTAGACTTAATTATTGTAATTGTAATAATGAGGACAGACTCTGCACCTAGGTTTATAAAATGTATATAAAGTTTTTTTTATATTTCTTTATTGTTTACAGTATGATATTTTTGTACCTGGTCATTAAAAGTATTTTATGAAAAATAAGTGCTTATGATCTTTTGTTTAATCATTGATACTTTGGTAGGGCACAGATTAAAAGCAAACACAGGATCAATCTGTTGAACAGTGTTTGACTTATTTGATAAAGTAAAAACTGATTAGAAAGGATAAATAATTTACTGCACTTAAGATTATCTTTACATAATACAAAGGTTGCTAACTGGCAACCAAAACAAAGCAAAGACGCTTTTTTTTAACCTGAAACTAATAACAAAATGTAAGTATTTAAATTTCCTTCCAATTTTTCATATTTCATAGTTATAATTACAATCTACATAAGGTCAGTTTTACTCCCTTTCTGTTCTTTAAATCCAGAACAAATCTATCATCGTTTGGGATGACGAGCCATTTCCAATTACTAACACGTGTACTTTTAATTGTCATACGAAACTCCTTTTAAGTTTATTTTAAAATACACATTTTCACATGAGACGAAATTGCATTGAGTCATCTTCTTAAGCATATGAGTAATGGTGCTAATGCTGATGACAACATCAAGTGTGTAGCAGAGGGTGACAGTCACTCTGTAAGAACAATAAAATTAGATGAAAGGCTGGAGGCTGGCAACAATAAACTCATTTGGTTTCCAAATGCGCCATTTCACCCACTCATGTAGAAGAGCAGACCAACCTGCGCACTTCCAGCAAGCTTGCGAAGGCTCTGTGAATATAGCAGCTTTTTAATTAAAGCACGGATTGATATGTAGAACACTCTTTCTAATGGAAATCCCAAGGTGGTTGGTGTGTACATGAGGCAGAGATCATCCTATGGGGAAAAAAACAAACCCTGTTTTTTAAAATGTGTTCTCGCTAAACATGAGTTGCTTCTTGTCTAGACGTAAAGCACATGGATTTAGTGATGCCTTCATGTGAGAGCCCTGACATGTCAGTGTTCTGAATGGCTACTTGTAATCATGCCTGGCCTTTCAAGACTGTTTGTGGGCAGCGGCTTGCACTCAGCCAGCTGTGTGTAGCTGGCAGAGAGCAGCTGCAGGCTTTGCTGCAAGGCGAGACATGTCACAGCGATCAGTATGAAGCCAAGATGTCCTCTTCTGTCCTGCCAAACCTAATATTTCAGCCTCCCCGTCTACACAGAAGCTTGATGCTATCTGTCTTCATGAACTTGTCATAACTGGCTGTTCCCTTTATGTGTGATGCACAGATCATTGACACTAAGGCTTTTTTAGGTCTCTCAGGTGCTGATACAGGATGTCAGTTAACTAACTTTCTTTATGACTTGCTCCGGTTGATATAAAGCCCTTTTCACTGACCCGAACGTTTGCACCACAAAGAAACATATATATATCATTTTTGTGAAAATTCACATCCTACCCAATTCACAATGACTTAAGATCAATAAGAGTATATTTGAAATTACATACCATCATTACATTAAGTTGATACATTTTCATTACAAGACATGAGCAAGTCATCCAAATATAACTTCTAATTGAAAATAGTCCACAAAACCACATTTTACTCAACAGCTGTTCATGAAAATAGACAATAAAGCTTGGTTGAAAGCAGAATTTTCTTCAGACAGGATTATCATAATGAACCGTTCTGAAAATAGCTCCCTGGCTCTGGTACAGGAGTTGTTGCTTACAGAGTGATAATGAATAGAGGAGGTATACGTGCACAGTTTCACGTTGCTTGTCCTTTGATTCCATGGCCTGACCCATTCACCACCACCTGGTCAAGGTGTGTTAATACAGACACACGGTGCTGGTTTGTGCAATCAAAGACCTGTTCAGCTCATTTCCTGAGTTTCCTGCCTCTCTATCTCTTGTCAACAGAATAACAATGAAAGGTTCCCTTTACGTGATCCCCGAATATCCCAGACGCAGAGCATTCCAGCGAAAAGGATGTGTGAACAACAGCCTGCTCTGCTTCTTCAGCTGGGATATCGGTGATGATATGGTAAGTGTATGGAAACAGTGAGACTGAGTTTGAAATGTTTACATACACTATTTCCAGCTGTTTAGAACCATAAAGAATCATCACTTATGAAAGTGACAAAAGATCATAAATAGAAAAATAGAATATCATTAAAAGATCGACATTCTTTTTTTTGCACAAATGTATTTATTTCAGGGGGATGATAGATAAATATTTGAATAAAATGGTCTCTGTTTTGAAAAATGTGTTTATCTTGTCTCACATTGCATATCAGAACAATGCTCCTATTATATAACATGCTAATCGACCTGACGTGTTCAAATAAGGTGACAAATAAACAGAACATACTCAAAAAGGCCGCTTGTTCATTTCTTCCAGTCATGTTTCTTAACGCAGGCGTCGTGAATATGAGGCTGTTTGCGAGCACAGCTCTGTCCTGTGTAAACTGACGCCCATCACCCAGCAGCATATGCCGCTGTTTGTTCTGGCACAAAAGCATTGGTGCTAATTAAGGAGATGCAGTCCTGCAACAGGAAGTGTGCGTAAGCCGACCATTCACTGCCCTGAGTTAGTTGTTCAAACAAGCCTGGGCATCAGCTGAAAGACTTTATTTCTATTGATGAGGTGCGATCAGAAGACCTTGAATCTCTGGAAATTCAAACAGGGGAAAAGGACACCAGACATTTTATCATCCACAGCAGAAAAAGTGTCTCCCTAAAAAAAGATGTGGAAAAACTTAGCCAATAGCATAGTTTGATGATTTGAAATTTACTGAGACCATATTATAAAGATAGTAAAAAACAAAAGAATTATATCAAGAATAAAAATAAATAGAATACAAAATCTGTACCTGGAAAATAAAAGGTATTTTCAATTCAGATTCTGTTCATAGCTATTTATTTAGAGGTGTTTTTTAAATCTTTTTTAATCTAGTTAATGTTCTTGAGTGGTTTCTTTGCACTGTGGTCTAGATTAGCCACAGAGAGCTCCTGCAGCTTGACGCTCAGACACTGAGAGTAAATCCCTCTGATTGGAATGAACAGAACTGGGACAGACTGGCCACAGTCCAGCTCTGATACTCAGACATGTCTATGACAAACCTAAATCATACCAGCACGTCTGGGGGTGTTACTTTATTTAGCTGTTATGTGTTTCTATTGTTTGGGTTGAGTATTTTGTGCCGTCTGGTTATCTGGTATGCCTGCAGAGGCAAGAGCCTTTCTCTTTTTATGGTAGTAGGTTTTGTTATTAGTGTAAGTATATTTTCCAAATGAGATGTGAATTTAAATTCAATGAAGAAAAAATTAGTAAAGACATTTGGATTAAGGAGCTGGGGAAAATGAGGATTCTCAAAACCTTTGAATGTTCTTTCAAGTCAAAGAAACAATATATATGTAAACCATTTGCATGGTAACTGTTAACTATTTTCAAGGATATTAGAGTGGGAGTCTAGCAAAGCACACAGAAACAATGTACAACATCTGTATTGATAATAACATGGAATCTGACAAGCGAAAGCTAACTAACTTGACATTGAGGAGATCTGATCCAGAAACTGTCAAGACATGAGAAGATCAAAGGCATGCCCAGAGCCTCTGAGGCACAACAGAGGGATCTGTGAAAAGTAGTTAATTTTGATGTGCTTTATCCTGAAGTGAACAAGCTCTGTTCAGTAACTGAGATTTAGCACAACTGCAGGTCAGTGCTGAACCCAAAACAAAGCCGCACCTCCAGCATTCATCAGGCTTTGCCCTTCCATTTTACAAAAAAGGAAGTCATAACATTTATTATTGGAATGTGCAGACAATAAATTATCAAATAAAACCATGTTTTGAGGTGTCTTGTTAGGAGAATAAATAAAAATGGACAGCCATGGCAATAATAGGAGTATTTCTAAAAAGTCTCAACACAATAGTGAGAGCAGTTCACCAATCTTATATATGTGATAGTAACCTATTATTCCATGCCAAAAAATATTGTTTCTGTTTCGGTAAAAGTCCATCAAGAATGATAACTATTTTTACCATTTGTGAATGCCAAATTGTGAGACAGCAATAATCCCAACCATCTCACATCCCACTATTTCCCTGATAATTTAAATAAGACTTTTAGGAGGACTTTTTCTAAACAGCAGATTGAAAGAGATCTTTGATCTATTTGGAGATGTGTTGACAGCTTCTATATTGCTCGATTTATCTGTCAGATCATTCAGAACCCACTCAGAATCATGTTGCAAACATGAACAAAATATTTTTAGCCAACCATTGAAATGCTTAAAATAGTTTTAGTTCACTTATTGTTGTGCTTTGTTTATCGGGCAGTGTTTGGTTTGTTTGCACGGTGAACATCTTTTGTGGGAGGATGCGATGCAAAGCTCAGTCCAACAGTCGGGTAAACACGCTCATTGAGGCCTACGTGACCCAAAATAGAGTCTGTCCTGCAAACTCCATTCCCAGAGTGTACTGAAACATGCTGAGAGGCAGTACCAATTCCTCTCTAAGTGGAGTTTGTGTGTTGATGGTCTAGACACTGAGAGGCTTCTTGCGTAGTTAGGAGTGAACTGCTCCTCCATAATAAACCCCTTTTTACTGTAGTCTGCAAAATGTCTGGACAATGCAACTATCTAATACGACATCAGAGAGCAGATCTGGGTTCAGCTCTAGAAGAGGAAGTTCCCTTCATTGCTTGCTGGGTTGTGTAAAGCCTCAGCTCATGTCACGAGTGACACGGACCAGGACCACCTGAGACAAACACGGTGTGAATCAGCCACATGTGTCCCTGCATGAGCTGACAGACAGATCTCCCCTGTCCCACCTGTCAAGTGCCTGAAGCTTAGAGAACAGTGGTGTTATCTGTTTAAAGTAATGAGAGCTCCTGGTGAGGCCTCCCCAGATCACTGCCATCTTGTCTGGCCTGTGCTTGCTGCAGCCACTGGAAGCCTTTCCCACTGATTGCCCTGATCTCATTAAAAGATGCAGGGTGTTAATGTGAAGAAAACCCTCTGATTATGTGTATTATGTGCACAGAATGCCAAAGGTGCTTACAAAGCAGGGGAATGGATTTTGAAAGGGGGGCATGTTTGTATTACTAGGGTAACAGCAGGTGGTCTACTCCCAAATCCTCTTAAAGTTTGACCTTTTCTTTATCTGAAGGTCCAAACAAAAAATAAAAAGAAGATGCTTCATCACTCACATGAGTACTGGTGTTAGGACATGCGTTGCACATTATACAGAATTTGCTCAATGCCTTCTCTTTAGCTAATAGAACTTAATAACACATTTGCATCATCAACTAGTCCAGTACCATTTTCCATTTGTATTTTCTTGATAAAACAGAATCGTGATTGATTTAATTGAAGCCTTTCTCGGTCTTAAAAAAAAGAAAAAAGAAAAAAAAGAAGCTTTTTTTAATACAACGTGGGCGGTGCTGCTCTTTTTCCATTTGCTGCTGTGGGGGAGATTATTGCCCCCTCCTGTTTCTCAGCCTGGTTAAATAGGAAAGCACGCTGCTTCACCAGGTAGACAATCTCGTTTTCACAAAGAAGACGTTATTAAGCTAAAAGAACTGTGTGAGAATTAGATTTTTTTTTATTTTTTTTTTAATAGCAAATACAGACTGGTGCACTTTAACATGTACTCAAACAAAATTGAAGGACCGCGTAGAGGAAGATCCTTTGACTCCATTAACATCGGCATTGAGGAAAAACTGCTGAACAATGAGGTAAGACAGAAAAATGTCAATAAAAATAAACCAAAAATGTAGGTTTCAACCTCATTCAGAGGTTCTGTCGTTGCAGATGTTAGGAGATCATAGCTTCTGCATCACATTTTAGAGATTGTAACTTTGCTGTAAAAAAGTAAAGAAAGAGAAAAAGAAGAATAATGAAGATAACTTTTTCCAGTTTGGGTGGATCGATCAGTTCGGCTCATCTTGAGCTTTCCCTTCGTCATCAGCGCAGATTAATTTAAACAGTTGAGCTATAGTCTTATAGCCTTTACGTCAAAGATTTACAAGGGTTCAATGAAAATACCTCCGTATTTAATTTAACAAAAAACTCATTATACAGTCGTTTTGGTCCCTGGGGTTTCTACAAGGAGTGACAGATGAGATAATTGATAAACCGATAAACCTGCAACGGCTGATGTCTCCATTTGGCACGTGCTGAGGCCGGCAGCTTAACCGGGGATGATAAAATGATTCATGAAGCCCAAACACAGGAAATATTGATTTTCAAATGTATGGAAGTTATTTAATAACCGCCATGATGTGGCTGCATACAAACAAGGGGAGTTATTTGAATGTCAACCTTATAAAATTATCAATATTGGAAAACAAAACAAGCCTGTATTTGTCTTCTTTCTTTGTTATTTTGGTTGGCATTAAGTTATAAATTAGACTCATATGTAAAGTAATAATACTATGAATAATAATAATACAAAGAATAATAATAATGATAATAATAATGCGTAAGAATTATGCATGATTCTAAAAGGAAAAAGATGAACGATTATGAAACAAAAAACGGCTGTCCGATTTTTGTTACTTTTACGAAATCCATGAGCAGTTTAAAATCTATTTCATCACTCTGCAGGCTCCATAACATGTTTGCTTCGGTGATTAAACGCTGGCTAATGTCTGATAAGATTTCAACATGCAGGGGGCTAATAATAGGCTTCCACGGTCTCTAAATGAGATTGCTGTAAGGCGATTCTTGTAGACAGAGGCAAGTTCATCTTCATTAAACCGAGTCGCAAAGAG
Source organism: Menidia menidia (assembly GCA_907169785.1). NCBI lineage: Eukaryota > Metazoa > Chordata > Actinopteri > Atheriniformes > Atherinopsidae > Menidia > Menidia menidia. The sequence continues at coordinate 7,522,623 of CAJRST010022223.1, read as the reverse complement.
TTGACCCCGGGACGCGTCCTGATCCAGACCCCATGCACTAATGCTTGCAGGGATATTGCCAACAAGGGTTCACCGAAAACTGTTCTGCCACGCTGTCTACACAATGTTTGAAGGACGAAATATGGTATGAAGCAATACAGATGACTTTAGCTGATCTTTGTTGATGCCCTGCTACTGTATCATATCGATGAAACGGTATTTTATGGATCTGAGATTTTTTTGTTGTTGTTGTTGCTTCTTTCTACTTTGCGCCTTGTTTATTAATTGTATACCAGAAATGTCAGCCAAAAGAGATGCGTTTTTTCCTGCTATTTGCAGTCCCACTTCTACAGTCTGAGGCAGGATTATATGAATTTTCCCCTGGCGTGCGCAGTCGTGCGTCATCGTCAGAGCGCTGTCCGAGGTGCTGAAATGAACGAGCATTGTTGAGCTTTTCCGCAGTCACTTAATCTCTTTCTACCACTTTTTCTTTTCCTTTGTTGCTTTTCTGGAAGTCGCTCTGTTTGCTTGTGTTCTCTTTGTGAACAACCGGTTTTCATTTGAATTGCTCTCAGGTCTAACTGACGTTGACTCTTACCCTCAGCATTCACTGCTTAATACGAGTGATGCACGCACATAAGACAAGATGTTCAAAGGATTTTTGGATCTGAAGATGATCTTATGTGATTAGATGGTGTGCATTCACGTCATTACATGCATTAAGCTTTGTCACTATTGGAACAAATGCGTTATGTGAAGTTGACACAAGCTTAAACCAAACCAATGGCTCAAAGTATATGGGGTCCATTCAGCTAAATTGATCATGACGTCTCACCACTGGACAGATTCAGGTTTAACATGCTTTGAACTTCATTTTCAGATAAACAAATCAACATTCACAAAAATTGAAGAAAACTCTGAAAAGAAGAATACATCAGAGAAAGAGAGAGCGACAATTATCTTCACCCTCAAGAACGAAGTGGGTGGACTTGTAAAAGCTCTCAAACTCTTTCAGGTATGATTAAGCTCTTAAACAAAAACGGTAGTTATTTGTTGAAATACTGTACTTAATACTGTACTTAATAAGTACTTAATAAGATTGTGTGTCACTTTGATTTCTGTCTTATTATTCTATTTAATTTTCTTAAAATGATTATATGGACAATTAAACACCATTTGGTCATTTAGAAATGCTTTCCATTGTTTCTTGCAGGAAAACCATGTAAATCTTGTACACATTGAATCAAGAAAATCCAAAAGACGCAACTCTGAGTTTGAAATTTTTGTGGACTGCGACAGCAACCATGAACAACTGAATGAAATCATCCACCTGCTTCGGAAGCATGTCAATGTAGTAGACATGGACCCGCCAGATAACTCCTGCTTGCAAGAGGAAGGTGAGAAATTGGTGACTGAATATCTCCAAATGATGTCACATTGTATCTGGTTAGTTGTACAGATTAACCAATGATTTTCTTCTCTTTTCAGATATGTATGATGTACCTTGGTTCCCCAAGAAAATTTCAGACTTGGACAAATGCGCAAACCGAGTTCTCATGTATGGATCTGACCTGGATGCTGACCATCCGGTATGAAAAAAGACACTTTTTTTCTTAAATAAAAACACCGAACCCCAAAATAATATTCTCACATTTGCATGTGTTTCTCTGTCAGGGTTTCAAGGACAATGTCTACCGAAAAAGGAGAAAGTACTTTGCTGACCTTGCCATGACCTACAAACAGTAAGTTTTTATTTTCAGCAGAATCAAAGATTTTTTTCATTTCAATTTTTCTTTTTCTTTTAAACTTAAGCAATATTTTATGTCTTTTTATGTCCAGTGGGGATCCCATTCCTCGTATTGAGTTTACAGCGGAGGAAGTGAAAACCTGGGGTGTTGTATACAGGGAGCTCAATAAGTTGTACCCCACCCACGCCTGCCGGGAATACTTAAAGAACCTGCCCCTGCTGTCCAAATATTGTGAATGTGGGGAGGACAGCATCCCTCAGCTGGAAGACGTCTCACGCTTCCTCCGAGGTGTGTTTTCACTCCGGCAATATTGGATTCCTCTTTTGTCTAAATCCTTTTTCTTTTAAATTTGTAAATGGAATTATTTACCCATGCTTTCATAATCTTTTCAGAACGTACTGGATTCACCATCAGACCTGTGGCAGGGTACCTGTCTCCACGGGACTTCCTTGCTGGTTTGGCCTTCCGTGTTTTCCACTGTACCCAGTATGTGCGGCACAGCTCCGACCCCCTGTACACCCCAGAGCCGTGAGTATCATTCACTAAGAATTTAATATGTGGAACTAATTTTAATTGTAAGCGGCTGATCAAAATGTTTTTTTTCCATTTCATTACCAAGGGACACGTGCCATGAGCTGTTGGGTCATGTCCCGCTACTGGCAGAACCCAGCTTTGCTCAGTTTTCTCAGGAGATTGGTTTGGCTTCACTTGGGGCCTCAGATGACTCTGTTCAGAAACTGGCCACGGTGAGGGCCTCAGTTACAGGCAGATATCTCATGTTAGAAATACAACATGGTCATAATAACTCAACTTTTGCTGTAATCCTATGTTGCAGTGCTATTTCTTCACGGTGGAGTTTGGCCTATGCAAACAAGAGGGGCAGCTGCGAGCATATGGAGCTGGACTGCTGTCATCTATCAGTGAGCTTAAGGTAAAGAGATCAAAACAACCTCCCACAGAAGGAAACTCTAGTTTTGGCATTTCTTATAATGAGCCGTGTAATACATAAAAAAAAAAAAACTCAATTAAGACTTAATTGGGCAAATATCATCGTTCCTTGTAGATCTAACTGAGTTTGGGATTTGTAAATTTTTTTAAAAGAAGATAGGGATGATAAAGTGCAATATTTGTAAAACTTGCATCATATTTCTCTCTCGCAGCATGCGCTCTCTGGAAATGCAAGGATAATGCCTTTTGACCCAAAAGTTACATCGAAGCAGGAATGCATCATCACAACATTTCAGGATGTCTACTTTGTGTCTGACAGCTTTGAAGAGGCCAAAGTCAAGATGAGGTAGAATTCATCAACTTTATCACATAACTTGCAACATACAATGTTTGTGTTCCGTTTAGTTTTTTTTTGTATTTTTTTTACAAATGCTTACATATTTGTGATTCGTATTTTTTTAGGGAGTTTGCCAAGACCATCAAGCGTCCCTTCACAGTTCGATACAACCCCTACACCCAGAGTGTGGACGTGCTGAAGGACACTCCCAGCATCAACAGTGTGGTAGAGGAGCTCCGTCATGAGCTCGACATTGTGGGTGACGCACTCAGTCGGCTGAACAAGCAGCTGGGTGTCTGAAAACCCGGAATCAGGCTCCTATAGCCCATCCATGCTTTGTGTGTCACCACCCCCCTGCACTGCTGTAGAGATATTGTTTATGCGTCGCCCTTCGTCAGTATAATGAATGTGCATCGCTTTTCGTCCCCAGGGTGTGGTATATTGCCGACAATATCTTCAGGTGCAATAGGTTTGTGTTGCCTTTGATGTTCATCTGTTTCATAAACCTAAAGAGCTGCTTAACCTGAGGCACCATCTTGCTTCCATTGTTTCTGGGTTGTACTGGATTATGTATTGCAAACAATCAACATGCTTTCATTAAACCTAAGTACACTTTTATAAATTTCCCCAGCTGTTACAAAAACGTATGTGTTTTTTTTCTTCTAGTGTCAACTCTGCTGCTGTGTACGATCATGTGACTCTTTTTCAAATTAATTTAATTCTACTTTACATTTATTATTTTACCCTTTCAGTGATATTTATAAAATGTTCCTTGTTTGTATTCCTTTGGTTTGTGTATCATGTTCTTGTTTGTGTGTCGTTGAAGGAAATTGTGAAAGTGAAAACTCTGACTAACTTGTGTTATAAGAATGCTTTCGTGATTGATTATGACAGATTTGGCCCATGTACACAATTTATTTTACATTGATGATATTAAATACCTCCTACTGTAGTGAATATAATTGTAGTACTCTGGAAACCAAAATATTATTTTTCTACTGTAAAAAAAGAAGAAATTATTAGCAGGCTATGTACCAAATTGAAAAACATCATATACAATAAATATATTCATTGTGTCTTGAAAAGATTGTTGTTGCTTTTTATTATTTGTGTTCAGTTCCTAATGAAAGGTGATCTCCTCAAGCCAAATAATCTTCTTCCTCTCTTAAACATTTAATCTGTGAATGTTGATATCTGCTACACCTGTCCCCAAAAATGGATTTTCAAGATTTTTATTAATGGTCTTATTGTGAGACACTGGAAATCAGTTTAAATAGAAACGGGCTATGTAAGTGTCCGAATGTATGTACCGTATGTGTTTTTAAGTCCTCAATAACACGCTTGTTCAACTACAGTTTAGCCTAATATTGGACGGTGCTGTTGAGATGGGCCTCTTTTAAATATGTAAATACATTTGACATATTTTCCCTTCTCGTTTAAGTAAATGAGCGCTTGCGTTGTATCTCTGAAACGTTTTGTTTACACTATTTTAGATAATCATGCGCAACAGTCAAACAGTCTCATTGTTTTTCGAAGTGGGGAAACGTTTACGACAGTGTCGCAAAATCGGAGCGGCATATTTCTAACTGGGTACTCCATGGAAACACGCTCTCAACAGCAGTTTTGTTTACTCTCTTGGGTGAGTTTGCTAATCTGAAAGTGACATGATCTAACATATTTCTGTCAGGTCGTGCAGGTAAATGATCTCAGATATCCAGGACCTGTCAAGCTTAGCCTCAACGTTAGCGTGGAACTTTTGCTAATGTTAGCTTGGGAAGCGAACCAACTAACGCGCTCCCACAAACAGGAACAGCAGCTACCCCAAACAGCCGCTAAAATGTGTTTGGCAGTCAGAGTCAAAGTTGTTTGGGTGTTAGTGCTGTTGGTTGAGAGGTTGGTGTTGTTGTGGTCAGGGGGCTAACAGCTACGGGCAGCTGGGACAGGGGCATGCGGAGGACCAGTGTGTGCCCCGGCTCTGTGACAGCGCTGAGCTCCAAAACACAGCGGTCCGCTCCCTCAGCGGCGGCGGGGGACACTCCGTGGCTATCGCTGGTACTTCTTCTTCCACTAATTCACCAAGCAACTGGATCTTTTTGGCTAATAAAAAAAAAAAAAAAAAAAGTCGTGTGGCACAACCTCCTGGCCGAATAAGCTATTTCTTTGTTTCTTTTTACCCTACTGTCTTGATATGCCAAATAGGCCACAAAGGATTGGTAAAATGATCACAAAATTATGTGAATTTGGACAGTTTTATGCAAGTGTACAGTCTAATCGAGCAGATTATAGAAGATAAACAAGACTCCTATTATTTTAACTCTGATAGAAAATAAACAACATGTTTTGTCTGATCAAATACTTTCCTGGCAAGAGGTCAGAATACAGTTTACTCTTTTTGTTTATGACCAAATGATATTGGTGAAAATAATTGGTGACTGGCTAAAACACATTTTTTCCATAGGTAGATAGTTGCTTGATGTTCTGTATGGTCAAAATGTCTGTGGTGTGCTTTTTGTGGGTCAGAGAGTGGGGAGGTGTTTGTGTGTGGACAGAATCACAGAGGCCAGCTGGGACTTGGTCACACTGCAGATGTCCTAACTCTTCAGCTTTGCTCCATCTTGAATCAGAGAGTCACAAACGTAGCGTGCGGTTGGGATTTTACACTCCTTCTCACGGGTGAGCATTTACCGCAGTTCCACACCAATGGCCTCGTTTATGAAAATGACATCTATGACATTTTTAAGATATGATCAGTGTTAAGGGCAGTCCAATAACAATGGATTAAAATAATGTAGGATGTATTTTCCACTGTTGTGCACATTGAAGCCATTGCTTTAGCACCACATTTCTAAGTTGTGTGGGAGTAAGGTGACAAGTTCAGGGAGCTTCCCTGTCCTATACTTACAAAGGACAATAACAATATAATGGAGCTGAGTCTTTGAATTTGGTCATAACATTCTCTCATGACCAAATTACTATGCATTTGTCCCTCATCGACAGCACAATCAGCAAGTCTTTATGAATAGATATTGTCTTTTTACCATTATGTCTGATGAGAGATTAAATCTATTTTACCATTGAAATCCCAGAAAGTACTGCGGTTTTACTTGTGAGTTTAGTTGTGTCAGTTGGAGCAAGGGCAGAGGTGACTCCAGAGGACAGGATGACACTTGATTTATTTCACAGGAAATTACTCCTGTCACAAGAAAAATCTTTCTCAACAGACTCACATTCCAAGAGATTGAGGCTGTTTTAAAACTATTTGAACGTTTTGTTTTTTTACAGATTATTTATGCTTTGTTTTTCCACATTCGCTGGATTCTCGAACCCAAAAGAGAACATAGCACAGATTTGTTTTTGTTTTTTTTACAAAAAGCATTCAGAGGTTAAATATTCCAGTGTCTTTTATTTATTTTGTCACAATGACAGATTCTGGCAAACTGCTGGCATGTGGGTCCAATGCATTTGGTCAGTTGGGCGTTGGACCAGCAGTCACACACTCTGCAGCTCTACTAGGAGTTGAGGTGAGCACATGCTCTGAATGAATCTTGATATCATAGTTTAGCGTTTTCATGTGTTATGTGCTTAACATTTGTACAAGCTATTCTTTTCCTACTGACAAGCTTCTATTGTGCTATTTTTTCAGAGTCTGAAGGAACCAATAGTGAGTGTGGCAGCAGGACTCAGGCATTCACTCGCAGTTGGTGGTAAGTTGTCACCATAAACTGCTTTCAGTTATATCGGGTTTTGTTTTTTCAGTGTCCCATGTAGCTGCCAATCCATAAACTTAGTTTTGTTTGATTCTCAGACTCGGGTTGTGTCTATCAGTGGGGAACTGGTCTGTTTAGTCATGCCAAGCGAGCTCTCAGTCCACACCCAGTTCCACCACACCTCTGCTCTAAGCTTCCCTGCCTGGTTCCTGGTAAGACGCATTTAGACAGTTAACGTATTTAACGTATGTGAGGTGTTTACTTGTGTGTCACCAGTGATTTGAAGATGTGACTGATGGATGAGTCCATGTTTCAGGTCTGGACCAGCAGAAATCACATCTGGTAACAGCAGGTTCAGCACACTGTGTGTGCCTGACAGGTATGTCACATAGGAGCGGCTTCCAAAGCATTCAGGAAAACTTAAATCTGCTCAAAATGATAACGTTAAATCTTAGAAACCGACTGAAATATGTGTAGGAGCAAACGGCCCTGTTTGTTAAAGAGGCTTTTATCATCAAGCATTGCAAGTATTGTATGATGACTTTGTGCATTGCTTGTTTCTTGCTTATAGGCCATGCCCAGACTCCCCTCTTTCCTCTTTATTGTTTCTCAATTACTGTGCTGCCACTGTGCTGCTGCGCCTGCTGGATGAGGAGTATTGTTTCTTATGTCATTCATGCATGCAGGACAAGGTGAATTATTTCTGTGGGGAAGCAACAAGCATGGCCAGCTCACAGTCTCCGAGCCCTTCCTGTCCTCTCCAACTATCCTGAGGCCATCGCTGCTGAGTGGAGAGAAAGTTGTGAGTGTCTGGAGCGGCTGGACTCACATTGTTGCTCAAACAGGTACAGAAACGCAAAACCTGACATAGTGTCTGAGAGGCTCCGGAGTGACTGAACAGATGTTGCATCAGATGAGTCTGTTGTGAAAACGTTTCAGAGAGTGGCAGAGTATTCACATGGGGCAGAGGAGATTATGGACAGCTGGGCCTACAAGCCTCAGCCAGTCAGCTAAGGGAGCAGCACTCAGCTGGAGCGCTGCTGGACTGTCCTCTGGACGGGAAGATGACAGCCCAAACCAGAGAGGTGTGCCTCCCTTTCGAGGTTAAAGTTCTCCATGGAGCAACACAGGTAAGACATCCCCGATTCTGACTCATTTTTATGTGATGTCCCCAGAAGCATTTTGATGGCAAGAATTACTCTGCACCTCTTAAATCTTGCGTCTACTTAACATGGTTGTCAGCTTTGCCTTGACTTTGAATTGTGTATGTAGCGGTCCAGCAGGGGGCAGCAGATAACCACAGATTAAAACAGAGTGAAGCTTATTCAATTTGTGTGGAAACCTGATGCCTGTTGAAATGAAGCTTCTTAATGACCCGTCTCACCATAAGCCGCATGAGGAGTGCACATTAATGGTCGTCCAGCAGGGAGAGTGCCACATCCATTTGGTGAAGGCAGAGGTTTTCTCTCTTGTAAAGACAGTTATTTGCGGGAATGGGCATCAGCTGTTAAACTGTGATCTAAATGCATCAGAGGAATTGGTTGTCAATAAAGTGGATGCCAGAGTTATGCAAGTGCTGTACGGCACTGTTGCCACTTTAAGTATTTGTGTAAAGACAAAAAGAGAGATGGATTAGCTGGGAGGAATGAACATCTTTTCCTAGTTTAAGCTATCACAGTTTTATGAGATGCACACACTGACGCACAAACTGTCAGCAGGCAGGTGTTTCTCTGGATTGCCTCAGTAAGAAGCTTTATTTCAAAACTTGGCCTATCAAAGTTGTTAAAAAGAACCCTCTTTGCATGAGACAGAATTATTTATTCAATTAGATTTAAATCTAATGAGCAGGTTCAGTGTCTGCTTTGCGTTGTGGACCGATTTTGTGTTGTAATGAGTCTGACATATTTAAAGGCGACACAATCCCTCATTTGAACAGTACTTTCAGTTCTGAATGAAATTTGAGTCATGTTATCTGAACATAGTTAGTTTTATTGAATCTCGAGAGGAAATTTCACAGAGATATTCATCTGTCAGCATAACAATCCCTGGATATTGCAATCCTGAAAAAGTCTGCTTTCAATGTCTGCATTTTTGATAGATTTGTCACATCTTTTTCTCTGTAGATCGCTTGTGGATCAGAACATAACCTCGCCGTTGTAGGTAAGGGCACAACAAAATGCAAAAATGCTCTTTGCGTCTGTACTTTCTTGTTTTTTTGTTACATTATACACTATTAACAACTGCACTAGAAGAAAAATCAAGGAGGAGATGACAAATTAAGAATCAATTGTTCCATTTAAGCCCAGTTCAGAAATGTACAGTTTTCCAATAATATGACATCAACCCAACGTGACTGTTGCTTTTTCCTAGCTTTTTTTTCTATGGAAATGATCCTGGGATGGACCTTGTGACACATGCATATTAATTAACACTGCATCACTCGTGAGTTGCTGTAGTTGTCTAAAAGGGTGTCACAGTGAGTTCATTTGGGTAGTTTTATATTTAGCACATTCAGAATGTGGCCAGTTGAGTTATTAAACAAAAGATCGGTAACACTATCCAAACACCCACAGTGTTTTTTTTTTTTTATTTACAGTGAGAAGCCGCAACACTGGAACCGTATTTTACTTTTGCTGAGCCAAATGAAGCAAATCGTTATGCGAGGGTTAATTTAAACTCTTATAAGTAAGAATACAGAGTGATGGTTCAGTATATAGAGACATACAAAGAACTGATATATGCTGCTGCTTGCATCCACCACTAACATGCCCTAACATGAACACCACAGGGTGATTAGAAACTAAAAAAGAGTTGTTGAACAGCATTAAATGCTTTGGCCAAAATTTTGACTATCTTTGAACTTTCATGCTATCATTTACCTCACGTGCTAGCCAGTAGGCTGGAATAGCAACTATTGCGTGAGCAGTTCCTGTCTGAATGAAGATGGGAGGGACATTAATGCTAAATTACTAATGTCTGACAGAGGCAGCCTTTAATGGTTTATGTGTCTTCTGTCTAAAAAGGGTTTTATTGGTTTCTATAAGAGCTAGAGATGGAAACATGAGACGTTCCTGGTCGTCCCTTCTGACCACATGAAAAGGAATATACCTGAGTAAGACCAACGTGTCTCCAGCCATTCTTCTCATGGTACAGAATCATTTGTAAAGGAGCTGTCTAGTATATTTCAATCAAATCACAGCGTGAAAAATTAATCCTAGTAAAGCTTCAGATGGATTTCTAAGGTCAGCTCATTGCCTTTGCTTCAGGAACTAATTACAGCATGGATAGATGGCTATCAATGACAGAGGAGATTACTCGAACAGGCTTGTAAAAGAGACGACTTAACCACACCCACAATTACAGGCACGCTCGTGCTGTAACAAAAGGAGTCAAAATGAAAAGCAATGTTGTCATATGCATCCCATCAATGCTAAAAAAAGTCCAAATACGACTGTGTTTGCACTCTCTTATTTGAATTCCAAAATATGATTTGACCCTTTTCCAGGCCTCGTCCATCTTTGCCAGCATGTCTGTAATTTCACCTAACAATAAGAAACATTTTTGATGTAAAATCTTTCGCATTAAAGTTTTAGCACTGACCCAGTTTTTTTAAATCAGTATGAATAAAGACACCATAGATCAACACAGAAATGCAAGCAGAAGCTTCCATTAGAGAAAAAACACTGAACATTTCTGGTGCTGCTACATTACAAGCATCCATACCACCCACTTTCAATGTCCCGACCAGCTGTCAAAATAAGGGCCGTGCATATGGCATCATACACGGGGATCTGCAATGACTGTCCATCATAATTACTGATCTTGAGAGCGCTGCTCGGTTCTTTGTGGAGTTCAGTTTGGAGATTTGAAAGTAGGACCATTAGAGATGGGACTCTTGGAACCTCTGGCACCTCCTGCCCCCTCACTCCTCTGCCATGCTCTCGTCTCCTCCTCCTGACTGGAGCGTGGTGGCAGGAGCAGTGAAATAGCAAAACAGGATTGGAGGCAGAGACCTGAGTGCTGCTATTTCTGGTGCTGAAGTAGGTCAGGCGGAAAGGAGCGGGGAGCATTGCATGCTTCTTATGATATCTGTTGCCTGCTCAACCCATGCCCATTTGTACCTGAGCAAGTGCTCCTCGCGAATGAAATTCATCATCAGTGGTCAGAGGTGGTAAGTGTCCAAACACTCTGTGGGATGAGCTCATCCAATCTGAGGAAAAATTTTCATGTGAATACTTCAATTTATTGGGACTAAAAAGATCTATCACCTTAGATTAAGCTCTTATTTTTACTTGTACCTCATGACTCATGCAAGTAAAGCTATAAAAAAACAACTCCAGCAGATTATCCCACTGTGGTGCTGAATTCAATGAATGCTGTTGAATGTAGACACCAATGCCTCCATTTTAGGGCCAGGAATTGGCTTTTGGTCTGTGTTCTTTTTGGCTTTTTTTTTTTTAATCCTTGTTTTTTATTTTAGCTGAATTTTATGCAGGCACTTTGTTGCCATGGAAACACCGATTTGCTTTATTCCAGTCAGTGACTCTGTGAATTTAGCACAGCACCAAAATGAGTGCTTTTTCCCCAATGAACAGAAAGCTTTGACACGTCAAGTACACCAAAAAAGAGTGTTTGCTAAACACATTGTACATAAAATCGTGCCAAAGGCGTCCCACTTAGGGAAGCACGCAGCGCCTTAAAAGCGCGGCTTTGTGTATGTGTTTGTTATGCGTTAGCTGTATCTGGCAGAATGTCACACTGACATAAGCTGCTGGCATGATATCTCGGTCTGTTAACTCGTGAAAACATATGCGTCTATTGGCGACTCCGAATCTTTGGTGCTGCTGATTTGCAGAGACAGGCTGAGAGCACAGAAAGACAAAGAAACCACTGGATGAAAGAAATGAAAACATTACACAAAAGACAGACGACCACTGAATGGCAAAGCTTGAAGATGTGTTACCCTTGAGAAAGCAAGCTCTCTTCTGTTGCCATGGCAATGGAGCCTATTAGGTAACTGTGTTGCCATGGCACGTGTCTCCTCGGTGATGCAGACCTGACCACACCCACCAACAAGCTCACCAGCTGTGAAGAGCAGGGAGCCTTTAGTACTGGCCTTAGTGTCAGTGTTTTGATCAGGGAGACTCTGCAGGATTTTTGGTTCCATTGGTTTGTTCTGGTTTTGTTTTTGTTTTTGTTTTTTTTGTTGCTTGTTTTTGTTCTCCAGGGCGCTAATTTTAGCCTACGTTGTACAACTCTCCTGCTGTCTCCTCTGTCCCTGTATGCCTCACTGACCCCTGAACTCTTTTTTCCAGGGGGATGTCTTTTCTCTTGGGGCTGGAATGAACATGGGATGTGTGGAGACGGTTCGCACTCTGATGTCTCTCATCCTCAGGTTGTTTCTGACCTGAGACCTGTTGTCATTGGCTGTGGAGCCGGACACTCGATGGCAGTGTGTGCAGCGACAACTGAGCCAATACAAAAATCTGACTCCACTTGAGGATCACTGGTGCAGGGACGTTGATAATCAAAGACTATAAAAACAGAGTGACCCTGGCTATCATCACATCTTAGTTTCAGGAGCCGGTCTGTGCTGTGCAAAGGCCATATACTGTTATTTTAAGTGCCCTTTTCTGTGCAGTAACTTTCACCTTTTATCAGCCCAGCTCTGTGAACAGGTCACAGTTGGAGCTGCTGTTGTCATAAATATTCTTCTATGGTTGGGCTCAGCTTGAGTTACGCCTCCAGTGGCAGAGGCCATCATTTCTCAGACTAGCCTGTCACTTTGATGGTCATGACAGGGAGCCGGCCGTGCCTTTGGCGGCCGGTCCACCTGCCACACTGAAATCGCTGCGGATCAAGTGAGGGATGGAGTAGATAGTAAAGCTCCATCTTCTCCCGTCAGTGTTTTTAGTGCTTTGATCTGAAATGTCAGGCGGCTATGATTCCTCGTACTTAATGCTCCAAATGTGCTCATCCTGTAAGTTACAGCTTATATAACATAATAGAGACACTTGTCTATTTTTTTTACCCAAAGATACATAATTTAATATATTTGTCAACCTGTGTCATATTATTTCATCTGCTGTTAAACTCATTTCAAGCTCTTTCATACTCGCCTAACCTATTGAAGAAACATGGACTGCCTTTGACCCAGCCTACATATTTATAAGCAGGAGACAGCCGCAGTGCACCAGCTGCATCTGTTAAGCCGACCACCACCTTGGTAAAGGCAATGACGGGACAGAAAGATGCTCACATCTGTCATCATTTACTTTTTTTTCAAGTTTTCGGGGTTTTGATTTTGATTTATGTAAACCAACATGTGGAAAACACTGACATCAGGAAAAGAGAGAAATTAAAGTGCTTTTAACTGGATTAAGCTGGAAAAATAGAATAAAATCAACACTCGCTGAAAACTGATTATTTCTGTCTTTTTTTTTATTTATTACTATTTATTGTACAAGTCTGAACTGTGTTGTTCAAAAAAGAAACACAAAAAATCCCTAAACAGCAAACCAGTCAAAACGATCACTGAACACCTCATGGAGATAACTAACCACAAAATGCACGGTGTTCGAAAACACACACCCTGAACGGCACACTTTAGTTGCCTCGTTGTTGCTTTGTTGGTTCAGTTCATAATAACCACGTCCCTGTTGTATGTTTGTTTTTTTTTACTGTTGTGTAGAACAATGACCAGCGCACTGTCCACCTCCCCCGTTTTGGCTCAGCTCTGTTGGCAGAATCAAATCTGCTGTGCCTGACTGCTCACAGAACTTAACAAGTTGTTGGCAGTGTATTTGCAGTTGTTTGGTAAAAAGTTGGTCCCTTCTCACTAACTTTTCCACACAAACAATCAGTCTGTACTTTTTAGCCAATGGTTGTTCTTTCCATTTTTAATTAGGCATGCTCTTAGCTTGACTTCAGAGGCTGATCCAATTGGGGGCACTGAACTGATGTTTTTTTTATAGCTGATGGCTTAAATAAAATTGCGCATTAGTTAACCATCTACTGTAAACTGTTAAATGGTTAGAAAAAAATTGCATAACATAGGCACTTGTCTAGTGTGATGATGATTTGGCATTAGTTACTGTTAATTACTAATATACCAAATTGCATATGTTAATGAAAGAAGATATTAAATGAAAAATGATTGTCGATTAAAATATTATTTTACTAAATAATAATTCTAGATGTTTGATAATGCATATTCGGTGTATAGGCTGTTTTTAGAGGACAGCTGTAATATTTACCAACTGAATTATTTAGGTTTCCTGACGCCACATCTTGCAATTTTAATGCTTCTGTGTAACAAGGTTAGAGTGGTGAGTTTTTTTTTTGTTTGTTATTTTTAAGATTCTTTTTTTGTCTGTGTTATCGCTTTGATGACTGAAAATATATAAAAAAGGAATGTTAAGTTTACGGGTGCAAAACAGTGCAAAAAGTCTACAAAGATGTGACCATGACAGTGCAAAGGTAACGGTTTGTTTTCAGCTGTTAAGTCTGGCTGACATGAGGACGGACAGGTTTTTGCTGAGGGATGTGCAACTAAGTAAGGAGCAACATTTTTTCTTTTCTTTGTGTCCCTGTTTCAACAGAAGAAGCACACAAATATTTGATGATCACTCAAAACATTGGTACACACAACTTCAGCACATAAAAAGCGTATTTACAGCACTGGCACACACCAAAATAGGCACATAAATTACAACACAGTAACTAGTCACAGATACTGAGCTACATAAGGCTTGACAACAAAACGTCCTCTGTGCTACATCTATGCTGAGTTTGTGATGGACAGCTTGTCACTGTCACACCCATTTGAAAATACTACGTAATACACATAACAATGCTACAGCACTATCAGGTGGGTGATGGGCCATTATGGGTCATACACATAGTGGTTGGCACACCATGGTTCATAACACAAACTGACTCTGTTGGTTGTCTGCTCCGGTGCTGTCGTTGGGTCTCTATAAACATATAAAAAACAAAAACAGTAACAAAAATAAATTATTACACAAATTATGTATAATGGTGGAAATGATGGCGATGATGTAGGGTAAGAGAATGTGCTCCGTTAATTCCTCATGGTAAACGGTGGGTTTACCATGTCGTTCCCATGCTCAGCCAAGGCGTCAGACACCAAAGAACTGTCTGAGTGCAGAGCTTGGACTCTGGGTTGGTTAATAAACATGCCCAATCATGCTGCATTGTACAAGTTGATGTAAGACTAGTTCAGTCATTGTCATGCACTTGTATACTTTGCATCATGCTCTCACAGTCACCTCTTTCTTAAAGCTCCTTCAGAGCTGGCATAGAATCAAACAGCAGTTGAACACACCAGCAGTAAGCCAGTGGGAAAGTAAAGATGTATGTATGGGTGCTCTGCTGAAGAAAAACGGAGTCTAAACACTTGTTGTGTATAAAATTTATTTCATGCAAGGACTTGTATTTACAAGTTTTTCTTTGAATACTTTTCTTTTGCATAAATGTAAAATACATGCATTTACCTTTCCCCAAGTAGACCCACATCAGATGCTTAGTCGTATTATTTTTTTTAAAAACCCCACTGAAATTGCATGACCAAATAATTCACCTGCATCTCTTCACATGAAATCTTCACAAAGTTTTTTTTAAAACATGTACGTCCATTAATTACCACAACAGACATGACTCAAAATGTGAAACTCTGCTCGTTCAGAATATAAACAAAACTTAGATGAGCTGTTATAATCGCTATATTTTTTGTCGAGAAATGACCATGTCTGATTTGTCTACATAAAAATTTGATAAAGTGCCCTGAAAAACATGTGCATAATTCTCGGGATACTATCAATACATGTAACAGTATTGAAGTGTTTGAATCAACAGACATTCACACAGCAAAAGCCACTATAACATCTGGTTGATAACTTGATATATCTTTGCTCTGTAGAGATGCCTGGTCCCCTTTTAGAATATATTGTGCTTTATTTTACAAAAAGAGATGGGGACTATTTCATCAGAGCTCTTATGTTTATGTTGTTTATTTCCCACTTTTTTTTCTGTTTTACTTAGTGCTATGTATCGCTCTAAACTTAAATCCAAGTACGTGTTTACTGGTGTGATGACAGTATCTAAGAGGTTGTTTTTTTTCATCCTCTGATGCTAAAGGTCCAAGGTGTTTGCAAAGCAAAGGCTTTGTAAAACTGATATGGGTGTTGTATAAGGTGTTACTATGCTACACAGGGAGGGCTGATTTCAATCCTGTTTAATCCTGACTTTTTGCTGTGCCTCATCAGGTATGAAGGCACCATAAAGTAACATCAATTTAGCAGCACAGCAGCTGTAGGATTTGCTGCAGATTGTTAATACTAGTGAAAAACAAATAACCACCTTTATATCGTTGTACAATGCCCATAAGAGCAGGTATTGGCTTTGTGACAAATTGTTCAAGTTAAATTACACTGTTTTAGGTGGATGCCCCAATCAAATAATTGCAAAAAAAATACATGAATTTGGGGAAAGGCAAAGAATGGCAGCTACATGGAAATCTCTGCTATGACTGAGTCTCTTGTAAAGCTGTCTCAGAATGCATAAAATGATAAAGCTTTTCAAGCTTTTCAAAGAAAATGTTACTTTTTTTTTCAAAACAGGTACTGCATTACACTAAGCTTCTTGCTGAACAGAATTTCTCATGCAATTCATGCAAATGAACAGATTTAGATCTTTTGACATTAGATGTATTCATCAATGGAATCATAGGAATTTCCATCATCTCCATATTGCATCATAAACATCCTGTTCAAAAGTTTTTTAATAGCCACTAAGCGAACATCCTATCTGGATTGCACTTTCGGAATGCAAACGTCTCTACTTTGCAACGAACAAAGCACTTAAGAGTTGCCTTAACAGCCTTCAGATATGTGTAAAAGCCATGTACTAATAATGTCCAGCATACAGGGGGTTACATCTCATGAAAATATCTTTCACATGATTTTAAAAAGCAAATGAGATAAAAGTTCTTAGTAGTAGAGAATGAGAGATCAAAAGCAACAGAGCAACAGGCCATGATGTAAACACAGGAAAGAGTGGAGTTAGCCTGCAGTTTGTCTGCAACTGAGGTGACCCATGCAGAGGGGCATGTGCCAGTGTTGTCTACACTAGGACATGGTGGCGCACCCAAGGAGATCACTTGGGAGGCTGAAGTATAAGCACAGTTAAGATACAACTTTCAATGAAAATAAAGAAAAAAATGGAGAAAAAAAAGCAGAACGAAGGCAGTTGTCAAAGTAGAATTTGACAAGAAAGATAAGAAGTAGGGATGTGGACAGGCCTTCCAATGGTATTGTGTCTGCTACTCAACCATGCTACATAATGGATGGGATGGGAGAATGTGAGTGTTGCATTAGACATGGTGGGCTGCAGGGCAGGGCGGACACTGAGGACACTCCAGAGGCATCCCCACTCATGCCAGACATGCTGTTAAGGCTCCAAGGCTTTTCATAACCTTCAGTTGAAAAACAGAGAACGTTCTGAGTACACCGCACCACTGAATCCATGACAAATCCATGTTTTGATAGTCCTCACTGCTAACACTACACCTGTTGCTTTCTTGTTTTTGTCTCCAAATAAACAGGTCAACACAAACACAAGACAGAATATTATTCTCCATGCATTGAGTGCATCAGGAGTACAACAGCATGCACCGGGTGGTACTGGAATGGTTTGGAGTAGGACACTGTCTAAAGCAAAAAGAAGAAAGGTAGGCACCTCAGGTCGAGAATGTATCTTCAGCTACAGGTGGAATTTTATACTGTATGCTGTATGCTGCATACAGATGTTTCTACAGGAATGTTTGAAAGTTCAATAGTATTAAAATAGAATCTATGATTACCTTTTATTCATTTAGAAAAAGGATAACACATTTTTAGTTGTAATTGGTGGTATCTAACATTAACGGCTCTCCTTTTGTGTTGTGCTCCTTCACCATACTTATAGCACCCATCAGCAAGACATTTCATGCACTGTTACGGTCAAGAGGAATGTACTCGTGAGTCGGGATCCCAAATGTCGATTATCATTTAAAGACATATACATACAAGATACACATGTAGCACATCAATACTTTCTAGGCCAATAAGACATAACACATTCTACTTCATATAAATATTGAAAATAGCTTTCTTACTGATAAATAAATAGGGATATTACATTATGCATGGTATCAAAAAATATATTATGTCAATGTGGACAATAAACTTTAACATTTGTGGTGATTGTGCTTGGCCTTAACACATGTTTTTTGTGGTGGAATACATACAATCAAAGCAGGATGATTTAAGAAAAGCAGCTGCTGTGAAAGTGTGTGATGTTTGTAGTAAGAGGTTTGTGGTTGTGCGTTTGTGTGTGGAAAGAAAACCTGAGGTGTAAGACTAAGTGAGTCAGTGCCTCGGGGGGGGCTGTGATTGGCTGTTACTGTACGTACCCCTCCTCACTCTGCCCCCAGTGTGGTTTGGGCGTTCTGCAGTGGTGACCAGGAAGCAGGGCCGCTCTTTCTCACTGGGGCTGAAGATTTCCTCTGGAGATATGGCCTGGTCTATATGTGGGCAATCTTCATTGGCCAGAGCTGCATTTGCTGCCTCACCATTCAGCTTGGAGTCTTGAAATGATAATTACAAAAAAATATTTACTTTCATCTTTTGAAACACTATTGTTTTCACCCTAATGCACACAGGGATTAACATCTATTTGAGTGCTGGTTTTATAGCCACTCATCAAGGAACTTCTGTTTAAAGCCCTTTTTTTGTTTCCTTTTGCATAAACTGTACTGGAGGTCAATATATTTTTACATTAACATCACCAGAGGGCATCGAGTAATGTTGTTCTTAACATAACAAAATGCATCTCCTCCATAAGTCTTAAGAGAGAGGAGGAGTGAATCACAGCATTAACTACAAAATCAATATCAAGATTACTCAGGGTCTGCCACACTCTTTATTGTCGTATTCAGGTTCAAACCTGCTTTTTTCCTCATATTTCATTGAGTCCTGTCTGAAGGAAATTCGTTTGCTCAATCTCGTGCGTGAGTCACCGGCTGATTGAAGTAGGGAAACACAGTGATTCTGCTGAATAAAGCTGTGGCTGCTTGAGGATATCAGAGAAGCATTGAGACAACAGTAAAGGAATGTGGGTCATATTCAGTTCTTACCTTGAAATTTTATCTCGAAAACATCGTCATGGGCAATGGGGCTCGGGTGCTGGGAGCTGATGCTTGACTTACAGTAGTTGGGAGACCCTGGTTGGGGTGCCCGAGGGATATGCCTGTTCTTTTTCTTTGGTAGTTTCTGTTTTGCCATGGCCAGAGAGTAGTACATTCCAAAGTTGTTGACAATCACAGGGACAGGCATAGCGATGGTCAGCACTCCTGCCAGGGCGCACAGGGCTCCAACCAGCATGCCAAAGGTCGTCTGAGGATACATGTCTCCATAGCCGAGGGTAGTCATGGTCACCACAGCCCACCAGAATCCAATAGGGATGTTCTTGAATTGTGTGTGATCGCTGGCTCGTGGGTCGTTAGGGTTGGCTCCAATCCGTTCAGCGTAGTAGATCATGGTGGCGAAAATGAGGACTCCGAGAGCAAGGAAGATGATTAGGAGAAGGAATTCGTTGGTGCTGGCTCTAAGTGTATGGCCAAGAACGCGCAGCCCCACAAAGTGACGGGTCAGCTTGAAGATACGAAGGATTCGAACAAAGCGGACAACTCTCAGGAAACCCAGGACGTCCTTGGCTGCCTTGGAGGAGAGCCCACTCAGGCCCACCTCCAGGTAGAAGGGTAGGATGGCCACAAAATCGATGATGTTTAGCGCGTTCCGAATGAAATCAAACTTGTTTGGACAGAAAGTTATTCGCATTAGAAATTCAAAGGTGAACCACACCACACATACGCCTTCGATGTAGGTGAGGTAGGCCGCGGTCTCAGTCTCCTGGTAGGTGTACACCACTGTATAGTTGCCCACCTGCTCCTCCTCAGTGCGGTTCATGATTGGATTGAAGGCCTCATGGGTCTCCAGACAGAAGGTGGTGATGGACACCAGAATGAAGAAAAGTGAAGCCAGAGCTATCCACTGAGCATGGAAGAGGGGGCAGATGGAAAAAAGGGGGGGAGAATAAGCAGAGTAGCACATGCAATGCAATGAATACATAATGCAGTTCAATTCATTATCTCAGACAATGGCATCTACTGCAGTTTAACTGTGACATTGACACCCTCGTTCAAACGGGTATCATTATGCTGAAGTATCATTATTAAAGGAACGATTAGCTTTAGCGTGCTTTTTGTGCTCTTGACATTTTTCTCAACAGCTCAAGGTCACAGCATTTCCTTGGGGTGTACCACATGCAGAAGTGTAACGAGCCAACAGCAGCAGCAGCAGCAGCAGCAGAAAACAGGACATTAGTGTCAACCCTCTTGACTAAATTTAGCAAGGGTTCTTTCCTTCAGCACCCTCACTATAGTAGGTCTTCCCTCTACAAGGTCATACTAAACCACCGGGAATTACTGCGAGTTCAGAGAAACCCATATTTCCCTTAATGGCAACAGAGCACCGGAGCCTTCATTACGTATTGATCAGATGATCAGATTTCATCACATTTAAGGTCTCTCTGATTTCTGATGCACAAAACATGAGAGTAACAGATACAGGGTCTCTCCGGGGTATAGACAGCAGCCCTTCCTCGCCAAATCCTCCCCTCACGATGCTGTGCAGGTTTACATATGTCTTCCTGCATAAGAGTTTTTGCTGTCATTTGAAGGCCAAAAATACAGCTGTGAATAAGGATGTGCATGGATTTTCGATTTTGAGGTTTTGTGTCAGGACTTTTTTTTTTTTTAAATCAAAAGTAATTACATCCTTCCTCAGACACATTATATATTGCTGTGTTTTTCATTTTTTAAACAAAAAAGTTAACAAAATCTTCAATAACAGTGTAAAAAACAAGTCCCTTACATTTCGGAGGAATTCTAATTTTCCGGTCATGCTGTGGTAGTTGATCTGTTGCTGTGTTTTTCCTGTTTTCTGACCTAATTTCAGCGAGGCCATAGGTGCATTTACCTCTAAAATACTGAAGTATGTAGAGAACTGACTCAATAACTGACAGGTGCCCAAGTGCTGTGGCTGTGGAACAAGCACAACTTGAACAAAGCACGTCGGACATCCAACAGCTGACAGTTGAAATTAGCTTTTTTTTTCTTTTTTTTTGCTCTGATTGATTTTCTTCAAAGATGCTGAAACTGATCCTCTTTGGTTTCTTTTGATGAAGTCGCCTTTTTCAGAGATTTCCTTAGATGCAGCTTTGTAAATCTTTTTGATGAAAGTCTTTCTTCTGCAACTGTTTGAAATAATCCATAGCTGTAGTGTAATAAATTTTGACTTTTACCATGTAGTCTGACACCTGTAGGGTTTGAGATATAGCCTTTGAGTTGTTTTTGTTTTCAGTTTTGATGAACATTGTACAGTCTGACTTGGGGTGAGCTAGCACTGAGGTTTGTACAACTGAGTATTTAAGTAACTTAAAACATTGTTGATATTCTATTATATCCTATCATGTAGAACCTTAAACTGAGAGGGGGAGTTCTTTCTTTTTCATATGACTGTATCTTCAAAGGGAATTTGCAGTGAGTAGATCAGAGATCAGAAGAAAGACTGGAAAACCATCACATGAATTGCAAAGGTCAGATCAATAGCATTCTGTTCTTTTGTGAAAACAGGTCTGTACCACTTAAACACATGCACAGTAGTGCTAAGAAGGAGAAATAATGAAAGACTACAGGGAAGATGTGACTTGGAAATGGGCAGGTCTGGGCATGAAGTCTTAGGCATTTCCTCTACTGTGTGGAGGTCACGTCCATTCACAGAGAGGCAGACATGCAGCACAAGATGGAAAACAGGCTCTCATTATAACATCTCATCGCTTGTGATTCAGAGGATGGTGCTGAGGAAATTACTGCTGCTTATGAATGTCTGCTTCCCTTGCATCTTGTTGTAATCGTCGAGGAGGAACACTGTAAATTCACTGCCAAACACTGTCAGCAGGGTTTTTAAAGAATACTACAGAAACTACATTCAACTTAAGGAAACAATCAGACCCAAACATGCTTTAAAAACATGACAACCTAGTTAATTATTCCAGACTTTTGTGGATGTTGTTTGAGTTTTGTGGATGAGTATTTTGTGGCAGTTTTTCAAGCAACAATTGGCGCTTATCAGATTGCATAATAGCCTTGTTTTGTCCTCCCCCTCTGCTGTATTTTCTGCACAAATTAAAAAGCATTCACTCTTCAATGCAATCTGCTTTAACAGCACCGTGCACAGTGACTGAGACAGACAAATAATAAAGGCTGAAGCAATAACCATAACGTGTTGGGTTCCCTTTTCCCCTCAACCGCAAGTCAGACCAAACAATAAAAAAATGTCTATGGCACAATGAGACAATGAAAGTGATGTTGATTTACAGCCTAAGCTGTCAGGGGGGCCAAAGAGATTAAAATCAATGGCCATACAAAATCCATTGTGATAAAGCCTCTCTTTGATAAGATATTTAATTTCAAGTGCTGATGCCTCTAAGCAAACTGACTCGACAGCCTGCTGAACATCCCACCCTTCAAGCTGTTAAGCGGGCGCTGCATCTTGTCAGCCTGCCTGCTAAATTATGCATCTTTGTGAAAATTAGAAACAGTGTGCTTTGGACAGAGGGCGGGGAACAAAAAGTTGTCCCTTATTGGGTCGTTCTCACTGTCGCTGACAAACAACAGGGCTATAGCTGTGTGCACTGACAAGGCCTTTCCTCTGATGTATCTACTGTGAATAGAGTCTGTAATTACCTCTGAAGCTCACATCTAATTAATCTTCTTGCCAGTCTTGGTGGAGCTCTGTCAATCCTCAGTCTGCTTTTGTCATGCATATTGTTGAATGTGGGGCACGTCAGAGTTTTGGGCTAAGGGGATTTTTCCGGCATGAAGTGGGTGATGCCTGTTTGTCAATAAGTGTGTGCGTGGTTGGATCCCAGCGCTTCCGTGTGCGCTGCAAGACTGTGTTAATAAACGGTAAAGTTGCTGGAAAGTCCCTGATAACTAATTACAGCAATCAGACTGCAACAGCGTTCAAAGCAGCATGTAGCAGAACGGCCTCTGTAAGGTGTAATAGTAACAGAGTAGACAATAAAAAGATAGATCACAAGGTGTAAAGTCATTTCACTGTCACTGATGAGAGGCAGGATGCCCAGATGGATCAATGCCCATAACAAAGACCAAGAATGCTCTCTTTTACAGCAACCTCATTTTTTTGTCTGGAGGTCTGCCATCAACGTTCTGCTGGTGCCAAAGAACTGGTCTGATGTCTAACTGACCTATTTAACCACCGAGCCAGTCTGCACAGGGGTCCATCTGCCCTGGAAATAACATTTTAAAATCCTGTGAGTCACAAAGACTTCCCCTGCCTACTGCACGACAGAAGACAGGGGTAGTCATGATTTGCATCTGAATGGTTTTTACTCAGGAGATTGGTTTTCTTTCTCTCCACCTCCATCCTTGTACTCTCACATCGACCTTAGAGAGACCCCAGGGGAGTACAATGCAAGGTCATAAAATGCCTCCCGGACCCATCACAGTCTTTGTTTCACCATCAACGAGCAGAGGAAAACAAATTCACAAGTGTATTCCTGTTTATGCAGCTTTGCTTCAAATCGATATAAACAAATCTCAGAACACTGCTGACTTAGTTTGTATTAGATATAATTCATTGTTAGGTCCCTAACTGATCAAATTCCAAGACATACTACAGTCTCTGGTAAAGAAGTATCTTTGAAAAACTCACCCTTGCATATTTAGAAGAATAAGGGTCTTCAAACAGAGCCCACACACGTTTCTGCCACCGGCTCCACAGGCTGCCACTCCTGACATCGGGTGAGTCCCCCTGTGCCAGCCTCCTGGTCATTTCATCCACATCATCCTCGGTATGCTCCTGATCCGGCTCCGGATCCTCGCTCCCCAGGTCTAACAGACCTCCCCCGCCGAAACTATCAAGGGCCTCCTCAGCCTCCCGGTGCTGGCGATAGGTCATCCAGCAGCAGGGCTCCACATCTGTCTCATCGATGCCCCAGAAGGCCAGCTCCTCCTCGTAGAGCGGCCCGCAGACATCGGCCGGGCAGTGGAGCTTACCTGTCCTGTAGTAATTGAGGATATGTGCAAATACGCCGGGGTGGCGGTCGAAGAAAAATTCCTCGATCTTGGCGTCATAGTCAAAGTGGTTGGGCGCATCAGGTTCCGCCAGCCAGGACAAGCGGGTGCCAGGCAGGGTGCGCAGGGTGCTGCGGTATGTCTGATGTCTTATCCCTCCCACGTTTATCACAATGCGATCCTTGTCGTCGCTTAGGCCCATTGCGTCCCTTAGGCATTTCTCCAATAGGTTCCCCTCATCGCAAAGGTGAGACTAAGCACCCCTTTGAACCATGAACTGGAGTGGGCAGACTGACGGGCTCAGACACGAGCGGAAACAATTACGCACACAGCAACCTGTCGTCTCTCACCAAATGGGAAATAAATTCTTGCTGGCTGACACGCGTCAGGCTACATTCCTTTTATACCCCGCATTTCCGACACACACCTGCCATGCCCTGGGTGATCTTAACAGTCACACTCTGCCACGCTCTGAATGATATAGAATCGAAATCCAAAATGCTTGCAGCCAATGGGATCACATTAAGAATGGACGTCACATCGCTCGTTAATCCAAGATGTCTAGATAAAAGCACAAGCGTAGGCAAACTTCCCCCCCCCACCCCTGCCAGCAGATTAAATCCGCCTCATTGGATTCATCAGGTCGCTGGGATTGATCAGAGGAGCGGGTTTGTGACTTTGGCAGCAAGGTGACTGCGGTGGTGCTGAGTGGACAGCGGCCGGCTGTCCAGCAGAAGGAGGCTCGGTGCTGCTCAGCTCCTGCGCTGCTGCTGCTGCCTCCAGACTCAGCTCCCTCACACCCCGCTCTGCGCGCTCCCTCCCTGCTTTTGACGACGCGCAGCAGGTCTTTGTCTCAGCAGATGGAAGCCACCCCGCTCACAGACCCTTCGCTGCCATTCATGCTTTCCTAAGAAGCAGATCCAGCCCTGTGCGTGAGGAGACCCCGGCCCCCAAAGCTGTCCAAGCGATTAGAGGAAAGAAGGGAAAAGATGAGAGGCGACAGAGATCCTCCAAAACGCCCAAACTGCCTGTTATTTCCCACCGAGCCCTGCTCTCACATCACAGTGAGCATGCCCAGTAGAGGACCTTCACTTTCAGCCTATGAAAACGTGCACTCAACTTTCCCAATTAAGAAAAAAAAGAGAAATAGTGTCTATCCTTTTGAATGAAATCTCACTGAGAGAGCTTGGAGAGTTGTGGTCTCCTGTAAAGGCCAGGAGAGACTCACCCTCCTCACGCGCAGCTGTTTGCAGAAGGTGTGACAATGGAGCCATGAACGCGCAGATGCGCTCACACAAAAACAGAAACAACCCATTTATTGACGCATGTCGCGTTTATTTACGAACACATGAGTTAGGTTGGGTTGTTTCTGTTGGTACACAGGCAATGTCTCCATTGAGACGGTAATAATCAACTAGATATTTTTGCTCATACTCACGTGCTGCGCTTGATTTATAATCAAATTAAAAACTGAGCTCCCCGCGAGGGCACGACACGCCAGCAGAGGGCGCAAACAGTCGCTCCAAATAAGACGGTGTAGCTCAATTTATGTGTCTCAATTTACGCTCCACAATAATTAGTTATGTTGAGGTTGTATTTGCACGCTTAAGAAAAGACAAGGGTTGTGTGTTTTTGCGTGAATACAGAAGCATTTGACAGTTTCTTTATTGTCATTGTTTCTTTCATTCTCCCTTCTTTCTTTTTTTTCTCTCTTTCCTCCAGCGGACACATAACTTTCAGAGGGAAATGGGGCCTCCTCTCCCCCAAACTAAGGGCTGCAGCTGGTGGGCAGTTCCTCATCTCGGTTTTCACTCTTCATCATGGAGGAGGAGTTTACCATAGAGATGCTTATACTAACTGGTCAACTTACTCCGAGTCCTCCGGCAGAGAGTGTGTGATCTCTGGTCCCACAAAGTCTTTGATTTGATCGAAACGACGCGCAGATAAGCAGAGGCATCATGGCTGTGGCGGGCTGCACCAAATGTATCAAATACATGTTATTCTTCTTTAATTTTATCTTCTGGGTGAGTCAAACGTAACTTACTAAAAAAAATCTGTTTTTATCTTTGAAATGATTAAGTAACTAAGTAAAAGCCTAACTAATTGTGCTACCTATCTGAACATTGGCAATATAAATCTTGAAAACTGAAAGAATAACCCCCCCCCAAAGAGGCGCAGCTGTGGAAAATATTTGTCAAAGGAACAAAAAATGCCCGGTTTCTACATGGTCAGACATCCTTTCACGGTGGTTAAAATAGTCAATTATTATTTGGTTTCCTTTGGTGTTTATCAGATTCTTTATCTCCTTATCTCATCAGCGCTGTTTGAGAGCCACCATTTCTATGAGTCAGTTCAGATGAGAATTAACGAAAGAAAATACAGGATGTTTGCTGCTGCTCTGGGGATTGTGGTAATGGAAAAAACACATCATAGATGGAAACTACATAACATTGTATTGCAGGGGGCCGTTTTCCTCATCCCTTTGCCCTCTAAACAGGAGTTTTCTTTTGTTTTTGTTGTTTAAGTAATGCATGTCTGATAGAGTGTTTGATCAGGTTTACTTTATTCAACATTCACCATGTAATGTAAATTCTCTTTAAGTCTTGTTCTCATAAACAAAGGACACAGAAATATGTACACTAATGCAGATGTATTTATTATTTCATATAAGTGAACAAGTGTTACCTTGTGATATTGAGCTTTTTTATTCTTATTTTATTTCAATTTTGATAAATGTTGCTTCATTTGTCATTATCTTTCTTTGGTGCAGACCAGTCGTCCTGTTTTAAGATTGGCACAGGTCATCGTATCCTGGACATGCCACACTTGATTGACTGTTTCCTCTGTTACATTTGCTGATGCGTCTGTAAAAACTTGTGATCCTCTTCCTCATTCTGCCATTTTTCACATCTAGAATTCATTTTCCTGTTCCTCTGAAAACAGTTGAATATCTTCATGCAAACATCGACAAATAGGCATTCTGCTTTATAGTATTTGATTCATATACGCTACGATGATTTTGTGTGCTAATACTTATTAGGAATTGTACGCTTTAGAAACTCAGAATAGGCTGTAGAGGAAGTTGAACAATGTACTTGCTGATTTAGTTTTAAACAATGTTGTGAGGGCACTATTTGTGCCACAGGTCACTGAAGTGTCAGGATGTCCTTTCTTTTCCTAAGGGACAATACACCGGCCCATTCCTCTCCATGGAGTTGGACACAGACTAGCAAAAAGATTTAGATGTTGATTTGATCTCGGAAATCCCCCCTTTAACCTGTCCTGGACATGTAATAATATAAACAACATATAAACAACCCCTTAACTGGACTTTTTACAGCATCTTCTTAATTAATGCCTCAGTCCACATTTTAGGATTTCGCTTGCAGCTCTCATCCTCCTACAAGTTTTTATAAAGTGGGGGGAAAAATATGAGAACAAATAACTAAAGCTATATTTCTCTTTGGACAGCTGGCTGGAGGAGTGATCTTGGGACTGGCTCTGTGGTTACGCCACGACAGCCAAACCAGCAACCTTCTCATACTACAGTTTGAAGACCAGCAGGCACCGAGCACATTTTACGTCAGTGAGTATGAGTGGCCGGACACCTACAGGTCGAACACTATGACACAGACTCATCACCAGAAGATGTTCCTGCGGTTTCTGCCTCAGCTGGACGCCATTCTGAACTTTCTGACTGTGGACTTAAACTGAGGATTATTTTCTGAGGGGATTTGTGATTGTGCTAAAGTGTTTGTTCCTTCCTACATTCAATATTAGTAAAGACAGAAGGAAATCACAGATAGAATAAAAACCAAAAAATGTTTATCGGTGGGAAAAAAGCCTTACAATAAGCAAATTAGTTATGAACTGTATAAATACAGGTTTCTTAATAACTTCTTCTTTACTTGCAGAATTCTTGAGAGATGTGGCTTACGGAATAGCACAAAGCTGTCTATTTCCAATGCAACATTTTAATGTGTCATGCAATATGCTTAATGCTTCAGTGAGTTCTGGGAACAATGCACCACTTCCTGTGATTTTCCCCATGATCATCATTGTTTTTAGTTTTCCTTAAATGTGCTCTAAAGACATAATTTTTTACCGACAAAAAACAAAAAAACAATGAAAGTTACTTAATTCTCGGGAATAACAGCCTAACACCCAGCTGACGGCGACGTGTAGAGATAATAGGGTCATGTAAGAAAAGGCCAGGAAACAGGACCTGCGTATGTCCGCAGCTTGACTTAAGAGGGGCCCAGCCAGCCTCTACACGGCCGCCCAGTAGAGGGTGATCTCTGGATCAGGTAAATATTTATGACTAAACCTCCCAGACTTTAGTCTCCTTTAGGTGCTTTCAAGAAATCAGCCGAATGCCACAGACAGATGTTTAAACAGATGTGGTCTCTGAAGAGATGGCCTTTAAGGATGGACTAAGCATAAAAACACCAAATTGTGCTTCTTATTTCTAGGATTTTTTTAGGATTTAAACTGTGCAGCATAGTCCACAAAAAAAACTTCAGACTCAGTCCCCATCGTTCTCTGCCTTCAGCAGTGCGCAGAGCAGCCCTGAAGACTGCAGGACATGGCACGATGTAAACATTTCAAAGGTCCATCATCTTGGTTTGCTTTGGTGGTGAACTCCAGAAAGCCCATTAATTTACATTTGGGCTCCTGCTGCTCTGCCATACTTACCCCTCATAAGTATACAGGACGAGGACAAACCCATGCTTTTTATAGAAGAGGAGCACACTCAAGATTTTAAAGGCAGGGCGGCAGGAGGGGCCCACCCAAGTCAGATCAAGGGAATGCTTCTTTTTTTTAACCCTCCGCTGAACACACACCCTTGCATAATTCAAGTAACCTTGTACATCTGCACATTATTCCACAATTTAGAGTTTGAAGTGGGTTTTTTTAGCATTCTGGCTCACATAAGTGGTAATTATGTTAGACTGAAAATACACATGCTCCTGCCTTTGCACCACTGCTTGAAGTCATTACTGGTGGCAGTTTTCCGGTCTGGTTCATGCTTAAGTCATTCAAACTGTGATTTAGCTTTTCAACACAACTTACTAAGAGAGATGATACAAAAACTAAACCACCCTAATGTATGTATGGTAAATATGCAATCTGAGCCAAGAGATGGTTCGCTTAGTATAAATACTGAGAACAGCTGGCTTGGATCTGCCCAGTGTTAACAAAAACTGCCCATGCCCACCCACTTTAAAGTGCTCAAGTTTCCTGTGCATAACACCTAGCTAGCTAACAGGAAGCCCCCTCCAGTTTAATATCTGTAGTACAGATATGAGCTCAGTAGGGGAGTATGGGAACTCAGTAGAGGACTAAAGCCACCAGAAAGTTAATATACTCAAGCTCTAATTAATATTTTTATGAGGAATTACTCTATTTTCGGCCCATGGAATTGCCCAAACTACCATTACATGACTATTATAATTTAAATTAAAATGCAGCAGGAAAAGGTTATTTGCCTATCATATAGTAATTATTGTAATCTGATAACTCATCACTGCCTCTTCATTTGCTAATAGATATTTCCATCATTTGACACGGTGAGTTCAAAAAGTGCAGCAAAATATCAAATACAAAACATGAATATGTTTGTTTTTTTCAATTACACTATTTTGGAAGTATCCATTCTCTGGTTTTCTTTTCCTACTCACACTTAACTCACAGAGAAACTAACATAGGCTGGCAGAGCTCTCTGAACAGAGCAGGTCTCCAACTCACACTGTACCTCATTGATCACCCACAACCAGTCAGATTAAGAATGTTTAAAAAAAGTGTCAAAAACTCCATATGCATCCAATTAAATTGACAGATGTTCGAGCCTTAGGGCTTTCCTCAGGACAAACACTGGAATTGTCTGAAATGTTGGCAGAAACATTTGGATGCATAAGAAACTAGAGTTTGTGAGTCTTTATGGGAACTTTTTTAATCACTTCATGAACTGTCATGTAAGAGAAGCACGAGTCCTTATGTTGTCCAACAACTTTTTTATTTTCAGCTGCAGTCTGTCACTGTGGATTACATAAAAATATAGGGTGAACAATTTTCAAAAAAATAAAACATTAATAATTTGGGATTCACAATTTGGGCTGAATATCTCATTTTTGTCAGATAAACATATTTTTATATAGTAAAAAGACTGCCTTTGAAATGTGGGATCATTTACCCTTAAAAAGGGTTCTTGTCAGTCTGTTTCCAGTTTTTCAGATTGTCTTGAATATCCCCTTACTGAAGGACTTTGTCAGAAAAAACTATACAAACTGTAGTGTAGCGAGCAGAAATGTTGGTCTGTCCCTTTAGTCTGGTGGCACATCTTCCAAAGAGTGACTCATTTTTAGGCTACAGTAATCTGGGTCAGACACATGCTGTGTAACTTTGATTTTCACCGCAGAGGGAGTCAAAGTGCCCGTGCATGTTTCCTCCGCCCCATTTTGTTTCAAAGTTTGTGAGACAGATGAGACAAAGAATAGGTTAATGTGCACCTTTCAAATCATTCAGCCTCTTCTCGTGGTTGATCACTCCATTTTACTTCTTTAACACTGGATGAGATAGAAGAATTCAGGATTTAAATTGAAATTCACTCTCACCCCCATCCCAGCCCCATTCCCACCCCCACCCCTCCCTTTGAGAGATTACACTTGGAGACAAGAAGTAAATGAACTTGTCTGGGGTCTAAAATCGCATGTCTCCTTTAAAGACTCAATGGCCTTCCATCCTCAAAAGGTGTTGTCATAGTAATGGAAGGCAGTGGAAATAATGCCTCCTTTGCTGCATTGCAGAGTTGCTGGCCCTGGTAGCCGTTTCCCAGTACAACAAAAGTCCTGAAAGAGAAGGGGGGTGGTGGCTTGAGACAGAGAGAGTGTAGATGTAAGGATTGGGAAAAGTGGTGGGTGGTTATGAGGTACAGTGTGAGGTGTTGGAGGCCTGCAGACAAGTCAGAGTCTCTTACTGCTCCTTCAGCCTGTTTGTGTGTTTGTGTTTGACATTTTGCTGCATTTTATTAGCTCATTGTGTGTTTTACTATGGCTATACTGGCTATAAAACAAACATGGATTTTATTCCATGAATTACTGGAGTGAAAAGTGGCGATGAGTCATCAGATTATCAAATGCGCAGCATCTCACAGGAACATTTCCCTTCTTAAGCATTCTATTCACAATTTTCCACATAAGCAGTCACCTACAATCCTAAACTGTGATTCCTGTAGTCCTCCTGATGAAGAAAAAAAGAAACACCCCTTCTCTGAAAGGAAAAACATCTGGCCGACATATGCCTCGCACAAGGTTTTCCTGCAGAGTATTAAAATACTTTTTTTTTTTTTTGCCGGAATCCAGTGAATTGTCAAGAAAGCTTTTGGTTCCAACTTTTTGATGGACTAACTTGATGTGATAGAAAACATAAGCCTTGCCATCATATGTAGATGTTTTTCCTTTTTTTAAAGTCTTATAGTCTTATTTAAGTCTCATAGTCCAAACATATGTTGAAGTGGGGGCTGTGTATTCACATGGTCTGTCCTGTTTCCTGGGGAGTGCTCGGGGTCAGGGGTCAGAGGGGGTTTATTGAGGATGTCTGGAACGCTGGAAAGGCTTTTCCACAAGCTGGCTCGTAGCTCTGTGAAATCTTTCTGTCAAGATCATTGATCTGTTTCCCTTTAGAATACCAATAATCCCGTGTTACCCTGCAGAGGAGGCAGGAAAAACACTCAGGAAGCCCATAAACTAGCAGCTTGTTGATGGCAGAGTATGAATCCAGGACTGCTGCTGCCCCCCAGTGGAGCTGAAGACACAGCCTGGTCATGATGAACTGCTCTGTGTTTGATGGATGGTTTCTGCCTTCCGCAGGTGTGTACATACTGATAGCTGTCGGAGCTGTGATGATGCTTGTGGGCTTTCTTGGATGTTATGGTGCCATTCAGGAATCTCAGTGCCTGTTGGGAACAGTGAGTATTTCACTATTTGACTTTCCAGATCAGGCTCAACGAGGGCAGCAAAAACCCCTCTTCCACTTTTTACGATCAGTTCATTGCATCTTCATAAACATTTCAATAAGCACCTGCATTCTTTTTTTCCAGTTCTTCTTCTTTTTGGTGATCCTCTTTGCCTGCGAAGTGGCTGCTGCAATCTGGGGATTCATGAACAGAGACACTGTACGTACAGTGAGGCCCACTGAGGCAACAGTGTGTTTGATGCTCCCACCTCTGACCTCCTGATCACTGATCGTCCACAGATCTCCAAAGAACTCATCAATTTCTACGACTCGGCGTACATCAAGGCTGTGGATGTCTCGGGGTCTCCCAGCAAAGACGCAGCCATCAAGGTGCTGGCGGTTTACCACAATACGGTATGTAATGACGCAAACTTTTCAGTTTTACCAGGTTTTGGGGAAGATGAGCGATAGAAGTGCATTGGGATTGTGCGTGTTGTTTGATGTGGGATTCTCCTCCGGTTTACTCCACAGCTCGACTGCTGTGGCAAAGGAGCTGACACCGCTCTCTTCTTACAAGTCGCCACCACCTTGTGCCCTGGAAAAGTTTTAGAAAGCTTTCAGAAATCACAGGTAAATGGAAATGCCCATTTAACCAAACAGTTCATGCACATTTTGGCCACAAACCCGGCCAAAAGCAATGGGAAGGCCTCGCAACCTCCACTCACACTAAACTTATCCTTTGTTTCAGTCGCTGCAGTTTGACGGGAAGTAGACTGCTGATTTGCATCTTTGGCAAATATTAGAGATGTAAATATCTGGTCTGAGGACATTGTAGCCCGAGTATTGAAATAGTTTTTAAATGTTGTTGTTTAAAATACAGTCCGACTGGATCTTTTTAAACATCAAAACACACCAAAAAATGATGCCAAAAAAGGTAGAATTAATTGTGTTTTGGTAGATTCTGTCAACGGTGTGATGCAAACTAGCTGCTTATTTTGACCTAATTTATTCAAAATGACATCTGTGGTATAAATGGCAGAAACGTAAAAAGAGTGTAAAAGCGTCATGTCAGAGGTTGGGTTGTGTGAAGCAAGATGTAATATTGGCCAAAATGACTTCCCATTCATGAACCCTATTAGTCAGTGATCATCCTGTAAGTAACTCCCTTGTAACAAGATTACATTTCACCAGTTCGTTAGAAATGGGCTGTTCCAAACCCGCAAAAAATGACCACCCTGTGTGACAGCAGACCTGCCCTTTATTATGTGCAATCCGTGACTGAGTGTGTGTGTGTGTATGGGCGTGAACCCTTTCACTGATCACGCCTCTGTCGCTTTCCAGAGCTGTCACGATAAGCTGACTTTACTGTTTTCCGAGAAGCTCTACCTCATCGGCCTCGCTGCCTTGGTGGTCGCCGTCATCATGGTGAGCCCCAGATCAAAAATATGCATGGTCCTGTCACGCACTTCCAACCTTTCTCAGACATTCCTTTCTGTTATCAACCAGCCACTGGAGCACACGTATTTTGAGTTAATCTTTTCTTTTTTTTTTTGCATTTAGATATTTGAGATGATCTTCACCATGGTGCTCTGCTGTGGGATCCGGAACAGCCCAGGAGTGTACTAGGTTTCCAGAGAGCAGCAACAGTGCCACATAAGCCAATACTAAAGTGTTTTTGTGCGTCGACTCTTTTCCTTTGAGCATGAGATGGCTTTTTCTCCTTCTATTTGTAGGCTAGACTGTGTTGATAACATTGCTAACAGATCACCCTAATATTTAGACAGTAAAAGACCTTTCAGAGGTGAGAAGATATTTTGTTATCATACAACACAAATCATATTATTCTTTTATCGATACAGTTTTTCTGGAAAATCTGAGCTGAATCTGTTTTTATGGTTGTATAAATTGTACATATACTTACTGTCATATGTTAATGACACTAAGGAAAGTGTGTGTGTTGTCTGGTTGTTTATGTTGCATCTTGCTACAACGTGATGTGATATTCAAGCAGGGACTCTGTAATCAGATTTCTGCTAAAAATGTGTCTCTTTTATGAACTGGTAAACCATCTCATGCTATCTCACATTGTGAGACAGAAAATGTACATCTCCTCTCTAAACCCATGTTAAAAATGCTAATAAATTATGTCACCACTCTTGTACCAGTGGTTTCCATCCTGTTTTATTCATGGTCCAATATATATATGGTCCAATATAAAGCTATTTAACCAGACGTGGTTTAATTTTTCTCTCTCCCTTTTCTTTTCTTTTACTGTAAAACGTTTTTTTTTTCAAGAGACTAGTAAAACCGCCCCAAACTATCATCCCATCCTGTTAGCTTTGCACGGGCCGGTTGTCCTGACTGTGAGCCGCCACCAGGGGGTGCTGTTTCATGGCCTTTTTTTGCTCACTCAGCAGGGCCTCTCCCACTGTAGTACACTCAACCCCAACTACCTTAAAAACTCAACAGACTTGTATTTCTGGTGCTTTCATAGCTGACACACCTAAAACACGTGTTTGTTAATTCAACAGGTTTACTTTCTCACCATTTGAAAGAGAAGTGTTGATCTCAGGTGGGAGGAAGCTGACATTTCTGAAACACACAAGATCACAACATCTTAACAAACACAGCTCAAGAATTAACCTCCCCAATAGGGCTTTAATCTTTAAAAGCATACATTTTTTGTTGTGTTTTTTGTTCCAAACTAGCAGCAAATACTACATGCCCTGGCCAACACGCCCCCTCCCTCTTCTCTGCTGTTGGAATTTGAACTCTGCCCCGCTGGATCCAGATAAGACGTGTCTTAAAGCTGCAGCAGACAATGATATTCAGAACCATGTGTTTTACTCTCAGTATGGTAGCAACAATTTGTGGAAACCACCTTTCCTGTCTCAGGAGAACAATGGCTCTGAGCAAAGATTTTTTTGAAGTGGAAACCCATCAGTAAAGCAGGCCTCATCCGTCTGAGCCCAAACCTGGCAAACGGATGTTGTGCTGAATGGGAACAATTTCCTGTCGCAAGGTTCAACAGTCTTATTGCACAAGACTGTGAGATGTCCAGTGACCTCATGTGGGTGTAACAAATTATTTTGACCAACAAAAAAAAGATCAACTTCACATTACTGCATTGGGTTTACACTTCCCAAAATAAATGGGAATTATTTCCAAGTAAGTTTAACTTTTTATGCTTCAGACGCATAAATCATCATCCAAAAGCTGAAGTCAGCCTCAGATCATTGTTAGCCAGTAGAATATGGATTTAACTGTCTAAACAAATCGACCATTTGGAAAATAGAATGATGGCTCATATGTACAATTGTGGATTAATGAAGATCAAAAGCATTGTAATCCTTTACTTCAATCCAAAAAAATGGTCAAATTGGGATTAAGAGTGTTTTTAGCACCTAGCAGAGCGATTTGAGAGACTCAAACAAAAAACAGATGCAATCCAAGTGATTAAATGCAGGGAGCAAGTTTGTGAAAAAAAAGGGAGTGCTGCCTCTCAACTGATTATGGAAATACATTCTTAGTCGCAATGTTGCTGACAAAGCATGTCACAGTCATGCCTTCTCTTCAAACGCAGAATTCTTGTTCAAACCCAATTGTCTGACTCTAGATTCCCATCCGCTCGGGGAGAATGGTGGACCTAAATATCTAAGTGAGCGAGAACACCAGTGCTACTGTGTAAACTTTACTCCAGTGTTGTCACAAATTCTCAAAGCCCTTAGAACATTTTAAAGAATGCACAGAGCACTACACTTGGCATTTATTTGACAGATTTACTTTAAATCAAACATGATTTTTGCCATTTATGATTTCTGGAGAAATCCAGATTTGTATCTTCCCCGGTGATGTTTTCCAGTAAATACTGCTATCAAACTTCAGCTACTTTTACTATCTGGATTTGAAATCTCAAAGCAAATCTTATGTCAAATCACCATATAGAACAAGGAAAGGCTCCCCGTTCAGTTGCTAAGTATCGAAGAGTTACCCCCCATCAGTTGGGGAATGTCAGTTTTTGTTATGCTTCTGTTTATCATGCGAATGTTTCCTGTGACCTGAGCTTATTCACATGCTTCCGTAGTTCCAGGTGTCACCGACACACGTCACAGCAGACAGCGCAGTTTCGCTCCCTCTCGCTTTCTCACACGCCTGCATGGATACACAAAACATGCACAAACACAGTCAGCCATCTTCTGAGCGAATGATCATTTTTCACTCAACACATCACACGCTCAGCCAAAGGGCCGCTCCGGGTGTCTGCTGCTGCCAGCTGAGTCACCACACACATGTCGCAATCTCCCAAAAGAACCAGCCTGTGGAAAGGTGTGCGACACCCATTTAATAGCAGACGTGTAAAGGTTCTGTTGAAAAAAAGATTAAAAATGACGACAACAACTAAAAAAGTCCTTACACTTCGGTAAGACACAAATAAAAATCAGCAACTCGGCAGCAAAAAACGAATCATCCTTTTAGTTTTAATCTTGACCTCGTTCCCAAAAAGGCAGATTATCTGCCACCCCTTTTTTAAATCCACCCCATTGTGTCATCTTTGTCTATGACTCATCTGATGTGCTTTGTGTTGTATTAATATAGGAAAGTGAAGGATAATTATCAGGGCGGTGACTGTGTTTCAGTTTTTTAATACCTTGTAACCCCTTTGCAGACGCGTTCAGAACAGGTAAAGTCTTCACTGAGGAACGTCCACACAGAGAGCCAGGGGAAATGGTGAGTACAAACTTGGCTATAAAAATCAATAAGAAACTTTTTTCTTTTTTTTTTTTTTTAGTATGGCAAACATTTGCGTTTAATAATGGGGTAGTATACATGAAGTTGTTTATTTTTTTCTGCTTTAAAAATGGCAGTCACTGTGTGGGAGAATTTAAAAGAGTGCGAGGAAAATGTTATTTCTCTGCTGAGAAACTGGGATAGTGGGCTCCGTTCAAACAAATGTCTGTCTACAATGTCATTTGCATAACACTGGGGACTTTGATCAAATTACGAAAAATAATTAATCATTTACTAACTTGAA
Source organism: Menidia menidia (assembly GCA_907169785.1). NCBI lineage: Eukaryota > Metazoa > Chordata > Actinopteri > Atheriniformes > Atherinopsidae > Menidia > Menidia menidia. The sequence goes on along the minus strand of CAJRST010022223.1, from coordinate 7,485,698 downwards.
TGAAGATGATCGGCAGAGCAAATAACCTTTGAAATGGTTACTGTGCTTAATTGATATGTAGTTTTTCCAGGATAAGGCTTTTCTTTTATTTAAGAGTCCTGCTAGCAAATGAAGCCAATAGATCAAAGCAGCTCATTAAAAGAAAAAAGTGTATTCCGCTGTATTTTGAATAATTCTCAACCTTTTTAAATGCACACATAAACCCTGCAGACATGTGGGATAAGACTTTTGTGCTAGACACAATCGTTGTTGCTAGGTTCACATCAAACAAAGCAAATAAAACTAAGGTGTGGCTCCAGCTTTATGACAGAACGCATCTTTGCCACACCATTAATTTCTTTTGCAAAGTGAAATCAAAACTATGACAGTTTTTGAAAACCTCGTCATAAGAGGGAACAACAAGCTCTACCAATGACAAATCAAAGTACAAGATGATGGTGTGAAAAACTTTCAGACATTTGACTCTTTTTTCACGCCCCTAAAAGATTTCCCTCAGAGTTTACATCATGAGACTCAAAAACCCCACTGAAACCCTAAAAAGGAAGGGTCAGATGTGAGTGGGTGGCTGCTGGGGGCATCTTCTCAACATTCTGTGGCTCAAAGTAAATCGCTACAAACTTTGCCTTTTTCCCACAGTAAGATGAGAACATTTCAGTTGGGATCCAGGCTAAACTCAAAGATTTGATAAGAGTAAAAAAAACCGTGTTAACTACCTACGCAGTGCTGTTTAAAGATGTTGGAATGCGCTTTCCATCTAATTTAACGCACGCACAGACCTGCAGAATACAAATGCTGACACAAGCTACATAGTTCTCATGTTAGGATTCTTCTTGATAAGTTTGGTATTAGCTTTTGGGACGCTTGTTGTGTTACTGGAAAATGTGACACATTTTACAGTAATGCCTCACACGTAGAGAGTGATGAGCAAACACTTTTTTTTTTACACTTTACATTTGTGGCAGATGCAGTCATGCAAAGTAGAAAAACTTCCATCTCACTTATCAAACAAAGGTCCACAGCAAAGAGTAGGTATAGTCTAATCTCTTAGGGAGGAACTAAAACATAATATAAGCTAAACTGGATGTGTCCTTACTATTGAATTAAGTCAACTAAAGCATATTTGACTTGTCCACACTCATAACTGCATGCTTCAAATAGTATAAAAGTATTTCTCTGCTATTATATACACATATGCATTATTCCCTGTTTATGAGGGGGGTTATTGTTTTTGTTATCGTTGATACAGCTCAGCATAAATATTGTATTATAAGTAGTCTTATTGGTCATTTGTGACTACTAAGTGTATGTTTGTTTTCCCTTGTCTGGAACCCTCTGAGGTTTGGAACAGGCACATTGCACATTTACATGAATTAATTGTAAAGGACAAGCATCCACCATGCGTTTCCATGTCTGTTTTTGGTCACAAACCCTGACACCTAATGGAATCCTGCAGAAGCAAACTTACATCTAAACGCTGTGAATGAGAATAAGAGCAAAGGAAAATGTAATCAATCAGCAGATATCTCATCATAATGTACTTATCAATGTGACCGCCTTTTTTAAATTGCTATTAAGTGTTGGCTCACTGTTACCATCTAAAATATACAACTTCCAACCATGTCTTCTCCTAAATGAACGCGTTAACCGCCTGAAGTGATTCTGGGTTTAAAATTAGACTGTTTGGGATACTTTTTCCTTCCATGAATGCTTTATCTTCTATATCCCCACGCTTCTTTTGTAAAGTAAGCTGAAATTGCGCACAAATTGGAATCAGAAAGGCTTTTGCCAAAAGCCCTGAGCAGGTCCTTATCGGGAACAAACCGGAACAGCTCACCTGTGCGTCAGGTGCCCGGAGCCGGGCCGGTTCCGGAGAGGCTCCACCTCCCGCGGGGCGCAGCTCCTCTCTGCGCCCCCCCACCCCCCTCTCTCTCTCCACACTCAGAGCTGTTGTTGCCACGGCACAGGAGGGCGGATAGGTCGCCCAAAGACCGACTCACGAAACGCGCGGATCTCCCACAACTCGTCGCCATGAGCGCGATTTCCACAGAAAACGTGTTTTTTACCGCCTTACAGCCCAACAGCTCGGTAACCACCTACGGTCTCCCCTCTGAAATGCAGCTCGGGAACGGGGGCTCCGCTTCGGACATGGAGGCGAAAGCTCGGCGTGTCCAGCAACAGGTCCAGATGAGGCTGGCGGAGAAGTCCACACTTCCGCGTCAGAATGGAACGGCCTCACAGTTCGCCATGTCAGGTGAGACCGGGCTCCGCTTTGTGGTAATGGAGGAGACAAAGTTGTGCGCGCTGAGCAGAGATCAGGGGCAGGAAAAAGTGGTGGAATGAAGGCGCCACAGATACTGACAGAGGTGCTGATAGCATTATCTGACCGCAGGGCCGAGTGGCCGGTCAGTGTCCGGTCAGTGTCCGGTCAGTGGCTGGTTGCGTGTCAGTGTGAGGACGGGACTCAGGGAGTCTGCCACACCAAAGAAATGGATTAAAACTGAAATGATATGGGAGATTTAATCCAAGGAATGTTGTTTATGCTCAGCATAGAAAAACAATTCAGTGATCCATGTCAAATTACCAAAATAGTTAAACCCCTCCTGCGTTTGTTTTTGGGTCACACCTCACACACAAGTTCAGAAGCTGTCAACACTCCCGACCACAATGGCCGAGCTGTTTTTCCCTTTGTTTAAACAAACAAGGCTTTAAAAGAAAAGAAAAGAATAATAAACAAGGGCCAAAAAGATAAATATATCACTTAGAAATGTAAATCGTAGATTTCTTGTTTTGTTTGTATTTAAACAGTGTTCAAATACTGGAATTTCGCTTTCTGTTGAGTGATTGGTAGGTTTCTCCGCAGATTCTGTGTTTGCTAACAGTTTAAATGATCTGTATCATTAGATAGCTTGACTTTTAAGAGTAAGTGAAACTGGACGGAGTGCTGGCTGTGTGTGAGGCCCACTGGTGTCTGGCTCCCTCAGCTCTGGTGGGAGTTTTTATTTTGCCCATAAGCGTCTGAAATTTTACAGTGTGTGGTGTCTCTTCACATGAGAATCTGTTAATGTGTAACAGGCCTAAACAGTCGCTGCTTTCATTGCCTTTACTGATAGCTGGATGAAGGTTAAGGCCTCTCTGAAGGGTTGGGTTTCAGATCTGGCTCGGCTTGCTCCGGCCGGGGTTCAAAGCCCTTGAGAGCACTGAAATGGCACTTTTAAGTTTTTAATGATCTCTTATTTGATACACACTCTGGAGATTTTGCCATTTGAATGACCTGAGACCTCACAGCAGCTTTTGACCCAGTTGTCCGCTGCCTCCTTTTGTCTTGTCCGGAACATTTCTGTTATTTAAGGCTCTGCCAGAACCTTTGGTCATGTACTGTTATTTTCCCTCTACAAGGTTCCCCCATTTCCGTCTTTTGGAAATATTGTTATGCTACTGACACTCAAACATACCTGCTTTTTAAAAATGACAGCCTTGTTTTAATGTTGTAAAAAGGACAGTTTTAGGCATTTATTCAAACACAACTTCAATTCAATTCAGTTTTATTTATATAGCGCCAAATCACGGCAACAGTTATCTCACAGCGCTTTCCAAAAAGAGCAGGTCAGACAGTACTCTGAAGTTATTTACAGAAGCCCAACAATTCCCAACAGAAAGTATGCTGATTTGACCCAGCGGTGCTGATTATGCTTCTAATTTCTGCAGCGCCTAAATGATGTCAATCTTTGTAAAGCCTTAATTGCCTTTATGAAATGTACAGCCCACTGGTCAACAGGCGGCTGGTTTGACTCAATGACATAAAGGTTCCATATATGTTGGGAGCTTGGCAGAGAGGTCTGGGTTTCAAGAGCTTGAAATTGTGTCGCAGACAGAAGACCTAGAGGCCCTGCACCTGCTTGTCACTGCTTATTGCCCGGAGACATTCCTTCACATCCCGTAAGTCATTGGGAACAAGTAGTGCACCCCAGCTCAGTTTATATGACTTCTACATTCAAATAAATCATGGCTGAACACAAGTTTTTTTTTTATCTACTCATCCAGTTTAGCTTTTCCCACAGACGTTGACATTACATGCCTCAACAGGCAAGCATGCTGTTGGAGCTGTTTCTTCTTTTAAAGACGAACGCAGAGAAATACAACACGTCTCCTAAGTAGGCCAGGGCTTTTTTGTTTTTTTCTCTCCCTTGTACGTGTCAACCACTCTCACCTTGTGTCTTCCTCCCTTGCCCCCGGCTTTGCTTGAAGGAAAACGTATAGTCTCGTCTAAAAGCTGTGCAAAAGAAGCGTTTCACTGCAGAACACTGAAGTTTTAGTGGGTTTGTGGTTTTATTGCGAGGACTTATCATGAATACAGAAGTGTTTGCACATGGGATAAACAAAACACCCAGAGGACTCTGAAAGGAGTGCTTCTTCCCTATTCAGAACAGGGACTGAATGTGGATGAGTGGACAAGTCTCAGCAGAAATCGGCAAAGAGGAAATGATTCTGAATGAGGAGTGTGTGATCAAAGTGAATGTTTCTAAAAGCAACAGTAAGGAAGAAAAGTTTCCTTGCTGAAGGTGTTTCAGGGCGTGTATGGGTGGGGAGGCAGTCACGCTCAGGTGTGCAGGGTGTGGGTAAAACCTGACTACATTTCTTCTGTTTTCACTGTTATAACATTTGCACTTTGACGACAAAAACGAAGTGCAGCTCCTCTGGAAAAACATGAACATACATGCACAGCAAACTCCCTCTGCAGCACAGCTGCAAACAGCACAGAAACCAGTCCAGAAACGTTTTCTGAGACGATTTTATGCAACCGGTGTGGGCTTCCTCAAGGGCCAAGCAAAGGTTAAACATTGATTATATGTATTTTTTATAGGGTTAAAAGTATTTTTGATAATCCATCCACTGAGCACCATAACTGAGCATTTCCACCCTGAAAGTGCACTGTAACATCCAGAGTGTTCCAACATGAGAAACCCGGTGGGCCAAACCTCCCCACTTTAGTGTCGTATGTTATGAGATCTGGTATTAGGGACAAGCTTTCTTTTACAATGAGAACCCCCGCATTAACTCACTGAAACTGGAAAGATCCACGAGCAATGCATTTCTGTTGCTGTGAGGAAAGACAGGAAGATAATATTCTTATGCATATATTTGCAAATTATTTGCTTCTGTTCTTCACAGTATTCATTTTTAAGTTTGTTCCAGAAAACCTAAATATCCCAACTGTGAAAAACCAGCCATGAGTTGTGCATGTTTTTGCCTTGAATCTGCAGTGCAACATGGACAGGCCACAGAAATGTGAGGTCAAAGAAAGTGTATGCTGTAGACTGAAAAACAAAATCCTCGCACCTTGTTTTTGATGGAGCTTTTTGAATGCACTTTGAGAAGCCGATTACATTTTAGGCTTTAAAAAATGTCATTCTTCAAACTGTGTAATTGTAGAAATACAGATGAACTTTTTGAACCTCTGGAGTTGAACTTCTGTTTTTGTAAAGTTTTTATGGTTCGTCAGACAATGATTTCCAGTCTACGTTTAAAAAGATATTTTTAGTGCTATGCTTTGTTATTTTTGAGATTGACTTTACGTTTCAGGATGAGTTGCACTAAGTTTAACCTTGATTTGTACAATGCGTTCTTGTCTGCTAACGCTCAAGTAAATAACAGAGTGTTAGTTGCCTAATTCTCTAGCAGTGATACGAAATGACATAAAACTTAATTACAGCCACACTAGCTGCAGTATAATTAAAATACTTCTGTCTCTCACATTCCACTTTTGGTTGACAGAATTATGTGGGTCAACTTGTCGCTCTGTCAAAGTGTTTTGCTCGGTGCCTGCAACACACCCAGCAACACTCACTCAGGTCGCTCTAATCTGGAGCGAGAGCAAAACATTCAGTCACTCTGCGAGTTGAGAGAAACGGGCCAGTGCCTTTGTGTGTCAAAGTGACGGGTAACTAGAGACATCAGACCTGGTGATTGGTCAGTTCTTGTTTCTGCATTCTGTTGGTTGCTAGAGCAACAGGACACCAGCAGTACTGACTGTTGTCTCTTTTATTTAATTCTGTTTAAAATGTTTCGGCACTGGAATTTTCCTCATTCCTCTGTGTGAAATGGCATGAATCCAGATGTAAAGGTGAATTTTGTGGAAAAGGTGGTTTGAAGTATATTTCCTCACTCTTTCAGTAAAGCTTTTTACCGGTTTATCAGCTTTAAAAATCCTATTTAATGAAGCAGACAAGTCTTACTTACTGGCAACCAATACTATGTTGTATTTGTGCTTTTTTCAGACTATGATGGTTCATCCACAGTCAAATACAACACCTACACCCCAAATTTCAGCTCCAAGTCATCCTTTATGTACTCGGGTTCCAGAACGATGGTGAGCACAGCAGAATTTTCGTACTTTTTTCAGCATGTGTTGGACACATTGTGGAAATGATAAATGAAATTATTAGCTGATTGTCAATGTTTAACAATATATTTGTTTAATTGACTTATTAATAACACTAGGGCACAGCATGTGTGGTATTTCACAACAGACTGCCATTTAGATCAGCTCTGAGTTTTGAAACCTACCCTCGAGATTCCTTTTGTTTTTGTGGTTCAGTAGACTGACACACTGTGTCGCTGATGTTTTAGCTGTGTGAGGGAATTCTCGACTTGCGTTTTGGTATGCTTCTGTTAAATTAAAAACAGAAACTTAAAATTCTTACTGCAGAAGGCAGGACACTTTAAACACTTTCGTTATATTTCTTTCCAGTTGGGCCTGTACGTGTTGGGCGGTGTTGCATTGATATGACATTGTGAACATCAACATTACTCTACATCCACAGGGCCCTCAAATGTCTCAGAGGAACAACTTCAGCAGCAGGTCTGCTGGCCCACAATTGGCCCAATTTCAGAAGATGAGTATTGGGGGTGGGTTTGTAGGTGGTGGCGACGGAGGTTTTTACCAAGACGACTTCCATGTCGGTGGCCACCGAGGAACCATGAGGCAACAGAGCCGGATGGATCACGATGCCATGTCTTTCCATTCCATTCGAAACCCGCCTATCGATAACAGCGACAACGGAAGCATGATGTCGGAACGGGACGCCGTGTTGAGTCACCAGTATGCCCAGAGTGCAGTCAATGGGTACGCCACCCAGAGGGGGCAGGGAGGGGGCACAATGACCTATCAGGCCCCCATGCGCAGATCTCTAAGTAGCACCCTCATACATAGTGGGGGGATGATGGGAGGAGGAGGGGCTGAGGTGATCCAGCAGCAGCATTCCTTCAAAGGCCCAGCCTACCGTACCATCAACAGGATTGCAAACCGAAACCGGATGAGTATGGGCTCCACATCTGGGAACATCATGTCCGCCAGTGCAAGCAGCTTTGGTGGAGGAAGAGACAGAGTTGATCAAGGGTTTATCATGCCCGTGATGCCCTCTGGTTCCCAGGGGAACCTCCTCATGCAGCGTCAAGGAAACTTGTCCCGTGCCGCCTCACTCAAAAGCATCCACAGTGTGGGGAAGGGCTATGATGTGACTGGGATGAACGGCGGCGAGTTCGATATAAATGGGTGAGGAACATGTAAATATTATGTTTTGATATTTTGTTTTTTTTCAAGCAATATACTGTAAAGTATCTTATTCCTCAGTTTATCTATTATTTGTTAAAACTTCCACAAACGCATAAATGGAAAGGTGCTTTCTCGTAATGATGAACATGACTATTTCAAACACCTTTGCAGAAACTCACTGGCATATCAAATTTGTATAAATCCACAGCTGGAAATAGTCCACAGCAAATGCCTCTTCTGTGTTAGTGGGATGACTTTGAGCATTAAAGCAGACAGCTGTGCCGTCACACTGTGGTTTCACAGGAGGTTAATCATTAGCCCATGATTCTCGGTAACGGCAACAGTGCACTCCAGTCATTATGGTGATGTCAGTTCCATCCAGTATTCCTGAAAGTGTTGAGCCAGGACAGTGGTGGTGTCGCAACTTTCATGCATCAGAGTTTTGATCAGGGTGTGTGTGTGTGTGTGTGTGTGTGTGTGTGTGTGCGTGTAGGTGTGTAGTGAGAGCTGTAGATTGGGAGGAGGCTCTAAAGTGGCAGGACTGGTTTAGGGTGGGGCTGCTCCTCATGCAACAGAGGGAGGTTAGACATGTGGGTTTGCTAAATAGTGTGTGATTTGGAAGAAATTCAAGAAGCTGTATCTTGCACACAAGTGACAAATCATCCTTGCAGAATGGCTGCTGTGATCTTAAATGCATTCTATGTGTTACCTAATTCAATAGCAGGGAGATGTCATATTCACATATTGAACATGTTATTGGGTGAATTTGTTTATTTGTTCCTTTGACAGATTAAATGACATGGACATGGCCACGGCAGTGGATTTTCTGAGACAAGATGACACTGGTCTTCAGGTCCTTGGTGCCGCATACATTCAACATCAGTGCTACAATCATATAGAGTCGAAAGATCAGGTACTTTGTGCAGATTAAACTTGTGGTTAGAACTGTTAGAGTGAAGCACAGCCATAAAAGAATGTCTGATTCAAGAGAAAAACTGAATGACTGGTGTTTCTTTCCTAGTGTTTATATTTAATAGACCATTGCCCGTAACACAGTTTGGAAGTTGTGTTTTTTTCCAAGGTAAAAATACCTTCATTTTTCCTCCCCAGGTACGTCTAATGGAGGGCATTGAACCGTTGGTGAAGTTGATCAGCAGCAAAAATCGAGAAGTGCAAGGTTATGTCACTGGTGCCACACGTAACCTCATCTATGGGAACAATGACAACAAAAAGGCCCTGGTTCAACTGGGGGGCATACCAGCGCTGGTCAAAGCCCTTGAGGATGAGGACGAAGAGCTTCAAAAAAACATCACAGGTAGTAAAAGTCCCAACATGCTCATTTCAACTATTTGGACAGTTTTCTTTAGCCAAACATATCACGTCAAGCAGTTTTATGGAGAGTTATTCGAAACCGCACTAGCATTCTTTACTTTCAGTTACATGAAACTAATGAAGTTCTCTTTCTTTTTCTCTCTGAGAATCGTGGCACAAAATATTCTTGTAACAATCTCACATTCTTGTTTTTACATCTGGTCACATGAATGAATCAACCGCCACGTGGGTTTCTGCAGACAATATGATCCTCAAAATGTCCTTGAAATTCTTTTGAGCAAATGATAATGTTTGAACATGATATCACTCATACAGAAAAAAAGAGCATGATGCAGATTTGCTAGACGAGGAACGTTTGAATGCACACACAGTGGGAGGTGGAGCTGCTGTCTTCATCTCGTGTGTCGATGAATATAGAGGAGTGTGTACGAGTTGTCCAGGCCTGTGGGCAAAGAGTAAATCTGCTGCTCCCCTTTAAAATCCTTCCGATTTTCATTTTGACAGTTTCAGCTGGATTTATATCTGTTAGAAGACTAAGATACTTATGTCTGACTCACAGTTTCAGTAAGAATCTTAGAGAAAGTGATGGCTTAACAAAGCGACTGTGTGTATTCTACTGGATCTGAATGATTCACCGAAACAGTGACAGAAATCACTGGACTTTATAGATGCAATATGTTCAAGCTATTTAAAACAGGCTGTTTTAATCTTTAATAGCTCAGTACTTAATGTAATTAAATTGACTTTTTTATTTGTTAATAGCTTGATTATGGCTAAATAGTTAGATGTTAAGACTAAGTTAATTAGCTAGTTGTGAGCCTGTGGTGAGTGGACACATGATTTACAGACACAATGTGGAAACACCGATTCCTGTGGCTAATGTGTTCTCTCTTGTGTGCAGGCATTCTCTGGAATCTTTCATCCAGAGAAACTATGAAAGACCTACTGGCTAAGGAAACACTTTATGACCTCACTAAGAAGATCCTCGTTCCTTTGGTAGCCAAAGATTTGCATGTTAACGAAGACCTTTCTCTTGAGGAGATCATCTACAACACCACAGGATGCCTTAGGTGCATACCACTTGTCTTACTTTTAGTCCATGTGAAATAGTGAGTCAGAATCTCACTATGACATAGTCCCACTTTGTAAGCTAAGTACATAATTCTCCCCTTTCGTTGCAAATTATATCAAAGTGATGTGAACAAACACACAACACTCAATTAATTTACATATATATATATATATATATGTATATGCACATCATTTTCCATACATGAAAAATGGAGCCTGACATAAAAAAAAAACTTTAATTGTACCATTGGATGATCTTTTATGACTTATCTTACATACATCAGTTATTTAGACTGTTAGGCAGTGATGGCTCTCAAAATATTTTCGTTTGAAAGGTATACAGTATGCCATCGGTGTATCATGTCCTGTCAAAACAATAAGATCATGATAAATATAATAATCATTCAATGAACACTTGTTTCTCGAGATCCTGATCCTGAGTGAGATAAGAAGTTCATCCATGGCAAAAATCCATAGCTAATCCATAAACCACAGAGTACATGTAGTGTGAAGATGGTTTTATAATAAATCGACTGATTAGCCATGTTTTTATTTTATTTTTTCTAGTGCAGAATTTAGACTCTGGTTAAAGTAATGTTTAGAGTGATTTTAAGCTTGCAGTTTTCTGACCTCTCACTTGCTCTTGGTTTGCTCAGGAATCTGAGCTCTGGAAGTGACAAAACCCGTACACTTATGAAAGATACCGACGGTTTGGTGGAGTCTTTGGTCACGTATTTCAACAAGTCTGTTGAAAAGGACGTGATCGAAAATAAGGTACAAGTTCGCTTGGTTCTCCCTGTTCAAATTAAAGCCAGCTCTGTTTGTGTTCTCATTGGTTGCCTTTGACTCCCAGGGGGTGGAGAATGCAATGTGCATCTTGAGAAACCTTTCGTACAAGGTCCTTGAAGAACTTCCTCCATCTGTCAAAGCGCGCCTTGGAGAAAACAGAGATTTGGACACAGAAGACATGGGCACAGTTGGCTGCTTTACACCTCAGAGTAGAAAAGCCAAAAAGGTATGTGCTGGTTCGCAAAAACATCGCTTATTCACCAAACCGTTTTGTTTACTTGTATTTATTGAGATCTTACCTTTTTTTTTGACTGACAGAAGAAGACTCAATTAACATTCAGTGAGATTTCCAAAAGTCCAAAGGACCAGGAGTGGCTTTATCACCCGAAGATCTTGGGGGTGTACCACACTGTGATGAAGTCACGTCTAGCCAACACCACATGCCGCGAGGCGGCCATTGGAGCTATGCAGAACATCACATCTGGAGATATGAATGTGGGTAAAACATCTATCAGGCCTCAATCGGAATTGTGTTTCTGTCTGTGACATATTGGAGCTCTTTCTGTTTAACTTGCAGTGGGCCTCAGAATTGAGCAACTGGGCTCTGGAGCAGGAGCGCGTACTGCCAACCATATTGGATTGTCTGTACACCGATGTGGAAAATGAGCTGCGTTCTCTCACTTGCCTTTTAAGAAATTTGTCCCGCCATACCAACAATAAGGATGATATGGGTCAGTATTTTGTATTTTTTAGGTCAACCTTTTGATATTAGACACTTTTTTTCTTTTTAGCTTTCATTTTCCTAAGCAGTGATAGATGAACATTTCGTTTTCTTTTTTTTTACAGTCTGTGCTATTCCATTCACTTTCTTCTGTATTGTGAAATTGAATCCTCTATACATAATGTTACTTATATGAACTGAACTAAATGTAATGCTAATAGTTGTCAGTTTTTGTTCTTGTCGTTCAGGCAATGAAGAATAAATTCCAACCAGATCAGGTGGCCCAATCACCATTCTTGGATTTAGACGTCAGAATCAACTTAATGAAATATTAATGTTTATCAACTTGACCCGTGTGTTGATCTAAACTTTAAAATAATGTTTTATGTGCAAAGTGTCATCCAGGGAACATTGCATTTGCTTTAATTAAGTTTTGCTGGATATCTAGGATGTAATCTCCAAGGGATTGGCCATGAAGAATGCTTTATTTTTACTTTTTTTTTAAAAGTGTTATCATGCCTACAGTCTCAGCAATTTTTAAATATAATAGAAAATGCTTTTTGTTTTTTTAGCCACAAAGACGATAAACAGTCTGCTGGAGAAATTGCCCCGTAACTCACCAAACGACACTTCCAACGAAGTGATATTGAACATCTGCGGTGTTTTGAATAACCTGGTGACCGGAAGCTTTGTGGCTGCCAGGGACATTAACTTCTTTAATGGCGTGGAAAAACTGATGGGCATCAAGAATACAAAGGACACCAGGTTTGAGTCTGGATTTTTGCACAGGATATTACACTCTGTCCTTTATACCACGTTTAACTTCGAATTACATGTTTTTCTAGCCCCGGGGGTCTAAGAGCAGCCAAAGCAGCATCAACAGTCCTCACCAACATGTACCATTACAAGAAACTGCGTAAAAAGTACCGTACGGTAAGAAACCCCTGAAATTATTACACAGCTCTCAACTGAGAAAGGGTTAACATAATAGCAGTGGTACAAGCCTACAAACATGCCCAAATATTGATTTTAAATCAAGTTGAGGACCATTTGCCCCAAAATAGACCTAAATATGGGTAGGTTTGAAGTAAAGTCAAATGTGAAACAGCATTTTTCTGTTGGAAGAATAATGGAAGTGATGTGTGCGTGGCCAACTCAACATCTCAGAGAAAGATTATATAAAATATAAATGAAAAGGCAGTGTTTATCACTATCAAAAGAGGGTATTCTCACTGTACTGTTTTTTTAAATACTCACACTGATGTAAACCCAGTCAGGCAGGTCTTTGTCCTGGGTTGGACCAGGTGATTTTACAGCCAACAGATTACTGCTTGCCACTCCCAAAGGTGTGGTGTTCAGTCAGATACCAAATGAACGTGTCCAAACAGAACAGAAAATTGCACTGATATTTGTCATACATACAACTTCACATTCATCACAGTTAAGCACAAAGAAGTTAACTTGTGAATTTTAGAAGACTTGTCGAATGGCTTTCTATGTATTTAGTGTTGTAAGGGTGTGCCAGTTTAATTTTCATGAAGTGAATAATACAAATGTTCTGACTACTTAAGTATGATCTGGAGTCTTTCCCACCCCCATGCAGTGTTATTAACACTTGTTTTATTGTGACTTTCTCTTACAGAAGGGATTCACGAGAAAGGATTTTACCGTTGATTGTTGAAGTGAAGTTAATACAGTGTATAATGTAGTAAAAGGCTCAGTCATGATTGAAAAGACAGTGTAAAGATAAAAATGTACTGAGGATATGAGATCCAACCAGTGGGGAAGAAGAGCTTCCTTTTGTTTTACAACACGGTGGACGTCAGTGCAGCGCAAGATCCATGGATGCAAAAGGACTATTTATGGACTTCAATACTAATATGCACCTTAACCTCTCTGTTTGAACACTGTTTGGGCTTAGTGTCTAACTGGGGATCTCTCCCCTGTTAGAGCAGCATGTATTTAGATTAAACTTCAGTTTTATAAATGCTAATTGTGCCTTCTCACTGTTGCACCACTTTTACAGCTCGAATGCAACCAATCTGCCAACAAGGGATTTTTGTAAATATTGCTTTGTATTTTACACAAAAATTAGTTTCACCATTTTATATATTGTAGTAATTTGTATTTTTCATATAGAGCAAGTTTAGTTTAATGAATTTGAATGTAAACATTGATTTTTTCTAAATTTGGATGTAAATAAATTTGCTTTAAGGGATTATTAATTCATATATGTGCTTTATAAACTTTCAAAGCCTATCATAGAATATATTTGAGTAATAAGGTGGAGTGCAACTCATTGTGTGAAATATGGGTGGAAGTATACTTTCTTGACTTTGTGGGAGAACAAATCAAATTTCTTAAGCCTTTGAGGTCTTTTATGTATAACATACTTCAATTTGATTTCAACATCTAAAATAACTTTACGTTAGTTTTTTTGTTCAAAAACTGAATATACAGTATATAATGTTTGAAATGTATTAATGATTGCGTGGGAAGCCTGAGTGTTTCGTTGGTTGCTTTTTGTGTCTGATATAACAGTTAATAAAATGACACTCGGAAGTAAAACTTCATTTTGTGTGATCGTTGCTCACAGACTGACACCACTATGCTCAAATGTTGGCCACACCCTGTTTACATACTTGCTCCTGCTCAGACAAGAACAATACCAGATGTTCCCAGCTGCACCCTTCTTTTAACTGCTGCAAATGATTACTTCATGAGGACACATCTTCTGTCCTGTTACATAGGAACAGCTCAGCATTTTTATTAGTGGGGCTAACTTGTTGATTATTTATTTATAACTCTTTGTCATTTGTATGACAAAGAAAGACAAACTTCACAAAGAGAAAATACCTTATTTCATCATGTGTTTACTCTGCCCTCTATTGGGGACTAAAAGGGAGTGACAATGAAAATATCAACACAACAGACTCTTTCCTTCAATCTATTAGATTATTTCTAAATAACTAAATATTTTCCACAACAGTAGAAAAAAATGGCAGTTAAAATGGCATATAATGATTGGATACAGAGAATGAAGCACACATTTAAGAAAAGAACCCAAAACACAGAGATTTATGGCACATAAAGAAGTACTTCATTTTGTGAAATTGTCAAATGTCTTCCTCTGTGACCAGACAATAGAAGTCTGCCCGGGTTCCATAGTTGCGTGATCCTAAATCTGAAACATCGATGTCAGAGGGGTTTGGCTCAGTTGCCCTGCTGGGTAAAGGAGGAAGGACTGGAGCTTTACAGGCCAGAGCTTTGTACACAGGCAGGCGAACCCCTGTAACAAATGAAAGATACCACATTCAACATCAAAATATGTTGGCTGTGGTTGGGCTCCAGTGCCCTTCTGCCTCTGATCCTAGGAATAAGCGGTTATGGCAATGGGTAAATGATTTATTCTCACATAACTATGCAGAAAATAACTTCAATATCTATGTAAATACGCATATCAGTTTCACATGGAAATGAAAAAAGTAAATCTCTGTCACTGTGTCGAGCAAATGAATGATTAGACACAGAAATATTTTCTTCATATTAACAGAGATGCTCATCACCGGATGTCAGTAATGCCAATTTTACTTTGCAGAATCAAAAACTGACAATGTTCCGTGTCAACAGAAA
This sequence comes from Menidia menidia, assembly GCA_907169785.1. Lineage (NCBI taxonomy): Eukaryota > Metazoa > Chordata > Actinopteri > Atheriniformes > Atherinopsidae > Menidia > Menidia menidia. The sequence goes on along the minus strand of CAJRST010022223.1, from coordinate 7,470,600 downwards.
TGTCTACTTTAATCCACGAGAAATGCAAGATTCAAATGAAATTTGTATTTTCTAATTAAATCAAGACCTTCCCTTGGCTTTTAACCATCTAAAATATTGCTGGACAGTGGGATATGTCATGGAAAAATATTTGAAGGCTTTCAAATGCCCTTATTTGAAGTAGACTATTATGCTGAAATAAACTCACAACTGAGCTTTCATCATCTGCACATAGACCAATTTAGAGTGTTCCAAATGATGCCACAAGATTTTTCTCTGAGAAACATGCAGGATACCAGTCTGGACCCTAAGTAACAGTTATTTATCACCAATCTGAAATAACCTGAACAATACTTTCAGAGAAACTCAACCTCTGATCACTTCATATGCAAGGTCAAATATTCCTCTTTAATCCTGTGTAAACATCATAAGGCAAGTGATTATGAGTAAATAAATATGAGTGAGCGTATTATGTCCTATTGATAAAACTGAAATGAATTATGATACTGTTTGTTGATTCCAACCGTCATCAGCCTGTAAATGCAACAAAGTATTAAATAACCTTCATGGAAGGTGAAATATGTTAAGTTTTTCCTACTTTGAATAAGATCTGTAATAAAAAGTGCCAAAACTGCTAAATGAAAGAGACTGAGCTGACTACAATATTTTCTATGAGTATTGGATGCCAAACAGTTTAACACAAGCAGTTACGTCTCTGTACTAGAGAGAACAGCTTTCTGAGGAATTTCTTTTATTTACACAAAATAAACCAATTATTATAATTTTCTTTGAATATCAAAGTGGGAGATTGAAACTTTAATGAGTTTAGTGCCAAACTCTTACCCAGGTCGCCAGCAGGGTCAGTGTCAGAGCGGCAGTCAAGGTAGTCTGGGTCAAGGGTCAGCATGGGGTCTTTGTCATCCTGTAGCACCGTCTGAGGGTCACCAGCAGACTCGTTGCGGAAAACAACTCTGCGAGGCATTGCTAAAGCTAGCTCCTTCCAAAACACTGAGGAAGGGGTCTGTAAATCAAACAAGCACAAAGCAAATTAAGTTAATACTGTTGGTCTGAGTTACTTCACCTTTTAAGATGAAAACACTTTACTCCTACAGTTATAAGTACACACGTTCACACACAAACACTGTAGGTTACAATGCATATTAAACTAATATTTTAACTAGACAAAGTTTTTGTAACTTGGAACCGGTCGGATTGTTTTCTGCCATTCACCATTACTCTGAGTTATGAGGCATGTTAATGAGAAGGCAGTGTTTAGAGAAAAAAAAAGAAAAGAAACGGCCACAACCTTCAGGCACCAATAAGAATTCGACCTCATTTGAATTCAAATATTTTGACAGTTAAATGTTAAATATGAAGGAAGCCAAAAAGGTGTATGCTTATATTCATAATTTCAGGAGAGAACAACATTTGTGTGTAAATAAGTGAGAACTTCTTTTTTAACCTTAAAAAAAGTTATATGCTTTTGAGTAGTACGGAAAGCTTAAGTGATAGCAAATCTGTCAGATTGTTTGGTTTTGATTTTGGTTGTCAGTTTGTTTTCATCTTTCAACATTCCTCTCCTTTGTTTCAGATAATCTTTGTGTTTGCACAGGCCAAAATTAATTACTGAATGTTGTTTTGTTGTTTTTTTTAGCATGTTCACAAAAACTATTATTCCTTTTATTTATTCATTACGACGGAGTATTTAACAATGTTTTTGGGAAATTAATTCTGAGTTTAAAGTCGTAAATATTCTATCCTGTTTTAGAGAAGAGTTGATCAAATGAGGGTTGTGGAGCATGGAATTCGTGAAAATGTACATTAGAAGAGGTTTCACAAATAAAGAAATACTAAATCTTTTGGCACATCATAATCAGATTGCCATAAGTATCGTTAAAAAGTATATGCAAGAAAATACATCCTTTCCGCAGAAAGAACCAGGCAGACTTGTAGGAAATCGCTGCTTTTGAGGAGGGGAAATGTCTGGATGTGGTCGATTGCAGGGTTATCGGTGGCTGCGGGCCATTAAGAGAGGTTTTATTCTCCTCATATCTACAACGGATTATTAGGGCCACATTTAAAAAAATAAATTGAATTAATTACGAGATTAAGGTCGTTATTAAAAATGGCGATAATTAATTACGAGAATAAAGTCGTGAATATTGTTTTACAACACGAGAGTTGATAAAATTAGGGTCATGAAGCATGGAATTAGTGGAAATGTGCTTTAGAACAGGTTTCGCAAACATAGAGATAATTAATCTTTTGGCAATTCAGAATGTAACACTGGGATAGGCTCCAGTCCCCCTGTGACCCCATTTGGGAATAACGATTCAGAAAATAGACAGGTGGATGGAGAATCAGATTGTCATAAGCATCAGGATGTTACAAAGAGTATGCAAGAAAAGGCATCTTTTCTGCTGAAAGAACCAGGCGCTGCTTTTGTGGAGGGGAAATGGCTGGAATTAGTCGTCTTCAGGGTTCTCGATGTGGGGCCATTAAGAGGGGTTTTTATTCTTGCAATATTTAATAACGACTTTAATCTTGTAATTAATTCCCTCAATTTTTTTTTTTTTTAATGTGGCCCTAATACTCCGTCATAATTCATTATTGTATATTATTTGTTTAAATAAATACCAACTATAAATTCAAAACTGCAAACTTTACAAACTTAATGGGGATCTTACCACAGAGTTGTGCCTCCAGGTGAGTAACGTGAGGCGGTGCTGGTTCTCGCTTAGCTGCTGCTTAATCTCAGGACTCATGCGTTTGGACTGACCCTCCAACACTATGAGTATAGGTTGCTGACATAACTCCAACAAGTGGAGAAGGCCCTGTCTGAAGCCAAACACACAATCAAAGTACATCAGACACTGTAGTGAACTGTACAGCAGCAACACTGACCTCAGGTGGTACATTTTTATGCAGCAATAATATTATTTTATTCCACATCCAAAATCCAGTTTAAACAGAGCTCTTTAAAGGCTTTTATCAATGAGTACAAATATGTTTGTGTGCCTCACCTGAAGTTATTAGAACACCAGTCCTGCTCAAGGTAGGCATAAGAGAGTAGCACGATGAGACGGCGGGAGCGGCTCATGTTCATTAGGAGCTCTGCAGAAGGCTCTGGATTGAAAAAGGTACCCAGATAATATAAAAACATGCAAGTCAGGAATATCATGCAGTTAGGGTCATAGTCTGGTTAGCAACCATTTTAAAAAGCTTTTGGAATTGTTTGCAACAAATAATTAATAACATTATATTGAAAACACTTAAACAGGCAATGAAATCAAATATTTGAAAAATGTTCAACTATTAAAAGGTTGACTGGGAGCTAGAACACATGAATAAAATGTTTCTTTACCTCCACCAGGTAAGATATCGTTCTCATTCAGGTGCACCTTATATCCACTTTTGTTTTCCAGGTGAGGTTTAAGAATGAAGTTGACAAACTTCCTGTCATAGTCATTGTTCACATAGGAAATGTAGGCATCATAAAATCTCCCATCTGAGGAGATACAAACATATCACAGGTGTTAATGACACATCCTTAAGTTAGAAAACAGCATTTCATTTCAGCAGAAGTCTCACCGTTAAGTTCATAGTCTCCGTATGAGTTCCTGTACCAGAGCCTGATGTTAAGGTGGCACCTGACATACACAACAGCACTGACAGCCAAAAGGAGGAGAAGGACGAAGGCTGCAATGACAGCAGCTGTGTGGCTTGGACTGTCTGAACACACATAGAGTCAATAACATTGCATTAACATTAAAATATCAAAACTTCAAAGTTAATGAACCCTATGGATGTGAACATTTCTGAAAGGGCATCTGTCCAGAAAGCAAGGATCCAATTCCCTGCATATCTTTTCAGATTTTCCCTAGTATTTGCAGCTGGAAAAAAATTAACGAATAAAACTCACTACTTGTCCCAACTAGTCTTACTTGAAATCTGTATCCGGAAGTCTAAGGAGATGTTCCTCACTGTGCAGCTGTAGAGTCCAAAACCATCTGATTCTCTGATGGTGATTTCAAGCAGACTGTGAACCATCAGCTGACCAGCACCAGGAGACCTGATAAGTAGTGCAGAAAACTATCTTTTTGTGTTTTGCAAAAAAAAATGATTTAACACTCATGGAAAACTACTATCAATACCATGATGATGTGTTGTGCAAGTAGAGTGTGTGGTTGCTGACGGGTTGACCATCTTTCATCCACTGCAGGGTGTTGTCACATTGCTCCTGTGATGGATCCAAGAGAAGAAGAGCGGTGCAGTTTAGTCTCACAGTGGATCCCACATTCTTCCAGAGATTGGTCAAGTCCCCATTCGGTTTAAATTCAGGAGCTTTGGAGCACTGAGATTCTGTGAAAAGGCATACCACTGTTATTTGTGTTCCCCTCGATAGCTGCAGACAGTAGAGACCTTCATGTTGTGCCTGTGACTGCTACCAGGAAGCATACAGAAACAAAAGGCATCTCTTGAGGCATTTCGGTTCATCTAGCCCTTTCAACAACACACACAAAAAATCTGATGTATCATTGTGCTGTTAAAGGCTGTTAAAGTAAAAAGTTTAAGATTATGTAATTTAATTCATGCAAGTAGAAAACTCACCCTTAACTATGAGGCGAACAGTGAACGATGCTGTACTGTTGCCCTTTTGCATACAAGTGTAATTTCCTCCATCTTGCAAAGTGACCATGGCAAATTCCAAGAAAGCCTTCCCCCTTTGAATTGGGAGTTGCATGCAGTCCTTCTGCCAGGTTAGTTGGATTTGGGTGGAGCTCTGGGGCTGAACAGGCTTTAAAGGGCACTGCAGTCTATATGGAGGCCATTGCTGCCCCACATAAAGCACCTGCACCGTGGAGTTGCTCTCATCCAGGCAATCCTGGCCTACAAATAGACACAAGTTATTCCAGAGTGTCAAGGGTGAAGCCAAAAAATATTTTATTTCCCAGCTCTGAAGTCCTTTCCTTAATTTAATCTGAGCATGTCTAGATTAATTATTTAATAACACATAAAACTGAAATTAAGTAATACTATATGGCCCATATCTGAACCGCTTAGTGCAATTTTTTTAGTTTTTTACAATGTGGTCAAATTAATAGTCTGGCTATCTTTTGTTAAAAGATATAGATACTTCATCTATAGATGATATAGATGCATTTTCTTGAGCTATAGCATAAAACCGTTTCAATATAGCCTTTGTCTGTAATTTTGTGATACTCAAAGGTAACCTGGTTTACCCTTTCAGTAAGCAAAGCTCCGGGCAAAGCGTCACACTATATTTAATAAATAAACACTACACAGGAAAAAAAAAAGTTTGGCAATAAGAAATACCCTGCCTGTACTTTACAGTATTGAGTACGAACGCTAAGCATAACTAAAATATAAAATGAAAGTATTCAAATGGAAGAGCGTCTGTTCTTTTTCGAGTGTTCCGACACAAAAGCATCCTGGTCCGAAGTCCGGAGCAAGTCCTGTTGCCAGGCAACAGCACGTCATTTCGTACCAGATAGTGCGTGACCCTTCCTACTCTCACCAGACGTGCACTGACCTGGTATCTAAACACTCAGCATCATGAATATCTATACCCCTAACGCTTGGAATAAGCGGTGGAGTTTCTAAAAGTGTCAGCATTTAAAAAAGTTGATACAAAAATTTAAACTTATCACAGTAAACCAGAATTAACTCGTTTGTGTTCAATTCCTACCAACTGCGAAGAAAGTTCTGTTCCACTGCGCGGAGCACAAGAACATGAAAGCGACTAAAATCACAGCCATGGGCCGAAGTTTTCCTCTTCCTACTCGGTCTAGTAGGAAGATAAGCCGCCCGAGACTTTTCTTCTGCCTACATTCACATAGAAGAATACAACGTATAAAACTATCTGTTTGTTTTCCTTTTCTTACGAACGCGTAAAGTTGGCTATGCGGACGTCAGCTCTCTGCTTCATCAGCTGCACCTGGAAGAACCTGAAGCTCCTCTTACGATTGGCTCCCTTCTGTCACGTGACGCTCATACTGCCTTTCACCTGCGTTCCGCATGATGAAAAAAAAGATCATGCAATGGGATTTTGCCATATTGTTGATTTAGAACATGAGTAAATGGTCTGAATCGTTCCTCTAACACTACTCACTATCCTTTCATGTTTTAGGATGATAAAACCTATATGTTCTTCCATCCCTGAACTCGTGCATTTATAAAAGATTATATGATTAAAAAAATACTTTCTTTATTACTTTATTCACTCCACAGTCAGAGGGCAGTCAAATATTAATACACCAAGAAATGTATTTCTCACGGGAATTTTTTCTTAAAATGTATGTAAGTAAAACTTAGCAAAATAGGTATGATGTCTGGACAAAGAAATTGTAAATTTCCCTCAAAGGAGTATAAACCATAACAAATGAGGGACACCTTTGTCATAGTAAATTCCTGAAAGTGCAACTGAATGCAATAAAACCTTCAATGGGTCATGAATAACTACATTGATTAATAGGAATACATGAACATATGCATTTCAACACTTTAAATTTAGATCACATCTTGTCTCAACAAATCTTTGTTCTTTTATTCATTAATATAAAATATTGTAATGCAAAACATTGTCATTTACAAAATACACTATCAGATCCTGTCTGTTATAAAGCAACAAGCATTACAACCCTGAATTTACAGAGCAAGGCAATGTCATAACACAATCAGGTATATGTAGTAGCAGTATAAATAATAATTAGGTTATCTTTAAAGCACTCACACACAACTCACTAACACAGATTCAAGATTAAGCTCTCAGTGCATTGTTATAATAGAAAAAGAACAGAATCATTATTGGTCAGTAAAACCACATACTGCACACGAGAAAAAAATCTTTAAGGTCCATTTAATGGATATAAATCCAGATAGTCAGAATCTCACAGCAAACAAATAAAAAAAACACACTCCCACTTCTGATAATTAACAGCCTTAAGGCATTGTCAACACTGGGAAAGAGTGTACACAAACACACACAAGGCAGCACTGGGTAAACATTGAGGAGTCTGAATGCTGTCAGGCTTCAAAAGACCTGCAGGAAATAATAATATTGGCACTTATTAATAATCATACAATCCCAAAAAAAATCAACAGATCATTTACGTAACCAAAGTGGTACCATAAAGTATTTCTTTACACATACCAGCTATAGCTTTTATATTCCATGTGAGCTTAGCCTGATCCTATCCATTAAGATAATTGATGTTACGAAGCTCTCAGAATTCTTAAAATATTTTAAACGTTTTTTTGTGTTAAGATGGAAGCCTTATTATATAAACTTATAAACTTATAAACTATTTTTCCAACATTAAAAAAGCTACATAGACACATTTGTGTCTCATATGTTAGAATTTTAGATAATTCCTGTCAAGAACAATTTCTATTAATAATGATGTTTGATTCTTATCAATTAGATCTCTAAAAATATTTTTGACTGAAACAATATACTTTCCTTTTCATTTCAAAGTCAGTTGCATTATATTCCAGGATATTGTGTGAATAAATTATACACAAGCTCAATTAAGATATTCTGAAGGTAAACCTTTCTCTTTCTTTTTTGAGTTTCAAGCAAACATAGCATTACAATAGTAAAACTCGTCATAGGAGTGGCCCCAAGGCGGGATTAGAACCATGGAATGAGCATTTTTACCATTCTCCCCTGATGAATATGGTAATGCCTTGTTTTTTTCCTCCTGACTTTTTAGAGTCTGTAAACCCTATTACTTGGAACTGAATGGGATCATACTAACTTGGTTTCTTTATTAAGTAAAATATCAGAAGGACTAAGAGCTGTTTATGCAGCAAAGTGCAATCACCTTAAGACTCACCTGAGTTCTTCTTTAAGCCTATTGAGTTTATCAAAGAGCTGATCGTTCTTCACCTGCATGGGAGCACTTGGTACAAACCAGGCTGCGATGAATTTGCATATGACGACAACATGCTGCAAGCAATGAGCAGTGTTAGAATCTGATCTCTTCATCATCTGTGAAAGTACATTATGGTTTCATACATACAGCACAGGATTCCCCTTTTGAGATGCTGACTTTTAAAATAGCCTTAACTAAGAGAACCTGTTCAGGTTTAAAAGGATATTATAAAGATGGAGGAACAAGGTCTACCTGTTAAGACTTACCTCAAAGAGGATAACAAAGGCAAAGCGTACAGCTAAAATCAGCCAGAATTGTGGGGTAAAGTTGTAGTCACTGCTCCTGTAGTCTTTATAGCTGTGAAGAGGAACACAAAAATATATCTAAACAAATGATGTATGAATGGAGAAAAGTTGTAGTGCCACCCTATCATTTTAAAAACAATGTAAGCATTAGTCTGCATAGTACAACATAATCTCCGAATGAGTTTACTACACTGTGCCTCTGACTCTCTGTTTTCACCACATAGTGTTGAGGCTTCAGTGCCATTATTGCAATCAAAGTTGTGGAAAAAATGAAGTCACAAAATAGTACAAACCTGCATGAAGTGATGTTTATGCCATCAGAAGTGACCATCTGACTAGGTTTAAATGTAACTTTGTCATCAGTCATTGAAGCAATGGAGAGAGTGTTGTTGATGTAGCCAGACATGCAGCTAGAGTGAGAGAAGAGTCTTACTAAAGTCAGTGTTTCAAAGGCCACTGTAAATTGTCATCAGTTTCTCTAAAAAAAAACACATTCTCACTCGATATCTGTTACTGTGCCATTGGCACAGGGGCCATAGTGATACTGATAAACCAATCGAGGAATGAAGTCCGAGGATACACCGATCACCAGCCCATTTGCAATGACAGCTAATACACCGATAGCCTCCAAAATGTCTATCCAAACACCTACGGAGAGGACAAGGGGGGTCAATTTGCATGCATAATTAGGAGTAAACAAACAAGCATTTTTAAAAAAAGGGGCCTTCACCAATATCGTTTGTTTTCTTGGGAACCATCCTACGCTGCAATGTCACCATCTTGATGGCATCCAAGCGAATTTCAATCACATTATTAATCAGGGCTAAAAGTGGAGCAAGAGGAAATGCTGCCACAAATATAGTTGTAAAGCTGAACTGGATCACTAAAAAAGGGGGAAAAAACAAAATAAATCAGTTTAAATGAGTCCAGTATTAGGGACAATCATCCTAAAAAATGTGTTTAAACCAACCATACAGCTCATACCCATCTCCAAAAACTCGTCAAACAGGCTGAAAGAATCAACATCTTTGAGTTGATAATTGTTATGCCAGTCTCGAAGCTTGCAGTTTTCACACTGTTCAGCTCTTTCTTTGGCCTCTGTATCATCTTTCAAGTAGCAGTGAGCACATTTTCTCTGCAGCTTCTTGATTCTTTTTCTTTTCAGAAACTTGCCGAACCATCTGAAATCAAGAAAACTAAAGCTTCAACCAGAACAGTGCAACACATAATGAGATTAATAAAATACATTCATACTTACGGGCCAGAAAACTCAAACACATTGCTGATGATTTGCTTCAGTACCATTATAATGGTCATTTGGATGAAGAGGTCTGTCAGGCAACCACTGGGGTGACACTGCACGTAATGGTGTAATACGTTGATAATATAGTTAAAATACATATGTTAAATTTTAAGAATGCAATTCCAAACAGGACAAAGGATAAAGGTGTGCTCACTTCCTCAAGTCTCCATTTTCCTGCAATTCGTACATAATCGCCTGGGTGGCCATTTATTCTGTCATCAATGTCAGAAAAACAAACCATTATTAGTCTGATTTGTTCAAAACCATTGCAGCAACATACCAGGGTTTGTTAAGTTCAAGTGGTTAATCAACAAGTTCCTACCTGCCAAGAAAAAAGGCCACATAGAAGAGTGAGGAGAAATAGGTGAAGAACTGGAAGGTGAACATCTTAACAGTGAAATTCTTCTCTGTGGCAGCAAAAGACCTTGTTTTCTCTGACAATGAAAGAATTCATGTCAGTATGAATATATTTTACTGTTTGAGTTGTCAAAATCCTAAAATTAGCTGACATCTTGAACACTACTTAGTCTGTAGTTATAACACCTTCAAATAACAAGCACAACATTTAGTATGTGTGCTGTCATGTGTAGCTGTGTATTGTAAACTCTTCCCAGGGAAATAATACAGATAATTTACAATATATAGATGTACAATATGTACAGAAAGCTCTGCTGCCTTATTGTGCTATTTTCAAGGCAGAAGTTAAGAGTGAATGTGCTATTTGCACATGGAAACACTACTGTGGATATTGTGTTAACGTGGGAACAGATTTACATATTACAATAGGTTTACAATGGACATTGTATCTAGGACGGCTTACACCAGCTCTCATAAAGATACAAGATAAGTCAGGTGATATCCACTTGAAAGAAAGTGTGCGTGGTGCACCTGATATCAGGTCCATGGAACTTGGACCTGGGATTGAAATCTACTTTTAGCAAAGATTTCACCACCCAAGTTGTAGAAAAGATGGGACACCATGTATGATATACTTCACAGCTGAGTGTATTGATGTACAGATCTCATTAACATATAAACATATAAAATGCTTAAAAACATGAGATAATTTACTGCTCAATGCAAACATAATTCTGAAATCAAAAGAGTTTGAACAGGCAACAAAAGGCTGGAATCTAAATTGAGAGTAACATGTTGCCACCAATCAGATTGATAACTATTTCATAACAGGATTGGGTATAAATAAAATCAGCATCCCTTTTTTTCTCTGATTTCACCTTAAGAAGATCATTCACTCGGAGGCCATGCACAGACTTGTGGAACATTCTATGCCGACCTATATGTCCCCAACATGCAGTTCAAAATCTAGCTCTGCATTTCGGTATTAGCATCCTCCCCTGGCTCGTGTTAGGAGTCTTCCTGTATCAAACTGTTGGCTCCACATCTACATCTGTGCTATCCACTTCCTGTTTGATGCCTGAGTCCAGCGGCATTAGAGATAGATACAGCAAACGTACCCATTCCACAGAGCTTCATGGCAACAATCCTGTTGACCTGCAAAGACACAGATGTAACAATGGTCAGAGAGAATCTTGTTGAAAATCACACCGAGGTCCACTTTTAGCATACTTTGTACCCGTGTCATGACAGTGATGATGATGTAATGGAGGACAGCCCCCAGCATCATTGCCTCCATGTTCAGGTCCATGTTCAGGAACTTTCGGGATCCACTTGCAAAATTTGCAGCTACAATCACTCTGAACACCACCAAGGCGTGTGTCAGGCCAATGATCACCATTATCTATGGAGAGGTAAACACTCAATTGTGCCACTACCACCAGAAAACCTTTCTGTCTGCAGTAACTAATGAAACACAATGCAATGGCTTTAAACAGTTTTCTTAGTGTATAAATGATTAGCTTCTCACCATAGCTGTGACACAGATCAGAACCACAGTGCTCTGGAGATATGAGTGTGTGAATTTCTTTGGTTCACAGTTAACGTCGTTCACGATTTCCAAGATTAACTCTTCCTGTCATTGAATTTCAAAAGAAACAATAGACAAAGCATTGAAAAGCTGCCAGAGTATTACTGAAATGGGATGCAGTGTATTAAAGTGATCATACCTCCTCCTCGCTCCAATCAGACACTTTCCATTCGCACACATAGGAAGCACGATGTCTTTTCCAAAACTCCAGAAACAGTGTTGCTATGAAAGTAAGAAGCATAACCTATATGAAATAGCAAAGTCTTACCTTATAAAAAAGGCACTGGTGTTGCACTGCAATAATTTGAGATGGTGTTTATGGAAACAAGATTGCACAATGACTGAGTTTAAGTATTATCTCTCTCTCTCTATATATATATATATATATATATAATCAACCCACAGCTGGATAGCCAAGGCTGTTTAGGACATGAATATATTCTCTCAATAATGTGGCATCTCTTTGCCAAAGCACATCTCACAAAATCTGTCTGTTAGATAAACACAAATCTGAGGTGGATAATAGATCCAACAGAACATGGCGTTCTCTGAAGCTAAAAATGAGTCCGAAATTAGACATCAGAGAGTACAGCTTGATTTGTAGTTACTGAAACTCCTTCCATCTGGATTTAAATGCCTGTGATGTAAATGTTGTATCTTAAAGAAAACACACTAATATCGGCAGACAATACTGTGAATATTGAAAAACTCACTCCATATTGCCATGAACATTGCAAAGAACACTGTGCCATTATTGTCGAACAGAATGGTCACCTGTGGATAGAAAATACCCAACAGTCAGCACCATCTGACAATTATTGGCACTAAGATCCTTAATAGTAAACATAATAACATACTTTGGCATACGTGCAGGTGTCTGAGAGCTTCCACACTTTGCAAGAGTTGTCACAAAGTGGGCACATGAATCGGCTCGACTCACATACCTCATGTCTGGAAAGCAGAAAGGTCAGCTATTGCACAGAAATAACCGCACAGAAAAGGTTTCATCACAGCACAAAAGCTGACAGAAAAAAAAAAACTTACATTAGAGGTGAGGTGCTGAAGAAGCTGAGGCCATAGAGAAAGACTATGATCCCTATGATTGCAGGAGGAATAAGGAGGTATGTGTACCAGCCCAACCACAGGAAGTACAAAGCCACTTTCTCCCCAAAGTAGTTCCTGATACAAGAACACACACAAATGGTATGAAGAATGAAAGGTAAAAAAGCTACAGATGTATCAATGACCCGACAAAAATCATAGCTGAATTAATTTTCTGACTTGTTTTTGGCCTAAACTGCAGCTCCTCAAAGGAGTCTGCAGATGGGGCTAATATGAGAGCTGCAGTAAGAGGCTGGCATTTTCTCTCTGCTGTTGGCATTACGCCGAACAACATTCACTTGACCTTAAGAATCATGGCTCTCCTTACATACATTTGGAAAAACTACAAATTCTGGCAAGGTGTTCAAACTCAACACTCTTCCACCTTTAACCTACATCACAATGGCGTACTGCACACATTTTAAACCCCGGTTTCAAATAATACCAACATCATGATGCTGGTGACATGTTTGCTGTTCTCTTGTCTCAAAAACGATAAAGCTGCCATTGCTGCAACCGTGTAAATCAGAATAATGAATAGGCTGTTGTGTTGCAAACCTGACAGCAGTTATGGGTTGCCCTTGGAGACAGGCTGTCCAGCGTGCCCAGCTCTCCTTCAGTTCTTTCTGTTTCTTTTTCTGAAAGCAGAGGCACACAAAATCAAAAGAAAATCATCAACACGAAGAAGAGCGCTGCTTAACACAACATGCTGCTTCAAGGGAAACAGAACCTTGCAATGTGAATAAATAAATACATTTGGGGATCTTTCTACACACATATGGCATGCAGATTAAGTGATACAATTAAGAGACTGAACTACGTGTCTCATACTGTAATTTACAACCCCTTTACGTTTTCATTTCTATGACACTTCATTTAGCCTGTATGTGTGTTTGTGGGGTAAATATGTGGATGTGTCATTGTATACTGAGTGTATGTTCACACACATGCCCACTAATTCCAAGCATAGATGAGTCACTGCATTAATATGACTCTCGCTGCACCTCTGTGAGAAATGTTTTGTTTCTAACAATAAATTCCAACATTAAAGGCGACTGCCATGTTTCACTTTTCAAATACTGGAACACTTAGACATGAAAAACACATCGTCAATCACTGTATAAATTTACAAAAAACGACTATGGAGCAGGTAAGCAGCCACTCAGACACCAATGCAAAGCACCGTTGTAGAAACTGTAAGTGGTGGCTCGATCCTGGTGGCCATGGGACTAAAGGAAGAGTGGCAGAGTACACCGTGGACAGGTGGGCAGCTATCACAGGGCCAACAGAGACAAAGACTGACAACCTTATGCACTCAAACTCACTGCCATGGTCAATTTGGGATATCTACTAAAGCTAATAAGCACATGGCTGAGGAAGCCTGAATGCCGAAGAAACCCATGCATGCACTGAGACAACATGCTAACTTTGGACAGCCAAGATTTGAAGAGGGAACATTTATTTCCTGTGAAGCAGCATTGCTAACTGCCACGCCTTTGAGTAACTGGTTGTGCCAAAGTCAACTGTAAATATTTCTGATGTTACTTTAGATGTGATAGCAAGGTTTAAAAATAAGAATTAGAAATAAGTTTCCCATGAATTTACCTCATGCAAACAGAATCTTGCCTCAAAAACCTTTGTCTTCATGAGATCCCGTAGGGATTCTGTGAGGTGAAAAAGGAAAGAATGAGTTCCTCATTGAAAGGGAAGGATCTGCACTGTAGTTCAATCTCACCTTCTGTATGGATCAGGGTGTGATTTAAGATGAAATGGACAATTCTTATCCTGAAACAGGGACAGATTTTATTTGTATTATGCAGCTAATGAGAACGGCCTTTTAACCATGCCAAACTTAGAGATCATTTTCGAAAAATAAAATCCACTCAAGACTAACATCTCAAGTTCATAAAAATAGAATGCCTTGGACTTAGTGAAAATTCTTTTGAGACCATTGCATGCCATTAGTATTCCTGTTGTCATATGGTGCACATAAACAGCATGTAAACTAAAAATAGATGGAGCTGTTCAGCTTACCTTGTACTGAGAGCCACAATGTTCTGATCTGAACTCCAGTTGCAGGCATCAGACACTTTAAGCAGATACCTGTACTTCTCAAATATTTCTTTAGGAGCTTGAATCCCATAGAAGACGAGGTCGTCATCAATAATTTTCTGACAACAGAATATTTAAACATTTGACCTCTGTTTCTCATAAACAGGAAATAACACAGGTTTGGACTTACTTTCACTTTGAAGTTCTTTTTCTGCAGCTCCTCAATGTATTCTCTTTGCTTCTTGAAAGCCTCTCGATCCTGGTCATTGCAGGTTTTGGCTACCAGAACGTAGTCATAGGACAGCGGAGTGAGCTGTGTTCCAAAATGATGGGCAAGAATCAGACATTCTCACATTTAGAAACCCAAACTTAAGGTGTTTGTTAAGATGATCTGCAGCATTCAGGATATTCTCAGAAAGGTTACAATAAAGGATCTCACCACAGGAGGAAGTGATATCTGCTCATTGCCATTCTCTTTTACCACTCCCATGAGTTCCAGCAGTTCAATGCTGGGCTGAATCACAAAATGATAAAAGAAACATTACAAGGAGAAGCCATCATGTTAACAACACTGTGAACAACACAGGCATCACAAATGGATATGAACATAGAATTATTTTTAGCAGGTAATTACATTCTTCTCCCTGTCTCATAACAAACTGATAAAAATCAGCATACGGTTATCACCCACTAAAGAATCCTGTCTGTCAAAGGGAAGTGTGTCAATGAATGCCACCCTGGCGAAAGAAACCTGTTGCTCCTTAAAACAACTGTCTTTACACAGGTAGATTCTCACCTGACATAACTACATGCCATCGTAATTATTCTTATGGAGCCAGCCCATGCCTTTCACATTTTCTGTTACGTGTCTTTCAAAGCGGAGGACCTGAGGCCATCCTTGAAGCCCACTGTGACCACTATGATGTTACTGACCAAATACACAACCCAACTCTAGTTCAGATGAAGGCATCGGTGATGGTCCAGGCTTTGATTTGTGGAAATCCGGAATGGGTTAGTGTCATCTGAGGGTCTGGCACAGGGACAAGCGTCGTGGTCTGATAAGTGCTTTGTTAGCCGTCATGTTAAACGGCGGGCCTTTTGTGTCAAAACATACGCTCTTAGACAGGTAGCATGGCCTCGGAGGAGCTTTATTATGTGAATCGACGTGATTATGAGAGCGATCACCCACCTGCCTCCTGTGTCCGGGCATGACGAGCAATGCAGCTGCGAACCCCCGGATTGAGAAGAATCCTCAGTGACCATTCAGTGATCCCCCGGCCTCAGTCTGCTCTGCGATCTGTCCAACTATAGAATGACATGAGTGCTCCTCAAGAAAACAGTGGCAACTTCCGGATTTCCTGCTAAAAGATTTGTTTCTCTAGCGAAGGTATGTAAAAGCGACTCTACCTGTTGCTGGTGTCACAGCATTTGTCTGCACAGGCACCTCCTCACTTTCCCTCTGACAGTCCAACAGCGCACCCAGAGACAGGCAGCACCGTCCACCGTGTAGAATTATTACAGAAGAAAAGAGAAAATGGATGGGATATGCCAGGTGCGATGGAATGGCATATTTTTATGTTGCCTCCGCCTGGATAGAGCAGCATCGGTTTGGCCGCTAGATGGCAGCAAATCCCCCTGGCTGCATTGATTTGCTGTGGACTGAGTCATCCTCCACTCATCAGTCAGCAAGCCTGCAGCTCCCCACAGTTGTTAAGAAACCAGAAATGAGCTGGAGTGGATTAACTGATACGATGTTTTACTTGAGTAAAGCATTCAAATCAAATGCTCAAGTACAGGTTTAATAAGATGAGTGCCATCAGTAGAATACTGTCACCGACGCACCACGTGTGAGCAGCACATTTCTGAAACATTGACGGAAAGACTAAGAAAAAATGTACATAATTACAGCACCAGATGAAATGAACTGACTTCATTCTACAAGATCTGAAAGCATCTTTAATAGCTTTAATTGAGTAAACTGCAAATAAACTCCTTAGAGATCAACATTTAGACGAGGAAGAAATACGTTCAATCACTTGTTCTGTGTGAAAAACAATCTTACCGTTTCAAATGGCAGTGATGATTGAAAAAGTCATGAAACATGGAATTGTACTTCTTTAAGTACTCTACGTCTGCAGTTTTACTTCTGCAAAAGGATCTTATTTCAGAAGAAAGGGTTGTGTTTTTAAGCAGGAAATACCATGAAGAATCAAATAAAAACTGACATTGACAAAATAGCCTTCTTGCTGATTATTTCACAAGAGTGCACAACTTATTTAGTAATGATATTCGTGTTATTTTTTGCAATAAATGAAATGCTATGCCATTCAAATGGCTATGCCAAAATGTTATTCTTTTTAATATCCTTCCTCCATTTTCACACGCTTGACTGTAAAAAAGGTAAAGTAACATGAAGGGGTGGTCCCGGGTGCCCTGTTATTAGAGAACATTTTACTGTTAGCCTTAGAAAACGTGGAGGGCAGTGCTCACCCAAGAAGACCCACATCTCAAGGAATAAGGTGGTATGAGGCTGGAGAAAAAAGAGGTGTGGTAGCGTAAATAAGCAGATGTATTTCTGTACCCGGCCACACCCCACAGAGGAGGATAACATAATTACACCGCACGGCACTGTGTAAACCACTTGAAGGGCCATAGGGGGGGCCACTGCAGCTAAATCTGACCAGAGTGGAAGTGCAGAGTGGGGAGGCATCTGGGAGGGGCAGCAATGAGCTGCAAGAGACCCCTTCTGGAACTCCCAGCCGGAGAGGAAGAGACATGTGACTGTCCGGGAAGAGATACTCATTTCTCCACTGCTCTAAAGTAAACTACACACCGTATCAAACATCCTGCCTGCTGACAGATTTATCGAGGTTCAAGCTCTGGAAACAGGAAAAGACTTTTTAGCTCAGAACAAAAAATTGTATTAAGTCTTTCTCACCCAGCCAAATAAAGACTTGTAAACACTTATTGTTAATCTGGCCTTAGGTTTAAGGGATCGTGTGACTCACCTTCTGTAGAAGAAGAAAAAATGATCCATTTACCCATTTTTGGAAAAGATGACTTAATATCATCTTGAATCTGTGATTCTCAAACTTAACTATAGATATTTGTTTAACAAATTAATTAACAATTTTAACAAGCCAGGTCACCCAGTAGAATGACCAAGAAATGTGACACAATCTTGGATTTTCCTTTTTTATTCAACCTCTCCTTTAACCAGGCTGATTGATAAGAACACATCCATCAGAGAGGAAGTCTGTTAAAAGGAAAAGGATTATCTGGGGACCCTGGTAAATCAGGAAAGAATATATAATTTCCAGTTTGTTAAATATAAACATTGTCATCCCCCTAAGGGGGGGGGCAGCAGAGATGCTGCAGCACAGGATGACAGTCACTGCACATTTGTATTAGTTTGCATCTTTCTTCATTGCTCAGCAAAAAAACCTGTCAGTTACTACCATTTCCCCTAGATTGTACCACGTTATAGGTTCAGGTGTTTAATGTTCACCTGTTTATTCGCATCATTCTGATATTCTTGAATAAGCAGCTTCCTCTGTTTTAAATACGTTAACGTATGAAAGACAACCGACCCAGAGTCATTTCCCGTTTCTCACTGATGACTCATTCGGTGTGATTTGTATCTTGGCAGACATGGAAACGTCAGAGCTGAGACTTTTATTTGAAACTGGCCTGTGTGTTCTGTGGTCAATGTGCCCGGTAGGACGGAGAGAGACTAAAAAAGGTCACCTCCAAACTTGCTATAAATGGCGTCCGTGTGCCATCCCCGCCTGTTGTTTGCTTGATAAATTAAATCCACCGTCCAAATATTTGCGCCTGTTCTCGCTTTTTTTTTTTTTTTTTTTTTTTCAGTTGCTCACACGTGTGTGCATCGAGACACTGAGTCTATCAGCGGAGAAGTCGGAAACCATTGGCCGACGGCGGGCAGCCACTCCCCCCCGCGGAGCTCCCCCCCCGGGCCCGGGGGGCCGCGGCCCGGCCCTCCCGCCCGGCCGGACAGCCGGACACTCTGCGGGGCGGCCAGAGGGAGACGGACGGCGGCCGGAGACGTCACGGCTACTCGGCTAGCGGGAAGGCAGCACAGGGGCGGTGGGACCGGGAGACTCTGGAGCACACGGGGGTTCACACCGAGAACCGACCAAACATGCACCGAATAACGGGCAGAACGGGAGGGGACAGCCTGATAGAGATGAGCCCGTCCGAGTCCTTCACCGGTGAGTAAACAGCCCTCCGGGACTCTGCTCGGGTCTAAAGTTACATTCGGAATAAAGATGACCACCAGCGTCTTAGTTCTTCAGCTGGAGCTGGACCCTCCGAGGGGCCTGAACGCCTCACAGGCTCCACATCCAGTTTCTACAAATTTTTTGGGGTGTTGAAGAAGTATTTCCTTTACGTTTACACTAATACGTTGTGATTGTTACATCTGTTAAAGAGTGTAACATCATTAATCATTTCTAAAAGCTAAGATGAACACATTCGTCACGGCTAGGACATATGGTATGTTGTAAGGATGTGTGTAAGAAAGTGAATTATTATACTAATGCCATTTGAAAATCATCACAAGTAACATTTTATGTGAACTTTTGGAAGCGCGTAGTCTCCCTTTAAGCGGAGCGGGCAGCTCTGACTGAGGGCAGCCAGGCTGGAGCAGCTGGCCGGCCCACTGGAAACAGTTTGTCACCCACAGACAGCCACTTCATCCACCAGCACAAAACCCCGGCCCCTGGCCCTCTGTGGATCCCACACAAAAGCTTTCCGGGACGGTTGTGGGATTTGACCATCTATGGCTGAAAAATGTGTCGTGCTGAATGAAAAATGAATAACTCTGGGAGCTGTCGGTGCAACCCTAACCGTCCATAAACAGATGTGGAGGTGTAGACTGAGTGTGTGAGGGGTTTCCACAGGATGGGGAGCCCTACTGTTACCTTGGTGCTGCGTGTTTACGGTGTGGCTGCATAACAGAGGGAAGTGGGTTTGCCACATGTCACAGCCTAAAGTCCCAGAATGACTGAAAATGATACTATGTCGGTTATCATAACATTGTTGTTTTGCTGACAGATTGCTCGTGGACCACACCGGGCATACAGTTGTTGCTCGTCACTGTGCTGTTTGTAGATCTGGGTTTTCCAGATTCAGACCGGTGCGGGTGCTGGCAGGGCGCTGCCTCGGCTGGCTTTGTGGCGGAGCTGGTCTAACCTATGTTTATGCCTGAACGCCTTTTTACTGCACCCCTGCCTTACGATGGCAAATCAGACAAACTCAATCCCTGTGTTGGTATTAAATCAAGCAAACCAGGCTGACGAATAGCCCGAACGTCTAACGTGGTATAGATGTACCCACAAAAAACATTGGATGTTAACTTCTGTGTACATGCTAAAGACAGGAAACAGCTTGGGCTGTTATCAGATTCTCCAGGCTTTGACTTTCTTTATCCTGGCTGACTTTCTGTTCATTTGTGAAACAACATGTTTACTCAAAAGCCTTTTGGGTGTCTGTTTGCAACCATCGCTGTGGCATTTCCACTTCTCAGCTGCTCACTCTTGAACAAAGCCTTAACTGTGGTGGCTGCTGTGAGCAGAAAAAAAAAACTCTTGGCATGACCAGCTGGCTGATATTGCTTTCAATAAAGGGCCCAACTGTGAATCAATATGCTCTGTTGTTTCACAGGCATTCTCCTAAACTGCGAAGGAACCACGCTACAATCCAAGTTCGTTTCACCAGATTTAAGGCTGAAAGCAATGAACTGCTGGAAATTTCTAACAAAAATGTCTGGCCTCATGTTTTAGTCCAAATGTTGATGTGTTGCCTCCAGTGCACCCGTGTTCCGCTGTCATCTGACACTGGGAACATACTTAAAACGCTGGAATTGGAAACTTTTTGTTGGATTTAGATCTTGGAAGAATATAGAAGCAGACAAAGTATTTGCAAAAATGAATTATGTCCAATTATGTGTGGAGAAACAATATAAACCAATTGGCGAAAGCTTACTGTCATTAGGTTTCTGAATAATAACAAAACTGTACATGAACTGCTGCTGGCAGATGTTCGTACTTCACATTTCTGTCCTGTTTGGGTGGGCCCACAACCTGAATGGAGAAGTCATCTCTTCCTACTGCGTTAATGTGCTTTAGATTGAAAAAGAGGAAAAAACAAAGACAACACAAAGAAGATTGATCTAATTTTCTATTTCCCATCAACACATCAGCAAGAAATGTGCTATGATTTTCACACAATTTCTGAGCTTTTCCTACTTCATGGAGCGTTTGTAATATGCCTGGAGAATAGATCCCATACATGAACAGTTTTAAAATCCCTCCTAGAATCCTTCAGTTGAGGATCTATTTTGGTGTTTCACATGCTTTTTTCTGTTTATTTGTGGCACCACAACAAAATGAAGAGTTTACAGGACGCTTTACAGGGTTTACATGTAATTTATCGCCATGGCAAAATAAAAGCCAACACACATTCAGAATAAAGTTGTGCACTATATGTAAGGTTCTGCTTTTATGCACTAATAGTTATTCATTTTAGCATGATGTGGACTTAAGTTCTGAGTCCTTGTTTCAGGTCGGTGTGTGCACATTTTCTCTGTTCCTTTCAGCCTAAATATAAAGTCAGAGTGACCATCAATTACATTTTCCCTGCCTTTCAAAACCCAGACATAGAGGCTGTTTTTTTTTCTTTGTTTTGTTTTTTTGCTGACCAAAGTGCTGTGCTCATGTTTGTCTTGCCTTTTCATCCACCACTTGATTTGTTTATGGAAATCCCTTCTCAGAATGTAATTTGGAAAACTAGAATTGTGCCTAACAGCTGAGGAGTGCTGGGAAAAAAGAAGAAAGTGTTTTCGGTTCTACCTTGTTTTGTCACACTTACAGCTTATATGTTCAAAGACACTCAGGGGGTTACCCAAGGCCTCATTCTCGCTTCCTGAAGTCGACTCCCTTCACTCTCTGACCCTGTTCAGTCACTGTGTGTTCCCTGAGGCACTGCTGCCTCTGTACAAAAGCTCTGTACAAATATAGAGCACGGCGTTGGCAGCCTGTCAGTGCTTCCCCTTAACCTCAGGCAGCTGTTCATACGCCTGTAACCGCCACCAACCTGAGTGTTTCAGATCACTTGTTACCCTAACTTGCATAACGGAATAAAATCATGAGTGTTGGGCAATTATAACTGTCACCTTCTCTGTTTTTTCAGTTTATAATGTTTTCCTTGTCTCACTGTCTTGCAGATGAAATGAATGGGTATCACCAACATGCCTCATCCAGCACGGGATCCCTCCAGCAGGGGCATTCAGGGGTAAACGCCAAACGCAACACATATCCACACTCACACTCCCTCTTTGCCTCGGCTCTTCCCGGCTCATGCTCATCATGACTAACAATCTCTAGTTCGGCTTGTGAGGTTCCATGTGTAAATATAAGGAATTGTATATTGTATTGCTCACAGGTAGTTCCTGTCTATTTCGCTAAAATACTTTATACCTCCATCCTGCTGGTTTCCTTTATATCCGAAGGGGTCGCATAATAGTTTAATCTTTGTCATGACATTTTTTCCCCCGCTCCGCTACTGAGAAGTGTGTCAGTAGTTGGACGTAACCCTTATGCTCCTGTATTCTCCTGCTTCCACCCTCTGCTTAAAGTCTCCTTTACTGCCTGAGGTGTGTGTAGAGACCTGTGAGTCTCTCAGCACCAGCCTGGCCTCCCTGGCCCCCTCCGACCACAGTGACAGTCCACAGTCTCAGACATTAGAGCAAATCAATGCTATGACGGGGGTAAGACACCGGTCCCGGGTGCAGCTGCATGCCGTTGTGTGTTTTCCTCTAGTCTCCAGTCACCTCTGAGCTCCGCCGTCTCAATGACTGAGACCTGAGCGGACACAGTGTGTGTAAACCATGTTACAAGTGTGGCGTGTTGGATGTATTGATCCGTTTGATCACCTCTGCTAGGTTTGCTGCTACATTTGTAGCAGCATGCTGCTGAATCCGTGGTGTTGTTCGGCCCCCTCTTACTGTCCACTCGGTTCCTCCACAGCTTTCGAGAAAGCGGGCGCTGTTCCTGAAGTATCGTTCCAGGGTATGGCATGGTAAAACAGGCTTGTGATGTGATGCAGCCCTGTGCAATTGCCTGCTTTGCCTGCCTGCCTGCCGGCCAGCCAGGCCTTTACTCCTCTTTCAGGAGTGTCTGTGTGGAGTCGAGTTTCAGTCTCAGCATCAGACATTAGAGAATGAATCCCGGATGTCAAAGACATAGATACACATTTTCCTGAGAGAGAGTTGACGCTGGCATTTTAAAAGCATGTTTGTCTCTGCAGAGGGCCATGGAAACATGCACTCCAGTATCAGGAGAGTTCATTAAAACATGCTTTTTTCTCACCTCCGATAGCTGTTAATTCAAGAGAGAGCATGGCCGGTTGGTTTGACAGTGTAATTAGAAGGCATAAACTTTCACATGCAGACTTTCACACACATCAAACACTATCCCTGCTGTGTTTTTTCTTCTTCTTTTTGGTGGGTATGTATTTATGCCTTTACATAATTTAAGCATCCTGTATGGTGTAATCATGGCCCTTCCCTTTACTCATGACAGGATAAAAAGTTCTGTAGCTAAACACATAATGCAAGCTGGTTTCTTCTTTTAAATCTGTGGTCTATGTGGTTTTTGTGTAGGCCGCATAGGGCTGAAAGCTGATAGCTTTTCTAATATTCAGTTTCCCCTTAAGTGAAATCTAGGATTTAGCTGAGTGTAAGATCTTTTTAAGCTTCAAACAGGCACTCTTCCACATGCCAGAAATCATCTCTAATTTTTTATCATCCCTGAAACCCATTTAGACAAGAATAGTTCTTGCGTCATTATTGCATCCACTTTTCAAGTGGTTGCTTCAGGTCTGCGCTCAACTGTCTCTGAATGAGGTTTTCTACTTATTTAGGAGATTCTCTGCCGAAATGTTTCAGAGAAATGTACCGAAATGTACAACAAATGTACAAAATACTCTCAGAACACATAACAGATAGAGCACATTTTACTAACTGTACATGAGCTGTTGCTGAGTCAGTTTGCTTAATATTGCTGCACGCTTCAGATTATCGTCTCTGTTGGTTTAGAAGCGGCATTGTGCTCAAACAAGTAATGAGTGTAGAAAACTAGAGAGCCCCCAATTTAAGCCTAAAAAAAGACGCGTGTTGACAGGGATGAATTAGAGGAGTGTCTCCCTGATGCTGAAAAGCAGCCTATGTTACCCCATCTTTGACATTTACCCTCCTTAATTAAGATAGAAAGATACTGCATGCTAGAACGCCCTGTAGTTAAGGGTTGGTCAGTAAATGTATAGAAATCTGTGGCAACCAGCCTCAGCATACGCGCTTATTCCATATGGCTGATCTGTAATTACAGCAAATTAGAGAGTTTTTCCAGCAGGGTTCCAGTTAAAGTAAGCACCCACCCTTCCATGGAGAAGATGGTCCGACATGGTATGGGAGGTAATACAGACCAGTGGTTACAACGTACAGTAAGCTTAATTTGGGATTGGGCAGCCATGTACTTAGTAGTGTGGTGCAGGTTTCCTACTTTTCAGTGTGCGAGTTGAACCAGGATTGTAGCCACTGAAGTGAAAACATCAGTTTGCTGAAACCTAAATCACAAGCTTTATATTTAGCTGTGTTTTTTTCTGCATAAATTGCTTTAGATAGGGTTGTGTCCAAACTAGGAGGATTCGTTTGACAGATATTAGTTCCTGGTTTCCTGTAATTTAGTGATATGAGAGTTTTTAGGGAAGATTCTGCATGTGGGTCAATGTAAACACGCAGCTTTGTGGTCGCTGTTTATGATCTGAAATCCAAAAAAAGGCACACATGGAATAAGATCATATGAGGTCATCAACTGTGACATGGCAAACCTATGGTGTAGTTAGAGCTTTTCAATAAGCGTTTTTCACCTGTGTCTTACTTTGATGTTTCTATCGTTAGTTTTGGCTGAGGACGTTTGGCTTTTTGAAGTTTGGATGAAAAATACTTTACATTTTTTATCTGCTTTTGTTAAAAAAAACCAAAAAGCATCTTGTCCAGGAGCATGATGAAGCTGATGGTCTAGCCAGACTAACAGCGTCTCCCCATCTCCCTGTCTCAGCCACTTACAGAGCAGGTTAATAACAGATTAAGCGAACAATGCAGAGCGTGTGGACTGTTCGTAAGCTATTTGATCAGTAGTTATTATCTTAAATGTGACTCACGTGCAGTTGAGGATTTTTTTTTGTACAGATTACCCCCCCCCAGCCCCCGCTCTTCTCTGATGGTGTGCTCTTATTAGATTAGCTAGCTGGCAGACGCTCTGCTAGCCACAAGCTGATGTCATCCCCAGGACTTTGCTTCTCTGCCTGTCCCACCCCCTCCCCATTCTGTCCCTCTTGCTCTCTCCTTACTGGATAACTGAGCAGCGAAGGGTTTGTCCTGAGATGGTTAGTTGTTTGGTTTGATCTCAACTGGATGGAGATCAATGGAGTCAGAGTGAGGCAGGCAGTGCTTTCAAGGCCGGACTTTAGTCCCTGGAGGAAGGCACTTTTAGTCTGGGGGGAGCCGACCTTTTTGCTGATGCATCCCAAACAGAAGCCGAGTGGGCCATGGAGGTAAAGTGTTCTCTCTTTCCTTGCAGCATTAAGTTAATGGACAGAGCAAAGCTTGTGAGGATGATAATACAGAAGCCAAACGTAGGGCTGAGGGGGTGTGGGCTTTCTTTTTGTTTTTTTGTTTTTTGCTCAAGTTCTCAGTGATTTATGCCCCCATGTGTAGGTAGCTGCTGTAGAGAGGTTTAGGGAGGTACATTGAATGTAGCTATATTTAGCTGTCCGAACAGCTGAAGCAGCACTGACAGGAAGCAGCCTGCCTTGTCCTCTCTTTAAGCATCCCTGTGTAGGCCTGGGTTTGTAGTTTTTCAGTCCCACAGCCTCTGCAGTTTAGCATCAGCAGATACACATTCTTGGAATATCACCAATTCTGCAGCTAGTTGTCAATCTAAAATCCAGATGTAAATACTAATGTACATTGTAGGAGGCTTGTCATACCACCAGTTAACATCTGCTTTTTGCCGCTTCCCAGTAAGGGGCATCAGCCATGATGCATCTGATAGCATGTTGTTTGTGTTTGCAGTCAACATACAATTAGTAGTTTATTTTGTTTGTTTGCTTTAGGAAGGTAACCTGGTGTGTTGTGACGTGGAAGCTTGCCCTTTGGATTGACCATTGGACAGAGGAATTTTGTCTGGTCTGCTGTGGTGTATCCACGGGCTTACTGATCCTGTATCTGTGTGTGTGTGTTTAAATGTGTGGATGTCTCTGTTTTGTCTCATTACAGATTGATAAACAACAGCACAGTAAAGACTCTGTGTTCTTCCGTGATGGAGTGCGCAGGATTGATTTTGTTCTGTCTTATGTTGACGATAAAGATGGCGAGAGAAGACAGGTAAGAAATACCAGAAAAGCTTTGGCTTCTATCCGACTCTGTCATAGACCAGCTTCACACAAAGTGGGAGTGAAAGTTGATCACTGCAGCATGGCCCACATACCTAAACACTAATTAAGTTAGAAAAACTTAGACAGATATTTTTATCAGTAATCTGCTTAAGGGATTTTCCAAAAAGATAAATCCAACGTAGAAATCCACCATCAAACCTTACCTTTCTAGATAGTTAAATGAAAGGGATTCCACACAAACTGTGGATCTGTGTATTCTAGTGTGCTCTCTATTTGTCTCTGTCATACTGAGCTCTTAGCCTTCACATTGGAGTGTTACCACTACTGGGCTAAAAGGGTACAGCCTACTCATATCTGACCCACAGTCTCAGTCAGTGAGTCATCAGTAAAGACTTCTGGCCTGGTCAGGAACTGGCTCATTTTTTCCCCTCTGTATGAGGAAGGCTAACAGGATTCCACTTCCCTTGTTTGACAGAGAAATGTTGTAAAATACTGCACTAAATTTCAGCTCTAATGAGGCTTTTCTTCAATGTTTGGTCTGTTTTTACGGCACTTAAATAATACTTTTTTTTCTCCACACACACAACTTTTGGAAGAAAATAGCTCAAAATATCACATAAAGCCTTTTTCCCCACCTACCAAACTTTCACAGCCTATTTGTGAATCTTGACAGTTCCTGTTTCATCGACTGAGTGAAGCAGCTCTGATTTTCCCACAGTGGGTCACAAAACAGACGAGCTATGTTGCTGTTGGGCTTTGTGCGATCTGCATTGAATCTGGCTCCTTCTTTGCCTTTATTATGATTTGAACCTTATCAGATGCACACATTGTCCTGTATTTATTTTCTCATTTTCTGAATGTTTTCTTCAAATATGCAACTTAATGATGGTTTCATTCTGTTCTGCTGAAGGAGAGGAGGAAGATATATGAGGCTAACTTAGAGAACGTCGGCCTGGAGCTGGAAACAGAAGATAAATCAGTAAGAGCCTCTTGTTACTACTTTGATAATGTGAGCTCAAATGTTTTGACCGTTCATGTCTTCATTTCATATTGTTGCCATGTAAAGTTAGCTTGTAGTTAATGTAAACATTTTCAGGGAAACTCATTTTGCAACAAATCTGTTATTTATATGGTTATTTTCCTTTTGATTAGGAGTCAGAGGATGGAAAGACGTACTTTGTGAAGATCCATGCTCCATGGGAAGTTTTAGCCACTTATGCGGACGTTCTGAAGATAAAGGTTCCCTTCAAAGCCAATGACATCCCAGACAACAGTGAGATGCCCATGAACTGGCTGTCCACCCCATTTCGCCTTCCTGAGCACATCATGCACCCCGAGCCAGACTACTTCACCGCTCCCTTTGACAAGAGCAAGTCTGACTTCTTCCTAATTGGCAACAAAGATACCTTCTTCCCTCCATCAACTCGCAACCGGATTGTAAGAACACCTCGCCAGCAAACATCTTTTATCTTGTTGTTGTCCCCCAAATCCCAGAATTCTTTGGGCATTTAAATAAGTGATGGAAAAAAAGTCAATCGTGTCATTTTAAACTGTTTGGATAAAGATGATTTTCTTCAACATTTTACTGTCTATCCAGGTCTACTACATCCTCTCCCGCTGCTTTTACATCAAGGATGAAAGTGTAGACAAAGACAAGAAGGGAATCAAGAGGCTGCTGAACAACGGCACTTACACTGCTGCCTTCCCTCTGCATGATGTGAGTCCCGTGTGTGGAATTTGCATACATCTCATACAGGAACATCTTATCTAATGCATGCTTCCAATGTATCAATGAATACATTTATGTGGAGTATGACAGTTAAATGTGTATTCTGGATGCTTGCAGTCGAGATATTGGGAAAAATCAAGGGATCCCAATTGTGAAAGCGAAAGATACACTCTCCACAAGCACTGGGCCAGATTCTTCTGTTTCTTCAAGGAGCAGCCGCTGGACCTTATTAGGTAAGACCTCAGAAGCAGGCATTCTTATCTGGTGTGTATTTACTCAACACAGGCCTGACAGAAGGATTAACAGCAAGGATTCCTTTTGTCATCTGACAGGAAGTATTATGGAGAGAAGATCGGCATTTATTTTGCTTGGCTGGGTTTCTACACTGAGATGTTGCTGTTCGCTGCAATAGTAGGGACAATTTGTTTTCTTTATGGGTTCCTCACCTACGAAAACAACGAGTGGAGGTGAGCTCCTCACAGGACGAAAGCTTGAGTTCTTTGCTTCTCTCATGCTGTGATCTAAGTGGGCATTACTTTCCTTCCCAGCAAAGAAATATGCAGCGAGAAAGTCGGGGGAAATATTGTCATGTGTCCTCTTTGTGACAAGAAATGTAGCTTCTGGAAACTCAACTCAACTTGTAATTCCTCCTGGGTGAGTGACGTCAGCTCAGGTTGATCTGCCCACAAAGTGGAACATTTAAACAGTGCAACTAAAAAGAAACTACTTTTTTTAATGATCTCATATTCCTCTTTTCAGCAATCACACCTATTTGACAATGTGGCAACTGTATTTTTTGCCATTTTCATGGGAATTTGGGGTAAGTAAAATGTCTGCACACAGAATTTTGTTCTTTAAACACAGTGCACCACCTAGTGGAGGTAGTTGACATAGTAGCTGAGAAGTGGTTCACTTCAGCATTGGAAAATTGAATTTTCATAATTTCTCATTATTATTTCATTAAGTTTACTGAATCCTGAAGTGAAACTGCTGCCTCAATATTAGAGAAGAAACTTCTCTTTGGGGAAAAAAAGCTCCGAAGATTAAAAAGCTCCTTAGTCCTTTTAATACAAACGCTGTAGGGGGGGATGATTGATTATCTTCTCATGTGGTGCCTGGGGTGTGATGGATCGATTGCCTCTGCAGTGACGCTGTTTCTGGAGTTCTGGAAGAGGCGGCAGGCCCGTCTGGAGTACGAATGGGATCTGGTGGACTTTGAGGAGGAGCAGCAGCAGCTGCAGCTTCGGCCAGAGTATGAGACCAAGTGCACCAACCGCAAGCTGAACCGCATCACTCAGGTGTCTGTGTGCTAACGAAACACTAATGCTCTGTTTCACAGATGGTGCTTTGTAAAGCTTTTGTAAGATTAAGAGGAATAATAGGGTTTGATTACTGTCTTTGCTGATTTTACTCGCTGCTTGCACTCATTTTTTGCTCTAAAAAGTTGTTTTGAGTGGAGATCTGAATTTGGGATGCAGACAGTATTATGAGGGTGGTGACGGAAACATACTTGCAAGGTAAACTCAAGCCGATAGTTGCAATCTTCCATGACCACATCCCACCCATCTTTAGGAAACAGAGTGCGTACTTGACAGAACGGCTACAGATGTACTGGGGAAACTGTTTCTGTGCTGGGCCACCGTGATCCTCTGGGTAAGAGTGGTGCTCAGCGTGGAATGCCGGTTTGGTGAGGGAGAGGCTCTGTTGTGGTGCAGCTTGTGCAGATAACAGACAGCTCTGGAAAGAGTCGGAGGCACGAGTTCCCCTCTGTACCACATTCAGCGCTGGTTATCTTCTAATATTTTGGAGTATGTTTTTGCCAAAGTACGTGTTCACCAGGAGACCAAAAGAGTGAAAAAGAAAACCTAAAGAGTCCTGATTGAGCAATGTGGTTCAGCCTCTCACAAGAGGCTGGAGGTAGTTCAAGGAACTTGGGCTTTTTAGAGCTCTCTTGTCAGGATTTAACCAAAGGTGACTGACTCTTGTGTTGATGCTTTGCTCGCCTCTGCTTTAGGAAATGGAGCCTTACTTACCCATAACAAGCAAGTGTGCACGATCATGTCTGTCAGGAGCCACCGTCCTGTTGTGGGTGAGCACAGAATCTTTAGTCCAGTTGACAAGTTTGAAATGCTTTTATCTTGTCTCTCCATCAGCCGTCTCTTCCACCATGCTGATCATCTCCATCACTAATATCGTGTGTCCAGAGCTTGTATGCATAAAACTGATTGGCGGAATTATTTCTGTAAATTCTGACAGCTAAGACTACTTTTTAGTTGAGCTGAATCAGTGATAATTCTACACATTTACACATAATTCTAAGTTTTAAGAATCAGGTAAGTAATAATAAGGTCCCCTTAGAGTTGCAAACCATCAAACTTGTGGTTTTATTCATACAGGCTCAAAACTGTTGTGTTATCACATTTGTAAATTACAGCATGTGTGGGAAGAGAAGGGTTATTTTTGGGCATGTGTGCACACTTTCAAGCATCCCACTGCGATCCTCACCGCTGAGTAGACCCTAACCGTCTCGCTTTTTGCATGGATGTTTGCATGCGCCTTTGTGGTTAGTTTGGTGACCCTCTGTTCAATGTGGTTGTCTTTCATGTTGTCACTGTTTTCTCTGTCCTGAAGATCTCATTGATCATTGCCTGCATCATTGGGGTCATAGCGTACCGCCTGGCGGTGTATGCGGCCTTCGCTAGCATCATGAAAGACAGTCCCACCAACAGCCTGGAGGTTGTTGGACCCTACATCACTCCTCAGCTGGCCACATCTGTCACCGCCTCTTGCATCAACTTTGTCATCATCATGATCCTCAACCTCATGTATGAGAGAGTGGCTGTTTGGATCACTGACTTGGGTGAGGGCCAGAGCATGATGCTATGCTCAAAGTAGGAGTTTTTTCGAATTGTAATATTAACTCCAAATATTTTTGGACTTTTTGCAGAAATTCCAAAGACCCACCTGGAGTATGAGAACAAACTGACAGTGAAGATGTTCCTCTTTCAGTTTGTCAACTACTACTCCTCGTGCTTCTACGTGGCTTTCTTTAAGGGCAAGTTTGTTGGCTACCCTGGAGATTACGCCTATATGTTTGGAAGGTGGAGCAAACTGAGGAACGAAGAGGTGCCACATATGTTACTGTGTTAAAAGATTTGAACCGTCCATTCATTTTCAGCCTGTTATTTACTGTAATGTTGGGGTGTGTTCAGTGTGACCCAGGTGGCTGCCTCATTGAGCTGACCACCCAGCTGGTGATAGTAATGACCGGCAAACAAGTGTGGGGCAACATTCAAGAAGCTCTGGTCCCGTGAGTACACCTCCCTTCACCTGCATGTACACAACATATACACAGGAGGTTTGCCATTTTTTAAGTGTGCCGGAGGGGGAAAAAACACGTCATAGTGTGAAATATAGATTTCAACAAGCTGTGTGAGTGTGTGCTCGTTGTATAAACATGAGTGGTCATCATGACTAGTTGTACACTATAAATGCAGCCCATACATGAATTGTTTTACTGAAACAATCAATGTGATTCCACCGTGATTAGAACTGTTTGATAAGTTTATAAGATTGAATATTTTATTAGACCTAGATATTGAGGTAATGGGTGTATCCATGCTTTAACTGTAATATTCCCCCATTTTCATATTCAAAATGTTAATCAATTTATTAAACGGAGGGAAAAAAACAAAAGAAAACATATTCTGAAGGCCTCTGCTGCCACCTTGTGTCCTTCAGGTGGCTGATGAACTGGTGGGGCAGCAGGAAGGCCCGGAGCCACCCGCAGAGCCTGTACAGCCGCTGGGAGCAGGACTACGACCTGCAGGGCTTCGGTCAGCTGGGTCTCTTCTACGAGTACCTGGAGATGGGTAAGAGGCCTGTATATTGCTGCTATACTCAGAGAAAGCTGAAAGCTCAATCTTTCAGATCTACAGTTTAGATCCCCTTGAACACCAGGGGAAGTTTTGTAAGGATCAAGCCAAAACTGAAGACGTAGTATTGCATTCCAATTACACACAATTAAAACCCCACAACATTTTTCTAAGGTATAAACCATTTTGATGCCGAAAATCTGTAAACTTAACATTAGTAATTAAAGAAAGCTAAGTGTCGATCTAAGGATGGATAATTGGTAGATGGTGCTGTTGCCATTTCATATTTGTCTTTTCTGACATTTCTCCTCTCTGTGTCCCAGTGATCCAGTTTGGTTTCATCACTCTGTTTGTGGCCTCCTTCCCACTGGCACCCCTTTTGGCACTTGTGAACAACATCATTGAGGTCAGAGTGGATGCCTGGAAGCTCACGACTCAGTTCAGACGTCCTGTTGCAGCCAAGGCCCACAGCCTTGGAGCATGGGAGGAAATCCTCAATGGGGTGGCCGTGCTCTCTGTTGTCACTAACGTGAGGGCTTAACTAGACTTACAATCTGTGCCAGATGCATAAGGCTAATTTTTCAGACCCAGTTAACTCCACTGATTTCTTCCCTCTCTTGTAGGCTTTCATTGTGGCCTTCACCTCTGATATGATCCCCCGGCTTGTGTATATGTATGCCTACCAGCCAGACGGCAAAATGAATATGAAAGGCTACATAAACAACAGCCTGTCTGTGTTCAATATTTCTGAGTTCAATGAGCATAGCAAGCCAGAGGAGGGGGAGAATCCCTCCTGGTTCAACAGCTCCATCACCACCTGCAGGTGAGACTGAAAGAGTGATTGGATAGCTGCTCTGCATGTTGAGTAGATTGGAGCTGTCCGTGAGGAGTTGCTGTAAACTGTGTGTGTGCGTGAGAGCATGTGAGAGACTACAATTATCACGTCTGTTGGTGCCCCTGCACTGTCGCACCTCATCCAGCATGGCTCCTTTCTCCCCTGCACCATACACAATCTCAGTTTTAATGAATCCGCTCCAGGTCTGAACATTGGAATGGTCTCTTTCCGCAGGTATCGTGATTACCGCTACCCCCCTGGGCACGAGAAGCAGTACCTGCACACGATGCAGTTCTGGCATATTTTGGCTGCCAAGCTGGCTTTCATCATAATAATGGAGGTAAGTCCTCTGGCCTGACTTCTCCATCAACACTTACCAAAGATTTGAACTGAGCCTCTACATACAGTATTCACAAAATTAACACTTTTGTTAGACAGGCTTTCAGAATGGACACACCTAGCCAGTTTGTTCTGAATGAAGGTCCAAACTGTGACAGTAGTACAAACCCACTCTTAGCAGCTTCTGAAGCTCTTTGTCTGGCTGACAGAGTGGTCCTTTTTCAGGCATGATCATAAGACGGCTGAAGAGAGGGTCCCTGACAGCAAGTTGTAGATTACAGAGGATGCATTCAGTTCATGTCGAGGAACCAACACGTCCCATATTTCACTGACCACATAGAATTAGGCCTTCTAAGATTTTCATTTCGAGTATCTGCTTTGCCAGCTATTGGGAGACAACTATCCTCTGGATAACATCTGTACAATTACATGTCTGCTGGGCATGTGTAAGAATAGCTTGTAAAAGCTAACCACTTACATTTTCTCCTCTACAGCATGTTGTTTTCATGGTGAAGTACTTCGTGGCCTGGCTCATTCCAGATGTGCCATCTGATGTGAGGGCTCGGGTAAAGAGGGAGCGTTACCTGGTCCAGGAGAACATCCACAACTACGAGGTGGAGAAGCTCAGGCTCCAGCTCAGCCAACACGGCAACAGCGAGTGCACCTGCACGCCGATGATCTATCCGTCTTTATCCAAACACGAGGTGCTGTCAGAGTGCCTCTAGCCCGGCCAGCTGCTGGTCCGCGGCCGGGACACGTGATGTAGATTTCCCTGCTCATGCATCCTGATACCCACCGCCACTCTGCTGTGTTGCCTGAGTTGTTTGCTGAGTAACATTCACTTTCACTGAAGAGCTCCAGCTTCACTCACTTTTCAGCCATCTCTCGTCCACTTACCTACCGACAGTGGGAAAGCACATTTGTCAAAAAACAAGTCTGACAGTTAGAGCCACTTAAATTTAATCATCTTTCCCAAACTTATGGGTTTCCTGTCTTGTGTGTTGTACTTATAGAGATGAGGGTCATAAATTGCTGTAAGGAAAGAGGAAATCCTATACACTGTGTCTAAAGCTATCAGCTTACCTATGTTTTGATGTAAGACTATTTATTATAAGTGCCACTATGAGTAACCAAAGACTGGATGCCTTATTCTATCATACACTTATCCTTTGATCTGCAAGTTAAATACAATCTTTTTGTACTTTATGTACTGACAGCAGAACATGGTAAGTTTAAAATCAGCAGACCTGGATCCATTCTTGCATAACCACATAACGCTCCATTAGGTTCTCCAGGCCACCACCTGACATGTGAAGACCTTTTTTTAATTAAGAGAATTCTGTGCTGCTTTTATTAATGTAAGGATAGATTTTTGTCCTGCGATGGCCAGTTGTTCAGCCACAGAAGCAGCAGCTGGAACTTTTAGCGTTGACAGCGTTCCCGCAGCTGAGAGCCAAAAGCTTTGAGAGAGTGAAGAGATCCCTTTTGGTCCCCGCTGATGATGGCCTGTGCCCACTGCTGAGCACTCCGGCCATCAGCTGCTGCCCCCAGGCTTCCAGCTTCCTCAGCCATGTCTGTGATGAGAACAAAAGATGCACGTTCTCTTTTGATTTGCACACAGCACTTAAAGATGCATGGTTACCAAGAAATAAATGTCAAACTAATTGCTGACGAGTCACTCTGTATTCATGACCAGTGTTTGAGAAGTGTACAGCTCGTTGTATAAGTGTACAGCTCTCACCTTGTGACACCTATGTGTTTTTAATGTAAAAAAGAAGACAAGATATATCTCAAGTTTGAAATTACGTGGATGTTTGATGTCTCTTGTTGCCTGATAAAAGAAACACATGAGAGATAGCTGTTATTAAAGGTTTTAGATACATGTAAGGGAGCTAAGAGTGTGTGAAACATGTTTAAATATGTGTTTGTTCAAGATGTTTAGAAGTGACCATGAAAGTTCACCTCACTGTTCCAGTTTGCCTTATCTTCACTATCTTCTGCTGAACCAGTCCCCTCAATGCCTTAAAACATGCCTCTAATACTTTGTTTTATATTACTTCTTCCAAATATAGTGTATTTTCTCTGCTGTTGTGCATTAGTTATGTTTTAATTTTGCCATGCTAAGGGCAAGAAAGGTGAGCCTGTTTACTGTATGCTCAGTTACACTTTCACATTTTTATTCATTTTGTTCTTTCATTTTTTTGTAATTGTCCTATATCCAAATATGTCATGTGATATGTAACAAAACTAATAATAAAGTAATAATTCGACTTGTGCATCTGCTTGACATATTTCCATGGATCCTAAAATGTTGTAGGGCTTCAGCTCTTTCTTCAGGAAATGAAAGGTGCTGTTCTCTGAACAGATGGCCATTGACAGCATTGATAACTATTCAGTGTTTGTTCACACTGAAGGGTGTGATTTACACCCAAAAATACTGGCAGGGTGGTTTGACTTGGCAACAGAGCAGTTGCTGTTGTGACAAAGAAATTGCTAACAATCCATTTAAAGGTATGGTTTGAAATGTAATGTAATGCTAACCTCAGGCTTGTTTTCTAATTATGGCAAGTAATTATTTGCTAAATGATTTGACAGCTTTTTTTTCTTTTTATATACTTTGATAACCTGAACCCTCCCAGTCAGTTTCTCAGGCTTTCCCTCAACCTTCTTCCTCCCCTCATCACAAGGTTCTTCTTCAAACTGACCCTGGCGTTCTCCTTCTGGATTCCTGCCTTGCTTTCACTCATCTTTCGCCAACTGGAACAGCTGTACTGGAGGCTTACCCCCCCTCCTCATGGCTGTGAGACTTCTCCAGCCATTATCTTGGCATTTATGTGTGTGCATGCATCAGTGTCGGCTGATTCACAGTCCTAGTGCATCGGTGCTTTTTGTTTATGTCTCTGGATGGACACTCCAACACAGAAACTGTCACCAAAAAGGCTTCGGCTCCCACTGTGAGCACTGAGGATGTGGCTTCTACTTTACATACTGAGTGAGTCTGGCTTCCTCTTCTAGCTGCTCTCCATCTGCTGTGGCACGCTCAGAGAGAGATATTTTGCCCATCCTGGGGCCCCCCAATTTAACAAAAGCCTTTCTCCTACCCTGAGCCAATTTTGTATTATTTTTAATTGGCCACCATTTATAGAATGGGATTTACATCGGTTTTTCTATCAGTGCACATGATCCATGATAAGGCAGGTACAGTATGTCTGACATTACACCTGTACTGTAAAGGGAGACTGACAACATGGTCAATTACTTTTGAGTAAAGGTCCTCCCTCGTTTATCTGCTTCCATCTCTTATCAGCGGTGGATCGTCTTCCTTACGCAACACTGCCTCTGCGTGGCTGACTGCACACTCTACTTTACTCTAGCACGAATAGTGAATACTTTTTTTTTAAAAACACATAAAATATACTTTAAAATTCCCCACCTCTTTGACGGCTCCTTTCCTAATTTTAAAGCACAGGCTTGAAGCACAGCTCCTTTGACACCCGAAATAATAGCCAAATCTACCAAACAGAGCGAGCCCTTTGTGTTTGATGCGTTGATCCTTTGTGGTGCGTGATACCCTTTAAATGGTGTTCTGTTAAGTTAGAAATGGGTGAAGGAGCATAGTTAAGCAGTTGTGCCCGCTTTCGGGATTTTGAGGTTGTAATTGAATTAGGGGAGGGGAGGGAGGGGGGGGGGGGGGGGCGCTGACAGGTAGGTGATCGGGGCGCTGTCCGTGGTGCTGAAAGCTCCTCCGGCTGCTGCCAGCTCAGCTCCGACCTGAGTCCGACACCCCGCAAAGCCTCACACTCCTCACCCAGCCACACTTTGTTCTTTTTTTTTAAAAAGAACCCCACTATCAAATCTTCCTGTGATCCTTGGTTGGTTTTTCCTCATCGCTGGCCGGATCTTAAGATGGCACTGCACGGATTAACATTGCGCAAGGCAAACGCGGACTTATTTGACTGCTGTTTTGTGACTGTGAAACCAGCCCTTTCAGACTGAGCGTGATCCCCCCCCCCTTTTTCTCCATTTTCTTGCTCATCTTTTCAGGACATCGAGGTGTTTTCTTTTTTTTTTTAAGGAAAGAGACGCTGAATTTGGATTATTGTTTTAACAATATGCTCTTTAATGCTGCACTTCATTTTGCTATAGTATCATAGGATTTTTCTTCTGAAGATAATTTGGATATGGAGCCAAGCAATGAGAAAGCTCCCCCTACCACCAAAGAGGGGCTTAAACAAATGGCAGGAAAGGCCCTGGGGGGTCTGTACAGGTAAGAGATTACCATTTACGTCTTTCTTTTACATAGAAATTTAGATAAATTCTCGTCCGCCAATCCAGAAAAATCCACATGTTAAGATGGCATACAAAGGATGTTTTATCAACGCCATAATGTGCTTCTTTCTGCAATGTGATTAAATTAAACGGTAAATCCAGCTTTTATGACACGAATCACGCTCGAAGCGCCGAAAGCAGAGTCTTGTGGCCCGAATATTTAAGGATCAGATATTTCCCTGGAGAATGGCCCCCTCCACCAGCAGCTGTGGGTGCTTTTAATAATTAATGAAACGGGACTAGTCGTGACACAGGGTCGGAGGATATCTATTACCTTATGTATCCGTCTGGATTCATTCAAGATCGATGAACTTCAAACCAATTGACTTTCTATAAATTTGTACCCACAAAGAGCAGGTACACCTACACGGCCACGAACACCTCCACCAAATGCATCCCAGAGAACAGCAGATGACTGGAACATCAGCTCTGGTTTACAGTACGGAGGCTGGGAGCAGTTCCTAAGATCTGAAGAGCTGAAATTGTTTTGACATTTTCGTTGGAAATATGGAAAGAATTGCCGCAGCTTTTATGTTGAAATAGATTTTTTTTTTTTTTAATAATCATTTCTAAACTATACTTTACCACTTGGCAGAGAGCACATGTTATTCGTTTATGTTTTATGGGTAAAATGTGCTCCAGAGGCTGAAACTGAAGCTGTAACACAGAAATCCAGAGGCTGCTTTTAAACTGGGACCAGGCCTGAGAATTCTCTGAGAGGCCCACCTGTTTCAGCGTGCGGTGCAGAAATGAATCTCACATTTCTATAAAGAAACCGAGCAGGAATTAAAACAAAAATGATCTAAATTCCAACAGCATTATTTATGAGCGCTAAGTGAAAAAGAAGGGTAAAAAAAACTGTAAACGACGGCGATGCTGATGCTGCAATGCGGTATGAAGGTCATTTTTTTCTCTTAGGATGTAAGACGGTCTCTTTTTGCACAGATGGGAACGAAAAAATAGACTTTTTTAAAACCTCTGCATAGACATTTGTGTAGGCTTTTGGGGCCCTCTAAAGGGACTCTAAAGGGCTCTGTCAAGGCCTGGTATTTGAACAAAAATAATGCAGAAACAGAAGCAGTTTTCTAACATATAAAATGAATGGTTACATAAGGTAGATAAGCCTGGCATTTTTGCACGAGATTTGACGAGAGAAAAAAAAATCTGTTTCCAACTGCAAAATCTCGATTCAGATTCTTTTTGGCGACAAAACAAAAAGGAAAAAAAAAAAAAGACAATCTTTTCTGCATTTATGTTTGATTTAAAAAATCCAGGTCGATTTGTTTGTGCGTAACCTAACTAAAAAACGAGTGTCCTGTTATATGGCGGGCCTGTGGGGCAGGAGGCTCGAGAAGCGGCAGCAGACAGGTGAGGGCATCGAGCTGACGGAGGACGGGAGACCCCGGCCGGACCAGGAGCGGAAGCCCCCCCTGTGCGACTGCACCTGCTTCGGCCTGCCGCGCAGATACATCATCGCCATGCTCAGCGGGCTCGGCTTCTGCATCTCCTTCGGCATCCGGTGTAATTTGGGCGTGGCCATCGTCAGCATGGTCAATAACAGCACGATCCACCAAAACGGCAAGATCATCATCAAAGAGGTGCCCGTTAACCCCCCCCCCCCCCCCCACCTCCACCACACGAACACACCCCTGTCCGATAGGTGATGGGGGGCCAGTAGACACGTGGCGTCCCGGGGGTTAAATGCCTTTTTTTAAATAGAAAAAGAAATAGCCGTTTCTTTGAGCTGTTTAAATTAATTTTTGCTTACGAAAAAATATTTATTATGTGTTTTTATGTCATTTTCTTCTCTTTGTTGCTCAAAAAAACCAGTACACTGGCAAACAGTGACTTCATCACATTAGAAAGCCTACATTTTCCTGCGTCTTTCTAAAATCTATTTGAATACATTTTTCATTCAACAACGATGTGTTTCGTATTTAAAGACCTGAAATACAATAATCGAATCACTTTTAGAATCTTGAGAATCCCTGTCTTCGGTTCTGTGTGTCTGAAAGAAAGCCAAATTCAACTGGGACCCGGAGACCGTGGGGATGATCCACGGGTCCTTCTTCTGGGGCTACATAGTCACTCAAATTCCAGGGGGCTATATCTCCTCAAGACTGGCTGCAAACAGGTAAACGACGAAACAAGAAAGAACAAATATTCTTGGTGGAGATTTCCAGCATAAAACGCTCAGGGTTTTGGGCGGTGGTTTCAGACTGGTTAGATCCTTTCTGTTTCTCCATCCACTGAAGTGATGGTGTCATTCTGGTGTCATTCCTCCTGCTCGGCTGTCATATGAAAGTTGGGCTGCTGAACTGGGGATTTGGCTGATGGCCGCCAGGCGTGCCTCCTCCCGTTAATGAGCTCCCCGGGGAGGGCCGTGCGTGTCTAATCCTTTATGTCGGGAGAGGCATGGCAACCAGCGCAGAGCAGAGCCCGGGGAGAGGGCTGGCCCCGTGGGCAGAGGTGCCGGCGTCATTCACACACCCACACCTCATTGCTCAGCAAAAAAAGACAAGTTTTAAACAAATAGACGGAGGAAATCTGCAGACCCAACACTGAACAATAAGCCCCTTATAAGGAGAGAAAAAAAATCTAAATTTGAACGAGGCCCCTTTTCTTGGGCTGATATAGGAGATTTTTTAAAATTATCACGAATATCTCTTTGGATTGTTGCTTTTTCAGTGTAATGATAAATAATAAGATGCATATCTGGAGGTGGAGGTCATCTTGCCAAGTCATCTGAGCCCACTGAAGTCTTCCACTGCAGAGCTCACTACCTTGGAAACAGAATTACTGCCTTACATGTGTTTGTTCACAGTCCAGTTAGCACTGGTTTATCCTCATTATAACTGCTTCTTCCTAACTGAAAAGAATCAAACAGTGATTATCCATCAGCATGTTGGATATCCTATAGCCTTTGGTGTACTTTTTATATTGATTTATCTGCTAGCATTATAATGATTTTTATCCTGAAAATAACGTCTGATAATATTTTGACACACCAACATGCTTTTTATTCAGAGTTTTCGGAGCTGCCATTGTGCTGACATCCACCTTGAACATGTTCATTCCCTCTGCTGCCCGTGCGCACTATGGATGTGTCATCTTTGTGAGGATATTGCAAGGCCTGGTGGAGGTACTGACGCACAGTTTGCACGTTAGGTTTCAACCTTTAAAATATTCAGAATGATGCTTTATCGTCAGGCCGGGGGCTTCTGATGATGCTGTCCAGACATGTTGCATGTAACTACATTTTATACCAATCCTCATAACATATGTTGCGTTCTGTTTGAATTTGACTGGAAAATGGGTCCCATTATGTAGATGCTCCATTCATTGTAATGTACACAGATTGATCAACAAGCAACAGGGAACCCTGAATAGCAGCTCCATGTTCACAAAGAAACACTCTGAACAAAAGAGGTTTTTTTTTTAAAAACGCTTGATGCAGGCAGCTCTCACAGCTCAAGAAGGGGCGTCATTTCAGGCAGAGCGATGTTATTATCAGGCTGAAGGTCAGCCTCTTTTGTTATTTTGTTTAGCTGCATACTGTCATTTCAATAGCGGCCCGGGAGCACAGAGACAGAGAGCTGCCCGTGCTCTGCACCACACCTTATTACTACAAATGAAACATTAGCATTTCTGGGTGTCTCCCACTGCAATACCCAGCAATTTGTGTCTATCAATAGTTGATTGTATGCCACTTAGTGTTTAATGAAGATTTAATAGGAACAATTTAGTTTTCTTTTCTCCGTGATGTGGAGAGTCCGCTTGAATTTGTACTGACTCAAACCGAGGCCATTAGTCTCAATTAGATAGGTCAACTCCAATGTATGTCAGTTTGGTTAGTATTAAACACAATTTACCCTGTAAGTCTTCGACAAATAAGAACAGACTGTGTCAGTTAAGCACTGAAGCTGTGAGCGAAAGTGTAAAAATAGAAAAAAGAACTTCTGCACGATTGCATTTTCCAGCATCAGTCTGTGACTGATGTCATTTGTCACCATGCAGGGAGTGACTTACCCCGCCTGCCATGGGATCTGGAGTAAATGGGCTCCTCCGCTGGAGAGAAGTCGTCTGGCAACCCTCTCCTTTTGTGGTACAACACATAAACGTGACGTGTGGTTTATGTGGAGAAAATAAGACTGGCTCAGTGGTGTCACAACAATGCTATCATCACATTACTCCGCACAATGAAACGCAGGCCTACAATTACAGTGTTGCTCCTTAAACTGTCTGTGCTGAGCACATTTGTGCGTAACAAAAAGGCACAACGCTGCGCTCAGGATAAACAGCCAGGATCATATTCTGCTGAGTCGTGATAATGTGCTTTGTTCAGGGTCCTACGCTGGAGCGGTGGTGGCCATGCCTCTGGCCGGGATCCTGGTCCAGTACACTGGGTGGTCATCAGTCTTCTATGTGTACGGTGAGTGTCACTGTGAACACACCCGAAAGCAACGAATTTCACTTCAATTGAAAAGTCTGAAGCAAATCAAATTGCGCTTATTTTTTCTTGTGTCTTGATCAGGGTCCTTTGGGATTGTTTGGTACATGTTCTGGATTTTGGTTTCATACGAGAGCCCGGCGGAGCACCCCACCATCACTGAGGAGGAGCGCCGGTACATCGAGGAGAGCATCGGCGAAAGTGCCCAACTTATGGGTGCAATGGAAGTGAGTTCCAGGCCAATATTGTTTGACTTGTAACACCAGAAAAAAATGTTGGATATAGAAGTGATTTTGTTTGTCACATATTTCCACAGAAATTCAAGACCCCCTGGAGGAAGTTCTTCACTTCTATGCCTGTCTATGCAATCATTGTGGCCAATTTCTGCAGGAGTTGGACCTTTTATCTTCTTCTCATCAGTCAGCCTGCATATTTTGAAGAGGTTTTTGGCTTTGAGATCAGCAAGGTAATTAAACATATTTCCATAATTCCTATTTTTAGCTCTGACTGTCAGGATTACAAAAAATTACTGTTTGAAATGAAAACCTCAAATTCACAGTGATAGATATATAAGAGCATCTGCAAATGATAATAGCAAGTTTAAATATTATTGAACTGTTTAACCCACAGATAATTGTGACAGGATATGTTGCTTTAATCAGCTTCACTTGTCATTTGCATGTTTGTATGTGAGATTGGGCTGAAAAGAAGTCATATTAGTGTCACGTCTGGGGGAATGTCTCGTCTTGATTACCTATTGTGTACACCTGGGGTTTCCCTCCCTCATGTGTTTAAATAGTCCTCGTTTCCCCTTGTCTGGTGCGGGGTCGTTCTAGTCTTCTTGTCTTGTCTCTTGTCCTTTCGTCCGTCGTCACCCCCACGCCAGGTTTGTTTCGTTATAGTTCTGCCACAGCCACAGTCATAGTCACGTTTTGTCATAGTCTTGTTAATCTTTATTTTGTTACTTTGTCATAGTTTTTCCACAGTCTTGTTTGCTTGCTTTGATACTTTGCCCACAGTTTGCCACAGCTTTGTTTTGTACTTTGTCTGGACATTCACCCTGTTTGTACAATAAACCTTGTTTCCCCTTCATTCCGCGACTGAGTCCTCCCTCAAGACCCACCCCCCTGACAATTAGGGAATAAATTAATATTTCTTTCTGTCCAGTGATTTGTATCTTAAATTTTTTTCTTTTAAGCAGCGTTTTAATTTTATGATAACTAGATTTATTCATAGAACTGAAGTCATAAGATATCTGATGATATCTTATCTTATCAGATATAAGATATCTGATGATATCTTATTCTTTAAAAAGACAGATTTGACTAATGTTGCAGTGAAAAGACAGGAAGTAATTCAGGGGCACAGTGTGGATGTGCAGCCTGTGAAATTAATTTGATTTTGGGCATTTTTGTCTCCCATCACGTATAAGTGTATCGTTCAGGCAACAGAATCTGGCCAATCTCAAACTGCTGTGATCTTTGCCCCTCAGTGAAAGCGTAAACCATGACTCATGCCATGCTGACAGTTGTAATTCAGGATCAGGATGAGATTTTGCTCCTGTTGAGGTGAATTATTGCCTTCTGGAGTCAGAGGCTGAAGAGCAGAGGGAAATATGTGCCCAGACAGTGATGACAGTTTCCCTTTGGCTGTAACGGATGCTTCAGGAGAGTGTTTGATTGTTTCTCAGGTCGGTATGGTGTCAGCTCTTCCTCATTTGGTCATGACCATCATCGTGCCCTTGGGAGGCCAATTAGCAGACTACCTGAGGAGCAACAACATCATGTCCACCACTATGGTTCGCAAAATCATGAACTGTGGAGGTGAGGCTTTAATCATCACTCTTTGATCTGTTCCTAAAGAAGGTTTCTAAGCATTTCTCATCAGTTCACTACGGCCCTGTTTTTTTCAGGGTTTGGCATGGAGGCGACTCTCTTATTAGTGGTCGGCTATTCTCACAGTAAGGGGGTAGCCATCTCTTTCCTAGTCCTGGCTGTGGGATTTAGCGGTTTTGCAATATCAGGTGAGTCTTAAAGCAAGCAAGTTGTGTTCAAATGAAATCTGAAATCATATTGTTAGAAATCCAGAATCATCACTGCTTTTGCTGCAGGTTTTAATGTGAACCATCTGGACATCGCTCCACGCTATGCCAGTATCTTGATGGGCATTTCCAATGGTGTGGGGACCCTGTCAGGCATGGTCTGCCCACTCATAGTGGGCGCAATGACAAAGAATAAGGTGGGTATTACCTGATGTGAATGATACAGACAAATATCTAAAGACCTTTATGACTTAGAAATTAGGTTAAAGATCTAATTAGAGTTAAAGATTAGAGTTGGACAACTAAAAGCACAGCATTATCACCGTACTAAGAATCCTAACTCACAAGGAAGAGGTTCAGAAAGATGAGAAGGACAGATCAGACAGATTACCTATAAATGGAGTTAACCAAAAATCACTATAGGTGAAGGTGTGTAAAAAGTTGTGAGGTTACGAAGAAAAAACTGTACACAAAATTCTCTCTTATTGGCTAATTGCAATGTTTTTGAGTCTAATACTCTCCATAAAGTTTGCTAGAAACTCACACAGAAAACACAAAATGCTGCCAGAAGAATATTTTGCAAACCAATTTGATTTTGGTTCAGATGAAACCCATTTTGATAGGAGTAATAAAGGACTGTACTCAAGCATGAGCACCACATCCTATCTGTAAAACATGCTGGTGGTAGTATCATGGTTTGGGCCCACTCTGATGCAGTTAAACAGTCAAATCAGACTCTTACTAAATGGGAAGATAGTGAAGTTAGTTTTTCATGTATGGAAACCTGCCAACATTCCAGAGACCCAGATGAGAGAGTCAATTGGTAAGTAAAACCTAAAGGTCCTCCGGTACCCTCTCTCCTTACCCCT
The DNA here is from genome assembly GCA_907169785.1 of Menidia menidia. NCBI lineage: Eukaryota > Metazoa > Chordata > Actinopteri > Atheriniformes > Atherinopsidae > Menidia > Menidia menidia. The sequence goes on along the minus strand of CAJRST010022223.1, from coordinate 7,426,072 downwards.
GCTCTCCTTGTGTCCCTAGACCCGAGAAGAGTGGCAGTACGTCTTCCTCATTGCCTCCCTTGTCCATTACGGAGGCGTGGTGTTTTACGGGCTCTTTGCATCTGGGGAAAAACAGCCATGGGCTGACCCCGAAGAGACCAGCGACGAAAAGTGCGGCTTCATCGACGAGGATGAGCTGGCCGAGGAGACGGGCGACATCACACAGGGATACGGGGCAATGGCTGGTCCGGCCAAAAGCTATGGGGCCACGGCGCAGCTCAACGGAGGCTGGGTGCAGGACTGGGATAAGACGGAGGAGTACGTCCAGGAGCCAGCTGGAAAGATGTATGCTCAGCGTGGCTACTCTTAAACCATACCGTTGTGGTGAGTCTGCTTCAAAAAATGGACTCTCCATCACAGATTGCACAAATAAGCATTGTATCAGATATTTTATTCCATTTTGTGTGTTCAAGTAGTTTCAAAGGAAAATGTAAAGATGTAGTTAGTTGCAATGCAGAACAATCCTCACTAGAGTCTCATGCATTTCATCACATCTATGACGTAATGTTTCAGTATACAAACAGACGGCGGTTGCATAGAAAACTGCAGGCCTGTGTTGTAATACTTGGGCACCAAAACCTCATCGATCTACTTGAACAACATGAGCCAGATAACACTGCAGTTGACCATCACGTAGGGTCTATTTCTGAAATACCAATCTGATTGCACTGAAACTATAAGTGTTCTAAAAACAAGATTTTTATTCCGTTTCTCAAATGTGTTTTATGTACTGTATATATCTGTATACTGTTTCTGTGAGACTACTGTGGAATTTGGGTCGTTGATCTGTGTTGACATTAATATAAAAGGCCATATTTTTCATGGACAGTACCTCTTCAGGGAGATGTCTGCTTGCAAAAAAGGTCTCCTCCTCCTCCTCCTCGAGTGAGGCCTACAATAACATTATAAGACAAAAATAGCGTGAGTGAAATTGAACCGTAGAGTTTTAGTGTGTGTTTGTTGCATGAATTTGCTCAGATCAATGTTTCAGACGTGGCCGCCTCACAGTCACTGATAGTCTTCATTCAGCCAGCTGCTTTGTTCTTAGATAAGTGTCTTCTGCCATTATAGATAATAAGACAAGCTTTCATAATCAGGTTCAGGTCTTGATGTGAAGCAAATTTTTAAAAAATGTTTTGAAGGCAACTGCGCAGAAGACATTGTTTATTGATGTTTGGTGTGCACTGCAATAAATTCTGTGTACCAGCGGCCACCCATCACATTCTGTTCTGTAACGTAACAATAGCTTGCTGTATCTAACTGTACTTGTTTTGGAGTCATGTGATGATCAACATTAAGCTGTGTGTTTTTAACAGTTTCCTAGTGTCTGGAGAATCTAGCTGTAGTGCTCATGTTGGAGGAGATGTTGCATTTTGATGGCGAGGAATTCAGAACTACATGCAAGCAACTACTAAGTTGTTTGTGATCTCTCTGTATTCCTCAGTTTCCGTCACATCCACCAGGAGTACTTTACAGGCGCATTGATATTGTCACTTTTAAGTACATCACATGAATTAATAGATGACTCTTCCACTTGATTTCATTTGCTGTTGAAACACTTTTCTTCATTTCTGTATGGAATCTGCAAGGATGTTGAAAATATATGAATATTTAAGAATGTTTATGATGACCAAAAGATGCTATTACGGCTCTGTGCCTGAAGTTTATGTAAAAAGATAAATGTGATTTTATGGCTTATAAAATGGTGTTTAAAGAAGAAGTATGTTGATGTCAAAAAGTGTTATAAAAATACTCATATCATTTTATAAAAAAATCGTCAAAAAGCCACATTTTGTGATTGTTATGTGTTTTTTGTTTTTTTTAAACTTACTGTAGCCATCATGGATGGAAACCTATTTAACCAGTCCTCCAAATGCTGTGCTCTCTCCATGTTCCTCATTAGTAAATCAATGACGGTTGTCTGGAATGCAGGGAAGATCAGTGGACCCTACAGCCTGATGGAACCAGGAATGTTAGTGCTATTACAGTGTATTTTCCTAAAAACCAGAGCAATTCTCTGTGTTTACACCTCTTGAATATGCAGTGAGGAAGCGGGAGTTGTGGTGTTATAGTGGTGCACAAAGGTAAGTTAATGTCAGCAGCATCTCAGACCTTCCAGTCACTTCCTGATAGTTAAGAGTTTTTTATTACAAAAAAAAACATACAGACGGCAATAATATAAAGTAAAATATTAGAATTATTCCCTGAATAATTCCATTTCTGACGCTGTTTGTTGTATGTTGTGTTCAGATATTGATCCAGCTCCTTCATCAAGTCTAATCAAGTGTGAAATCAATACTGTTTCTCTCTGGAATACATTAGCCTTTTAAAATACGCAGTAAATGCACCTGAAAGTCTGTGTGCAAATTAAATCTGCTAATGACTTAATTGTTATCTGTGTAGTTAGAATATTTTTGCGGTTTAATAGCTGAATGTAAAACTACACAAAAAACTGAATATATGTGGTTGATTTTAGTTTTTTTTAAGATCATTTAAGAAGTAAGTGGCACTTGTGCTGTAAACGTTACATAAGAGAAGCTAATGAAATAGGATAAGGGTGCTGTCACACCTCTTTTTACATGATCCTGTTTGAATTGTTATAGTTGATACTTTTCCCATCAGTGTGGAAAGAGACTCAAAAAAGATAAGGTAAGGTAGCCAAATCCCTCTGAAAATGCTCTGTGTGAGCCTTTGTTAGTGCACATTAATACGTTTGTGATTTCTAATATATATATTTTGGAAGTTTCTTTCAACCAAACCTACTCAAATGAAAGTGTATGCAAACTTTCATTTTAAAATCCTTCCACTTCTAAAGGGGCAGAGACTACAAACAGATATTCAGTGTATAACTCAAGATCTGTCACAGCCACTGGAAGCCACTATGAAATGCAAAAGAAAAGGCTCAGAAAGGTCCTGTTAATGTATAACCTACGTGCATTGAGCTTTTTGCTCTTAAAAAAATTATCTTACACTTCAGACTGTTTCCATTTAAAATAACAGAGTTCTAGAGAAATGGTAACTTGGAAAAAAAAAGTAAATGCTGATTTTATACAAAGTTCCAGCAAATTCTTCTTGAAACTGGTAAAAAAAAACTCTAGGCTGGTAAATAATTCCAGGGAAAAAAGGACATTCCCCCATATGAATCACTCAGCAGTACTGTTTAAGTGCATGACGGCCTTTTAGACTGGGAGGTTATGACTCCTGCTGCTCCTCTCAGTCTTTGCAGACAGGAATGAGTCATTTGAGACAGATGAAAAAATATTGGAGCAGATTGTGAGTCCACCTTCTAGTCTGACCAGCTGCATTAAGAATGATGTCAATGTGACTAACTTAATAAATGTCTAGGTTTTCCATTGTCTACTGACTGCAGCCCTGTGTGAATACAGTATATACTGAGATACACATGTATATATATATATACACTGTATATATATTTGTGTGTCTGCGTGTGTATGTAAAGAGCTTTAAAATGCTCCTAGCTTATTTGAGTGAACAGTCAGACAGACAGAGGTGTGTGTGGGTTTATGGTTCTGGGCTTGTGTTTCAGCCCATGATGGACAGACTGAGTACAGTAACCCTTCACTGCGTTGACGGACGGTTTGATCACAAGAAGCAGCTCCGTGTCTGAGTCATCCCCGCAAGCAGCACTGGCAGCAATTAGGATAAATTTCACTTTCGCCTCTGATTATCTGCCCAGCTGAGGGAAGCCATTAAAGCTCGCTGCTGTCAGCCTCTCAGTGCACATGTTAATTTGAGGGAAAACACAATTGTGTTACTGCTCATGCGGAACATGTTTTCTCATGCCTAACCAGCCAGAGTGGTCATGGCTGTTGCCCCTATGACGGGCCTGTTAGCATGCACGGTAAATGAGCTAAACCTGTCAAAGCTTACGGGTGAAATTCCACCTGCACTCACCTGCCCTCAACACTGACGCTTTATTTTTGCTGCGTCTCAGGCTTAGTCAGAGCGATATTTCTGTAGTTGTGTAATGGGAGGGCGGGTGGAGGGGGACTGAGGAGTCGGTAGTCAGTCGGTGGGGCAGGTGCACTTTGGCTCCTCAGGGACTGTAATGGGATGAGGCCCAGCCAGAATGAGTGTTTGATGACAGGGTTGCATGTATCCCCTGAGAGTCTGCCTGCATGCAATTATTCTCCTGATCCCCCCTCCAAATGTCCACAACATTCTCTGCTGGCTGCAGCCTCAACAGCCTTTAATTCTAATGTAAAATTCAACTCTATTATAGGCTAAATGATTAAGTAATTACAGACGAGCATTTCAGAAGGGTGCTAAAGTTATTACTATTTTATGGCAACCTCCTACATACACCACCTTGGGGCAAATGAATTCACACACACACCTCCTCCCCTCCCTACTTAAAGCCTTTATTAATGGAGAGCTGGTCAGCCCATTTGGTTTTACATGAAATATCAGGTTATAAATCACTGCTTTTCACTACAACACATCAGCAAAAACTGATTCTGAGCATTCTTGTTCTTTCCTTTGCTGTGTTTTAGACATTCAATTGTGCTGTAGTTGTTCCGACAGCTTGCACAAAAATCCTCCTTCTGTGATGCGCAAATGTTGCCCACCCTCCCCAATTTCCAGTCACAATAAGGGCTGTGTTCCATCGACACATTAGCCTATGCTAACTTTCCACTGCCATGTATTAACACCCCTCTAGCTTGTTTAACCGCCAGCTGTGATGAGGTGTTGCCACAAAAGGGCTATTTAACATCTGCATAGCATGTGAACTTTAGGAGAAAGATACAGTCGATTGTATTCACTCCACAGGCTCGGTTTCCTACAGTTGTATGTAATGCAAAATATCAGAGGTCCATCTGGTTCCCCTCCCCCACATCAGATTGTATTGACACCTTCATACACGCTCACACTGTATAACACACAAAGACAGAGGAGGATGATACAATCAGTCAAGAAAACACTCAATTCTTAGAGATACTTCCAACAAACGGTGATAGAATTTGAAAAAATAATTACATTTATTGTTTTCAAAATAAATGTCTTTCTAAGAACAGATTCTGCTGATTCTTTTTTATTAACAGTTTTCTTAGTAATCCACTTATTTACTTAATATCACTCCATAGAACCTTTAAATGATGCATTTATAGGAATTTTTGTCACATTATTGAAGCTATTAAAATGCTTAAAAATGTATTTTTTCTCGCCAAGTTTGATAAACTTGTCGTCATTGGCACACCACCCCCCGTCCTCTCCTGGAAACAGGGAAATGTTTCTGCAACCACAGCACCTCCCTGTAGCATCTGACAGTGCAGATTTTCAGACGTCATGCGGTGAACAGAGTGGATATCTGCACCGACATTTAAGAGAGAAAGAAAGACGTAGTCTTTCTCTCAGAAATGTCCTGAAAGAGCCCCTCTTCCTGCCTGGCGCCTGATCATCCCAGAGCTCTGAGAGGGACACAGGTGTGCAGGCGGGGGGGTTCCTGCTGCTGCCATCAGTCACTGGGGCCACACCAGGGCCAATCTGAAGCAGCTTAGGCACGCGCCGAGGGAGGGATCTACCCCCCCGCCTGCCACCCCTCCTGACGACTCCCTATTCACACCACCAGATGGTGGCTGGATCTGAGTTTTAATGAATGTTATCCTTCATGACCCTTTAGAAGGCGCAGAGCAGCAGCTCCCCCCTCAGCACGTCTCACTGCGGTTTGTTCCCCCACGCTGATCCAGAACAATATCTCACTGGATGCATTCAAAACTGAAGGAGCACTTAAATAATAGAAGAGGGAAAACCATAGTAAATATACAAATTTATGTCTGAAAGACAAACACACACATTTACAGGTTGCACGTTCGGCTGAATGAGTCATTTCGCACAATGAAACGTGTCAGCTACATATTCTAACCCCTTGTTGTTTGAGTTAACCCTTTAAAGTCACAAAGGAAAAGCAATAGGTAGTTTGTTCCTCGGAGAACAGGGCAGCTTCCTGTTTACCTGGATGTGTTTTTTTCCCTCTTTCAAATAACCGGATAAAACATTAGGTTAATTAAATATAGACTGACACAAGCGCCGCGCTAAATTATCATCTTTCTTTGCTTGCAGTCAAACGTTAACACATGTGAGTCATCAGCACGGCTGCTCACCCGCTCTGGCAGTTTGGTGTAAGGCTGTGAACAGGAGTGAGAAGCACCAAATCTCCACAAAATAATGCACCAGTGGACATGGCAAAAGCTACACGCAGAGAGCTCTATCTGAGAAATAAATCCGTCACATTGTTTCTGTAGAGACAGAACTAAATGTTGTGACCAAATGCATCTGAATTAAGCTGAAACAGAGCCTGGATCCCTTTAGTCCATGCTGGTTTCCATCCAGCCTTCTGCATATGTTTTTATTGGCTGGAAATAAATTGCTTGTGTACAAGCTGCCCTTTCTTCACTGACCCATGTCTGTCTCTACGTGAATTGCTTTCACGGCGTGTTAAACGAGCCATGGCTGTGTTGGTGTTTCCCTCCACACGCGACGGCCGGGGCCCTAATCCGCTGTCTGACAGAGACGTGTCACACACCAGCTATTGTGCTCCGTCTGACTGAGGACGCTTGATCTGACTAATTGATCCCTCGCCGTGGAGGTGCTTTGACACACGCGTGAGGTCTGAGATGTATGAATTGTTAGTCGACTCACGTGACTGGCATTAAGCCAATCAAATTGTGTAGATTTAGACTGAGCACAGCTTGTGGGGTTGTTGACAGATGGTGCGAGAGAAACTAAAAATGAAAATCATTTTGGGTACAGGTACACACAATGCTCTTGACTCTTTGCTTTGTGCATTTAAAAACACAATCCCTCTTCCTGCAAGACCATCCACAAGGATAAAAAAAAAAACTTTCAATTCATTTCAGTGATATTAGTGCTGTAAGGGCTGCATAGAACGTGGTACAACTTGAGAAAACTTTTTTTGGACATACATGCATCAGTCTGTCAAACAAGCTTTGATACTAATGCTGGCCATACCTTTGGTTTAAACCTGGCACCAAACAATACTTACACTTACAAATAATCAATTTAATATGATAAATGTACATTTTTAGATTTAAAAAAAACTGCAGCTCTAAAATATTGACTAAAGCAGGTCAAGTTATGATGTAACAGTTTCATTTGAAGTAATATAATTAATACTGTAAGCATAAAAAAATGTTTATTATGTTTGCACCTTTTTCAGTTTAATTTGATACTCAATTGAGTATCAAGAGTATTGTACACACACACCAACATGTAAATACACATCTGGTTAAATGTAGGTTATGTTGTTCTGTTCCACAGAGCTTCACTTCTGACCCTTAATGGCCGACAGGAGGTCTCCCCACACACTCAGACCTCTGACATCAAAGTCTCCATTAGAAATCCTCAAAGCACGTAGCTCATCTTCTGTACTCGCCCTCATGGAGGGACAGGCCTCAAACAAGGTTTGAAAGTGCTTAGTGATATTCTGGAAGGACACTGGGGGATCTGTGCTAGTCTGACCCCATTCTCCATCATTCACGCTGTACTTCATGTCCGAGGCCCACTGCTTCAGTACGCCGCAGTATGCCTCTCTGAATTTCAAGTGTTCTTTCGCCAGGTCTTTAAGAAGTGTAGAAGGAAGCAAAGAACACATGTACTGCAGCACATTGTCTTTTTTCAGCAGCCAGTCCAGGAGAAAGTCCTGTGAAGCGGTTTGTGTAGCCGAGTCCTTCGGTGTCAGCAGAGCTGCGGTGATGACTAAACACAAATGCTGTGCTGTGCCTTCAAATAACGGGAGGACAGAGCACAGAAAATGCTCTGCCAAATGGGGGTTAGTGTTTTGGCTCAGCAGAGCACCCAGCCTCTCCATCAGCATCTCCCCCTGAACCTCAGCATCAGCACCAACAGCTGAAGCTCCTGAGACGGGACTCAGGACTTTACAGGCGGATCTGTGCTCGATCATGTGGCTGCAGAGGCCCCTGATGTCCTCATACTCACAGGGCGCGTCGTTAACTGCGCTCTTTGTTTCAAAGAATATCCTCATGACAGAGCTGGGGAGTTCCGGGTTTTTCAGCAAACGGACGAGCAACAGGTGTTGGCAGCGTGGGAGATCCGTGAAGGAAACTTCAGAATATGCTGGGATGGCATCTCGCAAACTTTGATTCGTGAGCTGCAGCTGCTTTTCCATAACTCTTCTTATGGTGGAGTTAGTGTGAAACCTAGAATAGATGTGCTCGCAGTACTTGGCCCAATGAAATGCTCTGGAGACAGTTTGTTTATCCCACTGGTTGACCGCGCAGCTGTGGGCCGCCACGGCCAGCAGCTCCACGGTGTTAGCCAAGTTTTTCAGTACAGCCTCCATGTGGCGCTGTCTGCATTCGGAGGTCGGCCTCTGGGCTCCAGGGCCGAGCACCAGCCCAGAAATAAAATCACAAAGTAAACATCCACTCAAATTGTCCAATGCCTCCCAAAAATTGTAATAAAATGCGAAATGCGTGGGCTAGCTACAAGTTAGCCAGAGTCAAGTCCGGAGATTGTAGTCGGAAACAGGACTTCCGGTAGCAAATTTCAAAACAAATTTAATTTCGGACGAAAATGTTTTCCACAAACGGTAAAAAAGGTATTCCGCAGATTGGGAACGTGAAACAGTAAGATGGGTGAGGTTTCTGTTATTATAAACTCACTTGTTTCTTCTGGTTTCCGCCAACCGAACTTCTGGTTGCGTTTGTTTAGCTTCACCGCGCATGCGCATCAGAGTACAGGAATTCAGACAACAATTTGCCCTTCAAAATAGACAACACACTAAAAACAACAAGAATATTTTTCTGGTTTGAGTTCCACGTTTCTTTTGAACGCACGTATACATATACATGTCGTCCCCGTAGTAATGATGGCGATGCTATCACAAAATAGTCAGTTTTCGGGACCACAACATACACCTTTAAAGAAAGACTACTGCACTTTGGGTTGTTTTAGTGATAGACGTCATAAATGACAAAAAAAAAAACATTTTCAACCACTGCACAGCCTGGTTCGTCATTAGCACCAGTCCCACAATAAATGGCCAGTAGAATAAAGACAGGAAAGCCATAAAAGATGTGTATCTGGGTATAAAGCGCCACAGACCGACCTGCTGAGTTTAATCCAGTGTGTCAACAATGAGGGAGGCACTGCCAGCAGGACCAAACTTCCCTCCCATCATCATCATCATCATCAGCAGCAGCAGCAGTCGCTGCGGCGTCCCGTGAGTCTATCTTTTGGTCAGATCTGTGAGTAATGCGCACTGAGAGAGACCTCCCCAGCACACAGTGGTTGTGGAGCCTGTAACCTGCTCCTGGGTGAGCCGCTGAGAGAAGCATGAACACTGGGACCCACAGACTCACAGCACGAGTCAGAGGAAGGTGCGCACCAGCGAACTCTACCCCAAGGTGAGCCAAGTTTATGGACTCTTCTGCGTTAATTCACAACCTTCACATTCACTGCGTGCATATCACTTTTGGGAGTTTTATTTTTTTTTCCATTTTAAAATCCTAGTAACTATTATTAGAAAGTTTAGTTCTATGCAGAAAAATGCAGCCCTCCGTATCAAAAATCGGGGGCATGGTTAAGTACTTGCTGTAACTAACTTTAAAAATGGAAATTTGCATTGACTTCGCAAGTTTTATTTCTCATATCAAATAAAAAGTGCAGGGCATCTTCAGCTGCACAGAATCTGACAGATTTTCTTCGGTAGAGGCTCTCAGTCACAACACTGCTTTTAATTAGTGAGTGCCTGGCTGGAGTTCAGACATAACTCATCAGGGTCCCTCCCTTGATCCTATTTCCAGAGTGGTTAATTGTTTTTTGTGGTTGTTTTTATTCTTCAATGTTGTGAAACTTAAAAATCTAATGGGCGCTGCCAAGTTTTTATATAAATAGGCAAATGAAACAACATCTAAAATAAAACCAGTAAGCAGACATACAAAGAGTATTCTTGACTTTTTGTGTGCCAAACATTCTGCATGTTGACTGTGCATATCTTGACCACATGCAGGGGTCTACAATTCATAGACTGGGGAAAGTTAACATTAATAGAATAGTTTAATCCAGAAGATATCTGTGCAGAATAGCTACCCCCATAACAATCATTCAGGTTCTGCATTGTGTATGTTTGATTTTAAATCCTGACTGTGGAAGCAGACTATTTGAAGACTGTGTTTCATGAATGAACACTGCTTTTGCTGATATTCTCTCTCTGTTTTCTGCACTAAGTAGCTGCAGCTGATGATAGTTTAGTATCTAGTAGGCTATGATCTGTAGGAGAAGCACACTGAGTCGTCTTGTTTAACAAATCTGCCTCTGAATCAGTTAACTGTTAAAGAGGATGAGGATAATATGGTTCATCAGGACAGAGCCACGCTTTTCTGTAACTAATGCGATTTGGCAAATCCCTGAATAATTCAGCCATGCCCATCACAATGGCTTTGCTTAAGTCAAGTGGTATCTTTGACTTACAGATGATTCATCGTTATATTGAGGGACATGAGAAAGTTGCACAAAGTCTGACATTAGATTCTCAACCCAGTTTTTAAACTAATATTGAGACGTTCAACAGCAGAAGAGTGCCATCTAGCATGGTGGTGTATTGTGTTCTGAGGCCTGAGAGGTCAGGCTACAGTATGGTGAGAGGAACCAGGTATGTTTTACGATGGTTCTTTGAGGCTCCCTTTTTTGGGAAACGAGGTCACTTAGACATTTTTAATTGGGACATTTCTGTCCCAAACAATACAGCTCTTCATGATTCTTTTTTTAGACATTTATATCCATTGTGAAAGAAAACAGCACGTGTTATTTGTTAACTTCATTCAAACACTGGTTGAGAGACTAACAAAACGTTTTCCATCTGTCGAGTTGAGTTTTGAATGAAAACTCAAACGAATGAATATTCACTGTTCTCCCTAAGAGGCAAACACACTGAATAAAGAAATGATTGTTTCAGAAGAGTTTTGGGTTTCTCCATAAAACATGTTAGATGATCGTGTTTATTTACGTGCAGCACCAATGAATGAGCTGGCGTGTAGTTGTCCCAGTGACCCTGTTCTGTCAGTGGGACATGGGAATGTAGCACCTGTGTGTGGGTGCTGAGCTCCACAGTTTAGCGTGTAAGCAGTGGGAAACTGTTGTCTGCGCGACTATAAGATGACCTCCGATGAACATCAAGGTCTTGATGTCCAGTTTAGCACAGCGGTGGGATTTGGTTACAAGGAGTTGCGCAGAAACCCTGAAATGTTTCACAGTTTTAAAGGGCAGATTCCTCAGATTGTGTTACACTCCCTCGGGATTCAGAGGAAAAAGGGAATGCTCATGCGCTATGAATAATTTGTTTATGGTAGCTTTGCTTCCTTCTTCATGTAAGTGCCTTTTGTAATATTCATCATACATCCTGTCACTATTTGACTGCCATTGGGGAATTTGAGATTCTTCCCCTTGTGTCCAAATGTAAGGGAACGGCTGTCAAATTGAACTGTTTTCCAGAATCCCAATTTGTATTTGTAAAAGGGAAATTTTGGTCAAGAAACTCTTTGATCCTTTAGTGACGCTGGAAAAAATATATTTCTCTTAAGTTCAAGTCAATTGCAAAAAAAAGTAAGCAGATGAACATGTTGGATAAGGAAATATCCAGTCCATCTGTTTTTAAGGCCAACTGTAACCAAAGAAAACCAGTGTATTTTCTGAAGAGGAGAATCATTTTCTAAAGAGTTCTGAAATATTATTTTCTATATTTTGCAAGACTTTTCAGCTGTCGTCTTGATTTCGGCTGGAAAGAGACTTGAACAGCATTTGCCTCTCTGTATCACATAATTTTTCCGTTTACATTGCACAGCACATTTCAGCTTCTGAATGATCCGTTTATATGTCTTGCTCCTCTGTTTACATCGACTGTCTTTTTGCTGCATCAATTCAAGTAAGTCCTGCTAAACTCCGGACTGCAGTGGACTGATATTGACAGTAAGATAGACTAGAGAAAACTGAAAGAGCTCATTGTTGCTGTTTTAAACGCCCAATGCGTGAGTGCGACTGGTATGAAAGTGTCTCTTGTCCAGTGAAGAAGGGGACTGGAATGCTACTGTCCAATGTCATCAGGTGGATCGTAATCCACACTAGGAATTGGCCCTGAGGACAAAAATGCTCATGAACAATATTCTCTTGTATCTTTCAGATTGTCCTTTCCTCCAGTTCAGAAAACATCAGCCGAGATAGCAATAAAAATCATGACTTACAAACGTTTGATAAAGATCACTTTCATTTTTTAACACTAAGACTGTACAATATGTGAAGAATATCAAGAAGAGCTGAAATCTTTTTGTGTCTTGTGACACATGAATAATTGCAGCTATTCTCTGGGTTACCTTAATCCAAAGTAAAAATTCTGTGTTAATATGTTTCCAGTCAGAGACAGCTGAAGAAATTTAGAAAGACGTTTTTGATAACTGACTTTGAGACCCTGAGAATCAATGGCTGGTTATTCACTGCTTTACAGTAGCCAGTTTCACGTCTCTGCCTGTGTTATGTTCAGAGATGCGTCTCACATTTTATTTCACAATGTTTCCTGAAATTCTTGAGTGCATATTTCCAAATTTAGTAATATAAGTTAAAGCATCTGTTTTTGGCCATAACTTGAAAGATCATGGCATAGCAGATCTGATGTACTGAATTTAGACTACTGGTGCTGTATTGTATCTCTTATTCTGTATTTTCTGCCATATTTATTTTTAATTTGTTACAAGTGAATAGAAATTTAGATTTTTACTTGCCCTGTCTTTCAATATTCCTTCAAGCTGTCAGTAAGGAACAATGTGCAGCTCGCTGAGTCCAAAACAGCCTTTCAGCCCCGGACTGACTGACATGCAGCAGTACCAACAGTGGCTCTCCAGTCGACATGAAGCCAGCCTGCTGCCCATGAAGGAGGACTTGGCCCTGTGGCTCAGTAATATTCTTGGTAAGCTGATTTTATAGTCAATAGGCAAATATATCTAATAGATTAAATAAATCCCATCTGAAAAATAAAATAATATCACAATTTTCTTTAGATTGGAACATTGGGAGTATTGGTGAGAGTCATTGTAATGGCAGTATTATTGATAACTTGCACAGCTAAGATAGGTCAAAACCTTCTGGGATTTTACTTAATGACATCTACACCTTACGTTAAGGTAGCAATGTTTTGTGATCCATTTCTCACACATACTGCTACATTTGGGAAAAATACAGCCTGCATTTGTTGATTCACTTGACCACAGGTCTGGCATGGTGATATTGCTGACATAAATTACCTCTACAGGGGAATGGAATCAATCCGTGCCTTATTACAGACCTTTTTAAAGTCAACAGCCAGTGTGAAAAGGGCCTAATGTTTCCATACTATTCCACTGATTACCTTAAATGAATAATGGACATCATTAACCTCTTCTAAATAATGCACAGCCACTGGTGAAGCTTATGCAGCAACCGGAACGTGGGCCATGTCCTGGGTACTTTAGCTACACTGTCACAAAAAGATATATAAAACACTCTGATCTTATTTGAATTTAGAAAGATATTGGGCATATGTTTGTTTAGGTTGACACACATGTTTTCACACAATCAGCTGTTTCTGTACTGTAAGACGAAAATAAGCAGAGTACAGTACAATTATTTCATTATTCTGTGAGAGGCAAATTGTCTAATTTAGAGACCAAAATTAGATCTGTATTACTTGCAATAGACTTTTGATTTTAAGTTGTGACACTTATCAGTTCACAAGGTTGTCAGTGGTAGTGGGTTGTCATTATTAAACTAATTGTAGCACATACAGTTATAATCTTTCCAGACCTGATATAATGTTTTGTGCTACTCTCTTGTAAGCCTGGAGCACATAAATGCAACAAAAGTTGTTGTTTTTTCTTTAACTGTGATAAAGATTCGGAAAAAAATAATCTTTCAGAAAATTGTACATGATCAAATACATTTTTTTTTTTAGTTTGATCTTCTTTACTGTGAAAAACTATGGTTTCATTGAAATTAGACTGACCTTGATCTAAAGAAATGAAAAAGGTATAAATGTACTGTCCAATGCACTTGAGGTATATTCAGTTGTATGTAACGACTGGGAGTTAGCACAGTGAGTTCTACTGAGTGTACACAATTTTTTCACAAGCAAACTGGAAGCAGGTTTAGTTCCTGTTAAAGACTCCTTTTGTCCGTATGCACAAATTAATTAAAACAACTCAAGAGTTTTCTGTTATATCTGGCTCTATGTTTGCTCTGGAACCAGCCAAGCCAGAAACCTCAGCTCTTCTGCGGTGATGGATCAAGGACTTTCAGACATCAGATGCATCCATGTGTTTCCAGTAAATACACAGTCAATGTTGGTTTTAGATTTTTATGTGGGAGGAGCAATGGGTGGGTAACGTACATCTTTATACAGGGATGTGCCATATTGTTGAGTTTTAAGGTTAAAGGAATGGAGCAACTTCAGTGATGAAGTACTTTCGAACCCTCTGGCAGTATGTTTTCCTCACATACAGCCAGGGTCGAGCAGGAGCAGAAGAAGGGAACTCACTGAGTATTTCTCAAGATTCAATCACTCTTTTCTGGGCTCAATTGCAACATTTGGAACTCATTAAACACTGAACCCCCAAACCCCTCCTCTTATAAGAAACAGAAAGGGGGGCTTAAAAGAAAGAAATCTCTCCAGTTTCTTTCCACAGACACCCCCTTGCCACCACCTCCAATTTCAGAATGATCTAACTAAGAAAGAATGGTCAACTGGAAGTCAGTCAACTGGACACCACATGTTAATCACCAATATGTATCTGCAAATGTGAAGAAATCTGTCATAATGTTGTGCACAGATACCACCTTTTTGTGTCCCTGTCTTCCTCAGTCCATTGATGTTTTACAGGGAAATCCATCAAGATTCTCTCAAATCATGTAATATTTCAAAGTTTGCCTTTGGGGCAGCTGCCACAGACCCAGCAGCGGCAGCAAAGCTAAATAAATTATCAGTTTTTTAGAGTCACCCACATTACATCAGGTTCAGCCTTAACCTGGGATGGATTTGGGATTGAATTTCTTCTCTTTGCACTTTGAATATTTTTAAATGAGCACTTTATGATGGATTTATAGCACAGGGCTGTCTGCTGTCTTTATGTGTCCCTCGCCCAGGTCTGGAAATCACCGCTGAGAGCTTCATGGATCAGTTAGACAATGGCTTCCTGTTGTGCCAGCTGGCTGAGACACTACAGGAGAAGTTCAGACAAAGTAATGGAGACCTGCCTGCCCTTGGCAACAGCAAGGTACAGAGAAATCGAAGAATTTCAGTAGTCTTGCGTGATACGGGTTACAGTCAAACACTAATTTGGAGGCTAAATCTTGGCTAAAAGTGTTCCCAGACTCAGTTTTTAACGTGCATGATTTTGCAGATATTTTTTCTGCAAAAATATCACTCAAGCAGCAATTTATTAGATCAGATTGAACAACGGTCACTTAGATATCAAGTGCTTTAACAGCTCCATAGCTTGGATCCATTACAAGAAAAATGTTTTTGTGCTTTTCAACTTAAATAATTCTTTGAAAACCAATCCGTCTGTGGTTTTTATTTGGACCAAAGCGATGCAGGATACCGTTGAACCGTGATTAGCTTCCATTGAAACAGGAAACATATATATTTGATGTTAGCTTTGCCTGTAGATGATCAATGACAAAAATCTAATATTTTCCCATTAAACACTCTGATCTGAAACATGTACTCCACAAAATGTTGTGACATTTTGTGGAGTTATCTAGGGTCAGAGGGAGACACAATTTTGAGAATCTAAAATAATCAACTGACTATTCTTACAGTAATTTTCATTTGGTTTTGTGAAAATGGAACGAGTTCAACAGTTTCAGAGGGCTCAAAGAGTGAGATGGGGGATGGGGGTATTCCAGTCTCTAACAGGGCAAAGGAAAAAATCCTTGTAAGGACACATTAACTGATGGGGCCCCATCCCCCTGTGAGAATCAGGAGAACTGCATTAGATGATCTGTGAGCCATGAGTTAGGGCCTCATAACTTTTACCTTGAAAGTTGAAATATGTTATTTACCCAGTGCAGTCTTTTTAAATGTAGACTTGTCAGGTTATACAATTGAGAAGACAACTGTTGTGCAGATGCTTAAATGCTTTTAAAGTATGAAAAGTGGAGCAATGACTAGGCAGGGTATATATATATATATATATATATATATCAGTGGCTACAGATGTGTGTGCACACACTGAACTGACATCTGGGGTTCTGTGGGATGATATGGCTCCAAAAGAGGGAAACACTGATTAGGTCATGTTGCTAATTCAGAGGGAAAGAAGCCAAAGACTCTTTTGTTGGTTCTCCAGTGAGAGTTGTTGGGACTTGCACTGAAGAATGACTGCGCTGATGACGGTGGGTCTCCTGATCTCAGCGTGAGTGCAGCAGCACAGATGTGAGGAAATACTCTCGGTCAGTGACCGTGGGACGGCAGAGAGGTTTAGAGTAGAAATAGAGGAGCCTATTGATTGAGGAGGTCAACAGGGAGACGCAGAGGAGTTTGAGGCAGATATTTTGTAGTCAGTTTGATTTACGGCTGTCAGTCCCTGCTATTATATAGCTGGTATTAGTTTGGTGAGCCGTAAAAGATCAATCTTGTTTTCCTTATTGGATATACTTATATAACACTTTGTGACACTCAAAGTTTAACATGTCAATAAGCTGTAGTTGTTTACTGTTATTGTTTGAACATTTATGATAATCCCCATCTGTGTCATAAGTTGATGGGATCTGAGTCATGGGGCTACTGAAACAAATACTGCAGAGAAGAACAATAAATCAGACTCATATACTCAGAAGATCCCTCTGTGTTTTTAGTTGTTATCATCCACAGGAGAATCAAGTACAGTTATTATGCGCTCGAAATGAAAAAGAAATGACAACAGAACTTGTTGACATGCAATTTGTTTAAAGAGTGAGGAAGCCTTTAAGAAGTAAAGATGCAGAAGGCTTAAAAAACATGTGTACAAAAAAAAAATTGGAATATTTTTCTTACTCAGCAACAGATACAGGTTTTTATAGTCTGTCATCCAATGGTCATTCCTGTTTCCATTGTTAGAATAGAATCAGCTCAACTGATAACAACTTGAATGTAACGGGCTTGCCTGCTGCTGCATCAAACACTGAAGCCATGTGCAGCATTATGACCCAAAAGTTCTGAACTGAATGGTCCAACCTTTCGAGCTGAAATCATCTGCTGAGCATTAACTGAAGCATTTTCCTTCCAGAGTGGCAGAGACTGGTCTCCTCAGCTAGAGAAAATATGAGAAACACAATATTAGTTTTTTTATATACGTTTTGATGTTTTTAAATAGATATTGGATCTAAGTTGTTCATCTATATTCACAATTTGTTTTTATTTACAATTTTTACAGCATCTCTGCCTTTAGTTGATCAAGGAATGATCATTACCACCAATAGAGGCATAAACACTCCTCTTAACACTAAAACACTCATTTATGAAAATGGTATACTGTTCTCATATGACAGTGAAAGTGTTTCTTTCAAGAATGTTTATAACCTTTCCAAATGATAGAAAACTATGTGATTGTAAATGTCACTGCTCATTTAAAACGATGTAGTTTCTTATCCTGATTGCTTCCATCTGTGCAGGGATATTGTTACCAGAAGTTCTTCACCTAATGTGCAAGTAACCCCACAGAGATGCAAAATGATGGAATAAGCCACAGCAGAAATGATGAAATCCAATTGTGAATCTTATTTCAAACAACATTTTCAATATTGCCAATTATGTTTCCACACTAATGCAAAGTAATTCACCGACACAAATTAGCTTAGAAAAGAGCAAAAAGGAGAGCCTGGAATGAAGAGAAAAAATACCCACGAAAGCTTGCATATTTCCCGCATGAGCTCACTGCACCTTTGTCAAAGCGCACAGACACACATATCCTGCATTAAACCACAGCAAAGCACATAAATCTCCCTGAGCGGACCGCGTGGGGGCTGAAACCCATAAGCATGTCATTTGAGCCCGAATCATGGAAGGCCTGGTAAAGTAGCCACAGTTTTCTAACCCTTCATCTCCCATATTGATCTGTGTGGAAAAGTCCCCTGATCCTGGGCTGAAAGCAGAGCTTCAGCAGGCAGAGTAGTCAGCGCTGTCTGAAACGTCTCCAGCCAGGCACACATTTAGTGTGGCTCTTTGTTTTGATGGAAACTCTGAGCTGAGCAAGCAGATATTTGTTATGTCATTGTCTCACAGTGATTGCACCAGTCCGTTTCCTAGTTTGATTGTTATGGACTCGTTTTTCTTTGTCTCCAGAAGAAAATCCCACATCGGAGGATACCCTGTCGGCAGAGTGCTCCATCTGGCTCATTCTTTGCACGTGACAATACGGCCAACTTCCTGGCCTGGTGCCGCGAGGTTGGAGTCGGAGAAACGTGTCTGTTTGAGTCGGAAGATTTAGGTGTGTCTGCTTCTTCCCAGCTATCTAGATTAGAACGTAGAGTAACCACAGCCCACATACAAAAGAACCAGCACCGACACTGCCGGGGATGCTGACTCAGGTTTCGGTGTCTGTGAATGACCTGATTGTGCAGGTAGTTCGTCACACAGGCTGGACTGCTTCCATAACTTTTCCACAGAGGTTCAGAAGCCTCACATATCCAGGCTCTGCTTCACCTCCTTTGACCTTAAAAAAAAGAAGCTCTCACGGGCAGCAGTCTGTTGGGAGAACAGGGAGGAGAGCAGCTCTATCGGACAGTCAGGACATCTTGAATCACAGGGTTGTGAGTTTGTAAGAAAGTAGCCCAACCTGTTGCAAATATTGTCTTTAGCTCGGACGAGGACTTTTTTGTTTGTTTTGTTTCCATTCACATAATCTGGTTCGTAATGATGTCCTTATAAGATAACAGAAAGTATCAGAACATATTCTCTCCAATTTATGTCCCACTGTGGGTTTACCCATTTAAACTAAGTAAATCATATATTTTCCACTGGATAAGTAAACTAAAGAATAAGTTATAGATACTAAACAATATTTACTATAACTGTGATTAAATGCTTTGGAAATATTGCAGCAAACAACAACAGCTGACAACTGTTCTTTCTTTCTGTCTTTCTTTCTTTCTTTGGATGAATCTATCAGTTCAGAAGTAGATGTAACAACAACAGGTTTGCTATCACACAGTGGATATTCTGTCTCTATTGCATGGCGTGGTGTGTTAGATTTATCATGCTTGTTGTCTCCACACTTTCTGTCTGGTCTGTCGTGTGGTGAAACAAATAATTAACATCTCAAGTCTAGCTGTCCATGTCCAGTCTGAAGAACACGCATTTCCATTTAATTTGGTTTGAACAGGATTGAAGAGGAGAGGAACATTTCAATGCATGAAGTTCATAAGCTTGTTTCCATATGCATTTCACCATCACACGGCCACTCATCCTCACCCATTGCCTTGTTGAAGATGCATTGCATTATATCAATCAAAGCTAAAACTTGATTTCTGTTTTGTTTTTTCTGTAGTTCTTCATAAGCAGCCACGGGAAGTTTGCCTCTGTCTTTTAGAGTTGGGACGGATAGCATCGCGGTTTGTTCTGGCTTTTAACATTTTTTTGTTGTTTATTTGATTCCATCTATGATAACTTACATGTTTACCAAGTTAGATTCTGGGGTCTTCATTTTCCAACACTCTCTATTTCATTATCAAGGTACAATGTGGAGCCACCTGGCCTTATAAAACTGGAGAAGGAGATTGAACAAGAAGAGAGTGCACCCCCACCTCTTCCATCACCTGTATCTCCACCTCAGCCCATCCCTTCATCCCCCTCTTCCTCCCCTTCACCATCTCCATCCCAGTCTCCGTCTCCATCTCCAATTCCACCCAAAGTGACATCAAGCAAAAAAAGTACCGGGAAGTTGTTGGATGATGCTGTAAGTCAGAAGTGCTTAAACTCTTATTTTCTTTTAATTTAAACTGGCTTTGCTAAGTGTTTGTCCTGATTTGTGGTACAGGTAAGGCGCATCGCAGATGATCCGCCCTGTAGGTGTGTGAATAAGTTCTGTGTGGAGATACAGTCGCAGGGACGTTACCGAGTTGGTGAGAAGATGCTTTTCATAAGGGTGAGTTTTGCAGAGCAGTATGGCCTATTTTTACATAGTGTTATTTTTTATACTGTTAGCAAATCACCTGGTTTTATTTGTAAAGGAGGTCCAGATTTTCAATTAGATGATGTGCTTAAACAGTGGTGTATTTCCTTATACCTAGATTACCAGCGTGGTTATAAGATATATTTACTATGAGTGCCTCTTTTTTATGCTTCTTCTACTCCACTTTTTTGGAGACATTACAGTATTTAACACTGAAAATACTGTTAAATGTACATACAAAAAGAGTAAATGTCTACATCTATCTATTCTCTAAATGATAATGACGTTTCTGAGCATTTCAGCAAGATAAAAAAATCCTACAAACATTTTTTGAATGAATCTAAATGAATAAAATTCAGCCTAGTCTCTAACGAAGAATGTAAATTGCTAAAACAAACTCTTCTCAGTTCACACAGCACATGAGCACATGGTACCATGATGTGGGGCTGGCTTTGGCATGGAAATCATCCTTTGTGTGTTGAGAATCAGCCTTTCCTGTGAGCTCTGATTTACAGCTGATGTTGTTTCATGCCAGTGTAATGTAGCTCACTGGCTGTAGGGGAAGAAACATCCACATATTTCCATATGATCTCACAAGGAAGACATTTCTTGAAAAATGTTTTAATCTTACCCAGACATGGCTGATACATTCATTTGATCTGATAGTCACAATGGATCTCAGTGCAGAAAATGTAACTCTACTGACTCTGAGGGAAGGGATGATGAGTATTTGTGAAAGATAAATGGAGGCTAACAGATTAGAGAAGTAGCATCGGTCCCCTTGGGATCCTGGTTACTTGGCAACCGACTACCAGGATTCACACCTCCAAGAATGTGATTCATACCAATGGTATGTTTGAGATCTGCAGGCGTGCAAAAGAAAGCTTACTCTAGGATGTCCTCTGCTGTCAGCCCTTTATAGTGCACCAATGCCAATCCAGATGTAATCTAAATTTGTAGCATTTTTAGGATTATTACGTTGTTTTTACTTTAACCTCAGTAACATAAAGGTATCAGCAGCGTCAATAACATGGTGCGAATTTGAATCATTTCTACCCTCATGCTGATTGAATGCTTCTGTCTTCTTTGTGTTGCTGAGCAACCAAGGACAAATGGTGAGAGGCTCAAAGTGTCGATCCGGCACAATCTGTCACACGGATTCACTACACACAGAAATGGTCTTGTTGAATCGTTTTCATTAACATGACACATAGTCTTTGAACCATTTTGGAGTGTAAAATATGTTTTAAATGCCTCTCAGTCTGCACTCTTTACCCTTGTTTCTTTCCAGCAGCTGAAAAGGCATGAATGCAGCAGGGATAGTCGCTGTCTGCAGACAGCTGGGAGGAAACTAGTGACAAAAGTCTCACTTCACAGTAACCTGTACAACCTGGCTCTGACCTTCCCAGGTCCCAGAATAAATGAGCTGCTTGTAGTTCCAACATAAGAGGGCAGAGAAGGACCACAGTGTTGTGATAAGTGCTGTCCCAGCTCAGCCTCAGGCCTCCGCACCTCTATGGGCAGTTGAGGAGGGAATTAGCTCCAGAAAAGGTTTTGTCCCAAAGCAGCATGGTTGAAACCCTTCTGCATCACACAGGGCCATTACAACTACAGTAACAAAGCCCGAGGCATGGCACTGGTGATTGGAGGCGCTGCCCCACTACTGCCCTCTAGTTTGATTCCTTTAAGAGGCTTATAAATGTTGTATGTTATACAGCTGGAGGGCTTCAAGCCTCATATCTGGCCACACTGAGGTGACAGTGTCATGAGGTTGTTTATTTATTCCCTATCTTGTTTTCCTACCTATTTAGTTCATGCATCCCACCGTGTGTAGTTTAGAAGATTGATGGTGTGAATCATTATGTTGATTTACTTTCCTTTGAAAAAGCACACTCAGTAAACAGGCTTTTTTTTCTCCGAGGTGTAATGGTGTGTTAACGAGGAAGAAGGGCAATAAGGCACCACAGTGAAGCAGATATGTTTTATGAGCAAGGTCTCTCGGGAATGCAAGTGTTTGATCATCCAATATACCAGCACTTTTTAGTTCTTCTTTTTATCATAACGGGTGGTGTTGCCATGGTAGAAAATCTCTGGAATGTTCCCTGATATGGCAAGTGGCATCACTCTGAATTGTTGCTGTGAAAGAAAAAAATTGCAAAGAATGCTTTGGCTAGAAAAGCTAAGCACATAACTTTTGAATGATGAAACAGGCTGAATATTTCAGCCATTCTAATAGCCTGAACCAGGTCAGTTAAACAGTTCTCCTGATCCATATAGTGCTTCTTTGTTCTCACTACCAAAACATGGACGTTTGTAGTTTTTTAGTGAAAACACTAAGTTAGATTGAAGTTATATTTAAAAATATCTTTATTATATTTCAGAGGAAAATGACAGTGATTTTATTGATCGGTTGACCATGTGTATGGTGCAGTGATGCAGTCATGCCGCATTTGCAGCTTTCAGTGAATACCGCATTACTTAGTAGTTCAAACATTAAGAACAGACATCTACATCTTGCTTAGGGGAGGGAAGTGTATTCACATATTCCAGAATACCAATTAAAGCAAAAGGGTGTTAAATCTAAGCCAGTCTAAGTTAAGATATATTTTCATTCACACACACACACACATCTTAAAAAAGGCACACACCTCTTTCATCGTCTCTAATGGGAGCCCTTTCAACTTAGGCTTTCCTCAAAGACTTGCACCATAGTTAGATAATACCCTTTGTGCTAGTTGCTGTGGATGTTATAGGAAAAAGGACAGGTGCAACCGTATTAAACTGTACCAAAAACGGTTAAACTGTTAAATGCAGAGACTAAAGCACTACTGTGCTGTCGGTAAGTGTGAGCAGGCATATATGTGAAGAACTGTGTACTGCCTTGAAAGTGTTAGTTAGTTAGTTAGTTAGTTAGTTAGTTAGTTAGTTAGTTAGTT
>CAJRST010022223.1:7325757-7398451 GCA_907169785.1 Menidia menidia | reverse complement strand
ATACATACATACATACATACATACATACATACATACATACATACATAGTAAATTGCATTGAATATAATAAATAATAACTTTATTCCTGCTTTGTTGACACTATGGGGGGGGGGGCATGCAGGCATTTTAAAAGAGCACTTTTGATCGATGGTTTAACAATAACCTTTCAGAAAGCACAAGGCGTAATGTCCCAACCAGCTGGAGGCATTCAACTGCCAAATAAGGCAGAGGGAAGGACCAGCTTCTTTCAGTGGTGTTGTGCTGTTTACTGTAACATGAACTGTGGGTTAGGGCTCAGTGCTTTCAGCAGCATAAGTGTGAATTACAAGGGTGTCAAGAGATTTAAAGATGGAAACCAATAATGAATAAAAGTGTCTTTAAGCAGAAAACTGTGGTCCTTGATGTATCAGCCATCCAAGACGTGATATTTCTCTCTAATCCAAGACGCTTACCTCGAAACCGCCTTTGCACGGCTCTTTCTGGTTTGCAAGAGCCTTTTCTGCACAGTAAGAAATCATTCACCAGCCTGTAAAGTAACCTCAAACTGCTACTCTAAAATATTCACCCTAAGGTACGACAGTGTTAGATATTTGTACATGAGATAAATCATTATGAATAGGTTTTTATTAGCATTCCATTCTCTATTTATTGGTGATGATGTTAGGGGGCATCTGTTTCCACAGTGGGGGTGTAGCATCATGTTCTACCTCCAGTGTGCTCCCCCCAGGTGGCTATATTTACATACATTCAAGGCAACAGTCTTCCATTATATAAATCCCAGACACTTTATATACGTATGGCAGGAAAGCAAATACAGTGACACCGTCCAGGTTAAATGGAAGACAGTCACTTAAAAAAAAAAATCTTATGAGACTTGCTTTAAATGGAATTGTCCTTCTGTGTATTAGTGTGTCCATATCATGTTATTTATAATAACATGCCCTTAAGGATATCTACATGAGTATAACTTTTAGTTTTCTGAGAAAAAAAAATCAAGTGTACATCATGAGAAATTATCAACAGATATCAATGTCAACGTTTTAGCCCCAGACAAAGACAAAGAGACAAAGCCCACTCGTAACCCACCTCTTTCTGCCTCTTCTCAGCGGCTTCAGCCAGCTGTCTTCTCCGCGTGTCCTGTGGAACAGAAAAGTTCGGAGCTCAGACTGGGAGCGGACTTCACCATGTTTACCATGGTGGGCAGGGAGCCCTCAAGCTAAACGCCTCTTTAAAAAGTACAGCCCGCAGGCAGGTTTATCAATACAGTTTAGAAAATACCACGTATTACTTCACGTTGGAAAATAAAGAGGAGTCGTGACACACAGTGAAACAGATAAAATGTTTCAAAAATAAATAAATAAATCGAACGTACAGGGTCTGGCGTTTCAACAACGTCGTCCGCCGCTCCTCCAAGGCACGGTAAGCACATCCCCATTCTGGAAAAATAGTTCCCCGCAATAAAAAGGCAACGTACAAATGAGCTGTCAGAGTCTCTGTTTTAAACGACTAACTACCCAACAAGCTAATTTGCCAGTTTCTAACGGCTGAAGCAGCGGATAAGGCATCAGAAGCGGCGGCTCCCACTCCCACCGACTGCCGTGGGATCCTCGGGCATAATGTTACCGTGAGCTAATAACGGCTGCTGGTAGCCATTATAACTGTCACGTTCCAGATAAAAGCTACTTAAGCGGCAACTACAAGCCAAGCGTCCTCTCCAAGCAACATATTAATTATATTTTATCACACCTTTGGTTTAAAAGCCGATGCATTTGGGTAAAAAAATATGGGTTAGAAATTCAGACGCTTTTAGTCAAGTACTTTACTCGCTATGTCTGTCTTCTTTGAACGCTAAAGGCAGATTTGAAACCGCCCTTTCTCTACACTGCCGCCACCAGCTGGACTGGGCTCCGCGGAGCAGGCGCCAGGGCAGGAAACCTCTCCTTCAAACTCGTTTACAGCAAGTGAATTCTTTCTTGCTGTTTTTCATTGAACATTTGCTTATAAGGAGTTTAGACTTTGCCTTTTGGGGGATGGAAAAAGGTGACATTTTACTGTAACTGATTAGGACATTGTGGACAAGCCAAAAAGCACAGAAATATGCTATAGAACAAGAAGTAAACATTATGCCAAGTATGACAAAAAGTTATTCCCTTCACATTAAATAGTGGGAAATTTGAAATAAAAACAAAATAAATCTCTCTATCTTTTCATGTAAGATCATTCTCTGTTATAGGATGTTTGCCACTTTTTCTACATGACTAGAGTGGGCTGTCCTCAAAAGTTTTTGTATAATATGGCCTTCCCTTGTGTCAACCCCATCTTCCACCCACTAACAATATGTGTCAGGGCTATAAATGTTGCCAAATATCTCCCAATTACGGTAACTTAAAACAGGAACAATAGTCTATTTTATTAGAGCAGCCCCTCTCCATGCAAAATGTAAATACACTTACATGATTTTACCTTATTTTCAGGTACCAATCCTAAACATGGTTATGGTACGCTATTACATTTTGATTTCCACATATTTGATCTTTGTATTTAGAAACATGTTGTCTCTCCATCCCTCTCTTATTCCACAGAGTATCCAGAGAGAACCAACACACACACAGGGGGAGAAAATGTCAACTCCACACAGAAAGCCCTCCGTTCAGGGTTCAAACCTGGAACCCTCGTACTGTGAAAAACTATGTAGCCTGGTGAAATGACAGTAAGCATGAAATAAGAACAGAACAAATATCTTCATAGGCAATATTTATTAAATTCACTGGAGCATCTTTCCAGTCTATTTGATCATTCAAAGCACTCTTGCCAAACACGCCTTAACTTTCTGCTCAAACAAAATTAAAAAAATACACAATATGAATGTTATGAAATTTGCCATGACAACAGTAAACTAAAGTTTCTCCTAAGTCACCAGGTACTCCTGCTATTCCCACTGTTCATTGATTGCTGATTCTAATTTATACGTGACCATATATTGAAATATATTGCTTTTTTGCAAGGTTTGTAAACACTTTGATATACATTTTCAATACCCAAATCTGTGAATACAGATACAGTCAATCCTGTCTTTAAGGGAGCTCACTCTGCCTTGTCATGTTATTTGCTTGTAATATGAACCAAGGAAAAACCTCTATATGAGGAAGTGATGTTCTACACAGCAGCAGTTCTGTCCAATCAATACTCTACCATTAATAGTTGCTACGTTTACTGTTGTGCCCCTCTCTGTCTGTCAACATTTCAAACTCCACCTATTCATCTTTACTGCAGCACTTGGGCCATTTCACAGCTCCAAGTGCTGTACTTGGTTGCCACAGTGTTCTCCTGCTAACTTTTACTGCACAGTTTTTGCCACCGTAGAAGTTATCCTTCAGAAAGCTATCAATTGGTGGCTGATGCAATGGAAACTACTGTGTCACAGGCCGATGTCACCTCTTCAGGTAGGTTCACCATTATTTTTGCTACAGTCACACTAATTTCAAAGTTCGCTGTAGCATTAAAAAAGCCAAACAGCAGCATGCCAAATAAAGCTACAGGACACATATATATTTATGAAGTCACCACAGCACACAGTCATAGATTTAACAACATTTTTAATTATGATTCTTTTTTCATCTTAATTATCAAGTTTTCCATTTTTAGTTGTTGAAACGTGTTCAATAATTGTCATCTTAAATTATTTTAATGTGACTTATGCTGTATTAAACATCCTTTGGTGCATTTGTAACAGTTTCACTGTTTAAGTTTAAATAAAAGCATTTGTATAATACTGTCATTTCTGATAAGTGCAGGTACCTCCAGTCTGCGTAAACCATATTGTTTATCTATGAAAACTGATCCACGTCTTTAATTTATTTATGGAGTCGGAGTCTGAATGGACATTCAAGTTAGTGAAGCTTGAATTAGTAGCACACAGTGACAATTTTTATTGTCCTTTTCGCACAAATGGAGACTAGATCAATCGGTCATGGCCAGGCATTGAATACAATATATGGAGCATTTTTTAAAGGCATCATCAACTTTGCTGTAAAACTCTCGGACACAGATGTTTTAATCATGCAATAACCCCAAAGTGGTCAGCCAGAGACTAATGGAGAGGAAGGTAAGACTCTTTACGAGGGAAATTCATTTATTAGTTCCAGCCTCGTTAGATTTATTAAGCCGTATTTTGCGCAAATGATATCAATCGCTGAAGCGACAAAGGCTTGAGATTAAATGGTACTTGTGCTTAGATGGTGTTTTCATCTTGAATTAAGGATTTAGATTAATATTCAGTCATTTGTGTTAGTTGTGCTCAGTGAAAACTTTGCTCTGGAGCTCATGGTAGATACTAACAGGTGCACATGAACCAGCATCAGTCTGCATGCAATTCTTTTATTGACATTGAAAAGTTTGAATGCTGATTTAAAACGACAAACAATTAGATAACACTTACAAGCTTTTCTAAAGAATGTTGCTTTCCTCTGAATAATCTAGTTTTTTTCTTTGCACAACACTGGATGAGAGATGGGGAAGCAGATGTGTTAGGATTTCTATGGAAACACTAATGTGGCATCAAGTTGTCTGTGCTGACTCATGTTGGTTTAAGCAACTTAAGGCTCTCAACGTAAATATCATGTAATGGAAATACTTCTGTAAATACTCCCTGAATAATAGGTCCATCCACCATTTGCCCGCATGTTATCATTGATAACCAAATTGTTTTTGTTTAATTAACAGCAGTAATGTTCTCTGGTTGCATTCAGATTAAATAGCATTTACATTTGCAGCAGCTGGCGCTGGGGATTTTGTGTGTACATTTATCATAATGGAATCCTCTAAACTTATTCAAGTTTCAGTGTGTATCTGAAGAATGTGTTGCAGAGTGGTACTTTTTTATCATGTCAATGCATGACCATTAATATTTGGTACTTTTTTAGCTGGGCTAATGCCAATTTCACACGGTAAGTGTGGTCCGTCTCTTCTGTATCATTTTAAGGCTGGATTTTTTTCACCTTTAAGTCATAAATGAATGTTTAAAAAAAACAATGTGCCAGCAGGTTTTTGCTGTACCTACTCATCAATCGATCTCCCTAATGTCTAAATAGTTTTCATATCACCAGGATGTTATATTGTTGCACTTAGCCTGTGGAGCTTTAATGGATACATTTAAGTTGAGTGTTTTCTTCCGGACCAGTCATCTGGAGCAGGGGTAGCCTGGATGTAGTAGCATCCTTAAGAATGTTTCCACATGGAACAATCTTAAATTAATAAAACAGCAATGTTGTTATGTCAGTTTAGCTATTACACTGTCTGTGACTTTTAAGTCCTCTGTTGGTATCACGCCAAAGGGCATTTTAAAGTTAGGTTAAAAATGCATGAGTAAAGCAATATGAGTTGAATAGCCACAATCAGGTTCAGTCTCCACATTTGAACATACAAGCTACATTTTCCCATTTATACCATTTGCAAAGAAATCAAACCCTGAATAAAGAAGAAGAAACAGTGTGACAGCTTTTAAACCATTGAATATTATCTGTGAGTGTTTTTTTGTTACAGGATCATGTTATCAGGACAATTGCATTTTCCTCCCCCTGCTGGAGAACCAGGCGTCCAGCTCCTTTGGAGCTGACAGACAGGCTTCTTTCAATCCCACGATGAGCCACTCAGTATCCTGGAGCTCCTTGCTCGCCACCAGTTCCTTTTCTGGAGGCCAAGAAACAGAGACGGACCAACACACAAGTGAGTTTGTCAGAGTGTAGATGTTTAAAAATCTAGCACTCATTGCAGTATGGTCCAATATCATTATTATAGCATTTTTTCCAGGCCCCAGAAACTCAAAACACAGACAAAAATAATTAGTCGTTGAATTACTTTGATCATTGGAGTTCCATATAAAATATAAAATTAAATACAAAAGTTTAACTTTACCAGTACAGGCTGACATGGAGTTTCACAGGTTAGTTTCGTATCACTAAATGTAACTCAGAATTGTATCTCTAGATGCATTTAGGCTGAGGTCAACAATGCAAAGCATCCAAGTTGTACCTGGTGCTGAGCACTGACCGGTCAGTTTGCCATCTTATCCACACGATGGCAGTATTTTACTAGTGTAAAATCCTCCTTCCCTTTTCAGTCCTGACCTACATCTTGAAACTAACAGCAGAAATGGAAAAGGTACCATGTAAAATGGGACTGACCCAGCTGCGGTGGACATGCTGATTTATCTGTTCATCGAGTGTCCAGCAGAAGAAGTGTGTTTGTTAGGTAGCTGACTGACCTGTTTATTATGCTGGCATTCACAGCCCTCATACCAGGGATCAATGGACATCAGAACAATGAGGGGGCCAGTGCTGCAGTGTAGCAGATGGTATTTACATTTACCTAACCCTAACCCCACAGACAGAGATGGACATACAAAAGCAGGGCCGATCACATGGTAAACTGGCTGAACACTGAGCAGATCGATGTGAATAACTTCCTACTCTGCTGTGTGGTTGATTGTAAAATAAAACCACTCAAATGGACACATTTCTGATGGATTAATACAATAAATGTTTTGTTTCGGACTGGAATAAAAGCATTTAGTCTCATATAAAAGTAATAAAGTGTCAGCAACAGCTGTAAAAATGTTCAGGCACTAGATTTAAGAATATACATAAACCACTGAAAGAACCATACATTTTAAACTAGCCAGCTAAACATGGTTTGAAAGGCCACGTAAAGCAAACTTAATCTGTCATCTGGATTCAGATGCTTTGAATCAAACAAGGTGTGAACCAAAAGTCCTATAAACAGTTCAGATGTCAGTCATTCAAACAGCAGCCTTTTAAACTCCCTGCTCAGCTGCTGTTCTCATGACTGGTACATAATTTACTGCCAGACAAGGGATCCCCCTCCACAGTGTGTCAGCAGCTGAGATCGAAGCCCAGTAGTTATTGATTGTGGGAGTTTTTCCTCTCGAACCCAGAATGTTATTCCTCCAGTTTCAGAAATTGGATTACTGGCCTCATTGATGTCATGCCTTTTGGTCATTTATATTCCTTTTGTTGTATTGCTGTGTGGCTCCTGTTTACACATTTATGAATACCAGTTGTTGACATTTTGAATGGAAATACACTAGAAATACCCTCCCCAGCTCATATAATCGGCCTGTATTTGCACGCTGCCGTCCACTCGGCGATGATCGACGGTCAAATCAATGCTTGTCCTTGTCGGTCCATTTCGGACGCGCTTCCCCGGTAATTCCCTGCACCTTATCTGGAGTCAGTAAATTCAGGACGGAGGACGACGTGTCCATCTCCGGACCCCCTCCACCACCACCCGTCACCATGACAACAGCCGTGAATGGTGGCGGTTGGAGGAGCGGAGTGAGCGGAGGGGGGGTGGGGGTGGGGGGGCGCATGCGGAGCTGAGACAGGTGTTGCTGGGGTTTGCGCATCGCTCGTGAGATTGTCTGGCAGGATGGGAGCAGAGTTTACACCTACGCCAGCCCACCATAGTTTCCCATGTATTCTGCAATTTTGCTCTTGGAAGCACAGAATTTAATTTCTCACGCTGGAGCACAACTGAACGCCACCATGGTGCACCACTCGGGCTCCATCCAGTCCTTCAAGCAACAGAAAGGTTGGTCGGTTTTGGGAATATTTCGTGTCCCGCTAGGGTTCATTTTGAGCCGACTTTTCCTGCCTTGTTGCATAGTTTAAATGCGAGAAGGCACTCCGGGGCTATGGTTCGTGCACTTGCTGGGAGCGTGACGCAGAGTTGGAGGGTTTGCAGCCACCTTCTCCTGGGATGAAGCCTGTTTCTGAACGCTGTGCGCTTTCAATTGTGTGTCATTAGTTAAGATGGTTGGATAATTAGAGCTTATATAAAGGGGTATTGAAGTTTGTTTTCATAGATAGAAACATAAAGGGGAAACTAATCAATTTCTAAATGGTACAAGTTATTTAAACCCCATTTAGAACTAAGTGGAAAGATATTTTTCCAGAATGCATTTACTAACATTTTACCTTTCTACAACAATTGTTGGTATTTAAACGTGTAGAGGTTTGAACTGTGCTAATATTAGCGCAGTTTTTAATGACATTTACGAGGTCTAATTAAAAGTATCCTCATAGATCCATCAGTAAGATCATTCTGGTGCTGGTTATATTCAAAAGCTTACCCTCAAATCAGTGCACAAGTGGCAGTTTTAGATGAAAGTAAAGTATCCTCTTTACAACCTGTCAGGTAAATATATTTGAGGTACTAAAGGGAATTGGAAATAATGTTACAACTTGTCAAATTGAAAGGACATTTTCACACAGCAATTTATTAAAATAACAAAAGAGACACTATACTCCTGACAAAATGTTATATTGGCTTATTTTTGTTTTAGACAAAATAATTTCACACATTACATCAAACAAACGGAGCTACTGATGGGTCTTTGCAAACTGGTGCACATTTCAGCCAGTTTGTAAGTAAATCCTCAGTCTCTCCAGGGCGGCTCAGTTACATTGCCATGCTGGCATTGATTTAGACCGTAAATGGGGTTCCTAGGAGAAAATCAGTCCTACTTTAATTTGTTGCATCCCTAACTGTTTAAAAATGTTTTTCATTCTGACTCGTGCTCCTGAGCAGGGAGTATTATTGTACCTGTTTAAGGTGTCTAAAGGGTGTGTCCTCTGGTCTCTCAGGAGCTGATGACTGAGTCTGCTGATAGTGTGAGCTGTTCCCTTTCTCACAAGACATATTTTTTTCTTTAACTTTAAAACTGTATTAGATTTCTGATCGATTATATGAATTGTGCTACTTTACCAAATAATTTATCTGCGTGTTCACACTGCAGAGAAATTCCTCGCTCGCTTCCTGGCTCCAGGAAATATGCTGCTGCTTCTGATGACAGATTTATGTGAAAACTTTACTAATATGCCATAGAGAGCTCTCAGTATTTCACTGGCTGATAAGTGTATCATTAAACTGAAAGCATGCACTGAATCACGACTAAAAGCCAAAGCAAAATGAGAGTATTACAGGGCTGAGTTTGATCCAAGTTGTGCTTTAGGATTTGATTTATTTTGTGTTGATCGAATTTCCCAAAAATTTTAGATTGACTCCGCAATCACCTGGCAGACAACGGAACTAGGTTTAACAGGAAGTTCCACTTTTCTATTCAGACATCTCAATGAAAGGCCACGAGAATTTTATTATACAGTCATTTCTTCCTTCTTCAAAATCTGTTCAGATCATTTGGGCTTTTGAGTTTGACATTTTTCATATACTTCAGTGTCATCTCAAAATACATTCATCATCATTTTTAACCTCAGCTGTGTTGACACAACCTTTCAAAGTGGGAAAAAAGGAACTATTTTTGGAGTCTCTCTAAAAATCTTCGGCATAAAAGGTCTCTTTATCATCAGCATCATTTTTGCTTTTCTTGAGTGGATTTGACTACAATGACAGCATCACATCTTCAGGATATGCATTTCCGTATTACTCTTCCCCATTTATTATTTCGGATCGTATGCATTCAAGTGTGTTAAGGATCACTTGTGGAAAAAAACACACCCTATAGCTCATTTGTATAGGCTCACGTATTACTTTTTGAATGATGACAAAATGTGATTTCACTCCATTTTAAGATGAGTCTGAAATGCTGCTAGATATGAAGGAAGTTGAAAACAAAATGGGTCTGACTTTTTTTTTGCATGCACTTATTTTCATTTGCTTGATAGAAACATGAGAGGATTGCTACAATGGAAATGACTCTACATAGTCTGAACATACGCCCTAGGATTAGAGTGAACGTCACTTGTTCTTGGATTGATGATGAACTCCTATTCATCAGTATGTTTGTTAAATGCAGTGGAAACTTAATTCCTCACATTTTCTCATTCTTCCGACAGACATAGTGTCTGATTTTTGTTTTTCTCCCATGAAAACAGAAGACCCTGGTTTTTATGCATGCGCTCCTCTTTGTTGTGGATAGCTTCTGTCAGAATAGTTTTCTGCATTAAATGATTATCAAGAGGGCATTTTTGTACATTTGTAAACCTTTTCTTTGCACATCCAACGCAGGCCACCTGTCCTCTTATGCAAGGAGGCAGATGGTTTTATAGATATTGACATTAGTTTCAGGACAGATTTGTGGAAAGCACATGCAGAATATCATCTGTTCATTACAGCATGAGAAAACACTTTTTATACCAGATAGGCAACAGTTGTATGAGAAATAACTATGTTATTGAAAGAAGTTCCCTTTACAGTATTTAAGGAAATTGTGCTGACAAAAACTTTAACAACCGATGACTCAAAAGGTTTTCTTTCCTTTTTATTATGTGAGTGTATGTCACTACTTGCTTTTAGACTTTCACAGTCCTTAAATAGTCAGTGGTAGCTTTGTTGCTAGGCTGTGAGAACAGAGCAGACCACAGTTCAGTTCTGCAGTGGCCCAAACAGACTTAATAATCTCCAAAAATTTGCACATGCTGCCCACTTGTTGGAACTCTGATAGCTTGCTGTGAACTTTACAAAAGACAGTGCCATTAGTAAGCATTCCAGCAGACACTGTGTACCCATACAGGCAACAAAGGCCTTGTAGAAAGCCCTGTGACATGGTGGAACAGACAAGCAATCAGGGACATAAGAAGAGAGAGTATGATTATAAAGGCAGGGGGGATATAGAGATTGAAAGAGAATGAAGATGCTTAATCTCCTCAAATGATGCAACTCACTGGTTGTGCCAGGATTACATAATGGGGCCCTGAATCATGGGTAAAATCCGACATCTGGTCTAAGGTGTGTTCACGGTCATGTTGTCTGGCTCAGCTGCATGTGACAGACAGCAGAGAGGAGCAGCAATGCGTGGGCCTCTGGATATTGCGTATTGCATATTTTTGGACCATTGACATGGATTAAAGCAGTTTTTGTTTGTTGAGTACAGAATTACACCCTCTGCGATTCACTGTTGTATGTAACAAAACCTGGAAAGGTACTGAGGGCTTTTACGGATTTGTTGCAATAATAACTTGTTGCAACAATCTCAGAAGAGACCTAGAAGAGATTAAGGAAATAATGACTAAACCATTGCCAGTAGGACACAACAGATATGATATTTACAGGGCGCTTCTTGGTAATTATTTGAAGTTTTGTATAAAGCTAAATGAAGAAAAACACCTCAATGCAGACTTGTGTTTTCAATTCATTCTGCTGCAGGGGATGCTAAAATCAGAGATGTTCACAACTGTGTTGCTTCTGTCATAATTGCTATGTTGCAAATCCTTTGTTGAGGGTCACTTAAGGAAAAGCTGTCCTTTTCCCCCCCTTGGCTTATAGATAGCAAATCAAATAATCCTTACTTTTCTCTACAAAATCCTTTAGCTTTAGCTGAATTCAAAGTAAACCTGCAAACACAGCATTTGTGGTGCAGTTGGTATTAGATTTTGGGAGTCACAGATATGAGTTTGACTGCAAAACATTTTGCTTATTAAATTTACTGTGTTGCTGGTTTGTAAAATACACAATAAGCATGTGGTTTAATTATTTGTTTTTCTAAGATGGATTAACACTTTGCTATCCAGTATCAGTTATTAATTGATGCTGGCACAACTTGATTACTCACTATCTAACAAAAGATAGGAGTTGAATAATCAGGGAATACTAAACATCCCTCTTAACTCCTCTTGTAAACCGGGCTGTTTGTCTGCCTTGTTTGATGGAGTGCCAGGTGGAGGATGATACACAACAGCTTGCAGAATGTTTCAGCAGCAAGCACAGCTGGTTTCAACTAAATCCGGCCTCCATGCACCAGAGGAAATTAACTGGCAATACATTTTATTTTCAAGGGCAATCCCAGGCAATGAAATGTTATATTCTGAATAATGCAGCAATGTGACTTTTGAATGCAGATACATTGGTAACGACTTCATATGGCAAGCTTATGTTTATAGGACTGGTAAATTATCATGATTTGTATGATTTTCTGTGTCTACTACTTCAAACACTCTGAGGACGTAGAAGTATCTCCGACTGTATAGAAAACCATTTAGCAGAGGTCAACCAAGGTATCATTTGTAGGTCTTTTTTCCCACTAGCAGGAAGCCTCAGGGCAGGTGTAGGACCATCTAGAGAGGCTGTATCTCTTTCAGTTAGCTTGGGAATGATCCTGTGTCCCACCGGAGGAGGTGGAGGACGGGGCTGCGGAGAGACAGGTCTAGAGATCTTTGTTTTGACTGTTTCCTAATTAGGACACCTAGTTTTTTCTTCTTCTTTTTTTCCAAAATCTTTTAAGAATAGTCAGTTATCGAGCCATAGAAACGATGGAAGGGCATTTTTCGAGGGAGCATACATTTATGTATCTTTAAATCCTCAACAGTCACACAGCTATGTTTTTCAGGATGTTGAAGAATCGTTTTTTTTTTTCAAAAAGTCAATCCAGACCTTTTTATTGGTGGTCAAAGAGAAAAGGCAATATCCCATTTTGATTTCTCCACAAATCTATGACAATATTCAATTATAACATAAAGACCTGCCTGCTTAATCTTAATCAATTTCTCCTTATCATACACACACTGCACTGGCCAGTGAGGGTATGGACAAAGAGCATCAGAAATAGTAAAAGAAAATGACCAAAGCTGTAGATCACATGGGCCTCTGCATGTAATGAAGTGGGTCCCTGTGGATGGGGCTTTTGCTCTGGAGTGTTCTTGCCACTGGGGAAATGTGACTGCACTGTAAGGGGTTTAGGTGGGTGGATAGTGACAAAGTATTATCCATGTAAATACCAGAAATGCTGTTTTTAGGGTAACGTTGCACTGTGTCAGGATGAGTAATGTAAGTCTCATTAACTTACATTTTTGATAGTGTTTATCATGAGAACCAGCATGTACCTCCAAAATGCCAATGATCAGTAGGTGAGCTTTAAATGATCTAAACGACAATCTTATGTGTTTCTCACAATATTAGATGATCTCTGAAGTGAAGACGCATACAAACTTTGAAATATTATTGAGACACTGAGGTTGAAAGACCTCAAACAATTCCAGACAAGCTTTTATTCATACATTTGAAACATAAAATCCAATTGTCTGCATCATTTTGCTTAACAAATTTTGCCTTTTTTTCTTTTTAGAGAAAAGATTACTTCTAATGAAAATAATGAAGATTTTTTACATTTCAGAGGATGTCAAATAATCTGTAAGCATGGGGCTCAAACAATATGGCAGCATGTTTCCTGCCATGTGATAGTTATTTTGATTGTACCAAAGCCATCTTTTTGCAAATTTAGGAGTATAATTCTTTTCATCTGTCTTTATTTCTTTGCAGAAAATGATGAAGAGATGATTAAGTGTGTTGTGTTAAAAACTGGTTCAGATGCAGAATGTTTCTGAGTTATAAGCTGGAATTGAAAAGTGCTGCAGGCTGAACAAAGATAAATAATTGAAGGTACTGAGTGAGGAAACACAGAGGCATGATGGGAAACAACCCACTGACCTGAATTATCTCTGTGCAGCATGCTTATGGTTAAAGCCTTGATGTTTTAAGGCCATCACAGAATCAGTGCAGAAATGAGACTCAAAGGTAATAATAAT
The DNA here is from genome assembly GCA_907169785.1 of Menidia menidia. Lineage (NCBI taxonomy): Eukaryota > Metazoa > Chordata > Actinopteri > Atheriniformes > Atherinopsidae > Menidia > Menidia menidia. Next base: position 7,384,895 of record CAJRST010022223.1, on the reverse strand, counting down.
GATTATGAGTTGTTTTATACAACATTTCATTGGTCTTAAAGGTTTTTCCCTTCACCGGATTCACAGTAAGGCGTAATACTGATAAAGACTATCACATTATGGCAGACAAACATGAGGCAAGCCTAACTAACTAATGTGTAGGTTTTTTAAATTTTATTTGTACATTTAACACAAACATATGCAGATTCTGCAGTGCTTTGTATCCAGTTACAATGGATTACGTTTGGAATAAACAACATCTAAAAAGACAAAATCCAAAGCTGGGATCATGACCTTTTTTTAAAATAGTCCATCTTCTTAACAGATGGGTTTCTGTTAATGAGGTTTCTGTTAGTGAGAGCACACACATGTTTATCAAAACCCTTTTATGTTACCCTTTTATGCTGAAAAACAGAGAAGATTTGGTATTTTTTCAGCACACCACCTCTCAGTGAATATCATCTCTATGGACAATCAGTGACTCGCGTACCAACTTTCGCCCCCCTCTGTTGTACACACAGGATTAACATGCTCCTCATAAACCAGTTTTAGCCAAAGCACAGATAGATTAAACACAGGATTTCACATTAGATGAACCCTTTAAAATGGACTTACACAATCCAGCATCTTCAGAAGGCAACTGCTTTGACAGGCAGAATTCAACGAGCCTGACTGCATGAGAAAATTAGGCCAAAGCTTTGGAACACGGCACTGATTATATGAGATCTATTATTATATCACTCATATCTGCTGTCTTTGACTGACAGATATATTTCATTTTTTCACATAAAACTGAATACATTTTCATGGACATAATTTACCACAGCACTAATGCTGTACAATTTCTGGGGTCTATTTTAAACTTTGAGATTCCCTTTTGGCTGAACATCTGTAGAAACATTAGCTGGTTCTGTTCTAATGTGACATCTCAGACATGTTTAGCACTGACAATGTCTGAGGGGATTATCTGGGCCATTAAAGGTAGATTTTGGATCTTATGTGCAGGAACACCATCCACAGACTATTTTCTATAGCTAAACATGATGGAAACAAACTAGACTGGAGATTCTGCAACATTAAAAAAGATTAAATCCCCCTCTCAGACCTATCCAGAGAGTCCACAGGAACACAGAGATTATTGCACTTTAGGCATCACGCTGCTTCAGCACAGGCTCACAGCTCTCACTGATTTACTCTTCACCCATAACGTGAAACATGGTGATGCAGAGAAAAACAAACAATTATGTTCACCAGACCAAAAACAAAAGCTCCAGTTTCTGAAATGTCACTGGTCATGTAATCGGTACAAAATGTTTGCTTTCAGATAAACAATGAACAACACGTCTTTCCGTAATTAATCTGAAATCGGAACAACAACAAAAATGAAACATGACACTTTAACAAAAGATTTTATCACCAAGAAGAGTTTTAAGCCAATCTAGAGAGGGTTACGGCTCTAGATTGGCCTTGGGGCCTGAAAACCTTTGGAAAACTCTAGGAACCACAAACAGACCTGCAGTCTGAGAGCAAAGTGTTGGGAAAAACATCGCAATATGAGATCTTTAAAATGTGACGGTGCTTTGTCATTGAGGGGTTCAGGTGCTCCTGCAATTCTATTCTTAACAGAGCCAATGAAGAAATAAAATCTCTCTCGCTAGCTCTCATCAGAACTCCGGCTGCAGTGTTTTGCAGCTGGAGGCTTTTCAGAGGATTTTTGGGAAATCATAAAGGTCTGAATACTACAGGTTTATACTATGTATTATACCTGAAGATAGAACAGACGGATTCATTGTTTCTTTGATGTTTTTATGTTTCTGTTTATGACTGAGTGGGGAGATTATTAACATTTAGATTACTTTCATTACAGTTTTTGTTATCATATCATTCTTTATTTTTATTTTTTAGCTAAATCCCTGCCTTTGTGTTACTGCATAAAACCTTTTTTTCCGGTCTCTTAGTGAAAGCTTCAGATCCCAGCTTTCCTCCAGTACATGTCCACGAGGCAGCACTGGAAATAAACTGTGTAATCAGTGTCTCCCCTGAGCTTTTGAACTCACGTCTTTAACTGGCTCCAGTCTCACCCCACAGCATAGGGAAATCCCACGGAGATCAATGTCACGAAAATGACTTATTGCACAGCTTGCAGCACAGGCACCGAGGGTGCATGGGAAAATTATCAATGCATGTTTCATTTGAATGTTTTAGGAAGGTCGCCGAGAGACTGGGGTTGAAAGTAATTCACGTTTCTATTCTGAGGAGGCGCCTTCATTTCTTGAATTTATATGTGTCAGGAACTGCAGCACTGAGGCTGCAGCCTCTGTAATGCACTGGAGGATGTTCCCCATTAGCAGCCTCAGAGATTGTTGTTTTAATTCAGTGCAGCAGCATCTTGGTCCTCTGTCGGCATACTGCTCTGTGGTTGCTGACATTTCTTTAAAAAATATCTAAAATTTGATTAGCAAAACAATGACCTATTATAAAAATAATCGATATATCCTTGTTAAAATTGGTGACAATATCAGAATCAGAAATACTTTGTATATGTGGATATATTCAGTGGTGCAGTATTCTGCTTTCTCACTTTATGGTATTACAGTGTGGGAGTGGATGGAGTGGAACTGCTGACAGTCCTAATGCACTCCTCTATGAAGGACAGACATAAATGCCACGGCAGCCCATAAAATGATGAAACAGATCTGAAATACACCCCCCTCGCCCCCCTTTAGTTACTGCATCAGTTCTGTTTCTTACTTTATGTGATGGAAGTAACTTTTTATGTTACAATATTGCATTTCTGTGACTTTTCACATGATATGTAGATTGAACCAGATCACAACAGTTTGTTCTAAACTAATTTTCCACTTTTTATTTTTTTTACCGCTGAAGTTCATGTTCCTGTAATTTCAAATTTAGTCCAATTTAGTGCATTTGTGATGCTTCATTAGCATGCAGAAGTTGCACAAACTGACATTACCATATTGATTTAGTTTTGTACCTCCATCAAACTGGCAGACTCAAAAAGGGGCCAAATATAAAAGAGTCAAATAATCAAAACTGTAAGTTCCAAGGTATTTTAATCAAAGTGTTAGAAGGGTTCTCCTGCTGCCAATGAGCGCTGGTGCCATGGGGCGGTGCTTTGTTTGTGTGAATGTGGGTGGTATTCATCAAAGTGACATCCACATGAGCGCTAGTACCCAACGTATGCCAGAGAATATTGAATTGTAATGACACAATCATTCATGCATCACTTTACCTGTCACTGGGCCTAATGTTGCAGCTGATTGGTGTATATTTCTATCTATCAGAAGACATATGCACAAATAAAACAAACAGAATAGAAATGTACATATACATATCGTACAGAATAAAATAACACATGAATTCACACACATTTCACACACATGTATATACAGATAAATGTATACATGGATAATGGGGTTTCATTTCAGCTTCATATTTCATAACATTGCTTCTTGGAAAGATACCTTGTAAGGTATAGATATGGTCCTTGGGGATAATAGTCTGGGCATTTGTTTAATTTCAAGGGCAAAAGATTATTTCAGAAGGTATTTTGTACCTTTTGACAGCCTTCAGATTTTGACTGATCATTTAAGCTCTTACAACGACACTTTCCTAAAAAAATACTTTGTTTTTATCCCAAAGTCTATTCCATGCTTGATAGGTTCAGCAGTGACTGTAGGTGCTTTGGCTGTCTCTGCTGGATCTGTGTATGTAATGGAATAGAAACACAGACTTTTTCACTAATGATGCAGAATTGCTCTTCCAAAGATGGAAGAAGCCACAGAAATGTCCCCATTTTCAAGGTAAAGTATTTGCACCCTTGTATGGTGGAGCTGGAGTGATGAAACGTACATGCATGTAGGTTTAAGTTTTCTTTCTGTTCCACTTTACTCAGGCATGCACACCAGCATTAGCGAGATCCTGAAGGAGAAAAGCCTGAAGCCATCTCGCCGCAGCCTGCCCTGTCTGGCCCAAAGTCAGACGCATCCAATCAACCTCAACCACTTCCTGTCTGTGCCTCTAAGCCCAGATCCCAAACCAGAGGTGGAAGGTCTGAGTCAAAGCATCAGCACCTCCTGCAGCCTCCTCCCCCCGCAAACAGGTCAGTCAACAGACAGGAGCTTTCAGACATTTTCCTAAATTCATCAGTGGTTGACATGATTTAAAGGAATGTGAGCTAAATGAACTTGCACTGGTCACTCCCCATGCTACAGTGTCTGAAGTGTGTGTGGTATTAACATCCTCTCTTCTGCGAGCCTCTGTATTGTTCATGTCTTTGATGTATTTTGTGTAACCAGACTTTTGGTCTTGACACATCAACATTTTTTGTTGAAGCTTTTCTATTCAGTACAGAAGTTAAAAGAACTATCATTCTTGCTGATGATTTTTATTTTCAAACATTTTTTCTTGTAATCTCACCGTCAGATTTAAATAGTGTGTTTTTCTTTTAGTCATTTTTTGTCTGCAATAGGACAGAGTTGGATGCCACATAGATTTTTTTTCTAATCATTGTGACAGAGCACATACATACAGTAATACTGATTAAGCAGATTGTGTTAATCCTGCAGGGCAAACATTGTGTAGAGTCACAGCTGTCTGGTGCACTCTAAGAAGCAATGAGATAATGTGAGAAATTGCTGTAGAGAGGCATGGTAGGAAAATACTCACCCCATATCTTCCAGACGATTTGGAGGCAGGTGATGGTGAGAGCTCTATTTTTGTCTTTATGAAAAGGAGCACATGAGCCATCTCACTTATTCCCAGATCTTGAAATGTCCTCTGTTTGGTTTTATGTTTTAGTATTGAATGCAAAAGCGAGAACATGGATGCAGATGAGGCATAGCTGGCAGAAAATAGATTACAGAGAAACAGGACCAATTTTGCCCCAGTTCAAGGTGGCTGTGGACAGATTAAACAGTCACACAACACGATATCTGAGAGAGGATGATTACTAAAGCCTTGATCCTACTCCAATTTTCCACTTGTGGACACTCACTCCTGAACTAATTGATCAAATGAACTGAGAACGAGTCTCTTGTGAGATCATGTTTTTCTTAAACTGATTTTTTTAGTTATGTTTAGTCATCAAAACGCTATGGTTAGGATAGGAAAATCTCTGTCTGATAAAATTAGTGTCAAGGCTTACTTTTCAAATTCCGTCTAACTTTTGTTTAATCTATTTTGAATATGTATTCTTTCATTCTTCCGTTATGCTTCTTGTGTGTCTATGTACAAATACTAAAAACTGGCATTCTGTTTGTATTTTTTTAAGTCATACATGCTGCCATTTTTAGCACACCTAACACTTTCTCTTTCCTTTTTACTTCTTTCTCCTTTTCTGTTTTAAAACCCAAAGCTAAAATCAGTTTGTTTACAGTGTAGGGAAATGCACAAATGTGCATTTATCCCTTTACTTCAGTCAGTTTCTCTAATCTTTTAGCACTTAATTCCATTAGCCATGTAATCCCACGCATGCCAAATTTACACTTGTTTTAAGAAAAAAAAGGTTAAGAAAATTGGTGAAGCAAGCAGAGCAAAGCTCCCCTTAATCTGAAATTTTAATCTTCTTGCGTTTAGTTTCTGCCCAGCATGTAGTTCACACTAAGATGATCTGATAGTGATTGAGATGCACTTATTTGAAGAAATGAGAAAACTGCCTCCTATATATTGAAGTGGACATGATTTATGCTGCACTGTGAAACCCTACCTCTTCCCTGTCATTCAATAAGTGTGTCTTTATGAGATGATGTTTTTTTACAATTGTGTCTGTATGTCTTGTTTGAAGAGGCACATCAGCTGTCACACTGGCAGTTTAATTGTCATGCATAGGAAGCAACATCGTGCCCCTTTTAAAGGAAAATGTCCCTAAAAATGCAGAGCTTCCGCTCATTGTTTTATAGGGGAGCTCCTGTTTGTCTTCATTTCTTTGGCTGATTGTCTTGGGGGTTTTTTCGGGGTTAAACTGAGAAAATCTGATAAGGATTCACAGCACTGATCTGCTGGAAGTTCCACACTGTGCAGGCTGCTTTCCAGAGAGGGAGAAAACAAGACTGTCTTTGTTTAAACATCCATGTATAGATCCTTTAAATTGCATCGAGGGGTTTGTTTCAAAGCTGACACCCATGTCCAAATAACATTAATTTAGCTCGGATCTAATTTTAGAGTTTGGCAGTCAGATTGAGGAAAGTATTGACCAGTGCAACAACAAATAAACAACAAAGCACCTAATCAAAATTGTTCCCATTGATCTTGCCTTGTCTCTGTGCAGCAGAAGATGTCAAGGATAACTACGTTGAGGAGAGTGAAGTGAGTACGTGTCAAACAAAAGCAGACCAGTCCTTTTTACTGCAAAAGCCTGTCAGCCGAGCTAAACTAGCGGCTCGTACGGATTCAATTCAGGTACCTCGTCCACACTCATCCTTAATAATCCCCACTGTTTTTACTCATTTCTTTTGATGGTTTGGTGAAACCATTTTTGGAAGTGACCACTGTTAAGCTCATTCCAAACTTCTGTGGTGAAATAATGTTTCTTCAGGGAAAGAACCCGACTTACTCATCTGGACTTTTTTTCCGAGACGGTAAAAAGAGAATCGATTACATTCTGGTGTACAAGAAGTCCAGTCCGCAGGTGGAGAAGCGGTGCACATTTGAGAAGAATTTACGAGCTGAAGGTCTCATGCTGGAGAAGGAGGTGAAAATATGTGCTTTGGTCTTGAGCTTTTCAATAAGTTTTATTTTCCAAATTATTTTCTTTAAATCATTTATTTTTCTTTTTCATCGAAAGCCCTCCTTGACGAACAATGACATCATGTTTGTGAAGGTTCACGCACCCTGGGACACGCTATGCAAATATGCAGAGCAGATGAACATTCGAATGCCTTTCAGGTATCTACGGTTGGAGAGCAGAAAAGTTTTACAGTGGTTGGTGACTTCCCCCTCTTTCTAACATCTTTTTTAATTTGTTTCTTCTTTTGAAGAAAAAAATGCTACTTCACAGAAAGGAAGAGCAAATCCCTGGGCAGGTAAGCAGATTTGAAATTTCCGCCTATTTGTCTTTTTGTCAAAACCGGAAGCTTCTGTGTGTTTCTATCAACACCATTTAGCAGTAGTGTAAGATTATAATTGTATTTTAATTATTTAGTTGTCTGTCAGCAGCCTAACACACATTATTGTTCTGTCTTACACACACAGTTCAGAAACATTGCAATGTACCACTTATTACTGGTGGGCTTTTGAACTACGCATGGCTTTTTGTATGTTAAAAAAAAAAAAATGTTAATAAAATTTTCAGATGTTTTAGGTAAATAGGACATCGGGCAGAAGAGCACCTATTTTTAGTTGTAATAACATACTTATGAGAAACATTGCATGAGCTTATATGCATACTATTTTTAGACAGATACAGTTATGCTTTGATGTGATGTTCAAAAGTTCAGACTCCCTGTGGAGCCTCGTATTTCCATCTATTCGTCCCTGCTGGAATGCAGACTGATATAGTCCACCAGCCACCCACTTAAAAAAGTGTACAGCATATACCTTTTGTTTCGAGGTCTAAGAGATCTCAGGGAAAAGTTCAACTCTGTTACCCAGAGGTTGAATTGTGGTGTAACTTAGTTGTTTTCCATGGAATTTGAGGAGCCAGAACATTTATAAACTTCTTCAGAGTTGTCAGGCAGGAAGTGGTTCAGCATAGGGTTAAGTAACAATTTCTCAATAAATTATAATATTGACATCACTGTCCCATTTCTGTTTACATTTACCATGGCCAACTTTATTAATTACTAACTCTTCATGAGCATAAATTGGTCCAAAAAGTTTTAGAGTAAGCATCCCAAGAGCAGGTCCTAACAAGATACCAAGGAATCCGTTTCATGAGCGGCTCCACTCTGACAGGGTGTGTTATTTGGTGTTATTTTAGAACTCTGCTGATTCAAACATTATTTTATGCTGATTGTTTTTCTTTGAGGATTTGCAGCAAGGGCTTCAAAACCAAACTTTATAATTATCTTTGCAGTATGATTCAGTCTTTTAAGGGGAAACAACTCACATACTATTTGACCTGCAGCAAGGCAGAGTGAATCTGTGGACTCTATGAGTCCCGTTAAACTTTGAATTGGCTGCAGCCACTGAAGTGTGGCAGGTCATGAAGAACAGCTTTCATCCATTAAAGTGAGTGTGACTCATGCAGCAGTCATCCTTTGGTTTAGGGCCTGTCTATACGGACATTAGCATAGACGGGCCTGACATGTTAACTCCAGCACTAGTATTTATCTTAGATCTTATTTTAATTCAGTTGACATGATAACACCAAAAGATGCGTTACATACCATGCACATTTAGATGGTTTTGCTTTTAAGATCTTGAGACTGATTGTTGTTTTTTCTCAGAGAAGTTAATACGTTTACATGTTTGTCTGTGTACAACAGATCCATGCACAGGTTTTGACAGCTTGTTGCTTTGATTCCATGCAGTTGGTGTCCTTTGTAACAACATTTATCGAATGCTTCTAGGCAACAGAATGTGTTCTCTCAGAACTTCCATCTCTATTCATTCAGTCCATATCAAAGCAAACACAGTTTGAATTAGTGTGTGTGTGAGACAGTCGATCAAATGTTTTTTCCCCCTTGAACAGTTTAACAAGCAGTGGGCTTATTGCGGAATCATTTTGTTCAAAGATTTATGGTCCCCCATGAATGCATTCATTTGAGAATAATCTTCAAATCAAGGACATCTTTTGAATACAGCCTTAGTAACGATTAGTTCATTAATAATTTGCCCCTGGGAGCTTCACAATCCCTACATTATGGGAAACTCTCTACTGTTAGACTCTTAAACTTTCTCTCTTAAAAGGTCATCTCTTAGGGATTAAAATGAAATATCTCAACAGTTAGCAGATGGTATTGTATTTACACTTTTCTTGACTCCTGCAAATGAATCATTGTAAGTACTTCCATTTTCATCCAGCTCTCCCTTTTATGAGGTTGTGTTGGAGCAGTTTTTTCTTGTGCTGTTCTTGCTCCATATGAGCTATTTACTCACTTTTCAATAACAGAAACTGATCGGAACTGATATCAATTCTATATTGAAAAACATAGATTATCCTGTGGTCTTTCCTTCAGCAGGATCTCACATACTCATACCTTCATTTAGCATCGTAAGGTCTAAAGTTTCAGTCCTAGTATTTTTTTAAAGGGAGCTAGAATTTCTGAGTAATGACTCAGTTGTAAACAGAAAATAACATATATAAATGTATACATATGAAATTGGCACTCTGAACTAAGAACTGATATGGTGACCATTGCAAGCATTTTGCCATTTTCACATCCACATGCGATTGCTACAACTGTGTTTACCTTAAACTAACAGCAGTCATGCGATTTAGCACAGCAGCAGCCTAGAATTGAATGTAAAACTGAATCGGATTCCTTCTCTTTAATCACAACAGCATGATTCCAGAAATGTCTGCACATGTACATGTGGGTTTAAGAATTTTAGACATTGCTTAGTCAAATGGAAGGAAATAAGCTTTTTGGTAATCTGCAGCAGTAATCCTGATTTTTTTTTTTTTTGTGCTCCTGTGCAGCAGGTTCCATTTGAGATTTCGACAGATAAAGAGCTGGTTTCCCAGAAATCCTATGAAGCTGGACAAAGAGGCCTTGCCTGACCTGGAGGAAACTGACTGCTACACTGCCCCTTTTAGCAGGGCACGCATGCATCAGTAAGAATAATGAATACATGCTTTTGCGCACGATGACAGAATGCTTAACTGGTCACAATATGTAACGGCAGCTCAAGAGATAGTGATGAATAGATGTCCTATTATGTATTCTTACTTTCTCTTTTTATCCATGTTATCATCATTTTCTAATCATTCTTAACTTAAAAAGTAGAAGAAATCCACATTATACCAATTTGCATATTTAATCCTTAGTGAGACAAGTTGATTATAGATAGGACCTGATGTACACTAGCATGTTGAATGCTTTTGCCCTATTTCTTTATTCTTTACATTTAGAAAGCCCCCCTACAATGCTAGCTTCCTCCGATCTCATTTGTCTGGAAGAAGTCAAAAGTTTACTTTTTTCTGTCATTTTCTTGGAATGAGAACCTAATGATGCAGGAATGAACACACACCATACTTTGTGAACAGTGTTTTAATGAACTCCCCCTCAGTAGTGGCTCATGAGAACCATGACAGGATGACACTGATGTAGCGCCGCACAATGACTGAATGACTGTGCTGTTGTTTCCTCTCAGTTTTACTATTAACAACAGAGGGACCTTCTTCTCAAACTCCACCAGAAGTAGAGTTGTCCATCATGTTCTTCAGCGCACCAAGTACGAAGATGGAAAATTAAAGATGGGTAAGGTGTGCTTGTCCCTCCCCTGTCTTATTTCTCACATACAAAACTATATTCCCAACAGTAATTTCAGAAGTTTCTGTCTGTGCATCAGTGTATAGAATATATTCCTATAATAGTGAATTTATGTCTCTTAAAGTTTCATTTCATTACATTTTAATTTGACTTTTGTAGCTGGTAGAGATATGAATGGAGAAATCTGTTTTTTCTTTATGTACAGTATGAGCAACTACTCAGCTGTTGTTATTATCCAGTTTGTGGGTTATCTATTCACATCTTGTTGCTCATATTTTTAACTTTTTTAGTTGTTTTATCTTTAACTTAATATTAACAGTGTAACCAAACCATCCCTTCCCTCCCACCCTCACTATCCTGCCTCAGTGCTGGTTTATGGATGCAAGTTTGGCATCTAAGTGTTGGAATCGATTTCAAATTAATATTTGGACACTGTCAACCACTTTATTTTCCAACAAATATATTAGCTTGGCCACGGGATTGGACAGTCCATTTTGGCCCCACCCCGCCTGGCTCTTTCGCTCAGAACCTTTCCAGCTGCAGTGATTTTTTTGTGACTGCGGCAAGATTTTGCAACCTACAGCAGTAATAGAATGGATGTAAAGTTATTTAGGTCTATCAAAAAAAAAAGTTGTTTTCATGCGCTCTTCGCTTTTTAAAACCCTGACTCAAATGTTGGTTGTCAGTTCAAGAGTGCAGTGACATTGCAATGGATGTGGAAAATTGGATTTCAGTTGGTCTCTTGGAAGGCTCCTGTTTCTATTAATGACCAGTTCTGAATTTTTAATGCGCTGTCCTAATGTTTTCCCCTTTCACGTTGTCTGTATTCTACTGCAGGTATCAACCGGCTACTGGGTAACAACACGTACGAGGCTGCATTTCCTCCACATGAGGTGAGCTGAATTGAAAAGCTGAGTGGATGCAAATTAGTTAGAAGAATACGATTTTGTTTATTTCACTGTCTTACCAAGATCCTTTTAAATGGATTAATGTCCAAATAACGAGAAGGTACACCAAAAAACAAAGGACCAGGAACAAATGAGAAGCATTACCTACTGAATGATCATACTGTACTATTCGGTGTTGGATGTAGGCTCCCCAACTGTTTTGTCTCTTCAGGGGGGTTATAAGAGCAGACACTCTATTAAGACGCATGGTGCCCAGAACCACAGACATCTCCTGTATGAGCGCTGGGCCCGGTGGGGGATTTGGTATAAATACCAGCCTCTGGACCTCATCAGGTAATCAGCTCTGATACAGGCTACACAGTTTCATCAGGTGTTTTTGTACACGTGTTTTACTACAGTCCCGGTCTTCTCTTTAAGCATGTTCTATAAAGGCTGAGTTCTTTAAATGTAACACAAACTGGCACAGTTGTTCGTGATCTAATTTATCTACACTGTTTAAGAGCCATCTGTGTATTATTTCTGAACTTTGTGATCTATTTTAGCTGAGGCTTAACCCACTTCTGTGAGCAACTGTCTGGATGTCTTAACGTTTTTGCACCATCTGTTAGGTTAGCATCATAGGAGTCTAAAAGAAGAGTTTGAAGGTGTTGGAAGATAACAGTGCTCCCTTTGTCGTGAAGAGGTTATCTAATATCAAACGTGTGTGTTTACTTTAGGAAAATACTGAGTTGCATTTTCTAGCCTGTTTAATTTTCATTTGAGAATTTTTAAATTTAAACACATTAAACAAGGATGAGATGATGTGCAAGTCATCTCAGGTTGATTTTACACTGATTTTGTTTTGTTTGTTTTTTGTAACTCAAGCTCAACGGATAAAGAACCTGACATGGGAGTCACTCAGAAACCCTTTCAATTTTCATTTTATGGTCATGTTTTATTAAGAACATAAGATATTAGTTCAAATTCAATCACATGGCTGTGTGTGCACTCATGTAGTCCTTTTTCAGACCTCAATAAAGTAAAATAAAACTTTTATTATATTATTAACATTATATTAATACATGTTTTTGTATCCCCATGGTGACAACAATATTCTCTGTTTATATGTTATGTAGCAAACCAGTGAGCACATGTGTTTTTAGACAACTTGGGATTCACTTAAAAATGATTGGAAACAATCTGCTGAGCTATCAACTGCTCTGCTGCCAATGAATTAGATGGCCATATATGAATTCTGATGTTCTGGAAAATTGCCTATGTCGTGTTTTTAGAGGGCAATTCTGTCATGTGGTGCATGTGCTCAGTAAACATAGAGTGATAACAGGATTGGTTATCGCTCTTGTTTACCAGCCATGTCCATCTCACCAAAAAAAGCATATATGTAGAATGTGTGGATTCAAAATGCTTTAATCTGCTCTATGTGGGTGTTTTACGCAAGAGTACCATGGCAGCGGTGGTTTGGAGGGAGAAACACTTAAAGCTGTCTTTCCCATTGTTATGATCTTTTGATGCAGCAGCTTCTCTATCAACACTACTCTGAGAGCATACAGTTTAATTAACTGTCAGCACAGATTACTGCTGTAGTTTCACCGCTCTCTCTTTGTGTTGCACCCAGGCGCTACTTTGGTGAGAAAATTGGTCTTTATTTTGCATGGCTGGGCTGGTACACTGGCATGTTAATCCCTGCCGCCCTGGTCGGCGTCTTTGTCTTCCTTTATGGACTCTTCACCATGGACTCGAGCCAAGTCAGGTGGGTTCCCACTAGTACATCATATCAGACAATGTGTATACTACCATGTATCCTGAGTGTGCAATGTGCCCTCTAGAAATATTTACTATTCTTTTTCGTTATCAATTTTTCCAATTTTGTCACCTCATCAGTAAAGAGATTTGTGAAGCCAACGTCACCATCATGTGTCCTATGTGTGAGGAAACCTGTGAGCCTTGGACACTGAGTGATAGTTGTGTTTACGCGAAGGTCAGTGCTGTTTTCAGTCTCATTAATCTGTCAACATTTCACTCTCTACCTTGATAGAAACTCAGCAGAAACATTGTTTTTTTTAATGACCCTATAAGCTCAGAGATGTATGTTGTGATCATGGAAAGGAGCACACTTTAAACCTTTTTATGAAGGTACAAGATGAATAAATCATATTTGAAAATCATTTAAGTTTTAGAAATACACTCCGTAATACAGTCATATACTCTGCGGTAAGTGAGCTTTGCCATTAGCCAGATGTGTCAGTAATAGTCAGAAGTAGGCTAAGTGTTTTTACTGTTTCCAGTATTTATATGAAGATAAACTAATCTGCTTATAAAAATAGCTTTCTTACTTCAGCAGTAACAATCTGCTTATGCAACTCTTGGAAAACAAATGTGTGATAAAATGTTAACTGAGCTCAGAGGTAATAAACTCTGTGTTAAACTTCATTTTGTTGCTAAACGGCACCATGTTTTTATTTAAACGAAAGCTGCTGAAATTGTGTATCAAATTCCTCCTTGTTTGCTCACATTTTTAGGTGACCCATCTTTTTGACAATGGCGGCACTGTGTTCTTTGCCATCTTCATGGCCATTTGGGGTAGGTTTTATTAATGTTTGCTGTTTTTCTTCCAATTGGTCCTTTCTTTGACAAACACACGTCTGGTACTCAAATCTTTTTTACAGTGGAGTCAGCACTTGTTCTTCCACTCTCCTCCAAACATATTACGTTTACTGTTGGGAAATTCAGCAAAGCAAACACTCTGTGGTGCAAATACAAGAAAGCCTTATTCTGAAATGGCTTTTGTCAGTCGATAAATCATGGTCAGATATGTCTGACTGAACCTCTGCATTTGTACATCCACTGATATAATTAGTTGGATAATTAACCATCTCTGCAGAGAGAGGTTATCATTTGCCTGACAGGGCTGTAGAACTGCAGCATGATATTGGTATATTATGTGTATTTCCCCACAGCTGTAATATCTTTGTAATGTGGAGTGGGAGTGTTATAGGGCTGCAAGTCAGCCAAATCCATTTATCTGCCAGCACGGTAAATAATCACCTGTGCCAGAGGGAACACTTTGTACACGTTGTTCTGCACTTGGACTTAACGAAGCTCAGAAGGTTCCTGCTCTGAATTCTGCGTTAACGCTTTTGGCAATGTGGGCCAAAGTAGCCGTACTGCACCACTGAGTGAGTGCACTTCAGGTCTGCTGTGTGAGTGCATTTGCGAGAAACACATGAAAAAATCGGCCCACCCAAGGGACCAAATGTAGGCATCTGAAAAGGCCGCTTTTCTGTCTCTTTAAACAAAAGTGGGTCAAGCTATATTAAACTTCAACATTTTAGTGTTACAACAGTCAAAGTTGTTCTCACACAGGAGTTCAGTCGTACTTCTCTTTAAGCTGCTGTGCCTTTTCGTTTGATATAGAAGTTAAATATGTTATTTCAAGACTCTGAGTAATGATACTGATATAATTTCTCACATAATTTGATAACCTTCATATTCTTCTTCATGTACTTGACAGTTGTCACTGTATCAGTGATATAATGTTATTTTGGGCAGTCTATCTTACCATTTCTTTATCCCTAACCGTTAAGATGTTTTTTAAACATATATCAAACTATATGGACTCAGAGTGTTTTTTAACCAGCTTTTCGAAAAACATTTTCCTGGTGTTACATATCTGTGTCAGACTAGTGCACATGAAAATTCTTTACAGATGATTTTCACATCAGAATTTAAGTGCATCTCAGCTAAAGTCTGCCCATAGGAGTCTTCCATGTAGAAATTTCACTACAACAAAAAAACCACACAATATATCGGGTTGTAAGCTGTGTGAGCAAAGCCTCTTTGGCTATTGCTTCTTCTCTTGAACTTTATTGCAAAGGCAAAGCGGCATTTGGGCTGATGGCTGTAATCAGTCTCTATAATGGGCTGTTGAGCCTGTGTTTCACTCAGGCCTCATCATGTCCTCCTCTGTGAATTGCACTATGCATTAGGGCATGCTGTGTGATACATCTCATAGGAGATCGATAACATGATGTTTTCCTGACAATGCCTCACAGCCACAGTATTCCTGGAGTTCTGGAAAAGGAGACGGGCAGAACTGACTTATGACTGGGATCTCATTGACTGGGAAGAGGAGGAGGTGTGTGACTTTCAGCAGTATTAGCAGAAAGATCAGATATCACTTTGTTTACCTCAACATTTTTTATTTATATTAATAATGTTCCTCAGCTTCAGTTCTTTGGTTATTTGTTGCGCATTAGGAGGAGCTCAGACCACAGTTTGAAGCCAAATACTCCATTAAAGAGAGAGTTAACCCAATCTCTGGCAAGCCTGAACCTTTCCAGCCCTTCTCAGACAAACTCAGTCGGCTCATGGTGTCTGTGTCTGGAATATTCTTCATGGTAAGCCCTTTGATCACAGTATAATCTGGCCCTTTTGGGAATATCTACTCAGAGTCCTTATCCCAGCAGTATGACATGTTAGCTGTAGTGTAACATTTCCCCCTGCTGGACATGACTTGTATTTCAAGAAAATGTCTATTTTGGCCTTACTGAGGGCTTCATATTGGTTTTACTTAATGTCTGAAATTTTTTGGGTCTGTGATGCAATTGGTTGTGGTTGCTGGTTCAATTCCATCTTAATCAGTCCACAGTATTGTTGAGCAAGATCATTGTTTTTGCTTTTTTCCCCAGCTATACAATTTTTCACAACTTCTTCCTTCTCTTCTTAGATTTCCCTCGTTCTGACAGCAGTGTTTGCCGTTGTGGTTTTCCGTCTTATTGCCATGGAAAAATTTGCTTCCTTCAACTGGCACTTTGTGAAGAAGAACTGGCAATTTGCCACGTCTGGCACTGGTGTTTGCATCAACTTTATGATCATCATGTCTCTCAATGTGGTGAGTGTCTGGATAAACATCATCTGGCAAATATGCCTTTTTTGTCCAACAAATGATCTGAAAATTCTTTGTTTAAAAGTTTATTAAAGGTGCTATAACCAGAGAGCTTGTTTCTATTATTTTTATCCTGAGATTCCTCTCTTTCATGATCGCCACCTTTTTCAATCCTATTCTTGTTCAGTGTGATAATTTCTATCATTTTTTCAGGTTTATGAGAAAGTGGCTTATCTTCTCACTAATTTAGGTGAGTGTTATGAGCCTTTGTCTAAATGATCTCTTTATTGGCAGATGATTGTGGTGTATTTACTCTCTGCCCCTCATCTACCCCACTTTCCCTCTCCTCTCCTATAGAGCACCCACGCACAGAGTCTGAGTGGGAGAACAGCTTTGCTCTGAAGATGTTCCTTTTCCAGTTTGTGAATCTGAACAGCTCAACGTTTTATATCGCTTTCTTTCTTGGAAGGTAGACCCGCTGACATAAACGTTTCCGTTCTTGTTTATAGTAAATTTGAGGAAGAATTGTGCAAGGATGTTTCGTGTCATAACATCTGAAGACTTCTCCCCTTTCTCTACTCACTGTATAGTTTAGAAAACATACTTCACTACTATCATGATAATTATCCTCCCTGGAAAAGTGATAAAACCATCAGACATAATTAGCACCATTAAGCCTCTTTCTTCTGTTATTTTACTGATTGAATTCAGAGGTAATGATGCCCATCTCAATTTATCTCAGGTTTGCTGGCAGGCCTGGAAAATACAATAAACTCTTTGATCGATGGAGACTGGAGGAGGTGAGTGCAGTTAGACCCCAGAATAAGTCGGTGATTATTTCAGCAATGGCTGACCTGATTATTACCCTCTGTTATAGGATATTTTTAGAATGTCCATGTGATTAATTGTTGTAATGGTCCTCCTGTAAAAGTGAATAAGATCAGCTGTGTCCCAGAGTTTGCTCATAACTTTGCATCAGACATGAAATGTTGATGTTGCCATTGTTTATTACTGAAATGCATTTGTTGCAGTGTCACCCAAGTGGCTGTTTGATTGATCTGTGCCTGCAAATGGGAGTCATAATGTTCTTCAAACAAATCTGGAATAATTTCATGGAGCTTGGTTATCCGTAAGGAATACCTAATTTACTTATCTTTATGAAAAAGCCTTGATTCTTATTGGGATATTTTAACTGATCGTTCTGTGTAATCTTTTATGCCTTTTAAGCCTATCAAAAGTACTTTTCTTCTATCTGGCTCCAATAGTCTTTGGAGCAGTGTAAGTAATAACATGTCTGCTTCCTGCACTCTCAGCTTGCTGCAGAACTGGTGGTCTCGTAGGAAAATGAAGAAAGGAGGAGGTGGGGGGCAGTATGTGGAGAATAAAAACCAGCTTCCGCAGTGGGATAAAGACTGGAATCTTCAGCCGATGAACGCCCATGGACTGGTGGATGAATATCTTGAAATGGGTAAAACATTACCTATGCTTTGTCATGTTGAAAGAACTGACCGATGACGTCCACAGAATATTTGAATCCATAATACGGTTTGCACTTCGCAGTTCTGCAGTTTGGCTTCACCACCATCTTTGTAGCAGCGTTCCCACTGGCTCCTCTCCTTGCCCTGCTCAACAACATCATTGAGATTCGCCTTGATGCCTACAAATTTGTCACTCAGTGGAGGAGACCCATGCCAGCCCGAGCAACTGATATAGGTTTGTGTGCTGCTCCGTTATTTCCTATTTTTCCATCAGAGATCTTTTCCTATCCTAATAGTTCTCTATCAAGATGACCCCCCTCATTCTAAAGAATAAAAAAAGGAGGGGAAGTTACATAAAAAAATAGGGATAGCTCATGACTTTTTGTCATATGTAAGAAAATTAAGACATTCTTCATGATGTTTTACTGACACTGATACTGAGGTTATAGTTGGGATGGGGTTAAGATGAAAGGCGCTTATTAGAGAAATGAGAACAGTCTTTTGTTATTTTGGTAAACAGTGACGGCCTATCCTATGGAGATGAATGTGTCTCCATTTCCTGCCCCTCTGTGCTGCCATATGCTGCTCTCCCATCCCACCGGCCCACTTCTCTGTATGAGAACAAACACTATTCTTCTACTGCCCTATAAATAAAGGCATAATACTTCATGTGGAACATTCTCCTGTAAACAAAAAACACCTTGAAACATTTTGAAAGCCCTCAGCTGTAAAAACAACATAATCTGTCATTCACAGAGAATCAAACAGTACAGTTTCTTTTAATTAAGTTATGGACCATGCTCAAAAGTATTGTTTGTCAGACAAAAAGACACAGAGATGTCCTCTCTGTTGTCAATATTTGAAATCAAGCTGATAATCAAAGCTTCTGAAAAGGATAATATTTTTCTCTATCATTTAAATCCTTCAGGCAGACACTGATTATTGTTTTACTAGTTAACGGGTTGATGAGCTCTCTCAGTACAATTCTACACTGATATGCAGAATACTCACATTCCTCTCTGGCTTTATTTAGAAGGAAGAAGTGTTGAGGATGGTTTCTTCCTCTGTTTTGTGTGACAGGTATCTGGCATGGGATTCTCGAGGGAATCGGAGTACTGGCAGTCATCACCAACGCCTTTGTCATCGCCATAACCTCGGACTACATCCCCCGCTTTGTTTACGCTTTCAAATATGGGCCCTGTGTGAACAAGGGACACCACCATGAGGATGAGTAAGCATAGAAAATAGAATGGATGGCCAGAGAGGGCTGCTTGTGTTTGGTGCGATAGCCTTTCCTGTCTCCCTCAGGTGTCTGCAAGGATACGTCAACAGCAGCCTGTCGGTGTTTGACATGGGGGAGGTAAAGAATAGCAGCCAGTCCAGGTACTGCAGATACAGAGACTACAGGGCGCCTCCCTGGAGCTCAGTTCCCTACGAATTCACTCTGCAGTTCTGGCATGTCTTGGCTGCCAGGCTGGCTTTCATCATCGTCTTTGAGGTCTGTTGCTGCACTTTTCTATTGTTTATGTTTACAAGCAAGGTCCCTACAGCTAAATCCCCTAATAATGTGCCTCTTGAAATCACCTTTGGTATTTTCTGGTATTTTTGATATGCTGCCAATAAAACAAAAGCCTGAGCCCTCTCCTTTCCCATCCTAAGCCCTCTGAGTAGAAAGTTCAAATTGCATTTCCATTTTTGTTCATGTTCAGTTGTTTAGCATATCTCTTGGATCATCTCCTCAGATTTACTGATGTTAATGTTTATTTCAGCACCTGGTGTTTGGGATCAAGTCCTTCATAGCATACCTAATTCCGGACATGCCAAAAGATCTCTGTGATCGCATGAGGAGGGAAAAGTACCTGATGCAGGAGATGATGTATGAAGCAGAACTGGAGCATCTTCAGAAGGAGAGAAAGAAGAATGGAAAACGTTATCACCATGAGTGGCCTTAGTTTTACCTCCTGTGTTTCCACTTCACACCACCCAGCTGACAGTTAAAAACCTCCTTTGCTTATCTATGTATTTCAGCTTTGAGAGTCTGGCTTTGCAGGGCTGATTCTCTACACCAAAGACAACCTCAAAGAAATCTTTTCCCAAACCTGTCTGGCTTCAGCCCAAGCCCTGACCCAGAGCTGTCTCTGACCATCTGCTCCTCGTCCTGCAGTCTGCCCCACCCACCCTAATCTCTCACCTGGCCCCATCCAGCAGGTTGCCCTTAGGTTGTTTTGTCATGGCTACATTGGGCAAACCTTTGCAATTGTGATGTTTACTATGCAGATCAAGGGCTGCAGATCACCACTGTTCTCTCTTGGCACCCGTCCTGCAGTCTCTGTAGTGGCAGCTAGCACTTTGCTTTGACTCTGCAGCGTGGTGCAGCTCGCAGCATGGCCGCGTCCTGCCCACCAGTATCAACAGAACCGCCTCTTTGTGACAGAGCTATAGTGGCACTTATCCTTTTCTCGTCGCACAGTGATTCTGGTGATGTTGCTGCCAAATATGACACTGTTCTTGCAAAGTAACTGTATATTACTGTTGGAGCATGCTGATCGGTGTTTGCAGACTCTTCATTGACTGCAACGAACATCTTAGATAACAGAAAACACCTACTTTAAGGATGTTCACATCCATTCAGTGCATTTGTCAAAGACCTCTCTCTGAAAACTATAAAGTGCATGGTAGTGCTCTTTGTCTTTTCTTTTTTTTTTACCTTGTACCTTTTGACAGACAATGTCCCTGTCTTAATGCCTGGTTCACATGTGGATGTGTGTTTTCGGTGTGAGCAGTGTGTTAATCTCTGTGCTACTGCTGACCTTGGCCGTCTTGAATCGAAGAAATGTGAACTTAGTGCAATATGATCGTGCCTACAGTGTAATGATGCATACCACAGTCACCGTCATGATGCGTGCTCTGTGTGGAGCAGCACATGCTCTTTTTCGAATGCAAGAAATGCTCTTATTTTGGTTATGCTCTCATGTGATCTGCCATCAACTCCCTGAACTCTCCAGAAAGGGTTTGTTTTGGAGGCGGGTCACGCCACAGTACTGATTGGACTCTCAGCATGTACGGCGCTGAATACGCTGTAACGCGACCCCTATCACTAACAATGTATACATCGCAGGATCCACAAATCTGCTCTTCCGTTCTGCTGCGTGCAGTCTGTTTTTCATTTGTTGTTGGAAGCTCCAAAGTGTGGTTGAAACTTGGATAACTTGGAAATACCTGTGGCTTGGACATTAACTGTGCTAAGACTGTCATCCACTGTTCCTCACTCACTGCACATGAAAAATATTCTCCTTTTATTTAAACCCAATCAGACACAGCTCTGGCTTTTTACTCAAACGGGAGCTTGATCGTTTTTGTCAGATGCAGCAGAGCATTCTGATCTTGCTTTTGTTGTGGCCATTTGTGATATCATGGAATGGAACATCATGATTGATACCAGGGAACTCAGGAAAAAGGCATCATGACTGGCATTCGCCCTGTGAGACTGAATCAAGATCAGCATCTTTTCCCTCATCACTTACCCTAACATGGAGAATTGTGGAGCATGGGGAGAAAACAGTACTGATGAGCAATGATTTGAATTGAGAAGTCTGATTAACTGTTGATATCCTAAAACAAGATTATTATCCAAGATTATGCAGACTAACTGTTAAGGTACCACCAACATAACACCTGAAGGTAAAGAATGCAACAACCCTGAATGCATTGCCCAGTATTTTACTTGACTTGGATTAGTGTTTTCCTGCTTTTGTATATCTTTTTTTTTTTACATATCTAATGTTTATAAAATTATTTTACACTGTTGCTATACATTCTTCTCTCTCACCTTTAGATGAGATAACATTCACATTTCTCAGGTGTCCTCTGAATGTTTGCAATGATCAACTTTTTATCGTATTTTCTAAGATGTAATCAAAGGTGTCCTGCTTTTTTAGACACATATTTTTGCACTGCAATGTTTTTGCATGACTATTATGCACACCCAGTAAAAAGCACGTTGGACTTTATTATTTATTGAGTTATTTCCATTATAGCACGTATTGTACTAGAGCATCCCCGAAATCAGGCTAAACACTCATACTGTGCACTCCATCCTGGAAACCTGCTGTAAGATGCAAAAACTAGTGGCTCCGTTTAGGTCACATTCAGTCCAATGACTCCTTGTTCCATTCACAGAGAAAGACTTCCTTTCAGATACTATTCCATAGGTTTTTGGACCATGTTCCCTGCTATGTGAAAACGTAAGATCTATGCATGTTGTTATCCTTGAGTGCTAGTTATTTTTGAACAGATACAGATGTAAACGTTCTTGTACATTTGTAGTGTAAAGTATGCATGTCTTAACTCCTGCTTTGAGCAGAGCTAACTTCTGTAATGTAGTTAAGAGGTTCTTAAACATATCAACTCTTTTTTTTTTGTGTTGATCAAGACATATGTCTCTTGATGTGGTGGGATTTCACAGTGAAGGAGTATTTTCTAAGCCACAGCTTGGCCTCACATCTCTGATTATCATCATCTGTCCTCAAATTTCAAGGAGAGTCAGATGCACATCCCCACAGTTCCTCTGTTTGGATGCTCAGCTGGGGGTTCTACAGACGTTAACCCCTAAATGCTGGAGTGTTTAACCTCGGAAGAGAGGGATGAGTATATGAATAGATAATGACATGACCTTGGATGTCGGACATGCCCGGCTGCTAATCGTTTTCAAACAGGTCTTCATCAGTTCACCCTCTCACTTATACAAATGCTGCACAGTGGTGGAAAGGTGTTTCTCATGCCATCCCCTCTTGGCAATGGCACAATATGAGTATGTATAATAAGTAATAATGGCGTGATCTTGCACATATCTGAAAACATAGCAGTCTAGGGGGGGATTAAGCTTTTTGTTGTATGTCATGCCTCCTAATAGGATTGTGTGTGAGCAACGATGTACTTGATGTGGAAGCACAGTGACGTCAGCTACTGTATAATAGGATGATATCAGTTGTGAGAAGAAATACACCAATAGGGTTGTTTACTTCATTCTTGTTTACATGTAAAAACTATCCTGAGATGTGTAAAAAAAACAAACACTGTAACATAGAATCATTTGGATATCACTCTTTTCTGTAATAAATAATGGATTGAACCTTTTAAATCGTCTCTTCTTTTTTCCATTGTAAAGTTGAAGAGCGACAATTAAGCAGAAATCTGTCTTTTTGTTTATCATAATCTCTACTTTTATGATTCAACTAATTCTGCTTGTGGAGGAAATTTAAGCCTACCAGAGTGCAGACACTGTTTTATTATTTTTCCTCACTATTATCACAAACCGAAAAACCCTTGTGCCAAAGAACCTTCATATGACATATTGTTAAGAGGATTGTGTTTCTATAACAAGCCCACTATGCATGTATTCTAGCGTTTTCCCACCGCATTATTAAAGTTCATGCCACTGCCGCTCAGCCCTCACCGCTAACTGTTTTTCCATTTATCTCCTCTCAGCTAACTCTGGCCATTTTTTACAGCAAGTTTTCATCAGTCAAGGAAAAAAACAGGCAAAGGTTTACTTTGAGTTCTCATGACAGATGTTTCATACTTTAATTGTTTCCCTTTATGCAGACCACATTAAGATATTTCCTTTCAGATCTTTGTTTTAACAGACATTATGTCACAACCCTTCAAAATTCTCAACGTTTGATCTTTGGTGGAAAATATAGAAGACAGATTGTTACCCGTCAGTGTTACTGTGGTGTTTTTAATCTGTACTATAAAAAAGGGACAAGTTAAATAAACTTGTGGGATATTGAGTTTGCAGTCCAGCAGGTACAAATTAAGGTAAAAGGTTGTCACAAACTGATTACAACTTGAATAAAAACAGGGAAAGTAAAAACAAGACACCTGATAACAAAACTGATGTGTTTTTTTGCTTTTTAAAAAAATTGAATAAAATAAATAAATAATAAATATAGGCACTAAAATTGTACATTTTCTC
The DNA here is from genome assembly GCA_907169785.1 of Menidia menidia. Lineage (NCBI taxonomy): Eukaryota > Metazoa > Chordata > Actinopteri > Atheriniformes > Atherinopsidae > Menidia > Menidia menidia. The sequence continues at coordinate 7,361,271 of CAJRST010022223.1, read as the reverse complement.
CAGAGAATAGTAAGGGGAAGCAGTTTTCAAATAGTTGGTTCTCGTTTAGAAAACGGAACTCTGGTGTTACAGAGAATTTATCCCTCAGCTCAGTTTCGCTTCCTGCAGCCGTTAGCGGTTGTTTTCAGGGCAACCTTTGCGTCCATCTACCACTAAAACAACAAGAGAGTCGCTCATATTTTGAACAGAGTAGTTTTCCAGATCAGTCATAAACCCAACCACAGCCTCATATATCAGTGATTTTAACCACCTTTCTGCTCACTCAGACATGGAAGCAGCTCTTGGTCTCCACAAACACCTCCAGATGACTGATGCCAGGTTTCAGCCCTGATTTACAATGAAGGTAACCTGTGGGGCCGCCGAGCCTGGGACTGTAAATCCAAACGCACCGATGTGTAAACAGGACAGGCAGCAGAGGATGACCCCCGGCAGAGAACTCAGCAGGCTCCATTCAGGAGGAGCTGTTGCTGATCAGCATTCAGAGCAAGAAATACCCTCCTCTTCTCCGTTTTGCCGCCTCACTGCAGACTGAAAAATGACAATCACTGTCTGGGTTAAGCCGGACCGCCATGACATTTGGAGGGTTGATGATCACCAGATGTTGAATCCCTCTGTCAGTAGTGATCCCATTTAACCTGAGGTCAACATGTGAGGCACTGTGTAATAGGTTTTTTTAGATTCAAGAGAAGGTTTTTTTGTTCTCGTGATTTTGCTTGTAATAAAATTCTAAGTAAAAAAAGATGTGAATGTAGGGTGGAAAAGTCTTGACCTTTTTCAGACTTACTTTACTGCAACATGTCCATAAAAACAAAATCATTAAAAAAAATAAATGTACTTTTCTTTCTTTCAGTCCTACGAGTCACACCACACTGCACATGCACATGCTTTTTAACTGATGTATAAGGTTTCAGCATAACTGCGCCACTTGAATTTCTAATATATTCATGAATTTCTGTGCGTATAATGCATTGTGCACAGGAGCTGGTGAAGATAGCTGTGCTTCACGCTTGTGGCTATAAGGTCCAGCTGGGTGAATAATTCAGATATAAAGCCTGCGCATGAACAGATAAGATGACCTGTGGAAACCTTTGGCACTGAGAAGCATCAGCTTTAAATAGCAAGTCATGGGTGGGTGGTTATGGGAATGGACATGCAGAGAAATACAGGAAAAGTTGCACCAGAATTTTTATGAACAGACTCAGTTTGATCCATCTTCAAATTATCATTTGAAACACTTTGATTTGGATTATGCATTTTGTTAAAGTTTCTCATTATCCTCAATAGCTGTAATGATACTAATATCAGATTTCTATTTGTTGTGGCATATCTAAGAATTCATTTTTGCCAGAGTAGCATTACAGTAGCTGAAGTAATACGTCTGTGCCTCAGAATGTATGTATGAATGTGCTGGATTTTTTATTCTGATTACTTTTAACAGCAAGCATGTGGAATTAAACTAGCATCACATCAGCTCACACACCTGTCCTGCAGGCTAATGTTGCTGCTAACTGCACTTAGGCCAATCAGGTGTTCTCCCTGCACGTGCATTTAGGTGCTGCTGTGGCCGGAGAAAATTCCACATGCTGCAAAGTCCCGTCACAGGTCAACTCAACCGACCCGTGACCCCACTGATGTTAAGGACATTTTTATGGCAGGTATCTGAGACTGACATGTGCAAAGGCTACCCAAACAACATGCTAACAACAAGTGTTTGATTATATAAGCTTGACTGCAAAGAATCGGAGTTGGAAACCATTCCCTGTTGCCATGTCATTACAGTAATGATCCGTCTCCCTTCCCTTCCTGTATGCCTCATATGCAGGGCTAATGCGTCTCCTGAGTTCCCATTCTTTTTCTCTATATAAGTCATGTTGCAATTCTTAAGAAGCCAGACAGGTCTTTTATTTTGTTTGTGGGTGTTAACTCATCTTATCTAGTACAACGCTATAACACTGTAACACTGTCACTTGTTTGCATACTTGGTCATTGATTAATAGCAAAAAAAACATCCAAAATTCCTTCAATAATGCTGACGCTATTAACTGGTTTTCATTTCCTGCCCAATTCACCACTCTACTTTTGCTAACTTTGAGCCTTTGTGTTCCAGGTTTTGTTTTTGACACTGTCTTGTTTAAACGCATGGTTGCCTTTTCTATTTACTTTTATTCTAATTTTTTTTAAACAACTGACTAAAGTATAAAAACTACTTTCCTAATAAGAAAAAGGGTTAGTATGAAAGCACAGTCAGGATTGTGGCCGCTGTCAAACAGATTTGGCTGAAACTGAAAACAGAAGTTATGTTTCATCGGCTCCACATAAAATTGGAAAATTAGAAACCAAAAAGCCCTATTTTTTGCACACTTGAGTTTCTAAATGTGACCTTTGGTGGGTTTATTCCAGCGTGCGCTTGTTCTGCTCACGGCAAACGTGTGCACTGTGGAGGAGTCATCGTTCAGCACTGAGTGACGTGTGCAAAAAAAGCTCACATCAAACAATAGGACAGAACATCTTTAAAGCCGCAGAATGACTCATGACAGTTTAACATGCTCTTTTGCTTCTGAGAATTCCGGTTCAGCAGAGGAAAACAACATGCCTGAGAAAACATTTTGTTGATGCTGATGACTTGTTACCTGCAGTTGAAACTTTGGTGTATTTTTGTAAACACTTCCAGCTGCTGATGCTTTTATGACTACCACTTATTTCAAGAGATCTGCCTGCATGTGATTTTTGTTTTAAATGACAAAGGATGATACTTTATATGAACCAGCTTTTCAATACTGTTAGTACGAAAAGAAAAACAGGATGTTTCTAAGTGTTTGAGTTTTGTTATTAAACCCCTCTGTCAAATTAATAAATCGTATGTGATATGTTTAGATAGGAATAGGGAGGGAATGGAAAAACATGTGTTTTGTTTCTGTGATTACAACATTGATGTGCATCTAAATCACTTTGTTTTTAGGCTCTGACTAAAAACCTTTTTTTCCAGTAGTAGTGGTAAGAAAGGTCAGAGGTCATGGTCAGTCAGCATCTAAACAGGCAGGTCTTTAAGTAGCTTTGCGTCCAGATGCAGTTTACAGACATCACCACACATACCAGCAGATTTGGGGGTTTTGTAAAGCGTTGTGCATTCTCGTTTCCCTTTGAGAACAGGTCATTTATTACCTCGCTCCCCCACTGTCATGAATAGTTGTCTGGAAACTTAAGTGTGGCTCCATTTTTCAATTTTTCTAAATCTTCAAAATCTTCAAAAATCACTGCTTACACAATCTTCCTGGTGTTCAGGATTAAATTGAAACTGTTTATTTGTTTGGTGTTTTTGTTATTTTTTTTGCTTGCATTGTGCGTGGAGTCTTTAACGCTCCGTGTGTGAAAGCTGTCTGCAGCGTCCTGCACAGCCAGCTGGGCCTTAACCTCCTGCTCACTCAGATCAGCACTAAGAGGAAACCCACCACTATCTGAAAGGCATCTGTCCAAACTGCAGACTTAAGTCTTCTGTACACACACACACGCTCACACACACACACACACACACACACACATAATACAGTGGAGGATCAACAAGAACATCCTATCCAGCTCCACTAAATTATATTTGTTGCTACACATGTTGCTACATCTGCTTCCAGGCAGCTTCACCCTGCCGTGCCCTCCTCTGCCTTGGCGAGCCTGCCAGTTCATTCCATGAGAGTTTGTGTAGAACAAACGCTATATTTATTCAGGTGTGAGCTTAAATAAGGGGCGGCCAGCACACAGAAAAGTCTCCGGCTGCGTCTGAATGTGTCCCCCATTAGCACTTTGGTCAGAAGTGCAGCAGCGCAAACAAACCTTTTTTTCTGCCTCTAAAAGTCCTCCTTTAATGACTCAGAGCTTGTGGGAAATACAAAAATATGTAGATATACTCGGTTAGCTGAAGTAAAATAGCAGATTCTCCCCAAGTACTTTGACCGCACATGTGCCGTGCCTCCATAATGACCCACATGAAAATAAAAATGTGCTCATGTTGGAAATGACTCAGACCTATCAGCGGTGCAGCTATGCATGTGTCAAACAGAGGCTTGTATGTTTACATGAGATCTGCCAGCTGACACAGAGCAGCACTCCAATAGCTCGTTCTCTGTGTGTGAAATGCTGTTAGCGTCTTATATTAACAATGAATCGATTTATGTTATGTGAATCTTTTCACCTGATTCAGCCGTTAATCTTGATTTTCCTTAAGTACTTTGCACATTATTTTCTGGCCCACAGATTCATCGTTTTGGCTGGGCAGCAGCCCGCTGCTTGCTCAGCACCAAACAGCACTTTGCAAGATCCGGCAAGGATTATGGCAGGCACAGAGTTGCTAAGTGAACAGTGGGCTTGAAAAATTAATGAAGTAGGTAAGAATGCAACAGCAAAGAGGCCATTATTGTCGCGCTGCATTTCAGTTTGTTTTTGTAAAGCAGCTTATTGGTTTTCTACAGTTTGCAGAGCGAAAGCACAGATAAGATCAGAATCCGGATTATTCAGTTACTGATGAACTGCTTCAGGAGTAAAGAGATAGTTACCACGTTTGGTGAATGAAAATAATTAAACCACACCAAACCCTACCATAGTGTGCCATACAACACCATATCGCTGGTAAAACACCCCCATGGCTTCTAAATAGGTGGACTGTACTGAGTTCACAATGAGTCCAGTGTTTAGAGCTCGCCATATGCTTCCAGTTTTTGTCTGTATTCAGTGTGTATTGCATAAAAGCTGAGAGTCACATCTGGGACCACCCTGTGAAAAGGTAATTAACCCAGACAGGATATGTAATAGAGGGGATCGCGGCCCGGGGGACTCTCGCTCCACGCAGTAATGTAATCACCTGACCGGGCTCATCAGATTAAGCTCTAACTACACTGTCACCACATGGAAATACAATTAAAATGACTTCAGACCAAGGTCCACCTGTCCTGACACAGTTGAGCTCTGGACAAGAAAACAAGGTGCTCTGATGATAAGCAGCTTTTGATTTCTTTCTTATTTTTGGGAGGGGGAATTTACTGAGTTTTTCTTCATTCAGCAAAAACAAGAAAATAGAGCACTGTAACCTGTTTGGTCTGTACCTTTTAGAACTGGGGATCAGTCGAAAAATTTGGGATTTCATTCACAATAGCTCTGTAGAAGTGGCTCAGGAATATTTCTAAAAGACAACATATGGTCTGGGAAAATAAAAGATGAACATCCCAAATATGTGTTTAATGGATAAGAACATTAGATGCTACAACTGAAAATGGTTGTAACTGCCACACAAGTCTAATTTCCTGTTTTCCATGGTTAAGTAATGAAAACTGCTTCAAATCCTCCAGATTTGGACAATCAGAATCCCCTGCTCAAGTGTGAACTATTTCAGATGGAATGGAGCTACTTTGCTTGGCGGTGACAGTGTGTTTAGCCCGGGGGCCGCCGGGGGCCCTTTCAGCAGGCTGTCTGCGCCTTTTAGGGTGACGGGGGGGGGGGGGGGGGGGGACTGTGTAACATGAGTCGGGATGAAAACTCCGCGCTGAGTCCGGCCACTGCTCCAGATGCTGCCAAGCAGGGAGAGGAGGCGCATGATGGATCCCGTCCCGCTGCTGCTGGCCGTGGCCGCAGCCCTGCCGCTCTGCTGCGCGCTCTACTCCGGGCCCCTGCAGCCCGAGATCTCCAACGGCACCTTCCACCACTTTTTCGTGCCGGACGGGGACTACGAGGAGACGGTGGACCCGGAGCAGTGCCAGATGCTGTTCAAGTTCTCCGACGCGTCCCCCTGCGGGGGCTGGGAGCAGGGGGACGCGGCGGTGCGGGAGGAGCTGGTCCTCAGCAGGCTGCAGGCGGAGGAAGCGGCGCGGCTCCTGGAGGGCATCGGCCGGACCGTGGCGCACGACCTGGACGGAGAGGACGGCTACGGGACGTTCCTCCGGCGGGAGATCTCCCAGATCAGCGAGGCCTTCTCCAGCGTGGACAAGTCTCTGCTGGAGCTGGAGGCCAAGTTCAAGCAGAGCCAAGAAACCGAGCTGCAGGAGGAGCAGCAGCTGAACGGCCACGTGCTGAGGCAAGCGGGGGACGTCAGGGACGCGCTGAGGGAGACCACCGACGTGTCCCTGGGGCTCAGAGACAGACACGAGCTGCTGTCCCTCATCATCCGCAGCCACGGCACCAGGCTGAGCCGCCTGAAGACCGAGTACCTGAACGTTGGCTCCTAATGGAGCTGGTCAGTGTGCGCAGGAGCCTCCAGCTCCTCACACGACCCCAAAGTTCATCGTGACTTTTTCAGCGTCTCTCTGAAATACTGTGACCTTTGCTTGTTCCCATTTCTCGGAGCTGTGGTGTCACTGAAGGGAGCTGTACAAAAATATCCACACATTCCTCTCAGTCAGGATAGGAGGGGGAAAGAAACGTTAGCATAAATTATGCCTGCAATGAGCCCTTTGTGCCACTCCTGAGGGGAGATTTTATTGGAGTATGAAAATAAGAGGCAAAAAATTTATATATTTCCAGATTTATATAAAACTGTCTGTATGATTTAAACTTTGTTGCAAGATCAAATAAAAATCTGTTTCATAACATAACATAACACATTTCTTTGAATCCAAATGGAATATTGTCCTCTTGACAAACTTTCCGCATTGCAAATTCAATGTTTTTCTTTTTCATTTCCTCATTGTGTCATGAGAGCGATTTAGACTCACACTGAGCTTGACTGTAAATCTCCATCCATTCAGCTTTGAGGTTTGTGGAAACATTTCTTTTCATTGTCAGCAGTGAGCAGTAACTCTGCGCCACTCTCACTGTTTTACATCACCATGGTTGTTGTTGTCCCTAGAAGTGGCAAACTTAGCTCTCCCTTCAATTGAGACCTGTCTAACGGGCGTCTCAAGTCTGTCACTGCCTCCCAATTCCATCTGGAAGTCATCTACTCCAGTATGACATTTATTTGTTCAAAGGCAGCCACTGTCTGTATCTGCTCTTTTATCTGTCCTAATCTGTAGACTTCATGTCATGACTAATATCATCGTGTTAAAGTCTTCAGATCTTTCAAATGAGGTACTCCTACTAAAAATGGAACATGAATTGGCATAGAGCTTGTTTGTATCTTCATTAAAATGTCTTGGTTTCTTTGTTTTCAGCTGTGCCAAAACAAGCTTCTTATTTCTAGGCGAAAGTTTTTAACGAGGCATTTTTTGCTTGGCTTGTTTTCCCTTAAATCCCTTGTTTTAATTTGCACATTTGAATCTGAAATTTCGAATGTTTTTTTTCTGCCTTTAACTGCCGCGTAAAATTCCAACCACTGTCTCCAAGAGCCACAGAGTAACTGCCGTAAGCATGCCCACTTTTACAGAGATAGCGTCTCCAAAGATTTTAGGAAGCCAGATGGGCTGCCACAAGCTCAACTGGGTGTGATTTCCTCTGTCTGGTTTTCCTCGCAGTCCAGTTTCCCCTGAGGGACCCCTTTTTAAAAACAGTCCTCTGTAGCTCAGCACAGGGGCAGACCGACCTCACCAGAAACCCTGAGCTGCAGGAACTCTGTGTGCAGAGAAACCCTATATGTCTGCAGCGCTCTGAATTTCCAGGGGCACCGCTCGGGCCTCACAAGATTTGATTTAAAAGATGCGGTTTAAATTTCCACAGTGTGAGTAAAGGTAGAGCTGGGCAGAAACTCTCACCAGCAGCCCACCCATCCCAGTTCATTTGTCTTTTTTGGCTCAATCTGTTGATTCCACTTACAGAAAAATATGTATTTCCTGCTGACTGATTTAAGTTCCTGATGCTTGGAGGCATGGAAGTCAGAGCAGTAGGCATGCTGTTGGAAGAATGTATTTCCCCTCAGACGTGTTTTAAGGACAAACAAAGGAGAGGTCAGGATTGCAGACCAGAGTTGACCCGAGAATACTCTGACCCCTCTCTGTGCTGAGCACAAAAGCAGCATGCCTCTGTGCCGTCAAAAAGAGGAGAGCTGCGACATGTGCTACTAATCTGGCTGTAATTATACCTTCTCTGAACACTATGACACAATACATGCTTTCTTTTAGGATCCTCTGGAATGAAATAAATAAATAAATACCCACCATTGAAAAAAAAAAAAGAGGAAAGACATTTCAGTGGACAACTGGGAGACCTCCCATCAGGGAAACTGCATCACTGTCAGATACACTCTATGTCAGTGTGACTTCTACTTTTCTTACCGGACTAAAAAAGGGGTAGAAACACTTGTATGGCACACTGATGTGATGAGATACAACACAACGATACTCAATTAAATAAATGAAGACAATACAAATCATATAATGTAATTTCAATCGAATGATCAAACCATGCATCTAAAACTGTGTCTTCAATATTTAACAAAACCACTACATTTCAGTAAACATACAAAACACAACTAATGCAACTGCACGAAACACAAGGATTAAAACAAGCATACATCACAATTTTTTATTAAAAAGTCCAAGACATCAAGCTCACCTTTTTCGGGGGAAACAGATTAAACTAACACAATGTTTTACACAAAACAAAAACAAAAAATGTCAGTACATCAGAAAATATCAAGAAAAATTGTTTATATTCTATGTTGTTAAAAATTGTTTGTGTCTTCGAAAAAAAAAAAGTGTTTTCTTTTGTTGTTGTTGCTGTTTTGGTCCAGACTGTGGTGCAACATGGAGCTTTGGAGACTGTGTTACATTGTCTTTATTTTTCTGTTGCATCAGGTTTGTGATGGGTTTTGTGGGGCACCCTCAGGGCTGGATAAATAGACGGTAAACTCATCTGATATAAAACACTCATTCCGAAAAGTGTGGACGTTATGTAGAAAACAAACTTTGAGGTCATGACATTTAATACACTTTAAGCCAAAAAACTAGCCTGAAGCATCCCCCTACAGCATTAAATGGCTTTTTGATCAAGTAGATGAATTAAATGAATTTAGGATTTGTTCTTATCAAACATTTCAGTACTTGTATTGAATATGTATATTTATGTATTTAGTTCAATTATCTAAGTTTTCTGCAAATAGATTTAAATCCATTTTGCATGATGGTGATGATAAAAAAAGAAGACCTGTGTATGTCACTGATGATGAATCCTCTGGAACGGAAAGAAGATTAAATCCATTTGGATTCAGGTCTTTGAACTTGATGATTCAATTCCTCATCAGATTTTTTGGCATTTCTAATATACAGAGAACACGTGTAAACACCATGCAGCCCCAGTTTGAACAGAGCAAACAGCCGGATTTCTTCCAGCATTTAATCTGCTTTGATTATCTTAAAGATTATCAGAGGAATAAACCGAGCAGGAAATGCTGAGGAGAGGTAACCCTTCAAAAAGTGGAAGTCACTTTTTGAGTAATGGTGTCAAATGTATGCATTGTTCCTTAAACTTGCTAAGTGAGGGTAAAACTAGAAAAATATCCCTGTAGACTGAGTGTAAAGGATTGTCTGGATTTGACAGATGTGACTGACGTGAAAAAAGTAGGATTCTGTTTAAATGAGATTCCCTTCTGTTATTTGGATCGGTCTCTTTTTGTCAGTTTGTTGCTGGGTTTTGGACATGTAAGCCCACAAGTGCTCTGGGTGGCTGCATAAAAAAGGCTTTCATGCAGCTCCGTGCAAAACCAGCGTGATATTCAGGGAGAGTTTTAAGATGCTGGACAGCTTTGTGTCTGTTGTTTGGCCTCTGCCTGCTCAACCTCACAGTCTGGGATGCCAACAAAAACATTTACATGATGTCTATTTAAGATATCATGCAGAAAACAATTGTTGTACCATGGTTGTTTTATTTTTCAAAAAATATCTTGATGGGAGTTAGACCTCAAGAACACAAAACATTTCCTTCAAACACAGTTTGGTCTTAATGCTCATATTTTCCCTTGAATAAACACAAATGCATCTGCATACATACAATTCAAAAAGTACATGTACATATTTTGTTTTGAATGGGTACATAATGATACACAGTTGCCCTTTGACATGTGATGATGCACGTCCATAGTTTCATCTTCAATATTTCAAAGTTGTGCTATTGATCTTTTGCCAATGTTTGTTTTTCATGTTTTTTCTTCTCAAACTGGCAGCTCTTATAGGAAGAAATGTTCGGATTCTCTTTGTAGAGATCAAGCAAATGACATTGAACTATTCATTCATCAAGAGGGACCGAAAAAAGCACCAGAGGAAGTGAAATTCAGTCAAATGTCACCTCTTTACCGTTTTCCTGTCAGTGGGTGTCAGTTCTGTGCTTTCTCTGTGCCGAGCCGTGTGAAGGCGTGCTCTGCTCTGAGTCCCTGGATAAAAACTGTCTCTGGATCAGGGCTCCTCGCTGTTTCAGGACGAGACAGGCGCCTGGTAAATGTAGCCTGGCCTATCACACGCAGCCGTTCTCCTGTCTGGGCTTGTGCACCACGGGGGTGTGTGGAGGGTACAGGGAAGGGGCGAGCGTGCACAGGAAGCCAGCCAGCAGCGTGAGGCCCAGTCCGCCCCACGCACAGAACATGGACCAGCCGTACCCGTGACTGATGTCCTCCGGTATTCCAAACATGTAGCGGGGATAGCGGGACAGTTCAAAGTTGATCCCGGCCACACATGTGCAGAGGGAGATTATGCAGCAAGTCCCTGATGGAGGGCGAACACATAACAGGTCAGACTTGACAGCAGCCCAAATCCATCTCCTGTGATGCATCATTTCACCCCTCTCATTAATAAAGACCACACTGCCCCTCCGTGGTGAGTCGGGGCAATGCTATTTACGTAAAGTACATCTTACCTCCCATGAGGAAGAGGAGTCCGGCGACATACTGCATCAGATCATGCTCCTGACAGCAGCCCAGCACGCCTATGATCCAGCCGAACAGGATGATGGCTATGGCCATGCCTATGAAGCTGGCCGTCATCCTCTGGAGGTCTGAGAAACGCACAGCACAGGCCGTTTGACAGGGTTCTCTGCATCATTCCCGCAGATTAAGAACAAAAAAAAATGCTGGAAACTCACGTAGCGCGTGCCACTCATCCTGCCTGATGGTTTTGGTCAGGTTGATTGGCAGGCTTCTGGGGAGCGCTGACGATGAGTAGTAGTATTTTATTGGTGTGCAGCGCGGAACCAATCCTGTGGATGTAAACAACACAAAGAGGGATGCCTGGCGTTAGCGCTGAAATGAGACGAAGAGGATTTCACAATTCCCTGCTGCCTCCCCCTCAAAATAAAGCTCCCAACCCCCTTCCACCACCGCCCACCCATCCACCCACCCACCCACACCATTGTGGAGTGGCTAGTTGTACACATCTCGAGGCTTTTGTTACTACGACTCGCCCTTTCGGGGGAGAGTTGCGCGTCCATTGCGATGTAAGTGTAGGCTACTCCGTGTTTTGCTGCGTAGGCCTCGAGGGTCTGTGCGCAGCATCAGCACCTTGGATAGCGCATCGGTACACAAAGTATTCACCGAAAAGACCCACGCACACATCCCCAATATCAGCCCCAAACGCACCACCAGATCAAAAAATGACGCCTGTGAGCAAACCTTTAAAGATCAAATCCTCCGTCTCCAGGTCGAATCCCTCTCTGTGGCACTTTCTCCACAGCCCCGTGATGGTGGAGTTGAAATGCCGACTGCAGAGGGACTCCATGGCCGGGGCAGGAGGGGAGAAGTGCCGTTTGGCCCGCAGCAGCGCCCCTCCGCTGGAGCCGGAGCCTCTCCTCTCCACCGTTTTCTCTCTCGGGAGCATGCGAAGCGGAAGGTTGTTGTTGGAAATGTAAATGTAGCCCGGGTCGTTCCTTTTGTTTGAGTAATTCTTGCAGCGCTCCCGGTGCCGCCTGGCGTCGGTCTCGTACCAGTTGTCGGTGCTAATGGCCACGGCTATCAGCCCCAGCGCGCAAAACGCCAGAAACAGACCCGCCGCCGTCAAAGTCCTCATAGCAGCCATGTTCCGCCGCGGTGCCGAGATAATTCCACGGGACGGCAGAAGTCAGCGGCTGGCCGCTGCTGTCAGTGTCTGCGGTGGGGGGGATTTTCAGCTGTACATGGGCATTTGAAAAGCAGATGCATCATCCAGACCCACTTTGTCCCGATTGGCATGCCATGTTAGAGAAGAGCATCAAACTGGAGCGCAAAATAAAGAGATGTGGGCCTGGTGAGCTATTTTAGCTGTCTCCTTTACGCCTCTGAACCCAGTCTAGCCTAGATACTGGACAGTCCAGCATTTCTTCCCAGCAGATGGAGACAGAGGAAGTATTTAAGCTCGAGCCCCCGGGCTGCACACTGTGTGCTGTGGATAGGAAGAGGCTGCCAGCTTGTTCAACTCGCACAAGAGGAAGAATCCTCCCTCCTCCAAATTGAATCAAAACATTTGCTGTTGTCTCCTGCCTTCTGTCAAACACTAAGAGGCAGAGAAAAAACTAGCCCCACAGAGCACCCTGTTTTATTTGCGTGGTGCATCAGACAGTTCCACCACATCCAGCAGATTACCTCTGGTAAATTTCCATTCCTTTAGACAGACGCGCACATTTAAAAAAAAAATCGTTCACTGCATAGTAGAAGCGGGATGTAAATCTTTGAAAACATGACATAGATGATAATCTCTAATGTCCAGCTGGATAATAATTGAGCTTATTTAAGATCAAGCAGAACGAAGAAGCATGCAAAAAATTAAAACCATGCATTTAATACTTTACAACAACTAAATTAAATCAAACAAGATAAAAAACTGGATGAATTGTTCTTTTTTACTGGCTCATTTGGAATTTAATGTCAGCAACGCATTTCTCAAACATTGGGCTCACCACTGGGTTGCATCACTTCCCCTTTCAACAACACAGGGCTTGGGAACTGAGAAAAATAACTGATGTGGTTCTTAAAGATAGAATTTTCCAAGTCTTGCTCCACATAGGATTTAAACTGCTCAATGGATCAGAGCTTCCTTTATTGCGTTACTTTTGTAGCATATTATGTATATATACATAATGCTTTGAAAAGTAAAAGATACTTCAGTAATCTGTTTTAATTGTTAGGCATTCATGGTGCCTCCAGACATGTGGATGTTACACATACCGTGAACACTGTGCCCCCCTTTACCTCGGCTTAGATGGCTTCTGAACTTAGAGCAAGTAAAATAATAGTTCACCTTTTCTGGGTAGGCTAAGGGTTGTTGTTTTTTTTATTTTGGGATAGGCTTTAACTTACATTTGTGAAAGCATTGACAATATTTTTGTCGGGTTGTTCCAGAGCCCATTAAACTGATTTTAGATAATGATTCTTCCATGTTCACATTCAGTTCCCTCCCATGTCTACTGAACACTCTTTTGTGTCTTTTGAGTAGAAAACAGCTTTTCCCTGTCCTTTTTCCCAAGCCCAAACCTATATGAATGCAGAAGTGTCAAATGCTCATATGTGCGTTTCATTCAGCACTGAATTTCACCGTGTCACTATTTATATAAAGTTTTTAGCTAAACTATGATTTATGAATCACTGCCAAATTCTTCCTCTAAAGGGAAAAATCCAAGCAACTAACACAAAGGACACAGAGGGTCCAACCATTTTAGCAATGTTTTCACTGGTTTCATTCTCATGGTCAGTACTTCCTCTATTGAACCCAAAATGCCAGACTAAAAGGGGAACAGACCTGATTCCAAACTTCACTTTTGGTTTCACCTTTTATGTGCACGTTAAAGACAAAAACCTACTTGTGATCATGATGTCTGTTTTTCCACTTGGATAAGATATGTTACATTGAAATGTAAAATTGAGATGACAGAAGATACATTTCATTTCACCACTTGAGCTAACAAAGTTAAGGCTTTAACTTGGGAACCCTAATCGCACAAAAATGCTCCATTTTATGTCTTAAATCAACCTAAGAGCGTCCACTCTTTTTTTAAATGTCCCACACAAACATCTTTGAAAACTCTACCACAACTTAAAAAAAATTCTAAAAATATATATTTTGAAACATCTTTTTAACTTACAGGAAATGTATTTAAATGTGGCAAATGGCCATCAGGAACTAGCTGGTCATATGAATTCGACAATATGAATGTAGACTGCATAAGGTCCAGCTTAGCTTATTTCTCACTTTCAGTTCCCATTTGTCTGTTGAAGTCGACATTGCGTGTTTCTCTGTGAAGCAAGAGGAAAAAGTCAACTTTTATCACAAGCCTCAAGAGCCAAGGTTCTCATGCTGTCCGGTTTAGTCTTGTTTACATGATGGATGGCTTTGTCATATCTGTAAGTGGCTTTTTTTTGCTGTTTTCATTTCTAGCTAACACATGAGGAGTCCACAGTTCTGTCAAAGCTCAGGGAATTTTAAGATTTGTACAATTTGTTTGAGCTTAGGAATGTTGAGAGTTTAGCAAGTGGGATTTTTGAGCAGAAGAGTTCAGTTTTGGCTTAGTAAAGAATCTATTTAAGGTATGAGCCCCAATATAGAAAAAATACACCTGTCTTTTGGGTGTTATCTATTTTTTGTGTTAAACTTAAAGGAGAGTAAAGTCATATTTATGCTTATTTATGTTTAAGAGGACTATGGATTTACTTTGTCAGTGAAAAGCAAGAATGATTTTTCTCCCTCAAGCCATCAGAAGAAATCATTTCAAATGAGGCTGCGAATTATCGATCACCGGTGGACCTGTACAACTACCTAAACAGTGTGGGGGAGAGTTACGAAGGTAAGGAGACGGGATTTACTTCTTCAAAAATGATTTATGAAAATACAAACTGCTCAAACATTTACCACTTTTAAGACCACAAATGGGCCCTCCATTCTGATCGAGTCCAGCCTTCAGACTTTGAAAATTCCCCAGTGAATCATCTGACAGAGCTGCAGGCGGTATCATCTCAACAACTCATCCAACCCTTTCGGTACAGCAGCGACCCCCTGCACCTTCACCTGGACCCTCCACTCGCTCCTCTCTCCCTGTCCTCACAGGTACGTTCCTGTGTCCAAGTTCAAGATTGCACAAGCAAAATAAGACAGTAGCTGTTGCTGCTGAGCCTCTGATGCATAAGAGTCCTGCTAATTTCACTCAAACAAATAAAAACCCTTCTCCTAAGAGGAAAGAGTTACTCAAATTCAATATGATGGCAATCTTTAATGTAAAATCATTGTTAGAGCACTGTGGCAGTACTGCTGAAAAAACATTGTGCAAACTCTTACAATATTGTGTGATTCACCGACATCTATTTGCTCATGGAAAAATTTGACATAATTTGACGTCAGTGAAACACTCAAAACTTTCCCAAGCACCTTGTCAAAAGAAAGCCAGAACAGATTAGATTACAATTTACAGCTTCTACACTTGTGTGAACACTAGGTAGCAAAATACTGAGTGGCATGTAATCATGTGCAGTATGGAGCAGTTATGTTCCTATGTAATTATCTGAACTAAATAAAAATATTCTGTACGTGCACATGTAACTTTGCTGAAAATATTTGGCAATTATTCAACTTTAAATGGTATTAAACATAATCTAACCTTAGACATGTAA
Source organism: Menidia menidia (assembly GCA_907169785.1). NCBI lineage: Eukaryota > Metazoa > Chordata > Actinopteri > Atheriniformes > Atherinopsidae > Menidia > Menidia menidia. The sequence continues at coordinate 7,345,802 of CAJRST010022223.1, read as the reverse complement.
AAAAGAAGTACTGCCTGACATGGAGGGATGAGGATGTTTTCAGTCAAAAGCTAAAAGCACCACGTGGTGTTCCTGAGCACTCAAATCTATTTTGGCAGAATAACTTCCTCTTTTTATTACAATGACAGTGTTTGAACAAAAATGTCAAACAGTGAGTGAGTAGAAAACAAACAAACAAAAAAAGGAATGATGATTTGTTTTAAATTTCCTCTGAAGATCCCATATTACACCCAGGCCCTGTGCTACCAGTACCCCCCCTCAGCCTCACCTGGACATTACTACAAAGAGGAGGAACAAAGAGCCATCAGTCCCCCGCTGGAGGTCTCAGAGGGGGAGGATGAGTGTGAGGACCGCGGCCACTCTTTTTTTCGAAGAGACACTAGTGAGTGTCCCCAGTGCAGCCTTTCAACTGAGCCAGAATTCTGATATTCATAAGTATGTGCTGACATGTCGAAAAAAACACCCTGACAAAAAGTCACACTTTCCGTTCCAGACAATAAGAAGAAAATCCGCCTGTACCAGTTCCTCTTGGACTTGCTTCGCAACGGCGACATGAGTGACAGCATCTGGTGGGTGGACCAGGACAAAGGCATCTTCCAGTTCTCCACAAAACACAAAGAAGCTCTGGCGACCACCTGGGGCATTCAGAAAGGAAACCGCAAAAAAATGACCTACCAGAAAATGGCTCGAGCTCTGAGGAACTATGGTAAAACAGGAGAGATTAAGAAAGTGAAAAAGAAGCTCACCTACCAGTTCAGTGAGGAGGTTCTCCGGAGCCTGTGTTTACACCAGTACCATCACTGATGTAGGAACAAAGTTTGTCTATCAGAGGGCTGAGACTAAACCTGACAAAATCATGGTTTGCTTGTAGATTTGCTTCAACGCTTTGTTTTTCTGCCAAATTGTCAGATTTATTTATTTGTAATGCCAGTGGGTGACATTCATTACCGTCCACTTAAAATTGCTTCATTTGACTCAAATTAAGTTTCTGTGTCTAAAGGAAAAATGAAAACCCACAATCATGATAGCTTTGTTGCATTAGTGTCTACATTGTGTGTCTACATACCTCACACTGTAGCCTTTATTGTTTAATTACTGAAATAAAGTAAGTTCATTTTTTGGACATGCATAACAACTTGGTTTAAATTTTTGTGAACATATGGTCAGATAAGATTCAATTTAAACTGTAAAATAAAAACTGTTAAAAACTCCAATTGAATTTGTAGTTTGAAGACTTGTTGAAAATTTGATATGGAAAAAGATTAAAAATGTTTAAATGCCATCATTTAACTCACAATTACTTCATAGTCGTCAGACTGGAAAGAAACATAACATTTCTGTTTAATTGTGAATTGAACAGAGCACTTTGTTCAAGAACTATAAGAGAACTACTTAAGAACTATAAATGTGAGGAGATTGTGAAGATGTGTGGGTAAAATGTGGGATGAGATTCAATAATTATTTCTGCTGGACTCACCAAGACCTTGAAAGAAGCACACCATCAACAGGAAAGAAAGAAGAGAAATCCAGAAATAAATAATGGTTACACAATCAAGAAACAAAGCAGCCGGCTCTAAAAGAAAGCCCCTGTCAATAAAGTCCTATGTATCATTAAACGATTCACAGATAAATCAGTGCTGAAGAAACTGCACCAAACATAAGTTTAAAACTATACTAAATCGATTTTGTATAGAATTTGTATACAATATGCTAAATAGATTTGCATATATATATATATATATATATATATATATATATATAGTGTGTGCGTGTGTGTGTGTGTGTGTTTAGCCATCACCAAAAACAGAGCAAGCCTGTGAAAAATACATGAGGTGGAATAAACGTCCCCAGACAGTAGGGTAGGCCGAACACTACGGGTTTTCCCTATCATCTCCTCTTGCCAATATTACAGGGAGACGTGACTGAAGAGACGTGAGGGAGACGTGATTGAAGAAACGTATTTAACTTAATATATATATATATATATATATATATATATAGTTTGATATATAATAAACATGTTTTTAACGTAACGTCCTGCTCCTCTTATCCAGTGGGCGGCAGCAACGCACCCGAAATAATAACGTAGAAGAAGAAGAAGAAGCTTTTTTTTTTCCCCGTCGACGTCAGAGTAATCAACCAATCGTTGCTCAGACGTTGTTTCGGTGCAAATTTCAAATGCAGTAGACTAACGTAAGGATAGTCAGATAGCTAGCCGCACCGGAATTAACCCAATAACGGATTTAGGAGAATTGTTTTTAATTCGCTTCAGCTGTCTGTGGTGGAGAAATGAGAGTGAGGTCAGTACGCAATTTTTTTTCATAATTTTCTGGCACTGGTGGCTTCATGGTGATTTTCAGGTGAAATTAACTGTATACACAAACTGTTTGGCACCCGTCTCTGTATTTTCCATTGTGTACTGTGTATAGCTAGTTTCTACGAACGGTTGGTGCTACTCGAAACATGATCTATGTTGTTTAAGTTATAAAAATGAGTAACTTTACCGTCAGCAACTAGCTAGCTGCTGAATGTGGCGTCTAACGTCAGCACTCGCCTGCTAGCAGTTAGCCATCTGATATTTAAATTTCGCATGGATGTTTTATGTAGGTTAGAATCGTTCCAGTAATGTTAAGTTGTTTTATTTGAACTGGAGGTACATTGAACCCATGATTCTTTTCCAGTGAAGTCCACGCAGCAGAGTCTGTTGCCTACCTCAACAGGGCGCTGGTCAGGCTCCAGGACATTTGGGAAGAAATAGGAATCCCAGAGGAGCAGCGACTACAGAGAACCAACGATGTTCACAAGCACATAAAAGTGAGCCCCCCCTTCCTAAAAAGTCAGTTTTTTTAATGTGTATCAAAAACAAAGCAAGACTATCGCTTTTTTTGCTCTTCCTTTCATGTAGGGCTTGCTGGACCTTATGATTGCTGAAGAGGAGGAACTGAGGAAAGGATTACTGAAAAGCATTGAGTCTTGTCGCAAGGAGCTTAGTGACTTGTACAGCGAACTTCAGATGCCCCCCTTTGAGGTACACTCACAAACTAAACTCATGTCGGTTATAAGGGCCGCCATGAAGCCATTGTACCAGAGGCCAGTTAAAGCCACACCCAAGACAAGTGCTGGTTTAAACCTTCAAACAAAGATTTCCACTTCGAGGGAGGGGTGAAATATAAAAACAAGGCGATCATAATGCACCTGAAGGATAATCCACTTGCACATCTCACATATGTGCACAACCATTGATCTTGAAAAGAGTTTTAAAACGATTGAATTTATAATGAAGGGTAATTAATGAAAGATCATCAGTGAAGTGGACAGAGAAAATAGTAAAAGTTTTAACTTCTAGAGAACCACAGTTTGGTTTATTTGAAGCATTTCTCTGCAGGAGGAGGATGGCTGCACCATACTGCAGATGGAGAGGAATAGCCGCACCCGTCTGGAGGTGATGAGGAAGCACAAGAGCCAGAGAGTGGAGGAGCTTAAGGGCCTTGTTCTCAAAGACCGAGACCTGTGCGACATTATGTGCACGACTCCCTTCTCCATCAATCAGAGCTCTGTGCCATCACTGAATCAGCTGGAGGCTTACCGGGCCTACCTGGATGATCTCACCAAAGAGAAGGTGCTTGGTGTTGTTTCAGTGAGCATTATTGTACTTTTATCTGTCAGACTTCTGACCAGTTTGGACTTTTCAGGAGCACCGCCATGATGAATTTGTAAGCATCAAAAAGGAAATTGTTGTTTGTATGGACGATCTGGAGCAGAGCCCAGAGACCAGCTTTGAGACGGACGTGATGTGTGAGGATGAGGAGGCCTTTTGTCTGTCAAATGACAATATTTCTGCTCTTAAACTTCTTCTCAGTCAGGTTGGTTTGCTAAATCTCTATAACTTTGCCAGTTTAAGTCTAATAATGACAGTAACTTAGATGTTTGACTTGTATCTCTTTTCAGTTACAAGAGCGAAAGGCTGAGACTGAACTCCTTTGCTCCGGTTTACGAACAAAGATCCAGGAGCTGTGGGAAAGGCTTCAGATTCCTCAGGAAGAAAGGGATGCCCTCTCTGAACACATGGTCAAATCAAAGAAGAAAAACATTGAAGCAGTAAGAAATCCACCACCTGGGGTGGTTTTATTTTTTCTGTGGTTTCATAAAGCACCATGAACACCAAAGCTTTTTTCTGTGTTGAACCCAGCTCCAGACAGAGGTCCAGCGTCTACAGCTGCTGAAAATGCAGAGCATGAAAAGTGTCATCGAGGCAATCAGAGCAGAGATGATTCTTCTGTGGAAGAGGTGCTTCTACAGCCCTGAACAGCAGCAAGCTTTTGCTCCATTTCATGATGGTCAGAAACTCTTTCAAATGGTGTTTACTCTGATTTCCAGGAGACCTTAAAAGGGAAAGAATAAGCTATTTTCTTTCATTTCTTTTTGCAGATGATTTCACTGAAGACCTTCTCGATATCCATGAAGCCGAGGTCAGAAACCTGAAGAACTACTATGACGACCACAGGGAGCTTTTTGAGGGAGTCTCCAAGTGGCAGGAAAACTGGACCTTGTACTTGGAGCTTGACGTGAGTGTGATCCTAATCTAATAAGATCACCAAGGTAACTTTCTACTCTTCCACTGACGTGATCCTTTGTTTGGGTTCCTATTTCAGAAAAAGGCTAATGACCCTTCCAGGTTTAACAACAGAGGGGGAAACCTTCTGAAAGAAGAAAAGCAAAGAACTGACCTGCAGAAAAGTTTGCCCAAAGTGAGTTTTTCTTTTCTCTTCACCTGTTTTCAGACCAATCCTTAAATAAGATTGCTAATTTTAGCAGACTTTTTCAAATTCAATTGAAGCTTTTTGATGGGAGTTGTGTGTATGGTACTAATATGACAAACTGGCTGTTAAAAGATGAGTCCGGCAAATAAGGGACAGAGAAAAGCAGGTTGTAAATACACTTTTGGCCAGCAGATGGGGGTGTCGAAAACAAATATCCTATATCTGTTGGTCTTGACACATCTACTAAACAAGAGATTACAAAGACATGCTACAAGTTGGACTGAGATGTCCAGCTGTTCACCACTGGCACAAAAATGTTAAGGACCGGGAAAATGGTGCGAATGTGTCTTTCAGTTGGAGAAAACCCTGAAGGTGCAGATTGACGCTTGGGAGCAGGATCATGGGAAGGAGTTCCTGGTGAACGGACAGGAATTTCTTACCTACGTGCAGCAGCAGTGGGAGCAGCACCATGAGGAGAAGGAGAAGGAGAAACTTGAGAGGGTATGTTATGGGATTGCTTTTTTTTTTTTTTTTTCTATAACAAAGTATATATCCTGCAGAAGTAGTGTTGTCAAAATTTGGCAATATTGTTTGTAAATAGCAACTGAAGAAGACTAAGCAGACAAAAGAAGATATGCTGTACGGGACATCGGTGAGAACGCCGTCGAAACGGCGAATGGCGGGAACTCCCACACCCAGCAAAGTGAAAAAGGTGAGATCTGGTGGGAGAATTTGACTCTCGTGCCCCCAGAGTCAACGGGCAAAGTGATGACATCTTTATCCTTTGTGTGTATGTCTGTGTGTGTCTTAGCTCAACGGCACGACCACCATCTCCACTCCAACCAGTTTCCTCAATTCAGGCCTCGGTGGAACCATTTGCCAGTCTTCCATGCAGAAACCCCCTCTGTCTGCCAGCAAGGTGTGTGTAGTGTGATTACCCTCTCAGGATACCGACGGCCAGCCAGCAGTATTAGTAAGGTGGAGCGTTGTGGGCTTTATCTCCAGTTTAGATGGTACTGTCTTGAGAGCAGTTTTTGTTATATTCCCATCCAGAACTAGAGTTTGTGTACTGTGTGTGAGCAGGTGTTTACAATGATGATACGATACAGCATGAGTTTCAGATTGTGTCCCTTTTAACACTCCTTCAGCGTGAACCTAAATCCCTGATTGGTGGGCTTGTTGTAGGGTTTTGGCCTGCGGACCCCGGGACATGGCAAGACGCCCCGGGCTTTAGACCGAAACAAGGAAAACATCTCCCATCTTAACAGAAACACTCCATGTGGCACACCAAGGTCTCAGGATACTCAAGATCGCACCTTCACCTTTAACGCTATTGCTGGCTCCTATTCGGAATTTACGGTAAATGGGGTTTTGAATTCGTCTAGTCCATGACTGCAGTACCATTTTTAAAGAAAATACTATTCCATAAGAGAGTTGTATTAAAACCCAAACCTGTGGATCACTATGTAAATTCAATTTTGGATAAGTTTTTAGAAGCATTAGGTTATTTCTTATTTAATTTCTCTGGGCTTAAGTGAACAGTTGTACTCTTGTATTTTAACAGAATTCTCATGTCATTTTGAAATGGCAATAGCTACATATCCATCCTCTGTAAAATGATAAATGAGACCATGATGTAAAAACTTCATTAAAAAGATTGGATTCATCTTTTAGTGTTCTTTTTTACTAAATAAGAGGACAAAAAAACACAATGTGTACTCCAGCTTAATGCATAGAATTTATTTAACACAAGTGACCTACAAACAGGTTGCATTAAAATAACAGTAACTCATACATCTGATTAAGATCGACGGATCATCAGGAAATGGTAGGTGTGGAAATAAATGAATAAAAGTTAGTAGTAGGTTTCAGTATTCATCAGATTTCTTTATAAATCTGAACATGAGTTGGGGTAAAAATAAATACAGCTTCATGTCACCAAAACATACATCAGTAATTTACTTACTCATTAAAGGTTTTTAAAAAAAATGTTTGTAATTGAGTCTTGTCCTTTTCTAGAGAGACCTCACGAAGGCTTCTAAATCGAATGTGAAGACGGGACTGCTCAACTCAACCGTCAGTCACCACTGAAGGTTCTAAAGAGCCGCTCTGGCACCGGGAGTCCAGTTGGCAACTTGCCGTCAAGAACAAAAGGGAACTTCACTGTAACCTTTTTTTTCCTAAGAAAAAAATGTAAATGTTTCAATTTTGTGAACATTTAGTCCCTTTTTTTTTTTTATATATAATTTACAGGGTTCCTGCTTTTCTGCTTTTAGCTGTTTATTTTCTCTTCTGTATATATTTCGGTGGCTGTTTTAATACCTGTACTGTGGTTTTTAAGCTTTTTTTTTTTTTTCTAAATTAGTTTTTAATTGAAATGTCAGTACCTGAAACTAGGACACTACTTTGTCTCGGTGCTGTTGGAGTTGGTGAATGCACCACACTTTTTTCCTTCAAGCTGGAATAACAGCTACTTTTTCTCGTCCAAAACTAAATGAATGTTTCTTTCACCCTGCCCCACTTAATTATGCTGTAAATAAACAGAAAACCATCACTCCTAACTTGAGTAGCTTTCTTTTTCTTTGCCTTCTCAGACATGAGTGTCTTTATCTGTGCTGCTTTTCTGGAGTTTACTATTGGAGGATTCAGGCAGAGGGCAGTGTTTGAGTAGAGAGTCCTGCCTAAGCCATGCGTGTCATGAGTTCCTCCAGAGCTCGCTCACGGTGATTCTCATGAACAAGCAGCACTTCTTTGATTGCACTTTGCTGGAAGCCCATCTCATTAAACTGGGTCAAAAGGCGCAGGAACTCAGCAGCCTGAAACGGAATTTGAGGGAGTTTTAAATGTACACCAATCAGGAAAAAGTATGATTATTTAGAAGCTAAATGCCTAAGATAAACTTTTTTAAAAATGGTGGAATCACCTTGCTCTCGCAGTTCTGAAACATCTCCAAAGCCTCCTCCACCTGTGCTTCATCATAACCCAGCTGGCAGAGGCGGTCGCTGGAAACCAGGTATTTCAGGATCTACCGACAGAGACAAACTAATTCAAACCCACAATACAAAACAGAATAGACCTTTTTTCTCTAGTACGTACACAGGGCCTAAATGTGCCACACATGATGAATTAGGAAGGCAGCATCTGATGTTTTATGTTCGAACCTTCTCTGGGCTCCTGTAGCCTGTCCTCTCCAGAGCCAGAATGGCCGTGCGCAGCGGGTATCCTTTGTCAGTGATGGTTCCAAGTAAGTCCCTCTCCTCCTGGCTGAGCGCTGTGAGGAGCTCCGCAGCAGAGTCGAAGAAAACCCCACGAGAGCCACTGGTCGTCAGAACCTGAAAGAGAAAGAGAGCAACCAGATCAAGGACTGTTACAGATAAGGGGGGCAGAGTTGAGTTTTTGTGCCATACTCTGAGCTGGGCTTAAGGACAGACCTTTTTCCTGCGGTTTCTGACCACGGGCCCGGCGGAGGAGGGCCGCTGCTGCTGCTGCTGGGGCCTGTGTGGGGATTGGCCCGCCGGAGGCGTGTTCTGGGAGTACTTCCTCCCCAGAGAGCCCAGCGAGCGCGGCCTCTTTTTGCTGTTCTGTCTGGCCCCTGCTGTCTGGCCCTGGAAGGCGGGCCCGGCCAGCTGGGACTTGTGCTGCTCCACGGCCCGCAGAGGCTGCCTGCAGTCCGGGAGGGAGGAGGTGGCCCGGTGGCCTCTGGGGACGTGGGCCGGGTCGGCTTTACAAGCGGGAGAAAAGGGCCTGGGGTGCGTGTCTTTGACCCTGGAGAGCGGGTCTCTGGGCGCGGCGCTCCGGGGCCGCTCCCTGCTGCTGGCCCGGTGGCGTGCACACTCAGCCGGACACCCGTCGTTGTCCCCACTGTAGCCGTCCTCCTCGTCCGAGTCGGTGACGAGGAACTTGACGGTGCGGTGGTGCAGCCGGGGGGCGTCTGCGGAGCTCAGGCTGTGGCTGCGGGGCCGGGGCCTCGGGGCCCACGGGTCACTGCTCCTGTGACCCAGCAGGCAGCCCCCCCGGGGACCGCTGAACATCATCCAGTAGGGCGGGCAGGACGGGGCCTCACAGAGCGGCTGCTGGTCAGCCAGGATCCATCTCTCCATTTGGAATCCATACTGTAGGAAAAACATCCACTTAATCTACAGCTGCGTTTTTTGTTTTTACACACAAAAAAACGAGGCTTTTTTAAAGCAGACTTTAAACAATGAATGTTAAAAAAACTCAAGATCAGGCTAAAGAAGAGAAAATGTAATGACAATTTAAGAAAGGATTGCTTTAAACTGCAGATAAAGAAACTGCTACCAAAGTAAATGAAAAAACAGTTGGATAAAACAAACAAACAAACAAGTTACCTCAGTTTCCTTCATGATCTGGCGGCAGACTGGTATGGGAATGTCTGGAGCAGCCATAAACTGTATCTCATCTCCCAGTGGACCCACAGGGGTCTGGAACGGGACATCCTCCAGAACGCTCATCACCACTTACAAGCACAGAGAAATGTCCTGCATCCGGAAAAACAGGAAAGAACAACTTTCTGGCTTTTTTGTTTCAAGCCACATTCTGTGATCCGTTGGAATAAATTCTTACCTGCACCAGGTACCGTCTTCCAGGTCCTCAGCCCTCTGTATCATCCACAGGTGACTGGAGTTAATCACTGACACAAACATCAATGCGTGGGATAAACCTCTTCATCACTAAGCCTCTGACATCAGCCAATAGTTTGTTTACCACTCGGAGAGACAGCCGCTTTAATCCAACACACAAAAGGTCCACAACAGATAGTAGAGATTTGAAACATCTGTACATGTAATTACTGAAAAAGTAACTCTCAAATACATCAAGAGTAACAATTGATTTTTATAATTGCCTATTTCCTCAAAATTTGACTGAACATAATTTCACAACCTTTGGTTTTTACCACTGACTGTGGCCATTGTTTCTGTTTAAAACTGTGTGCAAGACAACATGACTTTCCAGGGAATTTCCATGAGTAATGAAAGCGGGATTAGGGAAATGCTGAGGTATTGGGAAACAAAGAACAGCACGCCACTCTCCAGAGATTAGCTGGTTATATAAAGAGGACAGCCTATCGGTGTAGTACAGCTCTGTAAAGTCTGTCACAGGGATGAGTCCATTGACATTTATGCTCCTCTGAGTGCAGCTCAGGTCAACAAAAACCATATAAAAAAACAAAACCAATAAACACGACGTTTTTGTACAGCGATATACATTTTATTTATATATTTTTAAACAATCACAATAAAATTAAGATTCACAAGCTGAGGGGTGATGACAGCTTCTGTAACAGATGTCTGGAGAAAAAAAAGCAGTTTTAGTTTAGTAGGGAAAGTAAAGCTTAGAGAGAGAACAAATCTAGTTTCATTTTAGAGTATGAACAGCAGCATGGTGGAGGCGGAGAGCATTTGGGTGGTGTTTTTATTCCACACTTGTACTGAGGTACTATTTAGTAACAGGATATTACATCACTAAAGGTGATTTTCTGACACTGCAGCACACACACAATGAAAGTCAAAATACCTCCTGTTTTCACAGTGTTGACAAGAGGGAAATGATCTGATCTTTTTAATCTGGATAAAGAAAACTGTATACACCTGGTGGGGGGAGTACGATTCAATTATAGCTAGTAGGAAATAAAAAGAAAGAGCTTATCTGGTCGTCACTTGAAAGCTACTAGCTAAACTGTTACTCCTGCTTTGAGAAGCGGCCCTGCAACACAGAAGTCTGTGAGTTAACACATTCAGAAGGTGGGCTAACGGAAAGGAGCTGAACACTGTAAAATAACCATTCCGGCTGTTTAAAAAGTAAATTGTTGCCTATAAGCTGCTGTGTCTGGTGTGCTGGTGTGTTGATGTCACAATATGTTCTCCTAATTTGAGTGCTTGATTTACAAACTGCTTACAAATGCTACCTATGTGGTGTAGCTAAACATTTACAACCGATTTCACTTTGAGCACCATTATTACAATGGTGGTTACGAAGGAAACATCAAAAGATTGATGTGCTCATGGAATATCATGCCCTCATGTTGTAAGGCATTGCTTGACATGGTAACATTACATCTACACCTTCTGAGCGCCTCTTTTTCAAGTGTACAGTATGATCCCATAGTTTCTATTTGCTTCCCTTGCCATTACAGCCTGTCACCACGAAAAGAGAAAACAAACTAGCTACAAATACTTTCATGAATAAAATTGCATTATCTTTATATAGATAAAATGTTAACAATCCCCAGAGATTGAAGTATTTGATACAGGTCCACTCTAAGTGCACCACTAAAGGATTATCATCTGATGCAAAGGACCGAAGGTTGTTACTCTCTCTTAATTTGTTCATCATGAAAATCTCTTCACCAAATGTCCATCGTTTATTTGTCAGGTGCTATAATAAAAGAGCGGGTACCAAACTTGGTATTCAAAGGGCTCGTGGTAATCTAATGTTTCAGACAGCGGGGCTTTCGGGTGAATTCAGCGCCGTGTGGTTCAGTTGTTAGCAGCATCTGCCTGCCGAGGCCAGTTCTCCTCCTCAATGCCCGAGTCGTACTCCTCTTCCGCCGACTCCTTGGCTGGAGCTCTGCAGTTTAAATGGAAATGTCAAACACCGCAACCCGACAGATGAAAGAGAGCCTATCTTATCGCTCAGATGTGTGACACTGTGAACGTGGGCAGACGCTGACCTGACGTATCTGGGTTGGGATTTTCCCTGGACGACTTCTTTGTCTAGCTCAACAGCCATAATGTCCGAGTGCGGAACCTCAAACATGGGCTCCAGGAGGAGTTTTTCCTGTGTGGAAAGCAGATGTTCAAAATCAAGAAAAAACATTCATACAAGGAAAAAAATCTTTAAAAAGATCTAGCAGAAAACCTACCATGATGGATCTGAGCCCACGGGCTCCAGTCTTTCTCTCCAAAGCCATTCTGGCAATGGCTCTCAAGGCATCTTGTGTCACGTGGAGTTCACACTGAAGGCAAAAGGAAACTTAAGATTAAATCTAAATGACAGGTCTGAACACATCTAAGAGTAAACAGATATGCCCGAGTTATTCTGCAGAACTAATAGATAAACGGTAAAACAAACAAACACAAAATGCAGTGATTCTGTACTTTTCTGTTAGATGTTGCCGACCTTTAAAACCGGACCAAACCGGGTGAGAGAGCCCTTACTTTGTCCATGCTGAACAGAGCCTGGTACTGTGGCACCACGGCGTTCCGTGGTTCGGTCAAGATCCGGACGAGCGTTTCCTCATCCAGGCTGTGCAGGGGCACCACGACGGGGAGGCGGCCCACGAACTCTGGGATCATTCCGAACTCAATCAGGTCCCTGGCCTCGACGTGCCTCAGCAGCCTGTCCTTCTCCTCGATCTCCGCCACCGTGTCCGTCTCCCCGCTGCTGTTGGCCAGGTCGGCCGCCGCCGCCGCACGCCGTCCTTTGCCCATGTTAGACGGCGTTCCAAAACCCAGATACTGATGGAATAGGATCCGGTTAGCAGCAGAAACAAAGCCCTGTCAATCTGAAAGCGTCTTCAAATGACCTTTTCGTTCTTTCTCCTGCTGATGATCCTATCGAGACCATTGAAAGCACCAGATGCAACAAACAGAATGTTTGTTGTGTCGACTTGCACCGTTTCACCTCGGAGTTTTCTGGAGTTCTTCTCAGGAACGTTGACGATCGTGCCCTCCAAAAGTTTCAGCAGACCCTGACGGAGGGAGCGCCAGGGACAAATTCAACATGGGACGAGAAAAAAAACCCCACAGCTGCAGCACTGTTCTGATAAGAGAATGAAATGCCACTTCTTTCTTTTTCTTTTGGCAATGTATACATTTTCACCAACACATTGGGTTGTTGTTGTTACAGATCAACGCTCAGTTAACTCTAGCACATGCCTAAGATTCTTTCTGGGATTATCAGATGACTATGGACACATACAAAAAAAGATTATATCAAACATTTGCTGATGATCAAATTCATATCGAAACAGAAAAAAAGAAGACAGCAATAACAAATTCTTCAAAATGAAATCTAGGAAAAATGTATTACATTTTTAAATAACCCTCATTACAGTAATGAAAAAAACAAGCTTCCTTATTGGTTTAATGTGGCTGAGGACTGACCTGCTGAACTCCTTCTCCTCCCACATCTCTCAGCTGGTGGATTCCAGGCACACTGCCAATCTTATCAACCTCATCCAGGAACACAATACCTGTGCGTGGCACAGAGCAATGTTGGCGTTAGTTTAACATCCTGGAGAGACCTGCTGCTGCAGTCCTCTTGGATAAACATACTGTGCTTTTGTTGAACACCAGTGTTTAGGCTGAAAACTTTGAGAGCAAATTCTTTTTTTTTTTTTTTTTTTAAAGCCCTTTCTGTTTGTTGTCATGATTTGTGTGTCTGTCCACAACTCGTTTCTAATGTCTTCTTGTCTCAGTTGGTTATTGCTGTGTGTTAAATAAGTGACAGAATTCTTATGTAAAAGATATAAATAGTACGGAACAAACAGTTTTTAGAGCAGCCTTGTGGTGACTGGTAATGTCAGATGTGACCCCGGGAAACAGCGCAGCTGTTAAACAAACTCTGCCCACCTTGCTGTGCCTTCTCCACAGAGTAGTTGGCATCCTGCAGAAGTTTGGCAATAACTGACTCGATGTCTTCTCCCACGTATCCAGCTTGAGTTAGAGTGGTGCAATCGCAAATTGCGAACGGGACGTCCAGACAGCGAGCCAGTGTCTGCGCCAGAAGTGTTTTCCCTGTGAAAGCGTACACAAATCTACATGAGAGCACCTTTGGTGAGACACATCTGCAAAACAGGCTGCCACTCCCAGTGGGCCACAACACCATTTAGGAAAAGAGTTGGCAAAGCACCAACCTGAACCAGTTGGGCCTAGAAGTATAATGTTGCTCTTCTCCAGTTTAATCTCAGTGTGTGTGGAGTCCAGGACCTCTCCGCCCCTCTTCTCCTGAGTGGTCTGCTGGCTGGCCTGCTGCTGCATGGATGCTCCCAGAGCATTTCCATGGGGGCTGATGCCTGCAATCTGCAGCAGCTCTGAAACAACACACCACACAGGTTAGCTTTGTGAAGGAAAAAAGTAAGACCATCATCTGTCAAAGCAGGAAATCACGGTTGGTAAAGAGGTAATTTATTAATGGTGCATGTGGCACTTTGTGCTTAGTAACAGATTCCTGTTACAGGCTATAAATACATACAGCAAAAACAGTGCCAGCGGAGTTTGCAAGAGAGGACAGCTTTACTGAAAATAGCAAGCTTCTGAATGTAGGTCATCAGGCCGCCTCGTTTGATTCTTTTTGTTTGCTCAGCTTGACCCACAACTTAAAGGTCTTGTGGATTGACACACAGACCATGTCGCTTAGAGTAATGTTAACAGAAAATTTAACTGGCTGTGGCAGATCAAATTGAAAAGTGGCCGGTTTGGGCGTCTGATCAGTGAGTGTGGACGGACTCCTTTAGACTGCTGTCTGTCAAAGATCAACATGAATGATCTTATCACTTGAGTTCATCACATAATTCGTACCAACAATAAAATCAGATCAGAAATGGTTAGTAGTCACTGATGCAAACCTAAAATGTATCCTACCATCTTCTGATATCTTGGAGGATGTCTTTGACTTATTCATTTGTGTTTTCATTCTTTAGTGAGGGCGTGAGTATTCGGATGTCATCAGAACTATTAATAGTTTGCCTCGGTGGTCTGTACATTTTGGCATTTGTGCAACTCTCAAAAAACAAACCCCAGAAAACTGCTGATTAAGTGGTGAGACCTAAAGTCTGCTGATAACAGAATAGAGGTCAGTCAGATAACAGTAAGGAGGTCAGTCACTTACTTGTGAATCTGTATTCATCCTCTCGTCTTCTCATCTCTAGCTCTACAAGGAGAGGATCAAAGTACTCGTATGAATATTATCATCTAGCATTACCACTACAACATTATCAGTATAGTCCCTGTAAGAAGGTTGCAGTAATTTCCTTTAAGAATGATTGAACAAATGCCAAATAATACAGATTGGGACTGACAAGCTACAGCTATGAATGTGAATAAAAAGGAGACCCATGATCATTTAATATCGTTAATTTAATATCGTGGGTCTTTAAGACCCACACTTGGGGGTCTTAAAGATACAGAGCCCTTATTTTGACTGAATAAGTGCGACAGACATCAATGATTCCAAATCTATGGACTGCTTAATGTGGACAACTCACTCCTCTTGAGTACCCACGTTTTTACTGGAACCTCATATCTATCAATGTAAAATAAAAAACTATCTCAAAACAAATAAATGTGCTAATGAAAAAATCCTGAAATAAATAAATAAAGTAATTAATTACACTTGATTCAATTAGGTGACTACCAATACTATCTACTTAGGTTCTGGATTCACTTCTGGGCTATATGCATTTGTTTTAGCGTGGATTCGTTTAAGGCAGATTCAAACTAAAATCTCCTCCACTACATCTGAGGGACATTTTAGTGTGTTATCATTCAGAGTCCTCACAGCTGTTCAGTCACACAACAGTCATTTTGGCCCCTCAAAAAGATGCGCTGTAATGGGAGATGTTAATGTCGGGGGTGTTTGTGTTCAGGCCACCATGGTCACATCAGGTCTTGAAAATGATGTTTAAAGTCCCTGTTATCTAAAGACTGACCTCGAGGGGTTAAAGACGGCTGTTTCTCCACCTCCACCTGCTGTCGACTCCCTGCAGGGATGTTGTTGTAGATGCGTTTGTAGTGATTGTACACTGCAACCGCCAACACCTTCTTTGCATAGGACTGACCGACGACATACTTGTCCAGATAGGCATAAATCTAAGTGAGAAAAAAATGGTTAAAAAGCTATTTTCAAATTAACCGGAAACTTTTCAACGAACATCGTCACAATTCAGCTTTGATCCGTCACCTTCTTGGGAGGAGGGGGAGGTTTCTGTGCAAACGCCAGCTTCACTGCCTCAGCAGCAGATTCTGGCTCTTTGTTTAGCCCTTTCTTGGAGTCAGTTTCGGACAAAACGACAAAGAAGTGATGACATTTCTCACATTTCACAAATCGCGTTGATGCTAAAAAAGAAGAAGACACAAAACAAACAGAACAAGGTTTACAGCCATGTTTACTACAGTATCTTAAAGGTTGCAGACTAAAAAAGGTGACTTTCAAAGAAGAAAAAAAGAACTTTCTAATCATATTTTTCTATTTAAAAAAAGGATTGAATTGAATCAGAAAAAAATGGGTTTGCTATGCATGAACTTAACACAACATAAAATGATCAGACAAATCTTGAAACATGACAATTAAAACTGGATGGTAAAATGTGATGAGCAGCCAAAGGAGCAGCTTGGTGCCTCGTCCAACCGTTAGTATTTCTGACTGACTGACTGACTGACTGACCAGTAACCAAAGAGAAAACAAAGTGGGAACGCTTTTTATGGAGCGGCAGAAAACAGAAAACAGTCAGTACTCAGTTTTTGCTTTTACAGTTTGTGCCTGGAAACCGTTTGTGTTGCACCATTTAATTACTGTGTTTGCATTTTTGTTTATTCTGGTCGCCTGCAAAACTTCTACCACAGGTGAGAGTGAACGTTGGCGCAATGCTGCAACAACAAAACAAACTGTTCCTCACAGACTGGTGAATTTCTTAAACTGCTGTGGCCATAAACAGCATTCTCTTAGATTTATTGTAACTACTCTTTTTTTTCTAATTTTCATCAGTGCCGAATGGCATCAAACAACTTAGCAATAAATTATCTAATAAATATCCTGAGCATATTTCAGATAAAAACAGTGCTATTTTATCCTTTCTGATTTTATTTATTGAAATTGTCCTATTTTATGACGAACATCTATCCATCATCTGTGACAAACCTGTTCCAACAATTACCTGGAATTCAAAGGACTTTCAACTGGGCCACATTGGTTCTTGATGGTTGAATTAAGGGGAAGAGTACAAAACGCAGATACCAGCTGTTGAAGATCAAAACATTTACTCACATACAAAGGTCTCTACATGTGTACAGGGGTCTCCACATTTAGGGCAGCGTAGTTGGCTTCCCCCCTTCCCTGATCCTCCAGAGCCAGACGTTCTCTTCCCTTCACTGACGCTTTTCTGTGTTAATGAGGCAGAGTTATGATGTGTGAATTTCCTTTGCTTCCATTTACAAGATGGTATCGAGTCCAAAAGTGGGCAGTACATTCAAATTATATTCACCTTTCCGCCATCACTTCCACCATCCTTTGTTGTCCCATCTTTAGCGGCGTAACAAACAGCAGTCTCTGAAAACGACCTGACGCGTACCCGGGGATGAAAATGAGTTTCCCGAGAACCATGACGACTCAGAGAAAACAACTGGATCCTGGAACATGACAGTCCTGTAACACCAGGAACATGGGATTTGATTTAACAACATGATTTTTTAACAAATTTGTCAGATTAATAACAATTAACTAGTCATTTTATTTAATTGTCCCATACAACAAATATACTGAATGTTCATATAAGAAAAAAAAACAATTGGTAATTGTCCACAAAATTCCCAACAACTGTTTCTAAGTGTCATGGAACAACAGCAAGAATGTGTAATTAATTAATTAATTAATCAATAGTTTTGAAAAAATAAAATCAGGCTTTTGCAAAACATGACAAATAGTGTATAGCTTCTAGTATGTGTTAATCGTTTTATTAGAGAATAATATATCCGACTAATGTTTAATCAAAATCAGATGTTTAAAATGTCACATTGTAGTGAGAAAACAAATCAATGTATTAATCTGAAAACAAAAATATAGAATTGTTTATTGTCTAAAATAATATAATAATCACTGAAGTGAGAGAATGTAGTTGAAGTCAAAAGTTTCTATGAATAATACGTTTCCCTTAGGATACAAAGCTTGCTTCTTTTTTTTTAATAGACAGTTGTTGTATTGTGTGATATAACATCCATGGTCTATCTATGGCTGCACAACTGCTATAGGGACTTTTCCATCTGCTGCTGACACTAACTACACAAGTGTCATAACAAACCGAAATGTGCGCTAGCTGGCACGACTAGCACAATGTCATGTAGCTTTAGAAGACAAAATGTTCTCTTCCCCCCATCCCCTTTCTTTTTTTTTCCATTACCTCTGTTGGCGGTGTTTAGGAACAACCTGACAGCCGAAGTGCATGGGCAGGACATCTCTTTTTCTTTCTAAAAACACTGAAAATACATGTTAACTTGACAAGGTGCAAATAGGCAAACGGGTGGCTAAATTAGCTATAGGCTAACGGATAGCAGCTGCTAGCAGCGGAGCAGTAGAGGCCGGTGTAGGGCCAAATTATGTGACCCGTCAGATTCTGTGACCCAAATAGGCACTTGAGTTGAACTGCTTTTACATAACTGTTTTATAAAGTGAAATTTAAAACTTTATTCCGTGACAAATGTATAACTACACTTGCTCTTAAATTTAAAAGGCCTATTCTTTAAAAACAAACATCTGTCAGTATAGTAAGCCACTTATCAATTTTTGGTTACCCGTGTTTTTCTGTAAAAGTTTAGTTAATCGAAATTCCTCTGGCCAATAAATGTCATTTCACATGTCAAGATTAAAGTAAGACCATGTCTGGAAAGTTATCTGAATATACATATATGTATATTCTTATATAAATATATGGAGAGTTACAACATCTGTAGAAGTTGGAATATATTCCAGTTAGGTCACTAAATCGATACAACTACAATCCTGAAACATTTCACAGCTTCAACGTCAGATTTAGTCAAGCACCACAGTCAGGTCTAAACTCAGTACGAACAAAAATAATTTTTTGTTTAGACCATAATATACGTGTAGGGTACTTTCACCACATTACGTCGAAGCCTGCTAACGCTAGTGTTAAAAAACACATTTCTGTAAACAAGGTAGCCCGATAGCATGCTTGGTTGGATAACTGTTAGCTACTTAAGCTAGGCCCCGGCCACAGAAAGACAGGGGGAATGATCAACGACCGCTGCCGGGCAGACAGCTAATGTCGAATAAGCAGCGAAGCAGGGTGACTTTACGCTGGTAGAATCTGAAACATAACTGTAAGCTACATTGTTGATTTATGAAAAATGTAACATTAAATTAGCTTTCTAGCTGTACTCACAGTGTACGACGGAACGGTCGCCTCTTGACAGCACCCAGAAATTTGCAAAGGTGCAAAGTGACAAAAGCTGTAATAACCTTGCTTAAGTTTGACAGGTTAGTGTGTCATGCTAGGATCACAGTACGGTGTGTGGAAAAAAAGACAGGGTTGGTTCCTTCGGGCCGTTATTTCCCAGGTGGGAGACAACCCAAAGTGATGTAACGCCTGCTGTGATGAACTAGGTTAGATCTGGCAAGCTAACTGGCCTCCCCTCTAGGAACGGTAGCTAGCAAAGGTCTGTAACTATGCTGACGGACTAGGTAACACGGAGGCTCATGTCATGTCTATGGAGCTCTGCCCATCCGGATACTTTTAGATCTTCGAAAATCCGGGACAACAACTGTGGCGTTCATGAACATCTTGTAATATGGCCATTAGATGTGGTATTGTGAAATTATGTTGCGTTTAATACTGACTCGGAAAAAAGACATGCGCTGAAGTTATGCAAGATGTTCGGTAACAGTAAATTCACGGGCATTTTATAAGTACGTGTTTATCTAAAGAATGTAATATTCATATGGACTTCATATTCTTTTAAGCAGAGGCAGCTTTGGAACGTGTTTCAGATTTTATAGTAAGTAACAACAACCCACAGACATATAATTAAGTCGACATTACAAGTTTGGTCTCAGTCTGAGTGAAAGGACTGGATGTTTGTGTAGTAGACAATACTTTAGCTCTGCAGTCTGGAACTGAATTTTTTTTTTAACTCAAAATAATAATTTGAAACAGAATAATATTTAAAATGAAGAAAAAAAATAAATCCAATAAAAAGTCCCAAAGTGAAAAATAACTAACAAAGAACAAAAATAAAAGATGAAGAAAAAATCAAATTTAAAATATATCGACCTGAAAGGAAACTGAACAGACACTAAACAGCAGAGCTATCAAAACCTTTTATTAGGAACTTTTTCATAAGTTTAATTAGTTCTTTTCTCTGTCTGTTTGAATTTAACTCGGCAAGTGTTAACACTCCTGTTGTCCCACATGTACAAAAGCCTTTTTTTGGGATTGTATGACAGCATAGCCAACACACCATTTCCTGGCCTTAAATCCAAACTTGCATCAACAGGGCTCTCTGTCTTTAAATTAAAAGCATGTGTCACTCG
>CAJRST010022223.1:7301218-7325747 GCA_907169785.1 Menidia menidia | reverse complement strand
TAGAGTAGAATTAAGTTAATATGATTTTTTTTTTCCTTTTAAGGTTTTTAAAATAGGATTTTCCCCCGAGGTTTTAATGGTTTACCAGGTTCAGTCTTTCTGTTAGGATGTTTCTCAGGCTCGGTAAAATTCAAACCATCTCTGGTGTCCTCAGTTGACTGTGGAGCTAATGATTCTAAGAATAGAAAGATAAGATTCAGCTTTTATGGTCTGGCATGCACACTGAATTAGTGTGCCAGTAAATTTCAATACTCCACACATATAATATGAGGGCTAAATTTCCAAGTTATCATCACCCTTCAGATATCTATAATTTCTAGTTTGATTTATTTTTCTGTGAATTAGGAAAACTAAACAAAACAACTGTTTAGAGCAGAGTTTCTCATCCAAATTTCTCAGAGACCTGTGCCCTGCATGTTTTAGGTGTTTCCAAGGTTCAACACATCAATAAAGTCCTAGAGGAGAACTGCTTAATTTAAAACAGGAAAAATAGTATTCTCAAAAAATTGGGAAAAATATGTTATTTTTGTGCTTTGAGTTAATGATGATTAGCTCTACCAAGTAATTGTGAAGCGAAATAGGGAAATTAACAGAGATATGAAAAAGTCAACAACTACAGTAACACAGCTGCAGGCAGTTTCTCACCACTTTTCTCTGGTTTATCTCCAGTGCCTTCACCAACATGTAAAGAGTTTCTCCTTTCACCCACATCTGCAAAGAGTGAAGCTAAAATGAAAAGAGAAACAGAAACTCCACTGTGGTGACTGGGAAATATAGAAGATAACACACTGGTGAAGGTATATGGAGCTTTATGATATCACTAAGTCAGAAATATGTTTCTCACTTGTCAGTACAGCTGCTGGTGTCTCTGTAGGGCTCTCTCTTCTGGTATCATCCATGCTGTTATCTTCATGATCTAACTCGTCTCTCCTTTGGCCCACACCTGCAGAGGGTGAACATGTAAATGAAAAGAACATTTCATAAACCACTCCTGCTCATAAAATATAAAAGAGCACACTGATGAATCTATGGAGACCTTTATGCATTTGCATGAAGTTTGAAAACATTTTTTCGTACTTGTCAGTGAAGTTGCTGGTGTCCCGGTCGGGTTTCCTCTTTTGGTTACATCCGAGCTGTCATGGCTCTTATCTTCATGATCTAATACTAACACTGGAATACACATAATCAGGTATAATCAGTGATTTAAACAAAAAACAACAACAATCAAAGTCTATTAGAAAATGCAATAGTTTACCAGGGTTCCTTTCCGGGTGTGGATGCTCCTTGGACTCTGTGACAGTGACGGCGTCCGTTATGTGTTCAGCTGCTGTTGGTGATTCTGCAGGTGGAAACGCATCAACACGTAAACCTTGCACGCTCAAAATCAAAGTGAATTATCAGTCCATCAGACCATTTCCTAAGCAATCTAATTCTGAAACAGAAGGCAAAATGTCAGCTCTGAGCAGAGTATTTCATACCTGCTGATGACTGAAATGGAGTCTTTGTGACATTCCTTGTGGCTCTGCTTTCATTGTAGGAATACCCATTTTGGTTAGTTTCAAGCTGATCTGCAAAATAATTTGGAATATTAAATGTGCAAAATGTAGTTTTTTTTATTTATGTGCTTTCCATAGAGACTATGGTGTTTTTCTGTGAGAGAGACTGACTGTCACAACCACAGCACAATAATATATCCATCTAACAATTATCCACACAAAAATTTGAGAATACCCAAAAATAGGATAATAAGCTCATGATAACATAGAAGGGATGCAAACTAGTTACAGTTATGCCCTGTAAACAGCTGTTTCCCTCCCATCTACAGCAATGGGCCACTGCCCGGCATGTTTTAGATGTTAGTCAGCTTCAAAAGGTACAGTTTCAAACATTTTTGGAGATATTCAAGAGCAGCCCCTGTCTTGTACTGAAAGTACACTGTGACATTTTTACCAGTCCTCAAGATCATTTCTTTCATGGATCTGCTACCATTGAAGCCATCTCTGGTTTGCATTGGATCTCGTGGATCTGCACAGTAAAAAAAAACAAGTTTCACAAATCACACTCTACTCTGTTAATGTTTTCACAAAATAGCAGTGGGCCTACAAGAACAAATCATTTTCCTTTTTTGTGTTTCACAATTTATCTCGTCATTTATT
Organism: Menidia menidia; assembly: GCA_907169785.1. Taxonomy (NCBI): domain Eukaryota; kingdom Metazoa; phylum Chordata; class Actinopteri; order Atheriniformes; family Atherinopsidae; genus Menidia; species Menidia menidia. The sequence continues at coordinate 7,323,591 of CAJRST010022223.1, read as the reverse complement.
CTATATTTATGTTTTACCAAGTTCCAGATGTTTGTCTTGAGGTTTCTCAAAGTCAGAGACAGTTGAGACATCTCTGGGGTTACCAGTTGGATCTGGTTTTAGTGATTCTATGTGGAAAAGAGATTATACACAAGTTAAACAGCAAAAAGGTTTTGACAGCAACAGTTTGTACCCTATAAATAGTCACGTACCAGATTCAAATATTGCCTCGCTAGGTTTCTCAAAGTCTGTCACATCAAAGTCATCTCTGACATTGTGAGCGGGATTTGGTGTTGGTAACACTGTAGAAGAAGAAGAGACACTGAAAGCTGCTGATAGATTAAGTCACAATCGAATCTGTATGTGCAATCATGTCAAAACTAAGATCAAAACCAAACCTGTTGACCAGTTAACTGATGTTTCTGTCATACCATCTGAGTGAGAATCCTTCCAGGTATTGTGTCTGTAGTCTGGACGAGGCGATACAAACAGAAACAACATGATTGGAAATAATAGTGTGTCACACCAATTGTTGAGCAGCATTCTGGTGCAGTCACTACTTCCTTTAAAGCCACATGGGTCAAGTGGAAGTCTCAGTTTAAAGTCAGAACCTTTCTCTTACATTTTTTCCATAACAGATTTCTGGTTTGTGTATAGCTTCACCAATTTGGGGAATGAAAGAATACTGACTGCAAACACGGGACAGAATATCACAGTTGGTTTACCGTCCATCATCGTGCTCTCTGTGACATTTTTTCTGTCGCTGAAGACATCACTGCTGCCATCTGAAACTGCACCACCTAGGACTGTAGCAAGAGACAAGACAATATGCCACACACAATCTAATTCTGAAACAGGAGACCAAATGACAGCTCAAAGCACAGCATTTCATACCTGCTGATGACTGAAATGGAGTCTCTGTGACATTCCCCTTGTTGGTATGATCTAGTGAGACATAACTTGAATCTGGATGAGAAAATGAAGACTCTGAAAAATCAGAAGGGTTCAGTTTAGCTTTTTTACCTTTTTTAGCATATCAATTATTATTCTTAAGATATTTCTATCAGTGGTTACAAACCAGAGTCCATTTTTGTGTCTGGATGCTTCATTGTGTTGGTGACAGTTAAAGTATCCCTTTCATGCTCGGGACGGGCTGTTGTTGGTTCTGTGATCAGAAACACACATATAGTGCTCATGCTGAATGCCAAAAGTTAAGATCAAAACAATCTTGGGAACAGACTTCATAATTGAGGTTTTCCTGTTCATGACTCATAGTGGATGTTTTCAGGATCACAACTATTCTGATCCCTTTGAAGGGAGTTTGTTCTTCCTTTGGGGAATCATCAGCTCTTAATATATATGTTTGTGTTTTATATATTTTGCCCTTTGAACAAATAAATGAGCAAATATTGTACTGTTTTCATGCCATAATTTGTTTGTTGATGGTTTTTGGCTTTTTTTCTTCTCTGTGGAAGTAAAGGATGACTGTTTTTTCAAAATGTCTTTTCATCTGATAGCTCAGAGTCTGACTCATCAGTTTAATCCAGCAAACAATACATTTAAAAAGAAAAAGTACATTGTGTATGGCTTTATGGGTGTCAAGCTTTGAGGAAAGGTATTGCTTCCCTGTACCAAAGATCCTACCATTTGACAAGTTGGTACGATGAAGGTTTTCCTCCGTTACTTTGTTTGTTAATTCAGTGGAGCAACAGCCAAGACCGGATGCACCAGGTGGACCGGGAAGACCTTAATACAGAAAGATAATCAGGACAAAGACACGTGAAAAATCCAAAACCTTAACTGCTTATTCATGAATTTAAAAACCCTGGAGGGGAAACGCGAAACAGGGGCAACTGTTTCATATAGCGCTGAAGAAATCGTCAGCATGAAAAACATGAATAGCCCAAGAAAACACAAAAGGTGTGCAAAGCTATATAATCCCCCCAGAAAAAGAAAATCCCACGAATGGTTTATAAAGCGGAAACCTATGAACAAATGAACTGAGTTTAAAAAAAGCATCCGCTCACTGAAAACATGAAGTAAAAGGACGCCTTGAGCTGTTTCATCTGCAATCCTTCATCACAGAAGCTTTAACACTACACACAGATACTGATCTCCTCATTTTAAAAACAGATTTGTCAAGAGATGTTTTGCGTTCCATGAAACAAACAAACAAACGCAAGCAAAGCGAGCATAAGATGTGGTGTCTTTAAAATTATTTTGTGTCAGTCATGTGTTAAATTGATGCCAAATTGTTCGGTTTATATTTCTTTACATACGTTGCCAACTTTTTATGGAAATGCTTACAGGTTATCATTAGTCAGACCAGTATTTTAGAGCTATAAACAACAGCACATGTAGAGCTTAAGGTTACTGCTTAGCTGTGAAACATGACTGAACATGCTTTTCATCTTTTTTGCCGTGATAGAATTGATGTGAACTGAGCTGAGCTGTTTCGCGGGAATCCGGCCAGTGCAAAATCCGGCATAATTCATGTTGAGCTGCTGCAGCAAACATTTACACCACGCAGCTGGAAATAGCTGTGTGGCATCTGTAGACAAAGAGCCTTACAGACAGTGAGTGGGATGATCATGTTGTTGAGCTGAACAGTCAAAGGCTGTTCGAAACCCTGGAACAACTTCTGTTTCTGGGCTTCTTCTTCTGTTTTGGTCTGCTCATCTGGACAAGATCACTCCACAAGAGTGGGTAATTAGATTTATAAGACATTAATACATTCCGCACCTCTTTTTCCTCGTCTGCCCTGTGGTCCTGGTGAACCAGGTCTGCCGGGCAAACCTGATAAACAAAAGGACGTTGTTATGCCAGAGGCACACACTAAAAAAACTTAAGCAGCAAACTCACATGCTCGCTTTTACCTGGGGGTCCAGGTGGACCTGGAAAAGAAACAAACAAAGAATGCATCATTTTTGATATAGCAAATGCAGCAGAAGCACCTCACAGAGACAAAGAGCTGGACTGGAAAATGTTCTTGCCATGTACCTGTTAAACAAATTCCTTTGGAGCTATTACACAGATCAGCAAAGGCTTTGACCTGGAAGTAAGGAGAAAAAAGAGTTACCTTCTCAATTCCATTAAAGTACATATGAGCACAAAGACAAATGAACCCAGTCATGTATAAAATAACACTTTTTTGTTGTATGTCTTATTCAGAGCTAATCAGTGAGACAATCAAGTTTGAAAAAGATGGATTAAAATAAAAAAAACTCAGTGTTTGCTGTTTTTTTAAATATAGTAAACTAAATATGATCTGGTTTAAACAGCCTATACCTCGTGATCTTAGAGCTCGTTTTGAGGTTCTTATCAAATAGTTTTAAAAGAATGAGTAATTCCATCAAGTAAAACATCAGTTTATAATAAAACAATGACGGGTTGCAGACAGTGCACCCCAGTAAAGTACACAGTAGCATCCTTTGAAGAATTCCAGTTTTGTTTCTGACTGCCAGTTGAGGGAGGAGTGGGCAGTGGTCACACTCCACTGCTTAAAGTATTTATCCAGGAAACATCTAGATTGCTTAAACAGACTCTCAGATTCTTTGAATAACTACGCATGCTTCTTCTCCCAAAAGGGAATGCTAAAGAAACAAATAATACAGCAAATACTCATTCTTTCTTCTACTTTTTGATTGAGATTCATAGATTTATTGTCCAGCTAAGATATCACACAGTCTCTCAAAATAGCTCACATGCATGCCTTTGGGAGTCTTACAGGGACTGCGGAGTAAGTCATCAGCATCAGCATGTCCTGGTCTGGGCTGTGTGCCGGGGCTCCCTCCTCATTCCGCCTGCTGCGGTGGAAGCTCTTCAGCTCTCCCGCTCCTCCAAGTTGCTCTGGCAGGATTTGAGCCTGCAGCCGGCAGCTCTGTGACAGCTCCTGGATTTGGGAACGCAGCCTGGCCACCTCCTCAGCCAGCTCTTTGTGCTGAAGCATTAGGAAAACTAAACCTGCAAAGCCCAGGAGCAGCAGCGCGGAGTTCCCCGCCGGCAAGATTTTCCACAAGAGAGAACTTCCACGCGTGTCTTTCATGATTGAGCCCTGTTCTTCAGACCTCAGCCGGAGAGTGATCGGAGCTCCGCAATGCACAACCACGCGCGGCACATATCTGAATACCTGCCAACAGATGAGACGTCAGAGCTAAACTACACACAAGCTGCCTGAGAGGACTAAACATGTGTGGCTGTACTGGAAACATGATGGATTGCGCAACAGGAGCCTGAGAAACAAAGAAACAGAGGACTTGACTGATCCAGAAGCAGCCAAAGGACATATTTCAAGTATGACTTGTCCTGCAGACAGTGTAGTTCTTCTAATACTCTTCTACTTTTCAATGTTATCACCCGCCCATCCCTCCGAAATTGACATGAAAGTGGAATAAATAACTGGAGAACAAGGGCCGCGTTTGTTTGAACCTACAAGAGAGCTTTCAGAGAGCTTTCAGTAAATGACTCTGTGGGCGTGTGTGTGGGGGTCAAAATATCCTTTTTTATTGAAAAGGGGTATTTTGTCACTACGCATCTCCAAATTCATGTTACATAAACCTTCACTTTTCCTGCAAGTGCATAAGCATCTTCAAAGTTTTCTCATTTTGGGAAAGAGGCCCAATCATTTAGGCTTTTGTTGTAAAGCATGCTGTGAGTTTTTAAACCTGTTTCAGATGCAAACGACTGCATCAGCCCCCCACAAAATTAGAGGGTAGCATCTTTAGTCTGGCAGCTATTCATAGATTGTGAGTTTGAGAACAGGTCACAATGAGACCAACCTATTATCAAGAAATGTGTTTTCTATTTAAAATTCCATCTATAGAGCAATACACACACTGAGCCTGTCACAATGCAAGCTGGTGTTTTTAAGTGTAATTAAACTAGACTCAATTCATAAAATGATTCATGCTTTTTTCCTTTTTTTTTTACTATTCTCTGTTTACTCTTTGTTGAACTCCTGGGTGAGTGCCTGCTTCTTTTGACACGGGTCAGCCTGACCCAGCTAATTAATTTCCCCTTGAAAAGTCTCCTGGGTTGATGAATTGGATGGTGGGGTTTTCTTTTTACCCAAGAAAACTAATGTGAAGTAAACCCATCTAGAGGGAAAAAAATAAAACAGTAGACAACTGAATAAAGACCTGGGCTTTTTGCATTTTCATGATTTTTTTCCAAGTCTCGTCTTTGTTCTTTTATAGGCCGATTTGTGGTTTCGACGTGCACTCTTGTCTGTTCAACACTTTGCCATAATAGTCCTTGTACCTCAAAAGTGGCAGTGTTTCCAGGCAACCAGCAGAGTGAAGGCTTGACCAGGGATTTCTAAACACTTAATCCACTGGGATTTATTTGGAAGAATAGCACCGATCACCTTTAAAACCGGCGCAGGGAGACCTGCACTTCTATTTCCCTGGGGAGGAAGAGGACAGAGGTAAGCAACACCATTTGATCTTTCATAAGAAGCACCTGGAAACAACTTCAAATGATTCATTTTAGAGATCAACTTGTAATATTTTTGCAAAAATCTAATTTTTCAGTTTCAGGAGACTTTGCTAGTACACTGAAGAACAGAAAAGTAAGACAGAAATTCACTAGAAAATTCAACAGCTGAATTTCTAAATTTCTTCTCCAAACAAAATACTGGACAAAAACTAAAACTACTGACGGAACTCAGAGAGTTAAAAAAAGCTTGAATTTGGGTGGGTTAGGAAGTATCTCACTTCACTGGTGTACTGCACATTAAGGAGTTGATTGGATATATTTTGTTTTTAACTTACCTTGCTGCAATTCCAAGCACTGAGGGACTATCGGGATTGTCGGAGAGGAAGACAGAGGCAGCTGACACGAGGCTCTTACATTGCAACAATTGAATAAGCTTCCTTTTTTTGTAGGCAAACATGACCCATAAACTTTATCTTTGAGCAGGCAACTCCAGCAGTGGGTCGGCTCGACTGAACTGGGTGAACAGACGTAGTGATGCCGTCGGAGATGCTCACCGCCGGGCTCCTGGTTGTTAACCGCTTGTCTGAAGTCTCCCCCCTCCTGCTTCTTCTGCTGCTGTTGTTTCTGTTGATCACCACGTGGAACAGAACACACCAGTCCTGCATACCAGGTACAGTAAAACACTTCAGCTTCTGATTTTGTCGGAATAACTTGTACAAACAAACCAGAGCTCAGTGTGCAAACTATGACCACTTCAGATGCTTTTAACTGACACAGACAAATAGAATGAGATCGCGTTTGGCTCTAAATGAAACATTTTCTCTCCGTCAGGTCCATCTTTCCTAGCAGGGCTTGGTCCTCTTCTAACCTACACCAGATTTATCTGGACTGGGATTGGAACAGCGTGCAACTATTACAACAACAAGTATGGCAGCATCGTTCGGGTGTGGATTAATGGAGAGGAGACTCTCATCCTAAGCAGGTAGGTCCTGTTTAAATGAAAGTAAAGATCGGACATGGGATGATATCCAGCCAAAGCCTTGCGTCTCCTGCAGGTCGTGTGATGTGTATCATGTGCTGAGGAGTGCGCACTACACGGCCAGATTTGGGAGCGAAAAAGGCCTCGAGTGTATAGGAATGGAAGGGAAAGGTATCATTTTTAACAGCGATGTCCCACTGTGGAAAAAAGTGAGGATGTATTTTTCTAAAGGTGAGATATCACAATATTGTAGCAGTACTTTGTTTCATGAGTAAGATGTGGCTGTACTGAAATACTAAATGTTTGAGGGGCAGCTCTGACCGGGCCCAGCCTTCAGAGGACGGTGGGAATCTGTGTGAGCTCCACAGCCAAACACCTGGACAGCCTGCATTTCATGACCGACACATCTGGACACGTGGACGCCCTAAATCTCCTGAGAGCCATTGTGGTTGACATCTCAAACAGGCTGTTCCTCAGGGTTCCACTCAATGGTCAGCTGCATGTTTCTTTCCAAACAAATAGCTCAATGCATAATTTATTTACTAGTAAAATGTTGAACCGTCCTCCATGGCAGCCAACAGATCCCAATTAACTTTTTTTCCTGATGACTCAGAGAAGGACCTGCTGATGAAAATCCATAACTATTTTGAGACCTGGCAAGCAGTTCTTATAAAGCCTGACATATTCTTCAAGATGGGATGGCTGTACGCTAAACATAAGAGAGCAGCGTAAGATCACCAAACCTCACAACAATTCAACATGTAGCCCAACACTTCTCCAGTCTAATCTTAGCGTCTGTACCAACAGCCAAGAGCTGCAGGATGTGATGGAGAACCTGCTCCAAATTAAGAGGAAGATGATCAGTGATACTGACAAGCTGGATGATCATTTTGACTTTGCAACAGAGCTCATCTTTGCCCAGGTTCGTTTTCTTTTGAGGCTTTATGTGTCTTAAAGTCACCGTCCTGTTGTCCTGAAGCCTTTTTGTTCTCTTGAGCAGAACCACGGAGAGCTCTCTGCAGATAACGTCAGGCAGTGCGTGCTGGAGATGGTGATCGCTGCCCCCGATACGCTTTCCATCAGCCTCTTCTTCATGCTGATGCTGCTGAAGCAGAACCCAGATGTGGAGCAGCAGATAGTGGAGGAGATGAGCACGGTGTTGAGTGAGTACCCGGTTACATTACATTCACTCAGATTCGGTTCACTAAGATCAATCGTTCCTTTACAGGGGGAAAGTCTGTGGAAAACACCAATTTCGACGGGCTTAAAGTGTTGGAAAGTTTCATCAACGAGTCTCTGAGGTTTCACCCCGTGGTTGACTTCACAATGCGGAAAGCTCTGGAGGACGACAACATTGACGGCACAAAGATCAAGAAAGGCACCAACATCATTCTCAACATCGGTCTCATGCACAAGACTGAATTCTTCCCGAAACCCAAAGAGTTCAGCCTGACGAACTTTGACAACACTGTAAGTTGTGTTAATGCTGTGGAACATCATGTGACTGTGGGGGTAAAATGAACCACATATCAGTCCTGACTTCCTCTGCTTGGCAGGTGCCCAGTCGCTTCTTCCAGCCCTTTGGCTGCGGCCCTCGGTCCTGCGTGGGCAAACACATTGCCATGGTGATGATGAAGGCCATCTTGATTACACTGTTGTCCCGCTACACGGTGTGTCCCCGCCAAGGCTGCACCCTCAGCAGCATCAAGCAGACCAACAACCTGTCCCAGCAGCCTGTGGAAGACGAGCACAGCCTGACCATGCGGTTCATCCCCCGAACAACAAGACAACAAGACCTTCAGAGCACATTCAGCTCTGAAGGCAGCATGTGAAGGCCTCTGACACAATCTTTCACTCTCACATGTTAAAGGGTGGGAAAAGGGAGAGGTGACAGTGTACCAACTCCTGAACAGGAAATATTCACATGCCAAAACAGAAATCTGTTCAAACCCTTAAAATGAATAGTTAAATGTTTTGTCTAATAATATCCTCTTTAACATTGGTGGTAAAATGTATTATCAGATAATGAACAAGAGTATTTTTCTGCCTCATTGGCTACAACAGAGGCATAAGGAAGGAAATGCCTTGTGTAACAAACAAGTCTTAACGTAGTGCCAACTTTTCCTAGAGCTTAAGAAAAGCTTTACTAAAAGCTTTTAGAGAGGAATGAATATATAATAGCAGCAAAATAACAGTGTGCAGTTGTTTTTTATTTGTATCATATACTTTCTGTTTAAGTTCATTTTTAAAGAATATATGTGATATTAGGAGCATTATGACATAAACAGTGGCTGGAATAGTCACACATCTCTGATGAGATTTTTTTTTTAAAGTGGCTGTAGATGGAAAGTTGAAATGTATTGAATAAATATAGGAAAATGTTACATCTTTAACTTGTATTGTATGCCGGAAGTATGCCAAGCCTACATATTTCTCCAAATCAGAATCCTATAATAACACCACACCATAAAGTAATATCCAGAAATTCTATATTAGAAGTCTTTCTTATAGAGTGATTCTTAAGAATTTGGTTGATTTGTACATGTCAGATTTATTCATAATATCCCAGAGTGTAGTGACAGGCACTCCAAGAAACAAGGACTCATCTCTGTACCACAGGCACAAATGAAACATGCCATCTTGGCATTAGAACATAAGGCATAAGGTTAAATATTGAGTTGGCAGAACTTTAACACAATGCTGTGCTTTAAATCGGTACACGTGTAAGACTGAAAAAACAAACAAATAACGTCCTTCAGACTGAATCGAACAAATAAGGAAAGAACCACCAGAAAAATCAAACTGGGCAAATAGGTGTCAAACGGCACACATTTTCTTTTTTGATTGTTAAAGCAAAACATTTTAAAATACAAACAAATAAATATGTTTTTAATACTTAGCTGATACAAAAATATATCAATCAAAGACCAGTGAATTCCAGCTGAAACTGAACCGAACCAGAAAAAACACCAGTGCATAGATATTTATGCCACAGCGAAGGCATCAACTGCACAGCATCATTCTGACAAATGAACAATGCAGGTGCTACTTTTTGTATAGATGAGACAAAGAAATGAGGGATGTTAGTGTGATCATAAAACTAACTGTTAAAAAAAAATTGTAAACGTATTTTTGCTGTGCTAAAACTTCATCAGTGAAAGCTTAAAATTCTCGGCAGGAGCATTTCTGTAAGTTTAAGCTTTAAAAACCAGGCAAATATCAGTAATAACTTCCATAGCTCATCAATCCCTTTCATCGACATCCACAGTCCTGTGCTTTTCCCATAACAAAGAAATGTATAAGACATAAGATAAGAGAGTAAGAATTTAAGCGAATCCTCTAATTCCATGCCCTCGAAAGGCCCAAATCTAAAGTGTTGCTGAAAATTTATATTTAGTTTTTCTGATTCAGAAAGCAAATCTTAAGTCCCGTTAGAGTCTGTAGACATAGATGTAGGTTTTTTTAAGTGACTTTGAGGAGGAAAGTACAAAGGAAAGGTCAACTTTCATCATTTAATCTAGGAAAAAATGGCTTCAGCCATCGAGCTGAGGCCAATTATTTTAAGACAATAAAGTTGCTCTAAAAACACCTCATCTTTCAGCCCTGAGCTTTAGACTTGCCATGACTTTCGATGTTTCCCAATAATCTGCAATTCAGCGAAATAATAATTCTAAATTAAGTTAAAGAAACAGCTGTACAGTAAAGTCACAGAAAGCGGCAGCGGCTGGAGTGGTGCTCTGTCCTGTGCACCTCTCTGTAGTGGCTGAGTGTTGTCAGTGGTGGTGCTGCTGGGGGGGGGGGTTAATGCTCCTGTAAAGCTCTCTGACAGTGGTAGAGCAGGCAGTCGGGCAGCTCGGGGACTGGAGAGCGCAGCCACACAGCCAGCATGCCGGCATGCACGCGACAGTGCATGAGGCATGGCTGATCCTGGAGCAGGCGGCAAGCCACAATACCCTCCATACCTGAGGAGTGAAATGATCCAGTGTTAGGTGCTAGTTGGAGCATTGCCTTGAAAAAAGTCTGAGCAAGAAATAAATGCCACTTTACCTATAACTTCGACGACCTGAACCTGAAGTTTCTCCTTCAGGGCATTTAGAGTGGCTGAGAGAGGCTCCCGGTCATCACTCATCAGGGTCAGATTCTGCTTTGTGTCGTGGGAGAAGGCCAGCCACATTGTCCCGTATTCCTCGGTGGTCACCGTGAAAGGTCTGCAGGAGGGGTGAACTTTAAACACTTGTCTTCCTAAAGAAGGCTGCTTGAAACATAACAGGAAACACTTCTCACCTTATGAAGCCTGTTAGAGGAAGTCTGTAAGAAAACTGTGCAGAATGAGGCGTCCCAACAGGCAGCTGGTAAGAAACCAACCCAACCAGTTCAAAGTGAACGGAGGGCCTCTTTACAGACAGGGAATAGTGACACACTGCCACACTGCCGCTACGCACTTCTTCCACCGGCGTGGCACACAAACATGATATCTGGAAAAAAGAATATTGAGCTAAATCTCTAATTAAAAAAACATAACTGGGCACAACTTTTCTAGTTGTTTACGGTATGAATTACCTCAAGGTCCTCACATTGGACTTGCAGCAGCATTTGCTGAATGGTGCCGTCAGAGGAGTTAGAAATGAACACGACGAGCACTAGAGAATCCTCTTTTTGCACGTGGCAGGCAGAGAGACCCAGGCTTTGGTTGGTGAATACAGGGGTGATTTCTGAGCGAGAAAATCCAGACAGCTCTGCAGGGAGATCAGGAGTGAGATCCGAGTCTTCTGGTTCGTCCGGCTCTCCATGGGGGACAGGATCAGCTGCAGTGCTGACAGCAGGGCCGCTTTCCTTCGTGTCACCGTCAGCAAACACTACTTGTGGATCACAGGAGCCATTAGCCGTAGTTGGGTCCTCTGAGGAGTGAAGTGTCTGTTCAGGTGAAGAAATGAGTGGTTCTGCGGGGGCTATAGAGTTCAGCGGGCTATCACACAGCAAGGTGTCCACGGCACTGGAAGGGGAGACCAACGCTTGGGTCATGTGCTCGCTGGACGCGGCTGAATATTTGGCTTTTCTTCCGAATCGTTGGGGTGTGGACTCTTTTCCCATCTGTTGAAAGGAAAACTTTAGGATGTAGCACACACACTTGTGGTAATGCTGCATTACAAGGTCACTTTTTTTCCTTTTCACTAAGCCATCTTTGTTTTATGTGAAAAAGCTTAGTGGCTACAGTTCCATTTTTTTTGGCAAATATTCAAAACTGACCCTCTAACAACAACATTATAAAAAATGCATTGAATATATACAGGACTGCATGACGACTCACACCTGATTTTGTGTTGTACAACTCACTCTCAAATGAAGAGCTTACTTTATCAAACTCCTTGGCTGAATATGGGAAAATCTGCAGTAGAGGATCCTTTTCTTTTGTTTAATTAATACGTGTAGTCTTCTAACAGGGTCGTCTGTGTCTGCTCTTAGAACGTTTATTTACATGAGGTGACCCGTGTTATTATGCTCACCAGATACACTGAGCTTTGAGAGGAAAGCCCGACAAAAAGGGAGGAGGCCAGCTGCTGTTTGTTGTCTTCACACTCAGGGGTGGGTGTCGCAGATGGAGTCTGGCTGTGTGAGCCCTCATCCTGGCCCTGCTGGCTGCGAGGCTGGAGGGGACTGGGAACCTCGACCTGCGCGGCTTCCTCCATAGGCTCTTTCTGGACCAGATAGCCCTCTCTCCCCCACACCCTCTTCACACCGTCCAGCTTCAACGCTGTGGAGCTGAAACCCAAACAGGGACTTAGCAGCGTGGGAGCATAAACACACTCAGAACAGCCAGCAGATGCCTGCACATGGATGGGGTCTACATACCCGGCTTTGTGGGACAAGTCGGTGCTGCCCCCTGACAGACCAGAGCTCATGGACAACAGGGTGGGAGACTGTCTGTCTGTGATGCTGCAGGAGGACAGGCTGATGGGCAGGGACAGGCCACGGGGCTCCACGCTCAGCACTGAGACGGAAAAAAAACTCAAAGTAGACAAATCCAAACAAATCCAGGACGGAGAACGCACTGCCAGAACGTCTCAACAGGTTTTACCTTTTGATCGAGACAGTTCCTCCTGCCTTTGATGAGGAGGTTTGTAAGGAGCCGCGCCCATGGCCAACGCCTCTGACACAAAGCCATCCAGAAAGGACAGCGAGGAATCCACCTGGAAAACAACACAGGACCAGTTCAAACAAATCACTCCTTTAATGAGGCTTCAAACTAGATACCAGCGTCATTCCTGAGTGCATCCTCATTTTCATAATGTCTTTTACAAGTGACTACATGAACTTGAAACAAGGAATCATTAGTTAAGATTTTATTTTCCCACAGTAGTCACACAAGAAGCCTGAACCTGCCAAATGGCAGCTGGCATCAAACTAAATCTAAGACTCTAGAAGATCTATTTGTCTAGATTTTTCCCTGAACAAAAAAATACACTTTAATCTTGAAGATCATCGCAGTTTACCTCCACAGGCTCCAGGCGCTCACATGGAGGTAGCAGCCGGGTTTGTAGCTCAGAGTTCTGGCTGAGGTGCTGCAGCTCATGTGCCCTTTGTCTCAGAACAGTATCCAGGGAGCTCTCGTATGCTTCGGAAACACTTTGAACCACAGAAGAAGCAGCTCCCCTCAGACAGAGCTTGGTCATTGCCATGAGGACCCAGCTCTTAGTTTCACTGCTGCTGTTCTTAAAGTCCAGCACCCTGGACAGCAGCTTAAGGACCACAGCTGGGTCAAGATCTTCCCGAAGATGAGAGTACTCCCCGAGCACCTGGACACAGCAGCGTGATCAAAACTCTAACAAACGTAAAATCAACGGCCTGCACATGAAACCTACTGCTCTTTTTTTTTTAGTTGATTATCTCCTTTGTCATCATGGCTCTGACACTCCTAGCCAAATACGTTTTTCTTCTATTTCACCAATTGTTTTTATCGTATCACGTTTTTTTATGCATTTTTTTTTTTAATTTATAAAAAGTGCCCTGCTGGCTTTCTCTTCAAAAACTGATATTTAGGTGAGATTAAATCAAGTCCCATAAACTAAAAATAAATTATATTTCTCATTCTGTCTGCAGATAATTGTCGCTTGTTTTAAGTAACACATTTGCTTTTGACAGCCTTTTTTATTTGGGGCGGGCGTCTTACAGTGTCGGTTGAAGCTGGTGTACGCACAGAGAAGAACCTCGTCTGATTTTGTAAAAACTAAAACAGGTAAAAAGCTTTGTTCAGAGAGCTGTCTGGTTGCTTTCTATGAAAGGGCTTGCCTTAACATTCTCAGGTTAATCAAAGACACACTAAATTAAAAACATGCACAGTACATTCATCTGATCTTTTTAATGTATGGAGTTGTACAAAATTATCAAATCACTCCTCAGATATTTTGTGAATTGTTGTGCGGCTTCTTCTTTGAAGCATAATTCCTCAGAATGAAACTAGTTTAAGGATAACACGAGTCTCAGGACTCACCCAGCAGATGACTTGGAGGAAACGCTGAGGCAGCTTGCTGGAGTCCCCTTGCAGCAGAGAAACGTACGAATTCACAGCAAAGAGCCTCAACTTCCTGTCCTCCTCCTCGCTGTCAAATCCTATCCATAACATGAGCATGAAATACTGTAAAATTCCCACCTCACAATGAAATGGAACAAACTTTTGGTGGTTACACTCACCCTCAGAAAGCAGCTTAAGGAAGCTGTTCGGGATGTCCGGCTGCATCGTGTCTCCGCCAACGGAAAATACAGTGTTCATGGTTTCGATGAACCATTTATTGTCTGGCGCATATGTATAGTGGTTTATAGGAAAAATAAACAATAACAGCATCAAAGCATGAAAAATACAGCACAATGTTAGAAAAATGAGGAAAAAGTTTAGCATAAACCACATAGGTCATGAGGAGATCCAGCAGGCAGTTACAGTTTCAAAAACTCCTGGTAATTCAATGTCAGCAAGACTCTGAAATTGTGGTGCATGTGTTGTAGAGGAGAAAAAAATAACTTTCTGACATCCGGAAGGATATTTTTCAGCCAGTTCTGCCACCTTCCCCACCAGGTCGATGGTTGTATAATCATCTTTGCTGACGCGTAGAAACTCCAGCATCTTGTCAACGATCACTGTGACATTCTGAGCATTAGTGATTCGAAAGAGCAACTCCAGCGTCTACAAGAAAAAAGAAAAGTCTTAATAAGGTAAGAAGCTCTTTGTTCTGTTCCATAAAAATAGAGACTATGGACATAGTGCCCACCTCCCGCTTGATGATAAGGTCAGGGTGATCGAGGCATTCTATGATGGTCATCTGGTGCTGCAGAGCCAGTTTTGGATCCTGCTGCACCACATAGGTGAGAGCCTTCAGGCCTAGAGCAACATTGGATAAAAGTCAGGAATTTTGATTCATATAAAACAACTATCTATTTAAATTGTTGTTGTTTTCTAAGCTCTTACCTAAATACTTCAGGTTTATCTTCCGTGACAAAACAAAGTTCCCAATGCATTTTGCAGCTTTTTCCAAAAGGTCGGATGTGGGATGAATTGTGTAAATACATTTTACACACTCATACAGAATTGCTGGAAACAAAGGGATACATGGGTAAGCAGCTGAGGGATCAGAATCAAATTGCTTATATCAGCTAGACAGCAATTAAGAAGCAAAAGCACCATATGTGATATTGTGGTTCATCTCTGCTCTTCGCAAAGACTCATCAAGGACTTCATACATCATCTCACTTGTGCTGAGAACACAGAGGAGACACACACTCAGCCTACAGGAAACTTTACAGACACTAAGTTCATCCGAGGATGGCGTGAGAAACTTTTACCTCTGATCATTTTTCCCGAGCAAGGACAGTATTCTGAGGAGTTGCATTTGAACCCATGGAGAAGGAACACTGTGATAGTTAAATTCCATGGGAAGCTTTCCTCCCACCACCTGTTTCAGTATGGTGACAAAACTTGACGTCAGGTCCTTGTAAGCATCTGGATTCTCCTGTAATAACAAAAACATGTGAGCCGGGAATCCTACCTTGAAATTCATCAACCTACATCCATGGTCCACATCAAAAACTTACCTGGATCAGCTGGAAGTAGATGTGCAGAGAGGCTGACATCACACCGGGGTCCTTGTCACACAGAGCTTTTCTAAACTTGTTGTGGATGTGTTGAACTTGATTTGGCGCAATCAGGTAGAACTTGTACAGAGCCAGGACGGCTTTTCGGCGAATTATTTCTCTGCAAGATTTTCAAAGACAAAATACTCAGAAATCATATTTATTCTTCATGTTCCGCTTAACATTTTGGAGAAGGCAACTGATCTAAAGAGGGAAAAGAGCATTTCTTACTTGGGGTGATTAAGCTTTTCCTCCACCAAAGGGAGGATTGCAGGTATCATATCTTTGGGGAACATCTGGCTGACAACAGTGAGAGCCATGCACACTTCAAGAAGGTTTGTGCTCTGAAGATCCTGCAAACACAAAATATGATCAAGTTTCACCTGACCGGCATTGTCAGGCCTTATCACAACAACAGTTCACTATAAAAACAGCTGGATCAAAGAAGCCGAAATGTAAATGCTTCCAAAATGTTCATCGGGACTAAACATCTAATACAAAAGCATCTGCATCCGATAAAAATGACTCATGAGGTAAAACATGACACTCACCTTCAACACTGTATTCACCAGGAGAAGAAGAAGCTCGTGGCTTTCATTCAGAAACAAGGAAACAGCAAGGTAACCTGAAAAATCACAGACAACTTAAATTTTCCAATAATAAACAACAAATCCATGTATTGTAGACGAATCTGTACTGTTTCGAATGGACTTGACAAATTCCCTGAACACATGTTCTAAAAATTGAAGTTCTTTTGCTTTAATCTTTAAGAAACTATGCTGGTTTTCATGGAATGTTCTATGCATATTTCTTAAGACCTTATTCCGATTTATTCATATGAGGCCCAATTAATATTGAGTCTAATAAAATCCCTCCTGGAGAACTAATGCTTGGTATCAGCTCAGTAATATTGATATGATTAGAATTACAACCTCACTGATCATGAATGCACAAGAACTTCGTATCAATACTTGAAAGAAATGCGAAAAGGTAAGGAAAATGAGCCAACCACACACCAACTCTCTTCTCCAAAGCATTGCCTTGTTGAGCCAGTTTGATAGCATGAATATAGCTGAAGGAAGCCTCGTAGCCCAGCATCTCGCAGTAGATTGTTCTCACCATAAGCTCCTTCATCTGTCTCTTAATCAGATTTGACAAAAAGAAAGAAAAGCGATCAGCTATAAAGTCATGGTGTTTTCAGCTGGAAAAAAAACAAGAGCAAAACCAGAGAAACAGTACCATGGTTGTGTTGGGGGAGGACACCTGTTCTTTGATGGATGACAGCTCACGTTGAATAAGTTTCTCCTCCTCCTGATGGAAAGAAAATGTGAGGAAAGTATAACCAATTTTATCTTAAATCACACATTTCTTTCTGGTCCATTTGATCAATTGCATGTTAACCTGAGAACATTCTGGATAACGAAAATCTGCTGATAACATGTTGATAAGTTGATAATAAATTATAATCTCTAAATATGAAATGCTTTTAGTTTATTTGATAAAAATGTGAGTTATGGAAGATAACTAAAAATGTTTCAGATACCTTAAGATATTTTTGTACTCTAACGTATAGAAACATCCATTTAATGGTCAAGGTCCATCAACGTTGGAAATAAAAGTTTTATTAACGATGTACCCATAGATTTTTTTTAAACTGAGCTCAGCACAAGCACTTAAACATCGGTTTAAGAACAGATCTCTGGGGGGGAAAGTCCCGACATAAAATGAGCTAAATTTACGCACTTGGTAAACAAATAACAACGCTTGTATTCGGGGCTGTTTGTAAATCACCTTATGATTTGTTCTATATTCGGCTCACAGAAAGTGGGCTGCGTGCAACCCCACCTTCTCTGAGTTAGCCCAGGAAGCTTAGCAAGCTAAAGTCACAACCAATTACGAGGTTTCCATTTGTTTTGATAGTTGGAAAAGACATACGCACATGTTTGGACGTCAGTTCAGTAATTCCTCTTATTAGGTTTCCTAGTTTAGAGTTGGAAGACAGTCTTGCTGACCCAGGCTGGGTATCAAAAGAGAGGAGGCTCGGCAGAGCTGTCAGCGTCTTCTCCACAACATCGCTCATTTCAGCAGCAAAAGGGGCACTTAACAGCTGGATTTTCTCTTTTCAAATGCAATCATTAGACCACCTATCCATCTCAAGAAAATTCTCTCCCAAATGTACCATTTAAACTATTACAAAGGCTACATTAAGTAAAATACAACATCACAGGTCGGCCATTATTTTGAATCAACAGACTGACCAAAGCGTTTTGATGATGTCATTTCCGTCTTTGTTCAAAAAACTTTATTAACAACTTTCTAAAACGTTGTCAGGGCTGTCGCGTATTTCGATAAGATATTACTATGAATTTATTTTAAAAAAGAACACCAGAGGCAGTTGTGATAATCAAAATTCATTTTATTATGTTTATAGTATTTTGATTAACAGTCCCTTGTGCATCTGTACATTGAACTACAGTGGAATAATAACAACAAATATTAAATTACAGTCACAGGCAAAAGTACATTCTGATATTTTTCGTATGTGACTAGTCAGAATGCTAATGTGGGATCCCGATTTAAGCAGTTCAATAAACTGAATTTACTCAACTCAAGAGGCTTTAACAGCTGGAAGCAAACGTGACCGATAATCCATATTTTACGATGACCAGAGTAAAATATAAACACCATAATGGTCCGCCTGTAATTGTGTTTTCTTCGCCTTATTATAATTGTGCAATGTCAGTTAAGAAATTAAAACTACTCTTGGGTTCAGGGGGGCATGCAACCTATTTTGACCCATCTTTGATTCCCTCTAAATTCATAGGTAATTTAAAAGCATTTTAAGCCAGTGCCTCTTCATGTCCAAATTGTATATAGGATTATGTTCAGACTGACTAATACTTTCTACAAGCTCTTCTTTGCTATCATCCTCATAGACAGACAACTCTCATTCTCAGTCTAATTAGTCTGTTTTCTGTAGTTATTTATTTGTTTTGCTCTTTGTATTTTCCATTATGACATGGGGAAAAAACACAAATATGTAAATATTGTTCTTTAAATGGCTGCAGCACGTTACATCACTTTATTGTGGCACTTCTACCCTAGGCCAATGCAAGTTACTACCACTGATATTTTCTGCAATATAATTTTAAACATCATAAATTGTAACCACAAGTATTTGCACTGTGCCCTTTTCTTTCAGTCATACTGTAATACACGTGTGCCATTTGGTTTAATTATTCTTGGAAATATGTAGATCTACCCTGACCAGGAGACAGGACTATATACAATGCTATTGATATGTCCTGGTACAACCAGAACTGAGTCATCTATCTGTCTATATCTGTGATTGTACTCTAGCAAACAGAAACATCAGTGTCCCTTCAGCAGGTCTGTCTACTAATAAATCCTCTGTGTCTTGATGATTAGGCCCAAATCTGAGAAAAAAAGAAAAACAAAAGCACTTATTATCAATGCATTACTGAAGTTTGCAAAGATGTCAGTTCTGCCAGTTATAGCAAAAATCTCATACCCGAAGAGTGTGGTCCCAGGACCCTGTGCAGAAGGCGGTTCCATCAGGGGAGACACGCAGTGTGCTGACACGGTTCTCATGTCCAAACAGAATAGAGACTCGTGTTCCTTTCAGCACATCCCAAACATTTATGGTGTAGTCATTGTAGCCACCAAATAGTAGCCGGCCTAGGGGGAAACAAATCTTTGTTAAAGCTTGGGAGATTAATTTTCATTAAATTTCATTTTTAAAATATCGATGATGAGAATATTTTTTTAAATGTTTACCACTTAGGGAGAAATCAACACTGGAGACCCCAAATATGATGCTCTCTTTGGAATAAATAGCCACTTCTCTGTCTGCCCTCAAGTCATACAGGCGGCACTTTAACACAAGTGAGGGATTTTCTAGATTAATTTACATACAATTGAGAATGTTTCACGCTGCATCAAAATGCTATGATACAGTTAAGAAAGTTTGCATACGTACTGTAGCGTCATCAGAACCAGAAGCAAAAGCATCTCCACTGGGGTAGTACCTATGGAGGAAAAAACACTGTATCAAACGTTCTCTCATACACACATACGTACATAGAGAGTTTTCAAAAAATCAACTGAACATAAAATCCACACATAATGCTACATTTAGATCAGAAAAAAAAAACAAAACAGTGACTTACCGCACACTGTTTATGTCGGACTCGTGAGTTTCGAAGGACTGAATGCACTGGCCTGAGCGCATGTCCCACACATTAGCCTTCTTATCACAGCCCTGCACCGACAATCAAGCAAAACAGGAGAAAATATTTAAATCTGAAAGATACTGAATAAAGCCACAACGGAGAGTTTCCTCACCCCTGAAACAAATGTGTTTCCAGTCTCGGATGGGGCCAAATCCAGACAGAGTACATCTGCTGCATGTCCATGAAAACTCTGCAACAGCTGCCCACTTTCAACATCCCATAATGCACATGTTCCATCACCGCTGGATGTCAGGATCTTTAACCATAAGAGGGGAAATAATGACTACTGTCAAGTTTTAAAGAATGGTAATACATTTTACATGTGACTAGAAATGGCTCAAACATCATGTGACCAGGAGTAATGCGGCTGTAAATTATTAACAAAGTCAAATGGCTTCTGCCAAAGGAGCGTGGCGAGCAGTGATTTCTGATTAATAAAAACTCTGGAGAAAAGGTCTGCTGCAGTGGTCAGCATTCTCACAAAACATATCCTGTATACGGTACTTGCTGGATACTTCAAGGTGGATAAGTTAGTTTTGTGTTTGGGTGTAAATGTGTTTTTGGTGTTCTCACCTGCATGTCTGAGTTGGTAAAGCTGCAAGCAGACAGATAATTTGTGTGCATGGCCACTGACTTCTTCTTCGCAGCTAGGTTTTCGTTCTTGTCCAAGGAAAGAGGATACACCGAGCATTTGTTGTCCAGGCCGCTGCGACAGAAAATGAACCCAGCTTAGAAAAAAATAAAAAAGAGCTAGATCACACACATATTTTGAGCAGCATGGGTGGAAACCTACTCACCCACAAGCGACAGCGCAGCCAGATGGAGCGTAGGCGCAGGCCATCACCCAGGTGCAGGGCATTGTCACAGCATGCTCCTAAAAAAACATCAAAACACAAAGCAGCGTGAGGCTGACCACCAGAGGGAGAATTCATTAGTCCTAATGAAAACAGAACTGGACGCTTCTGGACAGTGGATCAACGATATATTAAGATTAGTCTAAAGCAGGTCAGTACAACTTAGAAAGTAAATGTTTTGGGGGGAACAGTGAGGGCAGTGTTAAATCGTAGCTGTCAAATCTGGAGTACAAAGGCCCCCCAGCATCCACTGTCATCATTTTTTATATGTTCATGTACAGTGTTAAATCCTCAAATAGCTTAAATAATTGGAAGACATCAAAGCTAATGGGCGCATGAGGATTGGATGGAAAAATATCGGCAAGGGAAAAAAAGACTCTTTGACTGAGAGAGACTAGAAGTAAGTGCATGAAGGCACTGAGTGTGTTTTCAAGTGTTTACAGAGATTTTCCATCTGTTTGTGGTAAGTAAAGTCTATTTTTAGTTTTCATTTGGATGTGTGGTTTTTTTGGCTCCTGATTTGGTCCAGGTCCTTTCTAATCCCTCCGTTTTTGTTTTGAGCTCCGTAACAGCAGTTTCCTTTTTCTTATCTGTGTCGCTGTTAGATTGGCTTAATTAAGTTGGTATGTTGTTTGTGGCTTCCCTGTCTTACATCAAAACACCTTGATGTGGAAGTAAATAAATTACCTTGTTGGTGGTGAAAGCGTCCCACACAATGACTTTTCCATCCTGCATACAGAGATTAAGCAATTAGAGAATATTGAAAATGTTCGTCCATCCACAAACTGACTCTACAGTGGCCTGAAAACAAGACAGTCAAAGACTTAAAAGTTTAGCAGGAGCATGCAGCTTGTGACCTGTGAGGAGCTGACGATTCTTCTCTTGTCTTTGCACCAGTCCATGCACAGCACTTTGTTTCCGTGTCCTTTCAGAGTTCTGCGAGTCTTCATGACAAACTGACCCAGTCCTTCCACTTTCTCTGCCACCTGATGCACTGTGCACAAACACACAAACACACTCTCATAAAACACAACGTTAACGCTTCTCCTGTCCACCCATGACTAATATTACTGGCAGCCATAAGGATTAAACTACAATAAATCACCGCTAAATCAAATTATTCTAAGATTAATCTTCTGACACAAAAACACACATTAAAAAACACCCTTTAGGCATTTTTATTGAGGAACTTACAAGTCCCTGTATACCGATATAAGACATCTCGAATCGACCACTACAGAGACGATGGGATGGTAGCAGGTGGCTACAAAATGGGGGGGCCAACAAACAGCCTGTTCCACATTCGTAACATCCGGCCGATCGGATCAATAATCTGGATGGACTTTCTCCAGTCCGGCTATCTGTACCATACTCGACCCCCTTAGGAAAAAACCTGAGGTTACAACTAGACATTTTGATCCGTGTGCCCCCGCGGTGGTGCGGACGCAGATGGGAGTCGCGGCCTCTCCATTTTCTGCACTCACGCTCGACATCGTGCAGCTTCGCTCTCTCCTCCTCCAGCTTGGACTTCAGCGTGTCCGACTCCGTCTTGAGGTGGGCCAGAGTCTCGTTCAGCTGTACCTCCTGTGTCGCCATGTCAGGGAGTGGAGGGGATCTCATATATTTCCTTTGTGGAGGAGGCGATCGGCGGCGGAGAGGCGAGCGGCGGCGCGAACAGCTGATGCTGCTGTCATGACGTCAGAGGGAGAAGATGCTCCTCCAGGGGCCGGGGGAGGAGACTCCCGGTGCCTG
>CAJRST010022223.1:7194108-7301208 GCA_907169785.1 Menidia menidia | reverse complement strand
AAAACAAACATATATTCTAGCCTTCTTAGAAAAAAAGAAAGAAAGAAAAGGGTAGACGCTCACATACAATCAAATTATTAAATACTTTAATAAAATTTTAAGAATCATACACCTGATGGAGTCATATGAGATAAATGTAATAAACAGTCCAAAAAAGGTTCCTTGATTATTATTTGCATCGTTAGATTTTCAAATACTTCATATATTTTACCTTCTGTTTTAGTCATATTAAATATACACATACAATAAACATTTCCGCTTGACAAAGCAGCTTTGAAACCACATATATTGTTGATCGTTAATAACATTCAGTTGTTTTTCATCAGTAATCAAAACAGTAAAAATTGACCAAACTTAAAACATATAATAACCTCCTGAGACCCTGTGTCCTCATAAGAGGACGTTGCATTTTTGTCTCTCTTTACCATGATACTTCTTTTTTTCTTTCAGCTTTGACCTCTTGACCCCATAGCAGATGCTATCAGACACTGTTTGAAATCTAAAGTAAAATGGTTTTATACATTTCCATCCAATCATGTTCTTATTGTGTAATAGAAAAACTGTAAATGAGTCAATGGGACTGTCAGAACAAAATTGTAAAAACATTTAATTAAATATGTATCTCATATATCTTTAAAAAAAAAGCTAAAATGCATGCCAAATAAAAGCTCGGGTCTCAGGAGGATAATTACACAAACAAATAAATGACTATTCTAAACTTTAAATAATTGGTTGAAAAATAATGAATGGACTTATTCTTTTACAAAGTATTGGGAAGAAAAAAAAACATGAATTCATATAACCTAGGTTTAGTGGTAAGACTTGTGGTACATTGCTTATAACTTTTTCTCTGCTCCAGAACTTCAAGTATGTGCGGGATATTTTCTGTTGAAAGGGTTCTTTAGAGCAGCAGATGTGGGTAAAAGCGGGCAGAGTACAGGTGATCCATAGAGGTCAAGGGCCGGCGGTGTCAGATCCTGGTCAGGAAGTCCAGATGGAGGCTGCTCGGGACCTGCAGCAGCTCCAGAGCCTGTGGGGACGGGCTGAAGGGAAACGTGACCTGGAAACGATAATCTGAGTCCAGCATCAGCTGCGTAGACCCTTCACGATCTTGAAGTAATGACTACAACAGAGGAGAATTTGAGTCAGCTGTAAATATAGTAGATTTTTCATTGTGACGTCTGAACAAACAGTGCCGCCGCTCACCTGAACTTGGCGGACAAATGATGAAGGCACTCTTTTCTCAAAGTCATCTATAGGTGTGTAGGAGTTTAAAATCTTCACAATCTAAAAATGTGAATTTGAGATTTGTTTGTTAGTGCAAACAAGAGATTTCCGCCTTCTTTCAAAAGCCTGTGGACCATAAGTTTCTGAATAAAGTACCTGAACAGGGTTGAGTTCGGTGCATTTTTCGGCCACCTCTTTGGCGTCGTCGTCAGTTAACTTGTTGACTTGCAGCAGCCAGGCCGCCTGAGCCAGCGGCCTCAGAGTATCGATGGCATTGGAGCTCTGAAGTTCCTTCTCTTTCAGCCACTCCTCCAGGTAACTGATGTTACATCTAAAAGAAGAGGACAGCTGTAAAACCGAGCTCTTTCTCGGCTTTTGTTCGGATATCAGCAACACCAACCTGATCTGCATTCCTTTCCTGCAGGAGCACATGTCTTTTCGGAGCAGGATGTGGTTGAAGGTGGTGGCGCCCACGACAAAAAACAGCTGCTTGATGGCCTGTTTGATGAGGCCCTGGTCCATGGCGTGATGGCTCATGGTGGAGTGGAAGACGGAGAAGCGCTGGAGGATGGAGGAGATGGTGTATGCCTCTGAGTCCTCATAGGTGCTGTTGGAGCGCTTCCTGAGGCCCGTTGGTTTCATGCTGGAAATCCCCTGTAAACTCTCGTGCTCCAGCATACCAGGTACTGAGAATGAACACACAGAGGCATATGTTAGCTTCCTCGCAGAGGTTAGCCCACTTTCAGATTAGCACCCCATTAGCAAAATACCAATGGCTGGAGTAAGGCTTTTCTGCATGACTGTGATGAACTGATGGTAGATGTGAATGGCCAGGTCACTGAGGATCTGTCTGTGCTCCGACAAGTCAAAGTTCTGGAGGCAGTTCTTTTTCTGACGAGGAGTACTTTGTTTCAGGAAATCCTGATGGAAATGGGATACAAAAAACAGGGTGGAAAAAAAAACGCACTAATGACAGACAAAGAAAAAAAACAACTCTCAGCATAGTCCCATATAAGGAAAAAACGTTTTACTTCTTCCCCACTGTACTGCTTCAGACAGTTGAGCAACTGGTGTGTGTTTGAGAGCCAGAAGGACAGCAACTCCAGGTCTTTGTGGTGACTCTGAAACAGAAACACGTCACTGGAATACAATTCAGAGTGCACTGGAGAGTGGCACAGTTTTTAGTTTGTTCAAATTTTTTTTAAGGAGAAATCATTTAGTGCAACAATAAATAACCATTGATTGTCAGCTGACTGTATACAATTCAAGTTTTGTACAGTGAACTGTAACCTAAATAAACCGTTCACTCCTTCATCACTCTGAGAATGAACCTCACCACGATGACCCTTTTAACAGCACTAATGATGGCGTTCATGAGAGACTTGAGCTTGGCCCCGTCATTCAGGTAATCAGCGTGGCGAACGCACATGAAGAGGATGTAAGCTGGCAGGCTGGGGATCATGTTGACCACCACACCTTTAGGTTTCAGATCTGGGGACCAAATTAAGCACATTCCAAAGTGGCTATCAATTCATCTTCTTATAACAGATGCATTTAGTTTCTATAGCTCAACTTTTCTGGGAGTGAAAGGTAATGTGAATGGGAAATCAATTCTTTAAAAATGGATTAAAAAAGCAGTGCTTCACAGCAGTACCCAGAATGATGTTTTGAATGAGTCTGGCTTCATCGTCTTTCCTGTATTCCAACATGCCGAGGTATTCTTTGGGGATTGGAGATGAGGTGTTTTGTTTTGCTGTCAGAAACGAGACAACCGATGAAAATGGTTGAAAGTACACTCATTTGATGTTAAAGGTGTTTTTTTAGTGGTTACATCTCTACCTCTCTGGGATGTTTCAATGCTCATGATTTGGCTCTGAAGTTTCTTTATCAATCTGTCTCTCTGGTCGAGCAGCTCCTCAAAGTCCTGGGATGAAACGGTAGTTTTACAGTCTCTCACATAGCCATTGTCACACACACAGTGCTGCTCCACCCGTCACGCACACAACACACCATGTTCTCAGCAGTTAAGCGTGACGTCTCCTCCCTCAGTTTCCTCCTCGCTTCCCCCTCCATCAGCTGCTGTCTCTTCAGGTGATCGTTTTCTTCCTCCAGCTCCTCCACTCTAGCTTGAAGCTCGCCCTTTGCCTCTTCAAGCTCTGTGGCTTTCTCCTCAAAACAGCTAAAAAACAGGAAAATCAGGATGATTCAACAAAGACCCCCTCGCGTTTGGTCAGGAGACAGAGGAGTGGTTTACCGGCGTTGTGCGCTCTCTTCTGTAACCCTCCTCTGATGAGTGCTTGTGAGCTCCTTGTTTTTCTCTTTGAGATGGCACGAGAAAAACCAACAGAATAGCAGTTAAAATAACAAAATGTAAAACATCTTAAAATTGATATTCTTGGACTGATAAATCTGAATACCCGCTAACTCTCTCTCCTGCTTGTTGACATAAGCCTCCAGCTCCTGCTTTTGCCTTTGCAGCTCAGAAACCTGCAGCCTGAGCTCTGGAATGACCTGTGGGCCACATCCCAGCACAAAGCTTCGTGAATCCCCTGTTCTCAAGATGTAAGGTGGAACAGAGAATGCAGGAACACACCGAGTTCTCACTGCTGAGCCTAGACACCTCCTGGCGGATGTTTTCGTTGACATTACTCTTCTCCTGGAACAGGTTTTGCAGCTTGCTGTTCTCGTTTTGAAGGTGGTCCACTCTCAGCCTCAAGCCCTCCACCTGAGTCTCGTAGCTCTCCCTCTGCTCCCTCTGGTGGTTCTCCAGAATCCTGGAAATGAACATGAAATCAGTAAACCTCACCCAAACACAAACTACAAAAAAGTTACCAGTGAAAATGAAGACCTTGTAGCTTTCTGAAGGCCCTCAAAGGCAGCCAGCAAATCGCCCAGTTCATAAATCTTCTCAGAATCATCTGGAGTTATGCTTTTAACAGATAAGACATGTAAGATGAAATGCTTAAAGGAGGTAATGTGACAAAAGCCAACACTGAAATTGCAGGTTACCCCAGAAGAACTTCCTCTTCAACAACATCTCCAAGAAGCCTTCTGATAATGTCCGTCATTCTATCTGCAGAAGAACGCTCACAGATCACTTCCAAAAAGACTTTATACAGGTACGGTGAATTCTTTGTTAAACCTGAGATGAGAACTTTGTACCTCTCGCTTGTTCAGACTGTTCTTTCATCTTTCGGTCCATGTTATTCTTCTCGTTTTGAAGGTTGTTCAGATCTCTGCGCAGCTCTGGGATGACTTTGACGTGCTTGGTGAGCTGAACGAGCTGCTCCTGCAGGTCAGAGTTCACCAGCGCCCCTTCCTCTATCTTCCTCTGCAGACTCACTCTCTCCTCTTTCAACCGTTTGATCTCTTCTTTCAGGGCCTCCACCTCACAATCGTGGTCCTCTCTCTGGATTTCCATGTTGTTCTCTGCAATCCTGCGAGAAGACGACTCATCAACCATCAGCAGCCAGGAGATGACGATGTCTCGAGCACATTGGGATGACTTACTTTCTAAGCCTTGCCTCGCTTTCCTTCTCTTCCAAAAGATAGCTTTTTACTTGATCAAAATTCTCTGTAAGAATTTGAAGACACATTTAAAAGTTGGCATACAAAAAAAAGGATCTCAATTCATTCAGAAGATAGTCAACTTTATTTTCTGGTGAATGTGGTTAATATTCTGTCATTTCCATTTTTAAATGACCACTATCACATCAATAATGGCATCTAGTCCCCATCAGGATTAGAGCAAAGAAATAAAAGAAATCCTACAGGTTTCATAAAAAAGATATACAAAAAAACTTGACTCTTCTTACCTTTGGCCTTTTTCATGGATGTTTCTAGGACTTTCTCCAGGTTCTGCTTTTCCAGCTTTGCTGCTTGTATCTCCTTCTGAAGCTGAGCTATTGTCTTTTGTCAAGACGAGATATAAACTAGATTAATTCAAAGAATCTTATTCATAAGAAAACAGCAAGCTATGACTGTTTGGAAACTTTTAGCATTGATTCGCAGACTGACCAAACCAGCGTCTTCTCTGGCTTTTCTCTCGCTTGCCTCCAACGACGCTTTCAGGTTGGTGGATTTTTCCATCTGTGCCTCTAGGCCCTGAAGTCTTTCCTGGGTTTGAGAATGGGAGTTGGCCAGGCTGGTCAGTCTTTCCATCAATCCTCGGTTCTCCTTGTTCTGTAGAGAGACGCGTGTTCAGTTGTGTCAGGGGGATACAGTCCTAGCCTGAAACAGCCATGGAAGCGTCCACACCTGCTCTTCGATCTTCTTTCTGAGCTGCTGCACCCTGTAGGAAAGCTGGACGTTGAGTACCAGCCGACGCATGGTCTGAAACCGCCGGCGTGCCAGCCACGCTCTGGCGTACTTCTGCAACACCAGAGCTTTGTGCTCTTCGACCATCTGGCATGTATAAAAAAACATCACCACAATGACAAATAAGAAGAAATACAAACACGATCAGTCGATTTGGCCTCAATACGAACCTTCCTGTACCACTTCCGCGCCATCCAGCCTCGGGTGAAAGCCTGGATGGTCAGGGAGGCCAGGCGGACCGTCAGGTAGATCTGCCTCATGCGGTATCCTCTCCAGTATCTCTGGACCACCACTGCTGCCCAGCCCTGCTTGAGCGCCGCAGCAGTCACTGTTTTGCTGGAAGTTAACCAAAATGTGTTTTTAACTTTAACAGGATCCTTTCAGAGGACGGCGGCCAAAGCTGAGCTGTACAGTAACTGAATGGCTCTTACCGGACTGTCCTCTGTCCTCTTATGTATTGTTGCAGCACAATGACGGCCTCTCTCATTCTCAGATACTTCCTCCTCTGGCTCCACCCACGGACACGCTTCTGGATGGTCACACAGGCCCCTCGAAGTCGATCCAGCCGCAGCTTCTCCAAATAAGCTACCTGGCCGGCTCGGAAGAAGATCTTTGTGCGGCCAAACTTGTACTGGTTTGAGTCCTGGGGAGGGGGGCAAAGTGATGTCCATGTGTGAGGACATGCAGTGCCCGATAATGCTCATGCAACCGGTTGTATGTCTGTAACCTGGATGAGCCTCTGCAGCACATCTTTGCAGGTTTGTTTCTTGTCCCTGAGGTCTGCCTCCAGATGGGACATCAGGACACTGTATCGGCTGTAGAACTCAATATACGTCCATCTGAGAACACAAGCCGTGAAAGAAGAAACACTTTCGGATTGCGTTGTTAATAGTTTGGCACCTATGTGGACACAACTAAAGTCACCTGGAGGGGTAGCTTTGAGCGCTGATACGGATGGTTTCAAGGACGCCGCAGGCTCGCAGCTGCTGCACTACTCTCCTGGAGTCGTATCTTAAAATGCAAGCACACACTCACTCAAACCAAAGACAAACACTAGCAAATGCTTTGCTCACCAAGGGGGTACTTATGTGAATCAAAAATGCATGAGCACTCACTCAAATGGGAGCTTTTCCTCATTGGGCTTGATGCAGCGCACGTAGTGAGGGGTGGTGGCGTTCAGCGTCTCCATCAGCAACGACAGCGAGCTGCGGAACTGCAGGAAACAGCAGGAGCTCGTGAGGAGGGGGAACTGATACCAACTGGGTTTGACTCTACACACACACTACAGCCGTATACAGCCAGCAGAGGGGCAGCGTCAACATTCCCACCTTATCTCCCACTGATGTTCTCAGCTGTTTGTTGGCTGGTTTCAGTGAAGGCCGGGCAGGCTTCACTCTGACGCCATTACTGGCTGCAGGGTGTTGCTCCTCCTCTTGGAAAAAGTTGGCCAGAAATGAAAACTGATAACAGTTACGAAGAGAAGAACTACATTACATTGGAACAGCTCTCATCATGCAGAAGTTAAGTTTAATTTTGTGCTGAGAAAAAAACCCGTCACCTTGCTGGCTCTCATCGTGTCCACCAGCTCTTCATAGAGAGCATCCCGGTTCTTATCCAGGAAACCTCTGCACTGATATTCCACCTGCTCAGGAAGACGGAAAAACCTGGCTTGGTCAGGAGTAACAACAGGACTGATTTGTGTCTTACATTATGTGGACAATGTGTCACTGGACTGCACCTTGTCTGCAAAGTGTTGAATGACAAATGCCTCATTGGATAACCTGGGCTTCTCAAACAAAGGACTGGCACCTATGTAGCTGTACAGCTTCTGGAGCCAGCTCTGGTCTGTGCCTTGAGGAAACTGGGAGGACATAAAATTGTTTGACATGCAGTTAGTTTTAAGCACAAATTAGGTCAAACGGATCTGAATAATTGAAAATGTCCAAATCTTACTAAACATTCTTCATCAAGCAAGTCAAGGATCCCCATCTTTGCCTCAATCAGGTCAATAACGGGCTGATTGTCGTAGAAATCAATCAGTGTCCACGGGATGTCCTCCTTCATGTACTCCTCTTGCTCCAGCTTGAACACATGCTGGTAAAAGGCACGACATATAAGCCTCTTGAGTTGAACAAGTGGTGCTTTCAGAGCGCAGGAAGGATCCCAGACGATGGTGCTACGTACCAGGTTAAACTGCTGCTGGAGCTTTTCGTTTGCATAGTTAATACAAAACTGCTCAAAGCTGTTGATGTCAAATGTTTCAAATCTGAGGACAGCAGAACACATGATC
The DNA here is from genome assembly GCA_907169785.1 of Menidia menidia. Lineage (NCBI taxonomy): Eukaryota > Metazoa > Chordata > Actinopteri > Atheriniformes > Atherinopsidae > Menidia > Menidia menidia. The sequence continues at coordinate 7,293,374 of CAJRST010022223.1, read as the reverse complement.
ATGGAGAGAGATGGGGGGGGGGGGGACAGGCAGAGGACAGAAAACAGACTCTATTTGCATTACCCGTAAATGTCCAGAACTCCGATGAAAGCGTGTTGCTTTCCAGGAATCTGCAGCGCTGTGTTGATCCTGTTAATAATGCAGTCAAACAGATGGGCATAGATCTGCTTAGCTAAGGCATCCCTGGCGGTCACCGCTCGCTCCTTGGACACCGGCTTCACAACCGTTTCTGCCACCAGAACGATCCTGCGGTTACTCAGCCAGCGCACCAGCTGCTCAGCACTTACGCCCAACAGGTCACAGAAGACGGGCAGGTGGGGGTCGCTGGGCTGGAGAATACATCAGTTTAGATGTGTGTTAGGGTCTATGAAAAGACCTGCACATCTTTATGAATCACTCACAGGAACTGATGACCTATCGTCCCCCAGCCTCTTAATTTCGACATTTCCCAAATGGAGAATCGCCGCCAGAACTTTGAACACGTCAGATTGAAAGTCCTCCTTCAGCCCTGGAGAGTAACAAAGAGTGAGGCTGAAACTAAAGTTCCATTAAAAGGCAGATGCAGTGTGACGGCTGGTCTTTACCCAGCAGGGAGAAGGTCTGCCGAGTCTCTTCCATGTCCCTCCTGTCATCCACACCTTCGATGGTTATGGCACCCCCCATGCAGGTGTACCTGAATTCATCTGCACTCACTGCAAATGAAAAACATATTCTATGCACTTCAAACCCAGAACACACATGGCTGCAAAAACTACAGCACATAAGCTACAAATACAACAAACCAACGACTGAATACCAGCAGTTTGCTCTGGCTGATGATGGGACACAGGTGTGCTTATACTTCCTCCTACATTCTGCTGTTTGACATGTTGGAAGCTAATTGGGGGCAAAGCCGGCAAACCAGTGGAAGCAGTTAGGTTAAACACTCACACAGTCTGAGGTCCTTGAACTCGGGTGTGTCTGCACAGGAACACATCTGGTAGAATATGTGGTAATTGCGCTCATTGTCTGACTAAAAAGAAAACAGAAAAATAACAAAATCATTACTGTGAAAAGATGAGACCAAAATGAGGATATACACTAAAAAAGGAAGCCCTTCTGTTGAACCACCTGAAAAACCACCCTGGATTTCTCTAAGAGGTAGGTCCTCATGTTGGCTCCCATGATGCGGTACCTCCTGTCAAAGCTAATCTCTGTATATTTTCCAAAGCGGCTGCTGTTGTCATTCCGAGTGGTTTTTGCATTTCCTATTGCCTGAGAGAAAAATGAAAGCCAGTTTTGTCGCCTAATATGACAGTAAGTACTGAAATATAGCATAGAGAAAGGTCCTACTTCTGTCATTTCTGTAGTCAGATAAGACCACATGTAAGTGATGCCTTACTTTGTGAGTAATTCTCTTAATACATAAAAATATATAGATGTCATACCTCTGTAATTGGATTGGATGCCAGCACTTTGTCCTCTACTCGAGTTTTACTTCCAGATTTGCTCACAACAGCGAAGTACCTCATAGCGTACCGAGCAGAGACCGTTTTGCCGGCCCCAGATTCCCCACTGACAATGATGGACTGGTTCTTGTGGTTTCTGAGAAGAAAAAAAAAAGTGATAGAGTCACTATAATGACTCTTTAGGGTATTTTCTGTGCCTCTGAGGTTTCATTACCTGGCCATCTGTTTGTACGCCTCCTCTGCCACTGCAAATATATGAGGGTCCATGTCTCCCATGTTCTGGCCCGAGTAGGCGTGAATGATTGCATCTCCATAAATATGGAGCTGTTTATAAGGATTTACAGCCACCAGAATGATACCTGAAAATGAGGAAACGGCACAGATTGAGCCAACGGCACAGTCGTTAACGGCCCAGGGAATCAAATATACTTTGACACAGGTCATGGCCTACCACAGTAGGTGTAGATGATTCTGGACTCCACAAATCGCACTTTGAGATTGTGCAGAACGGCAGGCTCATGCAGGTAGCTGAGAGCCGTCAGGTCGTTCTCCCCCACCAAGATGTCTGGGTTTCGAAGAGGAGGCAGCTGAGGTTTGGATGGATCGACAGGGTACACGTACTCCTAAGAGAAAGGTCAGGTGTGTGCTCACTATTCCCATGATCATTCACTCATCTCAGAAACGTGTGAAGGTTTTTCATCGTTTCACTTACGGTGCCATCTTCCAGAAGAAGCTGAAGAACATTTTCCCCGGGATGGAAATCTTTTGTAATTTCTGCTGATCTCCAAACATGTTCAGCATCTGGTATCCACACTCTGTTAAACTGAGAGGAAATACCTCAAACTTATTAATATGATCAACCTGTAACTTTTTGTCCTGGGGTGTAAGATTAAATAGTAACAGATCATTTTAAAGACTGCATGACTTAAAAAAAGATAGAAAATCATCTCAAGTCCAACCTGGACTTCATCCCGAAAACATGCCAACACTCTGACAAAGTTTCCATATGTCTCTGTAAAATGCTCAAAATAGCGTGGGAGCAACCCACAAACTTGTTTTTAAAAAGAAAGCCCTTCTCTTACCTTCGTGTAGAGCTCCAACAAAGACATATTTGCGCATTATTCTTGTAACTTTGGCTAAAGATACTTTACTGTACACCTGTTGTTGCTTTGTACTTTCTAGGTTAAAAGCAAAGTTACTACCTCTCCACTTCCAAAAACGTATCGAACAAGTTTGACAAGGCTGCCTCTCACTTCCGGGAGAAGCCTTCATAATAATATGCCAGCAGGGACGATTCCATCTTACTCAGACCTCTGGAAATGTTTATGGGATTTTCAGACATCCTTTCATTCGTCTCTTCTCCGATACAACGCTTCACCACACCTTTCGGTATCTTTAACCTTTTGCGAACTCTTACTCTTTGTTACTGCATGATAATCCTGGATAAATAAACGTTATCTTCTTATTTTGACTGGTTGTGAAGGCATTTTCATAAATATGATACAACTTTGCGGAATTTAAAAACATATATTTATAGGAGAGGGACACTGGATAAAACGAACCCCATAATTTTGTTAGAAAATGACAAAGAACAGGATTGGTTCCAATCTAAAAGTTTAATGCTGAACCAGGAAGTAGACGGGTCCCCGCAGGTCTCGTCTCTTCCTGGCTGGCTTGACGAGCACCTGCTGAGCTTCGACTGTCTCCGCCCCCCTGTCTTATGACAGCGTGGGTGTGCTTGTTTTAACAAGGATCCCAACCACAAAGAAACCGGATACAAAATATATTTTTCCATAAGTATTCATTTAACCCGCTGCTGCAAACTGGAAATTACAGAATGGCAATGGCAACATTTTCAACATCACAAACCATTTTGACCCACTCTTGGAATACTGATAAACGAGGAACAACATCAACAGAGCCAAGGAAATACGTTAACGCATTCACTGTAGGCACGACGAATTTTAAGGCAGAAGATTAATCATTGATGAGTTTGAAGGCCCTTTTACCCTGTCAAGCTTTTGCACATAAGATTAGTTAAAGCGTTTTTTTAAATGATGAGATATTCTCAAAGATAAGATGATGTCATGTTTGTCAACCCTATGTATACTCAAGTTTACTATGATGTGCAGATCCTTTTTCAGTGTCACTGCAACATGGAACCATATTTAACTTGTTTACTGAAAGCCTGTCTAAAACTTAGAAACATGTTATCTGATAAATTGAATATGGATTTTTTAAAAGTTACAGATAATTTCACGACATTTTTAACAATTTCAAAAATGGAAGCATCGATCATAATAATCCATTTAAGATCGATTCATAGTTTCCAGAAAGTTAAACATCCCAAATGTCAGGCCCATCAATTCATTTGTGAAACATCACATTTCTTTCCCTGATTTTCACCATTATCCATCTTGGACTTCTGATATATAAGAAGGTCCCAGTATTTACATCAAGTAAACAGCAACAAATGTTTTGCCAGAGATGTGTGAAAAATATTACTTTTAACACTTTTTGTTGCATATTCAGTTCAAACATTTGTAACTCTGGTATGGCACATACAAATACATAGACAAATATAAATATAAATAATCTAATCTGGCTTTATAAAGTCTTGCTGCACTAAATAATGCTTCTTGAATAAACTTTGGTGAAAACGTGTGCTGGTACACACTGCCGTGTATCAGGTTTCATTTAGACACGCGTGAGGAAACCCAGATTGAGGCTGGCAGGAATCTGGAGTGTCTCCAGAGCCACAGAGGAAGGTGTGAATGGGACAGAAACAGAGAAGATCTGCTTGGTGTCCATCATCAGGGTGGATGACTCATCTCTGTCTTTCAAAAGGTTCTATAAAGTAAAAACAGGAAAATGTATACATTACAAAAGCTCGCATAAGCTTGAAAGTAACCTACACAAAGCTCTACTCACTTCAATGGCTGTGATGAACGTGGGTGGCACTCGCTCTTCGAACTCAATGACTGGGGTGTACAAAGTCAGCACTTTAACAATCTGTCAGGGGAAAAAAACTAATCAGAGCGCTGTTGAAAAAGGTGTGCGTGTTCAGACTGCTGGGCCTTCAGTGAGACTGGACCTGTGGCGTGGTGAGGGCAGTGCACATGCTGCAGATTGCTCGGGCGTCGGCCTCAGTGCTTTTCTTGATCTGCAGAAGCTGTGCAGCCTGTACCAGAGGTTCCAGAGTCTCCTTTGCTCCACACTCTGACAGCTCCCTCTCCATCAGCCACTCCTCCAGCTGCCAAACGTTGTACCTGAGGTAAAGAAATGCTGATTAAACCCAGACGTGGTGCTCCCACCCTGTCGTCAGCTGTGTGACAAACAAGTCATGGAAATGTTAGCAACATTTACACAGGGAAAACATTACCAGTACCATTACACGTGTTAACGAGAGTTTTGAGAAAAACTGAATGTTTGGGATAGCTCAGTTTCCCAAATGTTCCTAATTATCATTAAAGGGATAAAAACTTTACCGGACATGTGTTTACAATCATTCCTAAAAGTCCTACTTCTGTTTAAAAGAGACAACTTTTAAGGGGAAATATGTCTTATAAATGTTGATGCAGAATACAGGGAACGAGTTAGAAACAATAGAGGTCTTTGTAGAGCTTGACTTCCAGACATGCGCTTATAAAACTAAGTTCTTGCCAGTTATCCTAAACTGGCAATGGGTATGAGTAAGACCTGTCCTGCTTATTCTCTGCCTTCCTCAATTTCTCCCTGAGCAGGAGAGAGCTGGAACAGAATATAGTTGAATGGTTTGTGCATGCCAAACGTTATTCTTGGTGAATTCAGACCTAATGATGAGGCAGTATTCATTTCCCAGCTGATCAGACTAACTGTTGCGTATGGAAACCATCCTTTGATAATCCAAGAGGCTCAGTAAAGTACAGTATCACCATCATCTGTATTGTCTGGCGGTACCTGATCTGCAGGCCTTTGCTCCAGGAGCACATGTCCTTCCGCAGCAGCAGGTGGTTGAGTGTGACCGCACAGATGAGATAAAACTGCTGCTTGACCACCTGTTTGATGAGATCCAAGTCCACTCCATGCTGGCTCATGGTGGTGTGGAAGTAGCTAAGCCTCTGCAGGAGGACCTCCACAGTCACAGCCTCCTCGGGGAAGCTGGAGCTTCTCTTCCTCAGGCCTGTCGGCTTGGACCCTAAAACTCCCTGAATGGCCTCGTTCTCCAGCATGCTCGCCACTAAACACAATCACCACATGGACAAAGACCTTAAAATGAGAGAGAGGAGGATGATGGTTACTCTGTAGAGCCAGATTAAGTGCTCTCACCTATGAGGGGCTGCAGGGTGTTCTCCATGCATTTGATGAGCTGGCGGTAAATTTGTATTGCCAGGTCACCAAACAGCTGATGATACTCTGACAGTTCAAAATTAGTCAGGCACTGTTCATTTTGCTTTGGAGTGTTATGAGCCATGAACACCTTTAAAACAAAACATTTGACACACATAAAGGCTTACTGTAGGCACATTTAAAGCTGTAAGCATAAGAGTGGCATCAGAACCTGCTCCAGCTCACCTCATCTCCGCTGTACTGCTTTAGACAGTTCATTAACCTGCACGTGTTGGCCAGCCAGAAGGACACCGCTTCAAAATCCTCTTTCCTCTGCAGAGGCAGTGTTAAAAGCTCATCACAAATGAAAGACATCGGCCCGATTATTTCTACAATTCGAGATTTAAAAACTGCACCTTAATGACTCCTTTGATGCAGCTGATGGATGAATTGAGCAGAGCGCTGACTCTCTTGTCGTCATTGGCGTTGTCAGCGTACCGTAGGCACATGAAGATGATGTAGGCCGGGAGCCCCGGGGTGAAGCTGACCGCCACGCCCCGAGGCTTCAGATCTGAGATTTAACGTGTGGCAAAAACATTTGAAGGTGTAAACTCTCTCTTTGCTAAGTTTCTAAACTTTAGTTGTGTGAAAAACATAACAGTCAATCAGCTACACAAAATATGACTCACCGATGACCAGATTCTTGAGCAAGCGGCTCACGTTGGCCTCACTGTACTCCAGCATGCCCTGGTACTCCTTCTCCTTGCGGGTGATGTGCACTGCCCTGACGGGAGTGCACATCACAGAGCTGCTATTTGTTTGCTGAGTGCTTGCTAAACACAGCAACAGTAATTAGATCAATGACATGATTAATGCTCTGATTATGAAAGCAGAAGCAAATCTGTGTGACAGTTCAGCTCTGTCGGGTTACCTTCCAAGTCTTCAACTCTTTTCATATAGAGCTTGAGCTGCTTTTTCAACTTCCGTATGGTATTGTCTTGTTTTTCTTGCAGCTCCATTCGTTCCTGAAATCAAACAAACAAAAAGACAAATGTCAGAACAAGGTAAAAAAACTCAAAAACATTCTGTAGTTTTGTCTTTGTTTTGTGAAATGAAAAAAGGTTTCACAGAATATCCAGATCGAGCAGCAGATACAGTCAATATTTAGTTTTAACAACTAGAGCAGACCTACCAGGTTCTCATTGGTGAGTCGCGTGATCTCATGCTTCAGACTCGCCTCGACTCGTGCATTTTCAGGCAGGAGGAGGGTCTGAGCCAACAACTTTTGCTGCTTCTCCTTTTCTTTCTTCAGCTTGTTCACCTCCTCAGCAAGCTTGCCGTACCTCTCATTGTGCTGGCGCTCCTGGTTCTGCATCTGGCATTCCAAAAGTCTGCAGGGTGAGAGGAAAACATTCAGTCCCATTCAGCCAAACATGTCTGAAAGCACAGAGAGCAGATTATTACATCATTACCTGTTGGTCTCTTTCAGTCCTTCATAAGCCAGCCACAGCTCACCATCCTCATTCAGAGTATGTATGTCATTGGACCTGGAAGGAGCAATCACAAACATTAAAAAATGTATAGATAAACGTCCATTACGTAGAAGACGAAAACATGGTTAAAGAGGTTCCAACCCACTTGGTTTTTATCACAATCTCAGAAAAAAACAACAACATCTTACTTTGGCCTTTCATTTTTAGACAAATTGGACTTACCGGTCAACATCTTGATATGATGGAATTTCACTGAGATCAAGCTTCACCGATTCACCCAGCATAGAGTCCTGGGATTCAATTCAAATGTAAAGAATACCATTGTTAGATCTCAATGAAGTCTGAAGAATACTCTGTTGCAAACAAGCAGCAAACATTTTAAAATAACAGCTAAAAGAACACCACAAAAGATTCTCCTCCTCACTCTGTGTTTGAGAGCCTCTTGGCGAACCATGTGCGAGCGGAGGAGCAGCACCTCCTCTTTTCGCATCTCCAGCTCCTCATTGGAGGAAGTCAGGTGGTCCAGCAGTGTGTTGTAGGGCAAAGAACCTGGAACAGGGGGCGCCAAATCACCACTTTCACTGGTCAAAGACTTTCGCAGCTCAGTTAGATCCTGCTTCAGTTTCTTGTTCTCAGACTCCAGTTCTTGTCGCTGCAACAACACATTTAGACAGGCACAGTTCCTTAAGCATTTTTATTACATTAATCATACACTGTTTGAGGTATAAGTATAGACAAATCAGAATACTCAAGTCACACCTTCAGAGTTTCCAAATCCAGTTCTGTTCTGCCAACACTTTTCTGCTTCTCCACCTCCTTTACCAGAAACAGAGCAACAACGTCAAGCATGTAACAACCAGGCCTTCCTATTTTTGTTTTTGTAGCGATGAACTGATGTTTTTCTCCAGTAGAAAAATGACACATTTCCTACTTTTGCCTTTTGTTGTTGGGCTTCCTCTTTTTTATCCAGCTGCTGCCAAAGTGACCGATTTTCCTGCTCTAATTCTTTCACTCTTCTCTGAAGCTTGAGAAGGAGAGGCAGGTCCACTGTTTTCTGAGTCTCATTCTGACAAAATACAGACAGCATTAGCAGTTATCATCACAGATAAGATCAAATTCCCTCCATGCCCTTTTTCATTGCAACCATTCCGAAATTTCCAAGACACACATTCTTCTTATCAAGTCATTATGTGAACTGACGTAATATGGTAACAAACACACTGTAATTTCTTTATAAAGTAATAACAATATCATGCGTGAAAATTCTCAGTATCTCAGAGGACAACCAGTTTTAGTTCGAGTTGCTTTTAAAATCCCTGATAATGCAATACATAGTTAGTAGTCCTTGTCCATACATGCAGATCACCAGAAGCTGAAAGTGAGTATGTGACACGTTACCTCTGTTTGTACGCAGCTGTCCTCGCCCTCTGTGGAGTCCAAACTCTGAGACAACTCAGATGAGTTACTGCTGTAGTTGGAGTCTGTCCTCTTTAGGGTAGATCTGTTAGAATTCTAGTGAAAAACACCAGACAACATTCAAGAATAACTCAATTAGAAAAATGTGACTTGAGACTGTATAATAACATTAAGAGGTACTGTGGTCTCTTTTATGCTACTCACAAAAAACTAAACTTAACTGAAATTAAATTAAGTGTTAGGTTTGAAAGATAAATTATTCTTATGAATTAGGTCATCTCATAGCTGAAAGAAAGAACTGATGGAATTAGTAATGAGGTCCAAACACACTGTATAATGAGAAAGCTTATTTTAATGTTTCACAGTAGAAATTTGTTTCAGTAAGTCTATCATGACTTTCTAAAAAACATTCCAATGTGTTTGTGGTTTGCGACTGAATCTTTCCACCCTTTTATCAAATATCTATAAATATATCTATATCAAACCAGGTTGTTTCAAGAGAAAGCGAAGACATGATGAAAAGTCTTACTGTACGAAGACTCATCTCCTTCAGATCTCTGTGCCGTTCCTCTAAATGTAGATGTTCACTCAGCAGACTTTGGTAGCGAGAACGTTCCTCAGCTAAGTCCTTCTCCAGCTGTTTGGTGTTTTCAGAGTTGGTTTTAATCTCTGAGACAGAACAGCAAAGTTTCATTACTAACTGATTAGTTGTACATACAGCGTTACTGGTTATCTGAGAAGATTACCTGTCAGCTGCTGAGTTTGTGTTAGGATTTCCTTGCTCAGTTCATCTATGTTGCTCATCAACAATTTGTTCTTCATATTAAGTTCTTCTAAAGTCTGAAAAGAGAGTATTGTCTTGTCTTACAGTGTTATAAGTTGGCCAATTCACTGGACTTTAAAACAAAACTTAGGAAAAGATCATTGTGTAAGAATTTAAAATTCTTTGAGTTTTTTATTCATCTTGTAGTAGTCAGAGGCAGGTCAGCACATATGACCACTGTCAACCATAAACAACTAGAAATTATTTGTGTAAAGACAAAGGTTAAACCCAAGACTGCTCAAATCTTCCTTGAGCACTGTGGATAAGCAACTTAGTTTTCCCCTCATGGCAGCCAGTCTTATAACTTGGTGAATATCAGTTAAGTTACTCTCTCACTGCAGTCAATGTAAATATTAAGGCCTACCTGTTGTGTCTGCTCCTTGTAGATCTTTATCTGCTCGTCCAGCTCTTCTTTCTCTCTGCGGCTGTCTTCCAGCTCATGCTTAAGGATGGAAAGCTGTTCCAGCAGAGAGGGAACTTTCTCTGCTCTGACTTTGGCTTCCTGCTCCGACTTACGTAGGTTTTCTATCTCCCTGCTCTGTTTATCTCGCTCAGCCGTGTGGGATCTCTCCAGAACGCTCAGACTCTCAGTGAGCTCTCTGTTTTCTTTATGCTGCAGGGAGGAGATGCAGACACATGCTTGTGTCACATGCATGTGATATGACAACTCCCAATGTTTTTCCAGTTTCATTTTTTTCTTCAGTTTGTTCTGGAGCAAACAGCTGACCAACACTCTCTCACCTGTTGGTTGACCTTCATTTGTAACTGCAAAATCTTATTCTCCATGCCGACATTGAGCTTCTTAAAGTGTTCCACAGAACGTGCCTCCACTTTCAGCTTCTTTAAATCTTTCTTGGCCATCATGCGGCGTACACAGCTCTGCAGCAGGATGATGGCGGCCACAGTGCGTCTGTAATGCTGCTTAGCAAGCCAGCCTCTCACCCACCTCTGAATGACCACTGCCTTTTGCTCAAACATCAACTGTGAGGACAAAAACAAAACAGGACTGTCTGTGTCTATAGAGACTTCATATGCTCTAAAAACATTGTTTTTTATCTGTACAATCACATGAAAAGTTTTGCTTTTTTTTTTTTTATTGAAAATGTTTATGCGAAAACTGAAGCGTGTCAAAACTCTGGGAGCAATGTATTGACCAGAACCATGGGCATCTGGCCTTTCTTGGACAATTAGATTAAAAATGAACTAAAAAATAAAACACATTGTTACCTTATAGTACTGCTCTCTTGCCATGTGGGCCCTCCAGCAGCACTGAATAGTGATAGCAGCAGAGCGCTGCAGCCGGTAGAGTCTCCTACTCGCCGACATTCGCACGTTGCGCTGAATAACGACAGCTGCTCTGGTTTGCCGCAGAAATGTGACATAACTGACGGAAAACAAAGAAATGCTATACTTCTAGTGCTTCTAAATGCCTTAATGTGCCGTTGTTCACCACACCCACTCACCCACGTGCCTGATGACCTCGTACATATTTCTGAATGGTAATGGCAGACTCTCTCAGCCTTAGATACTTTTTCCGGGCCAGCCAGCAGCGGATGGTCTTCTGAATGGCGACACAGGCTAAACGCAGCTTGTCAGAGCGAAGTTTCTCCAAATAGGCCACCTGACCAGCCCTGAAGAAGATCTTGTTTTTGCCAAACTGGTACTTCTCATGGTCCTGGCAGCAAGTTGCAAGACAACGTAGAATATGTTATGTGACAAATTTCAAGATAAGCAATTTTTTATTGAATGACACATATGGGAATTATTCAATTCAATCATGCCTTAATGAGTTTTTCCAGAAGGTTTTTGCAGGTCTGCTTCCGATCAGGAAGTGCATCCTTTTGCTTCATGAGGACACGGTAACGACTGAAGAATTCCTGATAGGTCCATCTGCCGTGTTCAGTTCATAATAAAACATCACATGTTAAAGATATATTCATGCATTTAGCTGTACACAGCTCCTAGTGACCCTGCACTGTAGCACACAGTGTTGCTAATACACCACCTCGATGGGAAGCCTGCTGCTGAGATCCGGATTGTTTCTAGGATACCGCATGCTCGAAGCTGCTGCACAGCTCTCAGAGGGTCCAACCTAAATGTATAGTAGAAAGAAAGCACACCTTCAGTCTTTTAGCTCACAAATGTGGTTATATCAAGCAGGTGAATCCTCACATGAACGGTGCTTTGTTGTCATTTGGTTTGATGCAGCGTACGTAGTGAGGAGTCGTCGCATTCAGTGTCTCCATCAACAAATGCAGAGACTGTCGAAACTGATTTAAACACAGCAATCAATCATGCAACATAATTTATGAAAATTTTTGCATTCAAAAAGTAAATTTAAAGGTCCAAGTCCTGAGCAGTTTAGTTACATTTAATCACATATTCCTTCAAAGAAAAAAATAGACTTCATGCTGACTCACGGAGGAAAGGTACCATTCAGCTAAATATCACCTTCAAAACAGTCTCCACAGGAACGGAAATCATTCCACAGTACAAAGCTAAACAGAAAAATGTATCTTTGTAACAAAATATTATGTCCATTCAATGTAATGCTCTTACCTGCAGGCCAACAGTCTTCTTATTATCCTTCTGAGTTGGCCCAGCTTTTCCAGCAGTGCCAGTATTTTTATTGGCTGAGGACTTGTCATCATCCTCAAACAGCTTGAGCAGTAAGTCAAACTAAACAATTTGAATGACGGCAACAAAATAAATGTTGTCACTGAACAGCAGATGGCAGTGTGTTCAATTTAAAATTGAAATGTGTGTGTATTTCCTCCAATAGTCGTGACTGAACAATTACAGGGTGTGTGCCCGCAAACTTACAACATAAAAAATTACTGAACAGTCATTTGCTCTTGGCTTCATGGCTAATAGAGAGCTACTAACATTAAATTCCAATGAATGCTACCCCCACTGTGGCTGCCCTATGCAGACATGCTGACAAATAAGCAGGACTATGCTGAGACATTTCACCTTGCTTTTTTTCAGCACATTTATCTGCTCCTCATTCACCGTGTCCTTATTTTTCTCCAGGAAGCCAACACATTGGTACTCCACCTAGGCACAAAAGAGCACAGGGTCACAGGGTACAAGTGTCAGGGTATTCTTTGACTGAGAGAACAAAGGTCCTTCAGAGACTAAGAAAGACTGATCATTATGCCTCCACTAAAAAAAGTACATACATCAAGTAAAAGGCTTCTATATATGATATGGAGTATTCCCCGGTCTATCATAGAGTAAGCACATATGCACACATTTTTGTATAAAAAATAGATGGAAAGATTCAGATGGATACACAACATTTACCAGCTTCATGCTAGAGGCTGTGCTAACTACTTCTCTGTGAGGCACAGAATTGTTATGCACCTTGTCAGCAAAGTGGTTGATGATGAAAGCACTATTTGATAACCTGGGTTTATCAAAGTGAGTGTTCTGCCTCAGGAGGGTGTTGTACAGCTTCTGAGCCCATGTGTCGTCAGAACCTTTGGGCATCTACGGAAAGAGGAAAAGCTGACACATCAGTTAGTCATGGCATTACTCATAGCCTCCATGCACGGTGTGGTGTGGAGAGCCCAGAGAGCTGTGGACAGTCTGTCGGCTAGGAAAAAAGGTCCAGAGCCATTGTACCTTGCACTCCTCATCCAGAAGGTCCAGGACACCCAGCTTGGCCTCAATGAGATTAATGCAAGGCTGGTTGTCATAGAAATCGATCAATGTCCATGGGATCTCCTCTTTCATGTACTCCTCTTGCTCCAGTTTGAATACATGCTGCAGTGAAAGGTGATTTAGAGTGACTGTAAATGTTGGCAATAAATGCACATGCTGAGGAGAAAAAGACTCGCACCAGGTTGAACTGTTGCTGAAGCTTCTCATTGGCATAATTGATGCAAAATTGTTCAAAGCTGTTCACATCAAATGTTTCAAACCTAAACAAAAACACAAGTTCAGAACAGTTAGCCACATGTGGCTAATCTCTTGAACATGATAACACCATGAACCCAGTTGGGAAAACATACCCGTAAATGTCAAGCACGCCAATAAATGAGTGTTGCTTCACAGCCGATTGTAAAGCACTGTTAATACATCCCACAATCCAGCCGAAGACTCGGGCATAAATATGTTTGGCAAGGGCATCTCTGCCATGGACCGCATTCATTTTGGAAACAGGCTTGACAAAGGTCTCTGTGGTTGTCTTAAGTTTCCTGTGGCATAACCAGTGGGACATTTCTTCACAAGGCACCCCCATCAGCTCACAGAAAACCATCAGATGCGCATTGTCTGGCTGGAAATAAACGAGCAATGATGATTATCAGCTGACAGACGCCTACAGATCACTCATACATTAACATGAAACGACTATGGCAAACTGTATCCAGCTGTCATAACCGTTTACCGAGATGCTGCATCTGTCTGCTGATTGCTCTTTCACTTCTGTGTTGCTGAGATGCAGAATAGCTGAGAGAATTTGGTAGATTTCCATTTGATCCTTTTCACCTATTCCTATATCGTAAAGAGATATATAAATATAAAATAATGCATTTGTATTTATGTCATAACACAGCCCATACACTCACCTAAGAGTGAGAAAGCTCTTCTAGTGCTCTTCATGTTTTTTAAATCATCCACTCCATCTATGGTCGGACTCTGACCTTGGTTGGTGCAGTGGAAGTCCTCTGCACAACCTTAAAACAGTAGCCATATGGAAGATCATAAAAAGCATTAGCTAATACCTGCTACATCAGGTCATTTAAAAATGATCATGGGAGCCAAACATACTAACAGACCTAACTTGAAGGTTTTGAACTCTGGTACATGTGAGGAGGCACAGAGCTGGTAAAATATATGGTAGTTCCTTTCTCCACGAGCCTAGATGGTAAAAATAACAAAAAACAAAGTCAAATTGCAACCATAATACTGCAAAGATGTAGATATTTCAATTTAAAAGCTGTTTAGCATGAATAACACATGTAAGTGTGACATGACAGTTACTTTAAAAATCCTGGCATGTTGTAAAGTTACACAAATTGCACATGCAGTTGATATTGTTTTAAATCCAAACAAGGCATGCATGCAATCGCTAAAGATTAAACTTGCCTGAAACACAACTCTAGACTTTTCCAGCAAATAGGTTCTCATGTGAGCTCCAATTATAGAGTGCTGCTTGTCAAAGCCAATCTCAATGTACTTCCCAAAACGACTGCTGTTGTCATTCCTCGTCGTCCTCGCATTCCCAAAGGCCTGAAGAAAAAAAGACACAAGCAATGTCAATCATTTCCTTCACATTCTAATTCTGTACGTTTCCCTGCTGTGTTAAATGTTACCTCCATGATGGGACTGGATGCTAGAACTCGCTCCTCCACATTGTCCTCCCCGCTGGAGCAGCTGACTGTAGCAAAGTAGCGCATCACGTACTTGGCAGAAACCGTTTTGCCAGCCCCTGATTCACCACTGACTATGATGGACTGATTTCTGTGATCCCTGCATGAATCGTGGCAACATGTGTGTCAGATATCAGAGTTCTCAGTGTCATTGTTTAGGAAAAGCTAACGTAATACTTGGAATGTATACTGACAGTTACAAACCTGCCCATTTGTTTGTAGGCTTCTTCAGCAACTGCAAAGATGTGGGGGTCCATATCCCCCATATTTTGCCCGCTATAGGCACTAATGATGTCATGTTCAAATATTGGTAGATTCTCATACGGATTAATGGCAACAAGGACAATTCCTAAACATCCACAGGGAAGAAAATTTTAAGTTACACATTTCAGTGCTCCATCTAAAATGAGGTTACCCCCAAACAGGTCAGGCACACTTGACAGGACCAACAAATTCATCCTGTCCTAAAGCTTTGTTTTATCTTGTACAATGGAAAATGACCTGAAAACCAAACATGAATGCTGTCTTTAACAACATTATGTTTAGTTGAAACAATGGTTTTGCTCTGGGGTCAGGGAATCCCAATGATAATGGGAGGAGTGTGGAGGGTTGTGTTCCTTTAAAAGCAGCGTGCATCACAATAATCAGCTTAATGTACTGCAGATTATGTCAGCACATACAGTGAGCAAGGCTCCAAAGTCTACACTGTCAGTGATAGTGTGTCAAAGGAGATGAAGTTCATTACCGCAGTATGTGTAAATCAACTTGGAGTCGATAAAGCGCACTTTAAGGTTGTGTAGCACTGCTGGCTCATGAAGGTAGCTGAGGGCCGTCAGGTCGTTTTCCCCCACCAGGATATTGGGGTTCCTTAGTGGTGGCAGGTTATTGGTTCGGGAGTCTATTTTGTGTTCCACTCTCTGAAAAGATGCACAAAGGCCACGTTTCAGTACAAAACAGTCTTTGTAAAGCAAAACCTGAGAGAAGTGCCAGCAGTATTAAACAAACACAGACAGATGTAAAATGACTACTTATGAAAGGTAGTGGTTAAATGCTTACATGCGTGCATCAGGTACAGATTAAAGTTAAAGCAAACAAGAAACCACTGTACTTGGCCTGCTCATTTTCACTGCAGATAATACTTGGACCTTATTTCCATACCTGACGTGCATGCCCAAACTCGACAAGATAGCTGCAAGCAGCAGCAGTGCTGAACCAAGAGCTTTTCAAGCCTGCTGTTTTACATCCTGCCTCTCAAAATACTGTAAGGCTAAGAAACCTCTCCTGTTCACAATCTTGCAAAGCTGCAATCAATCACGGGCACAAGGCGTTTGTCATTATCGGGAATGCCTGCAAATTTCTGTCATCAGCGGGGGCATTTATCTGTCTCTGTTTCCAGTGTTCATATTGAGAAATGTGTGCGTGGCTCTCAGTCAGAACTCAGCGCACCCACTGCTGTCTCATCTGTCTGCATCTCCTTGGGTGTGACGGTGTTTGTGGGAAGCATGGGGGGTTTGACTGCCTCACCGTGCCATCCTCCAGCTGCAGGGACAGCGCCAGGTCGCCTGGGGTGTAATCTCTGAGAAGCTCTGCTGACTTCCACACTTCTGCTGCATCTGGGAGCCAGACACGGGCGTGCTGGAGAGAGAGGGAAAGTTCTAGGTAAACCTACAGCAGCTACAGAAGCCTTACGAAATGGGCACCATGGATAACCTGAAGTCACCAGACAGCAGTCATGCGTATAATGGAGATGGATATGGGGTAGATAATGGCACAGGTATGCAGAGAGGTACCACATTATAATTGTCTATCACTTAAAAGTAGTTTGATAGTCATTTGAAACTGACACACGTTAACAATTCTTGAAAAGGTTAGCTGCTATATGCCTAACGACAAATTAACTGCCTCGCACTAAGCTAGGGAGATAAAAAACCGTTGACTACTCGGTTATCCGACACTAATTTAGTCCAGCATGCCTACCTTGGAGTAAAGTTCAGAGGCTGCCATGTTCTTCTTCTCTACTTCAGTGAGCTTTCACAAGCGTTTTCCTCCCGTTGAAGTACGGGTGACACATTTTACTGACTCCCGCTGAGGGGAAACCGTGAACTTTTCAGCAACCCCCCCCCCGCGCGAGTGAGCCCGCACTGCTCGGCCAACAGACGCATTCAGCTGTCGGCTGCGCGTGCCCCGACACGTCCCGCTGCCGTGGGCCGAGCGCGCCCCCTAGCGGCGGATGTTGCGTAGTTGCAGGGTGTGGAGAGATCCACCAGTGGCGTTATTTTCTCAAAATCCCGTCACGGCGCCAGCTCTGAGTCCACCTCACGTCCACCTCTGGGCCAGTGTCACAAATCCCAAATTGTGTCGTGCTGCTCAAAGCACTGGGCATACCTCTGTCTACCTGTAAGTAACACAGTCATTCAACTAAGTCAACAGAACAAAACGTGTCAAAAGCAAATCAGAGTGTTTTGATCAAGACAAAAAAATTATCTGGGGCAATTAAAGCACTATAACTGTACACAAGAGGAATCAGCCTGATCTGCTTTCTTATAAATCAGTGTGTAAAGCAACTACGAAGAAGCTATTTGAAATGATCATGGACATTATTTTAACTTATCACATACAGCTTAGCTTTGACAATTTGTAAATGGGTAAAAATAGTAGCTTGAAACCATCCATAAAGTGAGGTTCTCTCCTCAGCTTGTTTCAGCCGTTTCATGGCCTACCGTACATCCAGGATCTTCTCCATCAATGGTTAAGTCACTGGATTGGTATGTGGTGCAAATGAATTCTCCCCTGCTTGCTGCCATCTGCTCTACCATGAAGGGCTCAACACTCCCTGCCTTCATGAAAATTTGGGATGACTTACCCGGTCAGTCATAGTGCATGATATGACTATCAAACACTCCAAGGTTCTCAGAGAGAGGGCAGAATTATCAGATGTTCTAATAATGTGACATATAAACAAGCAAGTCTGAAAAACAAACAAGGCCGCTGAATTGAATTATGCAAAACTATTTTATTTACAAAATGAATGGCACAGTGTGTCTGCCACATAAAGTCCCATGCACACATCAGACATGTTCTGGGAGTTTCTTCCCATAAAATTCCAAGTGATTCCAGTCAGAGAAAGACATTTCAGGCAAGATTCACAAACCCCAAATTCTCACTGAGGGAGCAAATATTGCTCAGGAGGAACAGCGGTTCATTTCTTTTAAGGCCATTTTAGAGGTCAGGATGAGGTGGAGACCAGCAGCAATGTTAACATGAACTGCTACAAAGCTTGTCTCATTTTGTCTTCAGATATTTGGAAGCATGGATTTAAATAGAACTTAACAATAGAGGGGTACATGATAAGAAAAACAAAGAAAGTAAGATTAATTGATTTTTAGCTATTCAACATGTCTCCATATGAGCAGAGGAACATACAAAATGTTTCAAGAGTTAGGGATATCTAGAAATTGCAGTTCCATTTTTTTCACATTAATCAACCTAGGCTGACACTTTATTCGCCAATAAACCAAAGCACATCTCCACGGTGTCAACACAGAAGAAAATTCTTTTGCAATGATGAAGATAGAACCCCTGAAAAGGCTGTTTAAGTATTTGTAAAGAAGCACATGTCCTTCAAAGTGAAAATTATCAGGATAATCAGGATTGTGACGTAAAGTTCTAAATTCCGTTATCATGAAAACTTTTAAGAGCTCTTGAAGATTTCCAGCAATGGCTTTTTGGATTTTCTGAAAACTTAGCTTCTGATAGTTTCCAACTATTCTTGAGTAAAGGACATTGTATAATAATTATTAGATAATACATAAAAAAGGCAAAAAAAAAAAAAAAGTAAACAGCAGGTATGTGTAAGGAGGGTGATGGAATGGTAGAAACACACTAAATGTGGATCAGCCGGCCAGTTTGCTGGCCACAATGGAAGTCTTTCTCTGAGGCAGGTCCTGAGGAGTTGGAATGTGATCGCCCGTGATCTCAGTCTTCTCCGTTGGGGCTGATGGCAACTGTTTGTTCTTCATTTTTGCCCTGGCCATGTTGTAATCCCCAGAGTCAAAATACTTTGGCTAAAAAAAAAACAAAAGAGAGGACAAATAGTGAAATAGCTGCATGGCAGGTCATGTTAAGTTTAGGTACGAAACATACCCCTTTCTGAAGTCTTTTCCTAAGAAGGTCCGAGCCCCCTGGCTTGGCTCCCAGATTTGGATATCTGGCTTTCAGTTTGGCCTCCTCTGCTTTTTCTGGACTGATTACTTTGTCCTCCATTTCCTGTGTGAAGAAAGCAGGGCATAGCTATATATCTGATAAGATTACTTTGTGGATAAAATATTTCACTCATGTATTTCATCTGACAAATGTGCCCTCATAACATCAACACAAATCACAGCAAGAATACAGTATTGACTGATCGCATTATTGATATGCAGTCGCCGCCATGCTCCAACTGCTGTTTGCACAAGCTATGATCTCACCGTTAGCATAGCTAGCTGCGATAGCTAATCAATAGCAGACAGCCTGCCAACGGATGCTTATAACACAAGGCTTATCGCTCAAAAAATATTCTTGCTTTTTCTTTAAATCCAGATACCGGTCATACATTCCATCAATAACGGTGGCATCGATGAGGGGGGGAAAAAAATAAAGCTCGACTAGCAACGAGCTAACTAGCTTGTGGTCTGTTGCCTGCTAATTCTCCTAATTGGCGGTGCTGAAAGTGCTAGTCACCCAGCGCAGCTACTAAACTGCGTTAGTACCTCAACAGTTTCCGCTTACCTTCTGCTCCTCCAAGGTTCTTGTCGCTTCAGATTCCTCGGACATTGCTGCAGCGATGCCTCGACCTGTTCCGATGTGTCCGCAAGGTCGACTGGGTTCGTTGGGGAAGACGAGAGGAGCCGGAGGCAGCTATGAGGCTGGCGGGGGGAGCAGCGGCAGCAGGCGGCCCTTCGGCTCTGTGTCAGACTGCCTGACCTGAAACAGGCCGACGAGTCGATGCCAGAGAGGACGATGGGACGATCTCTGAGATGCCGAATTTATGCCAACTTTTTATTTAGCGTAGAGCAATATAATGTATCCTTTGCTATGATTTAAAAATTTTTTTAATGAACGATACTTTCTACCAATAAATACATTTATGTTTAAACTGTGGATAGCCAGTGAATTTTTGAAAAAATGTATTTACTGAGCCTATGTTATTCTTATGTGTTCTAAAACAGATTAAAAGTAAACGTTTTACAGTTACTCTTCTGAGAATAGCCGAAACAGTAGATATGGTTGTAGAACCAATGCTTCAGCTATCAGGATTAAACTACAGGTCTCATAAAAGCAGATTCATTGCTCTAACCTATTGGCTGAGTCAACACTAGCAGGAGTATAAAATAACTGTGAGCAATTGCTCATTCATTCAGTGCTCTTCATGTGGCTGAAAAAAAGGAATCTTTAAAGAACATTAGATAGTGGCTGTTTGATTAACTATATTCTCTCTATTATTTGTGTAAATGCTCTGGCTGTGCATGTGAAGCTGAATGGAAACAACTATTTCAGTAAACTGTGCCTCTTACCTGTGTTCTAAATGTTTATTCACTGAATCGTTTGTGATCAGAAAAGAAAGAAGCTTAGCAACTCTAAATAAACTGGAAACTTTTTCAGAGAAATTGCAACTTTATTACTAATAACCTTTTAATTTGTTTTCATTCCAATTCATTTCATCACACAAGAAGATAGAGTGAATTCTTTTCAACCCAGCCACACAACCAGACACTTCAGTAAAAACCTTTGATTAAGAAGGAAGGCTTTATTAGGGCAGCAGGCGCAGTCTTTTAACTCTGTTTTTTTCTGTTATTTGAACATTTTCACCAAACATAAAACCAACATATAATACACGGCCAACTTCACCTTAAGTTTCACCACACAAAAAAAGAAGCAAAAATAACTAATCTTTTGGGATTGAGATTAATCATCTTCCCCCATTTCCACGTCTTCTTGTAACCGCTGCACCATTTTGTCTTCCATCTGTTTGGCTTTTCCTAAAAAAAAAATTTAAAAAATCATGGCATCTTTTCGTAACAAATATTTAAAAATAGAATTGTACAGTCTTACACTGAGAGCTCTGCAAACTTTGCATTCCTTACACCAAATGACATTTTTAGTGTAATTTGACAAACCAAAGCTTTACCTGCATGTGGTGCTTTGATAAGATGGATATTCTTCTTGACTTCGTTGATATCTTGCTCTTTCTCCAACTCTTTGCTTTTCTTTAATCTATAGAGCAGACAAAAAAAACATACTTATAGCAAAGCAAATGGATTTTATTTTTTGTTGCTTTTTTCATTTTCCAAATCCTGTCGAATACACACACAAATAAATGTGTTTTACCTGTTCATGATATATCTTGCCTGCCGTTTCTGTTTGATTTCCTCAACCCTTTTCATTGCCTCCACTGTGGACACATTACACAGTGAGAGATTAAAATGCTGCTCACAACGCAATCTGGTGTTTTTTCACACTTTCCCTTTAAGAATGGTAATTATACATTACCTGTCTTGTCCCACAGCTTCCTGTTATATTTTATGGGGATGTTTCTGCGTTTCTCAAACTCCAAAGAGTTGTCCTAAAAAAAAAGTATGTGTGGTGGTTAAAGTGCGTAAATGGTAGATAAGCATCCTGAGATCAGAGCTAAAAGCAGCAGAGCATCTCACCACTGTCAGCTCCTTCCCTGATGCCTTTCTGAACGCTTTGGTCCATCTGGTTTTTCTGGGGTTTCGCTTCTTCTTGAAGTTCCTATGACATTTTGACCGGCAGAATCTGAACGACTATAGAAAAATTAAAATCAACATTAATTGAGCCAAGTAGGTAACAAGAAATGACAATGAAGTTCTGTATTTAAACTATATCATTCTTGTGACATAAAAAATAACATACAAAGATGTATAAGTTAAACTAATTAGTTGAATGTTTCTGTGGAGAGGTTTCCACCAGATGTGATGCATAAAAAATATAAAAGAATTCAGGTAGAATCAAAACCAATCGATCTTTTAAACTCAGTAAGTGGACGTGGCCACAGGCTGAGAAATAGGGGCAACAATAAAGATATTTGTAACCCTAAAGCTTATACTTAGCTTAATGATAGTGCTATGAATATTTATTGACAAAAATGTCAATATCACGTTAACTTGGGCACACCTAATCCCAGAAATGATAACAAAACCAGACAAAATTTCAGGAGTCAGATCAAGGGGGTGTTTACATTAACACAACCTGCTGTTCTTAGTTCGTATCACTAGAGGGCTCACTCACTCCATTAGTGAAAAACGAGGCCCGATTTACGGATATTCCAAAGATATCATTCGAGGGGTTCGACTAATTTCAAATATCGGTGTCACTTTTCTGAATACTTGAATGTTTTTTAACTCCACTTCCTCTCCGTAGGACTGTTAATCACTTTATTACGTACAGTTTGTCTCTGTCTCATCCCTGTGAGGGCCCCACGTGAGGTATCCGACACGTTATCAAGCTAAGGTAGCCATTCGGCTAAGGCGAAACTACCGACAGCCAAAACACCAGTTTCAGGTAACTATACAATGATAATAGGGTAAGAAAAGTGTACCTTACCTTACAGTCATTCCGTACAAACATCACCCCATGCCCGGGATAGACCGGACCGGAGCAGAAATAGCACTTTTCGATGCGCATTTTCGCAGCTGAGAGGCTGCGTGCCGCAGCTAATGAAAACAAGACCGAGCCGTCACTTCCTGCTTCTTCTTGTGCCCCAACACCTGCCAACCACCGCTCTGTTGGAGAGACTGCGCCCTCTGCTGTTCGCCAGACAATCGGCAATTTGTAAATACAAAATAATGGAAGAAGACATATAAAGACATATTTTGCTCAGTAGACCCTTTCTTTGCCTGTAGAGCTGGCCCATATTTTGTAGGCATTTCTTCTTCTTTTTTTGATCATATAAACAGTTGTAAATGAATCTTTTTGTTTGAACACAGAGAAATGTTGGACATGGAGGCCGGGGTCCTTTCCGTCCCCCGTCCCCCCCCCCCTGTGTGTTTTAGTATGTGCATACGTTGTTTGCTGTGATGAGGGCTTTACATGAGTAGCTGACCAAGCACAGCATGTTGTTTTTCATAAAAGCCAAGCTACAAAAGAGCTGTGAAGTCTTTTTTTCAGGTTCCCCTAGATATGTGTGGCATATGTTCCTATACAGTTCTGTAGACACCGGTTTGTGACACGTCCCCTTTGGATGGTTAAATGGATTACTTTTATATGCCTGAACACTTAGGAGAGAAGTGCTTTTAAAATGTTATTGTGGATCAAATACATATATTAAATGGTTTACTTTTAAAACCATTTTTTCCTTTAATTTAATTCCAAAGAGACATACCAGAAACTGTTGTAATACTAGAATGGAATATATGAAAACAGGATGTATAAGACACAACAGATGTGCTATTGTCTGTCAGAAAAATAAAAACAATTAAACCAAAAACTAATTAGTACTGGACTGTCAGGAATTCAGTAATAATCTAACAGCGAGATATACATTTTAACAGGAAAATGGTGCACATTTCGGGCTAGCACAGGGCACAGTATTCCTCTGAGGTCAGTCTTCTTAGACCCCCCCCATATAATCATCTATCAGTCAATCCTTTTATTTGAGTTAAGCATCAAACCCAACATTAACTTTCATAAAGCTGATTTTGTGATACACTTTTGATCTTTTTTTAAAACAGTTTTTTAAGTTAATCACTGCTACATCCCCTGTAGGGGCTGTGGCAGCGTGCCTTTTTAAAATAATAATAGTTATGATTCTTATAAATGTTGTCTTATGGGTTTTTTTTATACCTCATGCCCAACACCTAGAAAAGAAAGTAGAACACCTAAAGTCAGAGGTCTTTTTTTCACTTGCTTTTGAGACCAGAAAGAGTCTTGTTTCTGTCACTTTTATGCCTACACTGATTTATAATGATGTGTTTCATATGCATGTTTCTTTGCAATGACTGGATTCCCTGGACACAGTCAACAGAGGAGCACCGAGGCTCAAGTATAAATCTCTATAAGTGGAGCCCATGTTGAATTGGAAAAAAAGGGCTAGGAATATGTCACAGCCAACCATTGAAAAATATCCAAAACTGTACTAATCTTGGAAAGATGGTCTGGCTAGGAATCTATGGAAAAAAAAAGCTTATAATTTTATTCCTCCCAAATTCTGTTTTTTTGCTTTAAAAAAAAAAAAAGTAGAATACCCTCATAGTTGTAAAATAATTTGACAAATAATTTTTGCATTACTCAATTTCCTGTTTATGTAACTTTATGTTTAAAGGAAAAAGGTCAATCTGATCTTTTTGCAAACACATCATGATCTTTTCATGTCAGCAAAGATGGACAGCTTAGTGGAACACGCAGTATCAACTCTACAAGAAAACGTCAACACAAATGCTATTTTTTCCAAAAAATGTTTTATTATCTACTATTATTATGTAATAATCTTGAGTGTAAAAAAAAAAAACCTGCTTCAACATTTTAACACATAAAATAATATATTCTGCTGTTCATTTTGGATTAAAATATGTATTTCAATCATTAGTAACATTAAAACTGAAACGAGAACAATCTAAATCTAAATTTGAAATTCCAGAGTGAAAGAAGTTTCTTTCAGGTGAAATTTCAAGGTGGTAAAATGACGGCAGAACAACTTTGGACATCTCAAGTTTTGGAAAAAAAAACAAAAGTAAAAACAGTGTAAAAATGCCATTCTAGTAACCAAACCCACTGGGAAATCATATCACTTTCAAATGCAAATATTGTATATAATGTAAAGGAAAACCAAAGAAAATCACTAATTAACAGAGACTTCAAGATTCTTTGGTCAGGATAATTTCTATTACAAAGGTATAAAAAATTGATTATGTTGCTCTTCGCACAGAGGGTTTTCCAGGATGATAGTCAGAATCCTTTACTGTCACACCTGGACAGGAAACTTCAATGGAGAGAGAAGAGCATTCTTCATCCTTACAACAATTTCCATGAAAGGTGACAGATGATTCTCTCAATATAGAATAAATAATGTCATCTGTAACTGGCAGGACACACTGGATCTTTGGTCTTGTGTCAATACGTTCCACTGCATACCACGGAACAAGGAAATAAAAGAGGCTGTACCCATCTGAGGAAGCAGACAACTCTTTGGATAATAGCATTGGCATCACCTCTGCGTTTAGCAATGGTCTAGAAGGCAAATGGAGCACAAGGCATGTGCTAAAGCTGTCGCCAGAATAAAGCACTAAGAACAATTACACTGAGGAAACCAGCAATCTAAGTTATATTTACATTTCTGACAAGAACATTTGGCAAGCGCACCCCCAATGTACATCCACCATATTTTTGGTTGCCTTATAATTTCTCTTGTTTTATCAAAAGCTCTTTGGGTACAGTTTTTCTTTCTTTGGATCTAAACATTTATCATATGTAAAGCCCATTCTATATTAAGGCCATGTTAAAGCTTTGAGTTCAGTGCACTGATACCGGCAAACTCCATTCTTTGATAAAGCTAAAAATATTTTGGCAATAAGTGAAGAACTTTTCATCTTCGCAGCAAAGCTAAACAATGAGAAACAAAAGCTCTTTCAACCATGAAAACAGAGGCCACAACACAAAGCCCTAAAAGAGAAAGCACGACATGGCAACAAGGCATTTTCACGTTGTCCCCTGAGTCTGAGATAATACTGCAAAATGTGTGGTAAAAAGGAGGTAGTAATGTATATAAAGATCTGAATACTGAGGTAGATAATCCGTCAACATGAGGCTCTTCCACACCCTCCAGAGGAATTGGAATTAAAAATAATGAAATAATATCACAGTACCTTTCTGACATTCGTTTTTGACATTCATCATGGGTGAGCTTTGGTTAGGACAAACACCAAACACACAAACAGGTAGAAGGTTGTAAAAAAAAAAAAAAAAGGACATCAAATGCAGAAATGGACATTCATACAGAATCCTGAGGTGAGTCTGAAGCAAATGCACGTTTCCTCCACTGCAGCAGCTGGGCTCCTGATCCCTCGTCTTTCATAAAATACTGAAGGGGCTCCTCTCAGGAAGTGAATGAGGTAGAAGCGGCATAGCTTCGACTGCTAAAGGGCAGACACCGGCCAGCTGATGTCAAGAACTGGCGGACTGGGAAGCACACGGGGCAGGACCAGGACCAGGACCAACACCTTCTGAACTCCTGTGGGGCCAGGACGCGTCCGAGTGATGGAGGGGGAGGCTGGGCATCTCCTCGTTCTGCACTCTGAAGGACTGCTTCAGCTCTGCGGTGCTGCCCACGCTGTCCAGTCCCCGAGACTTTCCCCCGGAGCTCTGGCTGGTCGAGGGGTCGCTCACCTCTTCATTGGAGTAGTGTCCAGAGTCTCCTGTCTCTTGGCTGCCCTCGCTGGTTTGAGAGCTCTCTGAGTGAAGCGGTCCAAAAATGATCTCCCGGGATGAGTGGGGCAGAGGAGCCGAGCCTGGATGCTCATGATATCTCAGAACAGTTTTTCCGGTTTCATACAAGCTGGCTTTCGTTTCAGCCTGAAAAAATAGAGAAGATAGAGGTAAGATAACAGATATGTTTTTGAAATTAAACTAAATGACTGCTTTTTAATGTGGGATCCCTTACATCACTTTCAGGTGGATTCAGGATATCTCTGTTGAAAAGCAGCCACCTCTGGCTTTCAATATTGCTGCCGAGAGGGCCGACGCCATTTATGACTATATTAGATCCGACCTGGAATAAATATACACAAAGGTTTTCATGGTTGACAGCACATAAACTTGCAAGTGTGACACCAGATTAGAAGCTCGCTCACGTTGAAATGTTCATCTCACCTTAGGATCTATGAAGTGCTCACTTATCATAGGTATAAGGGCCTCCACATTCTCAGCGTGGCAGTCACCGGGGGCTGGAAAACCAGCCCGGGGGCCATCCGGAGCTCCACCAGCAATGCCTTTGGAACTAGAAGATTTTCTATTTGCAATTCAGACATTAAGAGAAAAAAGAAAAGAAAAACAGTTTTTGAAAAAATATTTTACAAGACTGCACCATTATTTTTTTATTGTTTAAAATGATGGTAATCCTTCCTACCTTGGTCGGCCCTTGCTAATCAAGATCAAGGCACACATAGCGATGCAAGTTAAGGCGATGCTCACACCCACCATGATCCCTGTCATGGATTTCTGGTCTATGTGGTAGAGACCATCGGAATACACTGGAAGGTGAACAAAACGCAGCATTTTGGATTAAACGTCAGGCTAGAGTTAAAACCAAGTATGACCATTTCGCTGAGGCTAACCTTCCGGATCGGGGAAGTTGTCAGAGTGCCTGGGGTTCTTGCTGCGGTGCAGGTGTCCTCGCCTCAGGGTCAGCTCCACAATGTTAGAGAAAGGTCCATCGCCTACCCTATTGGAGGCACATATCTTCACCAGGTAGACATTCCCTGGCTCCAGCTTCTCCAGTAAGGCCATTGTATGACTTCCTATATTCATACAAAATGACAGAGAACTTCAGAAATGAGAAATTGTGACACGTTACCTTCTAAGAGTAACTATTATAAAATCTGTGCATTTGCTGTATTGTTTAGGTGCTCCACAACCCACAAGAACTGTGAAAGAACACTTTGTGGCAGATTATTGTATTAAAAAATCAGCAACATTCAGTTTGGAAGAACACAAGAGACGTCAAAATATTCATGCACATTCACTGGTAAAGTGCACATCGAAAATGTGCACAGGCCATAAGGTTACCTCTAAAGTACACCAGCATCAGCAGCTGATCTAATGTGATAAAGCTGGGCACTCACCCTCTCTTTGTATTTTTTGCCAGTGACCAGCAATCCAAGCTTTCTGTGATGCATATAGGATGGTGTAGTGTGTAATGATCACATTGGGATCTGTGGGGTCCCTCCACGACACCAGAGCAGTGTCATCCTCAATCAGGGTTACTCGCACTCCTGCAGGTGGCTGGCTGGGAGCTGCACACAGAGCATCAACAGTCACAACAAATAAGCCTTGATGAGTGATTTGATTAATAGGAAACAAAGACTCTAACATAGGCTTTCTAATAAGAATCTACACTTTTTACCTGCAGGGAGGGTCTGATGGTAAAGAACAGAACTCCAGGGACTTGACATCTGGTCCACATGGAGACGCACCACAAATTCATAGCGAGTGTTTTGAACTAAATTCTTAACCATCACGCTCTGTTTGTTACTGTGGGGAAAAAACATTGATTCATGAGGGGGGATTTGGCATGGAGTAACGCTGACAATGCTGTTGAAAAAAGGATACACACGCAACCAAACCAAAATAACTTTTTTTGTCCATACTGTATTTATCAAATCTGACAGAGAAGTATGAGTTTGTTTCAGGGGCTCTTACATTTGCAGGTAGCGTATAGCTGACACATTATGTGTGCCCACAGGTGTGCAGCGGACTGTATAGCTAACAGCCTTTCCAGGTGGAAAAGCAGGATGACTCCAACGCAGCAACACTGCAGATGAATTGCTGGTCAAGACAGTCACTTGATGTGGAGATGGGGGTGCTGCTACCAGTTGGTCTCTAGTAGCTGAGTAATGGAGAGAAAAATTAGCTTCAACAGCTGTATTCCACCTTAATCTGCGAAGATGTTTAACATGAATTCTAGTCTGATATACTCACAAACACATCCTGGAGTGCTAACGGTTTGATCTGTCTGGTAACCATCTCCAGCTTTACTGACAGCCAGAATCTTCACGTGATATTTTCTTCTTGGATCTGGAAAATGGTCAAAATATTAGATTATTTCATCTAGCAAAAACTGAAAATTTTTTAGTCCCAGATCAAGGCAGTCGTTGCCCAGTTCCACCAAAGCTTGAAACATCACAAAGAGTGATGGCTAACAAAGTGAGCAGAATAATTTACAAAGAGATAGACGTGAGAACAATTAGTTGCAAGAGGGAGAGCCTGCAGGTCATAAGTGGCCATCCCCCTATGCACGGACAATACATGGTCTCCCATGTTACTTCAACCTCATTTATCATGTGTCCCTCTGTGTAAAAAGCATCCCAATAGATCAGTGGGTACCAATCTCTAACATGATCAATACAGACTGAGATTTTTTCCCTTTTCAAAACTACAGAGAGAGTTGGCATCATCAAACTTAAGAGGCACTATTCTGTGCTTTAAAACTAAATGTAGAGAAAAAACTGACTTTTATGAAAAATAACAAAGGTTAATGAGATAAGATGTTGTACATTTCACAGCATGTATCATCTCCACAAAGCTGTGTGAAGTTCTGGCATGTATAATCAGGAATTGGAAACATCACTGAGGTCTGTGGCTGGGAACGTTTCATTTGAAAATGTGTTTTAACTTGAAAAACTACCACTGCCCCAGGCCCTAAATCATGATGCTTTACGAAGGCTGAAAGGTCAGCCTTTGGGTATTGACCAATGACGGCAGTGTGTCCAGGCTTGTTTAGGGGGCTGTGCTGGGGGCAGCGTTCAGCTGCTGGGATCCTAAACCCATGGGACGTGGGGGGGATTTGACTGGGGTCACCGGGCCAGGCCAACATAGAACAGAAAGAATCTGGGTGCAGGGTTGCAGAAGTGGAGGTGGGCCCCTTTTGTTCCCCCTTTCAGTCTTTCCATTGGCCTTGTGTCGCAGCCTTAAACTTGGAGCAACAGCACAGAGAAATACAACTAGATTATTGAGTATTAAACCCATAACATGTCTTTTGATTTTTTAAGACCAAGAATTTAGCATGGTAACATATGACGAATGTAACTTTCTACATAAAGTTAGAAATTAAGATATATTGAAAGAATATTTGGTCACAAGGAACATGCCCAACAGTGTACCTGATTTGTTATAATCTGAGCAGGAGCTGTGCTTCAGGATTGAATAATATTGTCAATCTGCATTTATATCTACGTGGTTTTGGTTGATTTTGCATAAGGGCTGTAGGTCATTTACACGGACAGATGACCGACGGGGGCTGGGTCCTGTATCCCACGCTGCTGTCTCATGACTGGAGGTTAGAGGCTCGGTCCAACTATGGCCCATCCCCGGGCCTTTGTTCGTGTGCACCAGTGTCCAGTTAAAGGGAGGTGTTGGAAAAGGTCCTACAGGGCAGGTCTGGCCCAGGAAATAACACAATGGCCATGCATAATTATGCAGGCATAAGGATGGGAAACGGTGGTGGGAGGGACATCTGCTTACTGACCTATAACCCTGGGAGCCTGATCTCACACAATACCGCAATGAGGCCGAAGAAGATTGCTGGTTAGACAAGAGGGGTCAGCCCATATTGATTAGGACAGAGGGTGGAAATGCAAATGCAGCATCCAACTGCCCACTGAATTGAATTAAGTAACGCAGAAAAAGATTTCCCATTTAAGTGTGAAGTCATCGGTCACTCTTTGGTCCAGATGACAGAAATTCTCTAAATTGGTTAGATATATCCGTGTACATTTTTCTTTCCTCCCACTCAACTGTGGTTACTCACCAAGGCCACTGATAGTAAAGGTAGAAGTTGGAGCTTGCAGGAGGATGTTGGGCTGCTCTGGCTGACCTTCCTCGTGGTAGCACAACCGAAAACCCTGAGCGGCCACAGAACCAGGGGTGGTTTGCCAGCGTGCCACAATGGAGGTGCAGTTAAGAGGCTCAAGTTGAAGAATAGGAGCTGAGGGCACTTAGGTGGCAGAAAGAGCAGGCATTAGACCAGGACATTCTCATTTGTTGACATTAAACAAATAGGAAAACTGAAACAAAAGCAGTAGGACAGTTTTTTTTTTTCTTTTTTTGGTAGATGTAAAACTTAGCAATAGTTTTGGAATAAAAATCTATAGCTTGTTCTAGCTTTAAATAAATATATGTTAGCTCTTTATGTTACTTGACAACTAATGTTTAATATAAGCAGGGTAGCCATAACTAACTTTTTAAACATAAAATCTCCTTTGGTGAACAAAAACCTCCCCCAACCCAGCAGGCCATTTAAACAGGCTATTCTTTCCCCCACATAGAGGCCTGAGGCCCTCTCTTTATGATCCGTGACTGAGGACACTCTAACATCACTGACAGAGAGGGGCAAAGGTTTCTGGGTAACCAACACAAAGACTGTGGGACAATGCTACGAGAGCAAACTCTAGTCACATGCCACCTAGACTGCATGAACCCTGGTGGCTCATTGTATTCTAAAAGCAACAAAGATAAAAGTAATAGAAAAGTGTTTGTATCATTTGATCACAGAAGAGCTCGAGTGCTGATTTTTACCCAACTTTCCACTCCATGTAGAACTCTTGTGATAAGACCCTTAACAGTAACCTATATCAAATCTTGAGCTTCCAAACTTGATGACATCTCCTGTCCAGACTTTGGCGGGTTTACCTTTGTTGCTGGACACTTTGGGTGTGCGGTGTGAGCTCCACGCTGATGGCTCACACCAGCCCACACGGGTGGCTGCAGCCATACGCAGCAGGTAGATAGTATCCGGCTGCAGAGCCCCCAGGAAATATTCCGTGCTGTTGTGTGGTAGCTCCACAGACTTGACAGTGCTGTCTACAGCTGTGCGGTAGGAGAGCCTGTAAGCCGACACCCGTCCACGGCTAATCTTTGCTGGCAGTGGCTGCCAGCTCACCTGAATGTCCGTTGAACTGTGGCTGGTCAGACTTAGCTCTGGGGTACGCAGAGGCACTGCAGAGAATGGAAATGGAAATATCATCATCACATGCATCCAAAAAAATCCATTATTCCTGTTTATCCCCTGTTTAAACACACTCTGAACACATGCCAGCTGCATAAAAGCTGGGAGATTTCATTGCTTGGAATAACAGAGGTCCCACTGCTCTATGCTTACCGTCCTCCAAGGTATGCTGACTGACTTGGTCTGACATACGACTGGCTCCCATTGGCATGTATGCCACCACGTAAAAGCTGTAGTTTCGAGCCGACTCGAGGTCATCGATGATATAACTGGTGGTGTCGTTGCCGATAACAACTTGGTATTCTTCGTTGTTTAGCCCTGACATGCAACAAATCGTAAAGAGAGTTAGCAAACAGGTTCAGATTAGACAAAAAAGAAGCGACTGCCACAAAAGTTGTTCTGGCAAACACAATAAAAGCTGTCAGTGTTTTTAAAGAACACTCCCCAGTATCACAAAGATCTGCATCTGTTCTGTATGCCAGCACAGTTCAAGACACAAACTCATAACTTCCAAACCACTAAAGGAAATCCCATTAAACAGGTAAAAGACTTGACTTTATAGAGTTGGTTGGCTGTAAATAAAATAGCTAAAGTGAAATATCTCATTTAAGTTGTTGGTTTGCAAGATGGTGAGACCTTTAAACAGAGACTCTGTCTCTTTAAATGCAAGCAGAATGAGCTTGGGAGTGGACAAAGAGCTGACTAAGCCTGTTGTTATTTAAGTGAAGTTGCCATTCTAAGTCCACCTTGACCTCTGCCCTGTTTAGAGACAACAGATGGCCTTCAGCAGAGGAAAGCTGAACACACAAGTCACAGTGATGTGGCTTTTACAACCTCTACTACATAAGGATGATGCATCTTTTCCCATAAAAACTCGTCCAAGTTAAGGAATGAACATAAAAACTCATAAAAAATGTTTGTTTCTTGGTCTCACCTTCAGCCTTCATGTAATGGATGGAATAGGCAATGACTTTGTCTGCATTGTAGAGAGGCCTCTCCCAGGCCAGCAAGATGGCAGAGCTTGAAATGGTCTCAGCATGGATATTCCTCGGAGCACTGGGCCTGTCCTCTGACATTACAACGATAAGGCGAGCCACGGAGAGCACAGAACCCTGTTTATTCTCTGCCATGCACTGATAGATGGCATCATCCTCGGGAATAATTTGCGTGATCACCAATTTACTGTGGAAACAATGACACAAAACACACAGACAAGAAAAATAAGCAAAAGCCGATGAGGAGTTATCAGAGAAAGATCAAGGTTTAGTTTAGTTATTTTTTAAATCATACTTAATGGAAACACGGGTCCTATTAGACAATACCTGTTATACATCTTAATTCTTCCATTTAAGTGAACCTCTTCTCCATTCTTGAGCCAGCTGATGCGTGGCGGAGGCACTCCCTCTGACTGGCACATAAACCGGGCCGTGCCAGCTCTTGGACGGGTCTGGCTTTCAGGTTTCTCGACGATGGTTGGCGGCACTGGAACAGACATGAACGAAAATGTTTTTTTTTGCGTCATATGGCGCATAAGGAACTAAAACACGATTTAGTCAGAATACCATGTGGTGTAAGGACCAAAGAGTTTGCCGTACCTAGAACTGTGAGGTTGGCGGCGGCGGTGGTGTGGTTGCGGGTTCCAGGTGTGGTGGCCCTGCACAGGTACACTCCACTGTGCTTGGAACTGACATCAGTAATAACCAGGTTCCCATTACCCAGGACCTTGGCATTGTAGACGTCGATGGCTTTACTGTCGGCGCGGCTCCACGAGATGATGGGTGAGGGATTGCCTGTGGCAACACACTCCAGCACCACAGTTTGATGAAGGGAAGCTGTCGTATTCTGAGGTCCGGCGATGATTCTGGGCCTCTGACGCGGTTTAGGGCCAGTAACTACACAAAGCCGCAGAAATGTCAAAGATAAATTCTGTGTTTTCAAGGGACTGTGGGAGAAATAGTCAATACTGAACTCAGTAGGTTCGGCAGCGATACCTTTGTTGACAGTGAATGTGGCTTCCCCACTCCTCAAACGACTGCCGATATTAGTTGCCACACATCGATATTGTCCAGCATCTTCCAGCTGCACATTGTGAATCTGAAGAACTCCATTTGGCAAAACTGTTATTCTATAAATGAAAGAAGAAACAATGAGGGTCAAAATAAAGTCATTATATAATACTTTTTGGACTGATGAGTTACTAATATAAATGGATAACAAGAGGCCTCCATTTTGTGTGAAAACCCAGTCTGCTGGTACCTGTCTGTTTGTAGTGGCAGTGTACTTTGGTTGTGCTCCCAGGTGATGGTGGCTGGAGGGTTGGAAATGACAGCACAGGAAAAACGGGCCACAGAGCCCTCAGACACCACCACAGGTAGAGGATGCACCAGAAACTCTGAGATCCCTTTCAAATAATGAAAAAGAATTGATTAGGAAACAGACAAACTTAATCATTCAGGAAATTGTGTAACATCTGACTTAATTCATGCAAAGGGCTGACTTTGATGAATGTTAACTGATCATATAAAAAGGAATTGATTTCTGTAGGACATCAGCCACTTTATTTCAGGGGAGCAATAGGGTTCCAATCTGACCAGCTGTCCCAATCAATGGATAAATTGAAGGATGACAGTGAATGATGCATTATTATAGATACAATTAAATCAATGCACTTTGCATAAAAATGACTGCAAGCAGAAACCAATGGAAAATGCACAGTCTTAAAAGTGTGTGTGTGTGTGTATGCTCTAAAGAGATTCTTCCATGTAAAAAATGATGAGAACCATAAATATACTTAAATTACAATAACTACATTATTATAAGATA
This sequence comes from Menidia menidia, assembly GCA_907169785.1. Classification (NCBI taxonomy): domain Eukaryota; kingdom Metazoa; phylum Chordata; class Actinopteri; order Atheriniformes; family Atherinopsidae; genus Menidia; species Menidia menidia. Next base: position 7,258,968 of record CAJRST010022223.1, on the reverse strand, counting down.
TATGTAACAGCACTTATATTCACAGGTCTTTTAATAATGAGCAGACACAAGCACCCACAGTCTGCATTTAACTGAGACACACTCGATGTGATATGATCAATGACCTTCATTCATTAAGGTGATAAGTCCCCCCCCCCCAACTGCAGTCACTGGAAAGAAGTCAATAAGATGTTAAAGTAAATCAATGCTCTTGTTCTCCCTCTGAAAGTCTGCATTTATACCCTGAGCCACAGGACGGCAAAACAACAAAACCACTCTTTAATTTAATGTTCTGATGTTATTGATATTGAACAAGTAAACTGTTGTTTATGGTGCTATTGAAGAGGCATACCAAGGCCAAGGATTTTAACTCTGTGAGGGTGCATTAGTCATTGACTCAGCTTTATGTGCAGTGTGCATGAAACAGCAGAATGCATGTTTCTATGAAGTATTTCTCTTTGCAAGATGTCTGGCAATATGCATCTGTCCTGTCTCAAACTGGTGACCACAGCGAAAATGCTAAGCCACTGATAATAAGTCAAAAACAATAAGTTGCTGACTGGCTGGATTCAGCGATGCAGGTGGTGGGTGTGGCCTATCTGCTAATGTGGTCACGTCTGTTGGAGGGAACTAATCAATGTCTAGGTCCAGCAGCACAAAGGTTTCCCTAAAGAGGTCAGAGGCCACTTCAACCCCCCCTGTCCAGTTCATTTTAGCCTAAACTGGAGCCAGATCTCAAAAAGGTTACCATTTAAAAGGAGAGGCTGGTACTTCCTATGTCACTAATACTTGACAGCAAGATAGTGAGCCAGTGGATCCTATCTGTTAAGCATAGATGGACATGTCTAATAAAAAGTGGAAGAAGCACATAGCTTTTAGAAAACAGAAGTATAATTCTTGAAGGTGTAAAGTGATGGAGGCCAATGACTACTTTACATATAGTAAAACACTTCCTGTATGTAATTTAGTCTTTACTCTTTCTTTTTTTGAAGTACTAACACGTTTCACTGTGCTGATTCGGATTAATTCATTCACATGACGAGCCGGCCTTTCTTTAACAAAAGCTCTCTGCATGACAGGGCAAAAGAGGGCTTGATCCAGTGAAAGGGACAGAGGGCTGAGAGAAAGAACAGCAGGGCTCCCAGTCAGAGCAGGCCTGTGACATCACAAAGGCTTTCTCCTGTTGACCCCAGACCCCTGGGACCTCTGGACAGAAGGGGAGCAAAGAGCAGTCCCATCCTCCACCCAAAGCATACAGCTGACCAAAAACCTTTAACCTTTCCGCTGACTTAGGCTGGATACCAGACCAAACTTGAATTTGGATTTCAAAATGTGGTCACCATGTTGAAAACTAAGTTTTTGGTCAGTATCTCTATGTGATATTCAGGGAGGACAAGAAAAAAAAAGTTTTGTATGTGTGAATGTATATGTGCATACATTCACACATATAAGACTTTTTTATTTTTCTATCCATGGGTGTATTTGAATTTAAATTCATAATACTAAAAATCATCACAGCAGAGATTTAAAATACCTAATGCTAAAAGATATTTCAATGAAGGTCTACACTACACCCCTCAGAGTCAATGTCAAAATCAGTGCCCTGCAGAGGGTTTCCATGGCACCAGCCATGGGATATCCCCTTCTAAGACCTTTGAAAAGAGTCCACGGTAGGCAAGGCCTATTGAATAGACGCAGCTGTCTTGTCCACTGATATGTGGACAAACAAATGCCCTGAAATCTAGCCTTTTCTTCTGGGGCAGTCAGGGGCACTCCAAACAAAGGCTAAAAAGCAAATGGCCTTTCACAGATTCCTCTGTGTAGCGGACCATTCCACAATCACACAGAGCCATGGCCTGCAGGGTCAATGCAATCCTGCAAACATTCAAACTCAGAAAGAGATCACTTCTAACATTTTAGTTTACAGGTTGCCTTTTGCCTTTAAGTGTGCAGGTGGTGATTTTCCCTTAGACTGAGAAAAGCTAGTGGCCACAAGCTTGGGATTCCCTATTTATGGAGTATTTACGAGCTTTCGGATAGACTCCCCGTTTATCTTTAACTATCTCTTAAAATGCTCCTGTAACTGGCCTGACATCTTTAAACTCAAGTATGACCAACATCCACTGTCACGGAAGCCAAGGCATTAAAGGTTTTTCCCCAGTAAAGAAAAAAGAAGAGAGTGTGAGGTTCATCTGCTTCACATCTCCAGGTTTATTACCCATGAACTGCCATGCTGATGCTTGGATGTTGACAACACCACAAAGTCAGTATCAGCAGCAAGTGCAACCAATCTACTTTCCAACGGTAAAAAAACAGCCCATGTTAGCACCAGATTATCCTCTCTGCTCTCCATACTTACTTGCGATAGTCAGACGTGATCTTTGGCTTAAGATAGCTCCATATCTGTTTTGAGACAGGCACTGGTAGAATCCTTCATCCGAGTCCTCCTTGGTGTGCTTTATCTTTGGTATGTACAAGGAGCCATTGGGCAGGAATTGGAAGTGTTCACTTTCTGCCAACTTAACTCCATTTTTTAGCCACTTGATGGTAACTGGGGGCTCCCCATGAGCCTGGCAGTCCAACACAGCAGGATCCTTTGGTAGTACCGTCACATCGCTGGGCTCTGTGATGAAGGACAGTTCACTGAAACACAAAACACCTCCAGAGAGAAAGGAAGGGAACATTAGTGATGGCTCAGACAGGGCGCAAAAACAGAGAAAGAAAAAAAAGACAGACAAAAAAATGTGAAGTTTAACTTAATACATAGGCTATAAGCCTTCAGGACCAGAATAATTTTTTTCAAAAATTGGTTTTCATAACTAAGTCAAAGGGTTTCCAGAGATGTGTAAATCCACTAAACCAAAAAGACTTTATCTGTCCTTCAAGAAACATGATTCTGGTTTTCTAAACACTTTTCATTTTCATTTCCCTCCGAAATATCAGACACGGAGCTGAGGATGAATACTCGTAGAAAGTTCTAATTACACAACTCATTTCAATAACACTCCCATATCATTCTGAGCAAAAAAACTCATAAAAACAGCCCTGTCGTTCATTTAAAGGCAGGTATCCGCTTTACTGGGACCGCAAACAGGGGGTCTCCACACAAAACTGGAAAAAAAAGGGTACTTACTTGATAATGGCATGAAAAGAACAAAAATAAGCCAACGCTGGCGAAACTTCATCTTAAAATTCGTCATTTATCCCCAAAAGAGTTTCATATTCCCCCTCTACGCGCAGCTGCTGTCCAGCGTGCCGCCCCGTGGGTCCTCAGACTCTCTTCTGCCGGCAGCGGAGCACCACGGCTGGAGGGGGGCGCCGGGAGCCCCCCACCCCCCCCGACCCTCCCGGCCCTCTGACGCATGCGCAGACACGGGCGTGACAATCCGGCTTTTTTTTCAAGGTAAGTTTGTTTAATACAATGGTGGATAGGTGTTCTCGGTCCAAAAAACCTCCTCATGTATGGGGAAATGAGAAAATGTGATCTGTCACAGAGCAGTATAAGAGCTGGGTCTGCATCTATCTTCACATTTACTTTTATGATATTACATCTGGACACTATCTTGTTCGGGTGATTCTTTCCCACACTGTGCATTTTAAGGCAAACTCAACACCTTGTGACAGAGGCAGTGTGTGCATAACACAAAACATTAGGGGGAAAATGTTATTTGACTGAAGTGAATTCCCTTCAGATTATTCCCTCGCTGTGTAAAGCTGAATCAACTTCAAACTTTGATCATTTGAAGCATGACTGGACCCTGCAAAGCATGGTTTGGTGAGATTGTCTTTTCTTTATATCAGATTAAAGTAGATGAGGATGGCAAATTATCAGTCACCGGCGTGTAGGAAGGTCACTCTGGACAGCATCTGCTCCAAACGGAGAATCCGGTAATTATGAAGGGATATTGATGGCTACGTGTCAGCTGCTTAATGAATTCAGATATTGATCCAGAGACCATGCCTTTTGACAATGACCCCCTCGCCTTCCAGCCCTCATTCAATAGTAGTACAACGGGCTCCAGCTGTGAGATCGGCCATGTTGGCTCAGCAAAACACTGGTAAAACAAAGGTAAATAAAGTCCACGCATTTCCACTCACAAACTCTAGACTAAATATATCAATCTCTTTCTTTAAATTATATTTATAGATGTTTTACAATGATTTTTAGGTATTTCTACCACTGGCAGGCACCTCCACACTTCAATATCCAATCAAATAAGGAGAGTGGAGTGTAATTATGTATTGATTAGAGCTAACTATTGATTAAATCATCTAAGGCCCTGGTTATAATTTAAGGATCAGAGCAGTTGTCTGTTTGATAGCTTCTGATAATGTGTTTACTCAGTATTTAAGATTAGTTTTTTTTCTTTCCATAATGATATTTTTGAATAATTTAACCTTTTTACTGAAAAAAAAACAAAGTTTTTACACTACATATTGAAATTAGGAAAAAAAATAAGCTAGTTTTAGTTATTTCGTTTGTGCCTGACCATTTACTGCTGGACTTGCAACAACATGCAAATGTGTGCAGACCATGTTTACTGGAAAGTCTAAAACTGACCTTTTAGACTTACTTCAAAACAGAAAATTATACTTTGTCACGGCTTAATCAGTTGTAAAAAATAACCAAAAATGAGTATTTATCTGTGTTTATTCCTCTTAGTAAATGGGTCATCTGAGTATATATTGTGCTGTGGAGGTTGAGGTAACCAACACATGGCTAAAGGTCCAGCTGTTTGGCCACAATCAATAGGGTTAAGGTCATCAACATGTTATGAATGCCACGAGGCCCTGGGAAAGCAGAAAAGAGGACCCCTGATCTGGGCTCTGATAGGCTGGAGTTGGTCTCTAGGCAAGGCCGACCCCCCAACGACTTTAGATGTCATCTGAAGGGCTGATGACCTCTGACCTTATGCTAAGAGGGTGATGTAAAGGTTTTGAGTTTGAGCCGATAAAAGTCAAAACATCACCTTGTTTAGAGACTACGTGCTACGTTTCTGAAGTATTTCTTTCCAAATATAATTTTAATGATGCTAAAACACCAGGTGTATTATCTACAAAAAAGGAAACTTGGGAACAAAGTCACACAGTGCTGTTTCTTTCTTTTTTCTATTCATGTTGTGCAGCACCTAGTGTGCCTGAAGATTTAAAATCACCAGTTCAACACAAAGCGTTCTTTAAAAAAGGTTTATTGGCTTTTAAAACCACTTTAAAAATCTCACCAGTGAGTACTTTCCATTGAAAAAAGAAACAACGTGTTTGCAATATTAACAAGCTACTGTACATGAAGCAGAACACCAGACAACACCACAGAGGAGGGTTTTTTTCTACTGGTAGAAATGGACAAGATAGTCAAACAGAGTTGGGTTTGTCAAAAGGTAAAGAATCAGAATCACTGCTTGATGGAGCTTCTGTAATCATAAAGAGGTGCATTTCCTTCATTCAAATTCAAATATCAGTGCCTTATTGTTAAGGAAAAAAATGAGGAAATGGAAATTTTCTTTACAAATGCATTTAGGTAAAAAAAAAAAAAAAAAAAAAAAAAAAAAAAAAAGGAAATGAAAAGTCATCAGAAAATAGTCATTAAAATAAACATATAGAACATTAACTTAGTAAACCGCACACACAAAAAAAAGAAATGTAACTCATGACACTAGCACTGCAAGTCTGGTTAACAGAACCTGCCCAAATCACAGAAGACAGTGGTTACCAAGAATACAAAGTACAACAGAAGTCATCACACATGCGTGTGTACAATCATTTATCAACATAATGAGCATGTAGGTTTTAAAAGGTTATTTAACTTTTTTTTCCCTCAATGCTTTGTATTCTCATGTATGAGAATGAGTTAGAAATGTGTATCTCACTGAGATTAAAGCACATTTTGCTACAAGACAATTAGTCATTTTCTGACAATCCATTTTATTTCCCTACTCATCTTGTCATAAAAAATATCCTTTTTCTTTTTGCGGGCATCCATCATTACATTTGTCCATAAGGATGTGTCAAAGCCACGTGTCATAAAAATTTAGTGCAATAATGTGAACCTCCAAAGTTTGTTGAAATATGAGTTATTCTTTTTTTTTTTTTCCAGTGTCTGCTGAAAGACTTTGAGCACAATGTCTGTCACAGATGTCTGCAACCAGCTAACAGTATCACAACTTTTTTTCCTCAACATACCATGCTATTGATCCTGCTCAAAGCACACACCAATTCTGCAACTGCAGAGACCTATTACCTTTGAATAGGAAAAAAAAAAAAAAAAAAAGTAAAATCAGCAAGCGAGACCAGACAGCATTACTGTTACGACACATTGAGCCAGAAATGTAACACACAACATACAGTATCTTGCCGACTATAAATCTGTTAAGCTTTTTTTTTCTTTTAAATGGCACATACTTAGCTAGAATAATGGCCATAATATAGTGTCTTGATACATCAAATCTCTATGCATCTATCCTATTTACAGATGGAGCTTAAACATGACTTATACAACATTGACAATAGCCAAAAACTCAAGCAAGCATCCTACTGTATCACATAGCCTACCTGGCTTGCAGTGATGGTTTCAACATGCTTTCAGGTCCATGGTTACCTATAAAACATAGGACGGTGACCATTTCACAAATTTACAAATTTGTACACAAGTTTCACGCAACTGATTCCTTTTCCTCAAATGCAATAGAAGTCTCTTATATCTCGGAGGCTGCGTGCCTGCTTCCCACTGTTGTTAACGTTATCGTGGAGTGTTTTTATGTGTAAAAATCTCTTTGATTTCCAAAAGAAAAAAAGAAAATTTTCTTTGGTATGGACATAAGGCCAGATCTCTCCAAACATAATTTCCTCTTGATCTCTAGATGACATCAAAACATACGGCCTCTAGGCCGCTCGTGTAGCGAAGCCGTCTCCATACCATTGATATTGTGATCCATGCTGGGAGTGTAGCATGCCCAACAAACAAAAAAACAAAAAAAACCTTCTTTTTTTTAATCTCATGACTGAAAGTGTGCCTGCCACGTTTTTTTCTTTTTAATGAAATGACAGCATAGCAAATCTTTCTAACACAACTGATAAGGGCACACACAGTGTAATCGTCAGCCTGTACAATGCGCATCTTTACTGTAACACTGGGAAACAAAAACAGAAGAAAAAAAATAGTGCGGAAAATATCAGAGTAACAGCTGCCTTGATAGGATGAAGCTCAGGATGGTTCTGAAGATATCTTAACGTTGAACTATATACAGTCTTTCTAAAGATGGCGTAAGGCCTTGAACTTTGGGAATAAGGCAGCCAGTTGTTGATTCCTTTCAATTATAGTCCACAAAGTGGCCTGAATCCCCATCTTCTCCTTACCGACTCATCTACTCCCTTTATAAGATATTAAACAGTACAAGAAGTATAGGCTTAAGAAAATTTCACTCTTGGACAATGCTCAGATGTGAATCAGTTTTTCACTGATTTGGTTTATGATAAAGTATAAAGATTATGTCAGAAATTCAGCACCTGGCAGCCTAAGATGCTACCCTTTTTAATATTTAGATATGGCAGGCAAACGTACTACAATTATTATGTGCATATACTACAATACCAATATTGTCTCCATTTGGTTGAACTTGAACTGCACACGTTGAAAATAGTACACAACAGTTTTTGGTGAAGTCTTGTGCCAGATTTCCTATCCACCTCACTTTCCTTAATTGTTCATGAAGTACAAATATTGCATTATTTGAAGATTATCCTTATCTCACTGTCCGCGGCACACATAGATGCTCTTTGTAAGTGTGTGCCGCCGCTGAGCGCTCACTCTTTACTTGAAATGCTTACATTTCTGAATTCAGACGAGGGAATAAAGTGGTTAAATACTGAAACTCTGGGTGACAAAACAATAGAGGAGGGAAGTAACTAAACATCAGCAGGAGAGATTTTCTGGTTAAGCCTGGCACTTTGAACAGAACAAATGGCAAAGTCCAGACGAATCCCAACAAACTATGGTGTAAAAACAGGTACTACATATGCATCAATTCAAACAACAAAGAACAGAAATAATACAGGTCAGAAGGTAACGTTACCCCAGCATCTCTACTGTTGTGGGCTGGTCTTTGCTTTCTAGCCAGTCAAAACCAGAGTTCACAGTATCACTGCATATCTGCTGAAAAAGCGGGTCGTTCTTCAGTTCTTCCAGTGTTGAGTCTTCATATTGTTCCTGCTGCTGATTGGGATCGAACAGCAAGTTGGTGTCCAAAGTGTTAAGGTCAGTGATGCTACTGGACAGATCTGAGGTCAGTCTGATGTCGTTTGAGAAGTCGGACGCCACGGCATTGAGCTCCGAAGCTACCTGGCCGACCAGCTGGGAGCTGGGGTTGAGGCCGTCCTCTCCCAGCAGGTCCTTGACAGTGTTGTTGAAGTCCAGCTGCTGCTGTTCGTCCTCCGCCTCCTGCTGCTGCGTGCTCTGGAGGAGGAGCTGGGGCTGGGTCTGCACGGGGTCCTCCTGGAGCTGCTGCTGCTGCTGCTGCTGGTCTTGATCGCCAGGGCCCGCTTGTGCTTGGCCGTCCCCGCTGGGGAAACTCACCTGCTCTCCGCTGCCCGTGGTGAGATAGCCGTGCTGCTGGAGCTGGAAGTCGGCGGGGTTGGAGCCGGCCGGCAGCTGCGCCTGGTGTGCGGCTCCCCCTGCGAAGCTGGGGGTCGTCTCCAGGATCTGCGTGAGGTTCATGCGGGCCGTGTAGTTGGAGGGGAGGTTGTTCATGCCCAGGCCACGCACGGAATCGTCCCCGTCCGATTCCATCTTGCTGAGGAGAACGTTGGTGATCTTGGCGGTGTTCCCCTGACCCTGCACGGGCAGCATCTCGCTCTGCATCATGATGTTCAGGGGCACAGACTGGCTGCGCTGGACCATGCTGTGGACAGAGCTGACTGTCTGGCTGTTGGAGAGGATGCTCAGCACCTCTGAGGTGATGGGGGAGTTGAATGGTGAGACCACGGCTCTGGTTGTGGTGGTGGTGCTTGTGGTGGTGGTTTGAGGGCCGGTGTTTCCACTGAAGTTCCTCTGCCGCACGGCCGGGCTGACACTGCGGCAACGGAAAGTGCTGGACGTAGACGAGGTGGAGGCCTTGCCGTCCAGCGGTGCAGGAACGGCAAAGCTTTCCTGTTTGGTTGGAGTACTAACACCTGTCGCCATATGCTGCTGCTGCTGCTGCTGCTGAACCGGAGAAATGGGGGTCAAGCGGCCAAAGTGAGCAGCGTCCTGTCTGGTCTGAGACTGAAAAGACTGGCCAGGGATTGCAAAAGCATGAGGCTTACGAAACTGATCGTCTACTAGGTCTTGGTAGCTGGGCAAAATGCCTATGCTATGGTTGGACAAAGGGCCGGCCGAGCTGCTGCTGTTGTAGCGGTTGTTGATCCACTCCAGCTTGGCCTTGTCGGGGTGCGTTGCCATGGGCCTCTGCATGGGCTTCACGGGGCTGCTGGAGACGATACTGGCATCATGGTAACCCGTGATGCTCGAGTTGATGGGAGTGAAAGCAAAAGGGTTGCGGCACTCCACCGGGCTGGGCGGCACGCTGCTGCTGCAGTTGGACAGCGGCGTGCTGATGGGGGTGTGGCGGCCCATGGCTCCGTCCACGGGGGTGATGGGAGCCATGCGGGAGCAGGGGCTCTCTCTGGTTGGCGTGGGTGTGGGCGTTGGGGTGGGGGTTTGGACGGGAGTGGTGCTGCTGTGGGCGGAGTGGAAGAAGGCGGTGCTGGCCTGGTGAGCGCTGAGGATGGTGCTTTGACTACTGGCTGACTGACTCTGCAGGGACACGTCCACGCAGTTAGCAAACAGCCCTTTCAGCTTCATCTGCTCCTCCATCTGAACCAGCTCTTCCACTATGCTGTCCTGGGTCATGTCATCGTCGTTGAACGGGAAATAGTCCATGTTGGCTTGAGAGCCTGCAAAGTCCACCATCTCCTGGGTGAGGGTGAGTTGGCCCGGGGCCTCCGAGGGTTGGCTCATCATGGAGAGCTGGTCAGACGGGGCTTGTTTGTGGTCTGCTGGTAACTGCTGCGTCTCCCACATTGTGCTCTTTAAATCACTCATCACGGAGGCTTGGTGTGGTCCTGAGTTGGCTGGTATGGCACGAGGGTCCCCGGTGATCTGCTGCAGCAACGCCTGATCGGCCGCGCTGTTTCCGGCCCCTCCGGCGTTAGCCTCGATGGCCATGGCGTGGTCTTCGTGTTTCACCGCCAGGTCCTGCTGTTTCACAGCGGTCTGGGTTCCCTCTGTGTGCGTGATGGGAGCATCACTGAGTGCAAGGATCTGCGGGGGCCCAACAGAAGTGTGTTTCACAGTCCCTTTGCAGGGGGCACTCTCTGGTCTCGCAGGGGTTCCTGGCCTGGGAATCCTCTTCACTGCAGCACTGACCCCGGGTTTGGGATTGTCGTTTACGGCAACGGGCTGCTGGGAGATAAACACCCTCTTGACAGGAATGACGTGGGACTCCCCGGCTGTGCGCTTCCTCGGGCTCTTGGCATCTGAGCAGGGGTCCTTGGTTGATGGGGTAACAGCAGACGAGCCATTGGATGATGTGTTGGAGTTCTGATTATCAACAGTCAAGTACAAGGTACTGTCATGGCAGTTACTGTTATTGCTGTCCTGACATCCAGCTACAGAGGTGGGCGGGGAGGTGGAGTCACTTTTTATTCTTACGCCTTTGTCTGGTCCTGGAGAACACTTGACAAGGAAGCTTGGCTCACTGGCAGCCCTGAACTTAGCCACTCTCTCCTCTTTGGCTACGACAGCATGTTTGTCTGTGCCGGACGTGGAGTTATTGTCACTCCCAGCTTCGGACACCCCTTTGCTGTCCGTGGAGAGGGCTGGGGTTATTAGCTGGGCACACGGTCTGACTGCAGGAGACTGGGGGGTCAGCAAACCTCCTCCCTGTGAGTGCTGGGAATCGTCCAGAGCAGCGGTGGTGCTCATGCCAGCCGAGGCCGGCCGCACGTTGGTGCTGCTGTTACTGCTGCTGGGGGCCAGAGCGATGGCCGTCATCTTCACCACGTTGACCGAGCTGACGTGGGGAGTGGGCATCACAGTTTTTATGGGGCTGTTGGTGATCAGCAGGGCGGGCGGGGAGCGCAGCGTGATGGCACTGGTGGCGGAGGGCTTGGGCAGGATCTGAGCGTAGCGCGTACCGTGACGTGCCAGCCGGTCGCCCACAGGACTAGCCGAGATGTTCTGGGGAGTTTTGGGGGACTGCTTAAGAGACTGAGTGACCACTTGGAAGTTCACAGGCAACACCTTTCCTTCTGCTGTCCCCACGGGGCTGGGTGAGGTCATCAACTGCCTGCTTCTCTGTACCTGGAAAAGCATATAAAACAAACACATCAGCGCATTCGCACACAGTGGTGGGAAACATCTCTGGATAGAATTTAGGGGGAAAAGGTCGTACCGTGACTGGGCTAGGGACAGCCGCTACTACGATTCCTATGGTGGGCTGAGGGGACAACAGAGCAGGGCTGCCACAGGGAATGGTTGGCCCGGGAGTGCTGGCCTCTGTTCGCTTGACCTGGCTCTCACTGGGCAAGGGCGAATGGAGCTTCTGCTCTTGCTGCTTTTTCTGGATCTTGCGTTGCAACTGCTGCTTTGCATCAACAGAGGGAGAGGGCAAGGTCTTCACCTGGGGCTGGAATGAGTTGGCTTCTGCGGTGGGCACAAAGGCAGAGGCAGGGGTTGGGGTCTTCATTCCTGCTGAGATGTGATAAAACAAGAACATTTTAATTAAGAGGACAGTGCATGAACACTCTGCTTCTGAGAGCCAGGTCAGATTTCCAAACTGATCCACTTCTAATCCAAAAATGGGCAAAGACAGTAACTCGCAGAGCTAGTGACCTTCTTTGCCGTTTGCATGCAAAGATCATTTGTGAGCACTGACGGGTTGTTGCATGGGTTGAAATATGTGAGTGTGCACATGCTAATTTAGTGAGACTGGCCTCAGGTTTAAATACATAAGAGCATTTGCTGGGCGGCAAGTAGAATAACCCATTGCCTCACCAGGGTGCGAATGTGTGGACTCAAACAGACAAAAGACATGCTCAGTACACGGTGAACGTTCATAAAACACCAAAGAAAATCAACCCTTTCTACCTGTGGGTGTTCCAGTCATAACAGTGAGTGCAGCCATGGACTTAGTACCGATGTAGTGGCTATTGAGCAGGAAGCGAGCCAGGTCCTCCACGCTGTCAAACTGACGACTGAGGACCTTTTGTGCCCACTCGCAAACCAGCCCGCAGGCGGCAGATCTCATCTCATCCTCGGCGCTGGGAGACTGGCCCGACGGCTCCATCAGCTCACACTAGCCGCAGAGGAGCAGGCAGATTTAGATTTAGAGCATCACACTGGTGCAGGAGGAGGACTTGAGTCAAATGTTTGGCGGTGTGGTACAACTTACCCCGTCACCGGACTTCTGCAGGTCCAGGTTGGGTAAGGTTGGCATGTGAACAAAAGCTTTCTTCCTCAGTCCGCTATAACAGTATGTGCAAAGGAGTTAAGGCTTAGGCATCACCGTAACAGGAACACTGACTGTATGGCAGCCCTGCAATGACTTTCCGTTCCTCAGCCTTTCTTTGCTTTGCATCTGCTTACAATTAGCCACAGTCCGAAGCTAGGTCTCAGCCAAGGATGTCCTGTTATTTTCCCACTAAAATATTTGATTGTGGTCAAAAATGCTTGTCTTATATGGTTTGACGTCCTCCTTTCCTACGATCAAAGATAACCTGTCAAAAATTTTACATACAGGGCCTTCAATAAACCACTAAGTGGTAACTGAACAACGTAAAGTGAAACAATGATTACAGCCTGCACAGATTCGGCAGGTTTTGTTATCATCCAGTCAGCATAGTCTGTGACACACTGTGGATTCCAATGACTTCATGTGAAGGCAAAAGTTTCACTCTTCAAAAGTGCCCTGAGGCAAAGCGGCCAAGGATCTGTGTGGTATCTGCCTTTCTAAAAAAATATTAACGAGAATATGTAAATGCTGCCACTTGTAACGCCGTTAAACTTTGTACAGAGCTGGTTCACGGGCAAAGACACAAACAGATTAATATTGATGGAGGTCTGAACATTCCATCCTTTAAACTGCAAATCATAGCGTTGGCCTTGGTGGAGGATACAACGTCTGAGAGCAACTGCCGGCTTGTTAGATATGCCGACAATTTAACAGCTATTTAAAGATGGAAGGGGGATGAGATCAGACTAACCTGCAGCCCTAAACACAACCTCACACATGCTGATTCAAGCTAATCAATGACTTCACAGCAGCAATGCACGGGGATCCTGCCACAGTTACATTACTTCTGCACGGAAACAGTCATCTGGAAGCATAAACTGTGTTGCTCACAGAAACATAAAGATTAAAAATTGTGTTTATCATCAAAATATAAGGATATTTGGATTTGCCCCTCATGCCCAGTCGACGTGCTTTCATGTTGGGAAAGACATTCTTCATAATCTTCCCAAAGTCTGCTGCGCTCAGTGGATTGTAGCCAAGATTGTCACAGTAGCTCCTGGAAGACAAAACAATCCGCGTGTAAATAAAAAACCCAACATACACCTTGTATTAGAGTGGAACCCCCTTTCTGTCCCTGTCGTTGGCACTCACTTGTATTCATCATACACTTCTTGCTTCGGAAGGGACGTCTCCGGGTGCTCCTCTAGGTGATTGCGTATCCAGTTGAATGCATACATCTGTTGAGTACGGCTTGACGACATGGAACTCTGATCACTGAAATTAGCCAAAAGAGAAATAAATCTGGTGAGGCGGTGCCCGTGGCTGCCGTGCATCATTTCTTGTTAATACAGAAACTGTAATACCATAATCCAGGAGTGGAGGACCCCCTCTCATTCTCAGTCCAAATGGGTAGAATTTGGGGGTTGGGGTGATGAATAGATATGGGGAAACAAATGAAACACAGACAGCTAGGTATAGCAAAAATCTACATTTTTCAGTGTTTTGGTTCATAATGATAATCATACAGCTGAATAACGAGGTTAGAAAATTTGCTCGAAAAGGAGAGAAGAAAAAAACAAAAAGGATTAACAATGCTAAAAATGCCACAAGACAAGAATAAAGCTGTCGACTGGTTTGGCTTCGGGGGCTTTCAGCCTAACCTGTGTCTGTGTTTAAAGATTCGAATTTCTGACAAGCAGTGACACAGTGCCAATTATGCATTGAGACCCACAAAAAAGAAGTAGAGGAAGAGGAAGAAAAACCAACATGTGAGCGTGTGTGAGAGGGAGAAAACAGGAGCAAAGAGCAGTGGACTTCACCTCAGGAGAGCGTGTGTCTGTGACGTACCTTTTATCATTGCCACTGCTGGGACCAGAAGGCAACTTAAGGTAGAGGTAGAGTTTTTCGATGTCTGTAAACTTCTCAACATCTTGCTGCAAAAAACGAAAAACAAACACAGACGGAAGAGTTAAAAAAATTAAAAAATAAATAAGGTTTTGGTCACGTGTGTTCTTAACCAAAATAAACTCTTTTCATGGAGAACTAAGCTGCTCATAAATGGATGTAATTATCTGTTTAGATATTTACAGGCCAAACCCTTCCCGCTCACCACTGCCACCTTCTAGTTGTGTTTTGAATGGTTTTGTGTCACCTCTCCCTCTTCTATTTGCTTCCTTTGTTTCTATGGGAACCGTTGATTAAATGACTGGGGAGAGAGCTGCAAGCCAATAAGCCGTGAATGAAAACCTTGTTTACTACCATAAACTGAGTGAATTACACGTCTGGCATAGCGGCGTGGACCTGCATCAGGGTTCCAGAGTGGAGTCGGTTATTTATCTGCTGATTTATTTGGACTCTTTATAGGTCGGTAAGACGTGTTTTTTTTTCCAGCGGACTTTGTCCTGAACAGAAAATGACCGTATTTGTTGTCACTTTCACCATAAAGTAGGGGCGTGTCTATAATCACACAAAGCTGTCCGAGACCATTCGCTAACTTTCATCATCAAAAAAAGGGCTTTTCCCGCCCCAATCAGGTTCTCTACTATGAAAGGGAACCCAGTCCCAGCACGTCCTTTACAAGAGACCCATTTTGTTCACATAACTTGATTTGAGGAATCACTTGTCTCAGACACACCATCTGTATGTAGAAATGCTCATTTTTCAAACCACAGTCAGAGTTTGAATCCAAATATTCAACGACGACATGACGTTCTACCATATCTTTTTAAGCAGAAGATGGAATCATGTTTTCCAGTCGTTTTTCATAAATGATTTGATATTCTGATTAACAGGTTATACTGTGGTAACGTCACACCTGCTTCAGGCATGTAGGTCACAGGATAGAATAAGTCGGACAGGTTTTTCTTAGTAGGTGAAAATTCTAAAGCAGCGTTTTACCATTCACAGTGTTAATGATACCATCAGTATCTAAACACACCAAATGCATTTTCCTTGAGCAACTGAGGAAAAAAGCCTGATGTGACATATTAGATTTATAATCTTTCTTCTTTAAAAAAAAAATCCTGTTGGATGTAATATGTACCAGAACACTGATGTGTAAGCATCAGAGGTACCAAATGGTCATGTACTTTTGATGTAATTTCATCAGGACTATAAGAGACGAAAGCAGCCAAATTCTAGACTCAGTGGCTGAAATTAAAACACACCGTTTCTTTTTTTATATGTTAAAAATAGACAAAGCTTCGTTGTGTCGCTTTGATGTCGGTGGTGTGGCTCTATGAAGTTCAGCTCAGACAAATCACAATGCACGATGTGCACAAATAGAAGCAGTAAAGAGGCAAGAAATGAATGAAGGACTTACTATTCCTGACATATATCTACCTGTCCTCACAAATATTTCAAACACTTAGCAGTTGCTGGCATTTTCGGACGTTTCCACAGCAGAGCATTCACCATTTTCTTTGCACACCTCATAAACTAAATTCATGTACAGACTAATTGGTGGGACAAATATGTAATATATAAAAAAAAGACATGGATAAGTAATATACATAAAAAAGAAATCATTCAGAAGTAGGCCAGTGCTTGTGAATACTCACCAATATGCCGTCCACTTTTGATTGTACAGATTTGCTACAACGAGAGAAAGAACAAATTTGTGGAACGTGAGATGAAACAGCAACAATTTGTTCTTGATCAAACGCTGTCAAATGACAATTTGACCGTTCATTATCTTTTAAAATTTTAGTGCATTTCTCAGATTTCTCACACGGGCCGAAAGGTCTGAAAACACTGGCCTCTGTCCCTAGAGATAAACAGCATTAAAAGGTGCTGCTTGCTTAGCTGAAGAAGCCGGACTGGACCAGGGCTCTCTGTGGACATAGTGCCAAACCTAACTGAGGCTCACAATGCACTGGGGAGCATTTCAAACTTTACACCTTCCCTCACGTGTATACTTCTACTGAGAACTCCTCAGACCAGACCCCCACAGCATTATTCATGTAAATATATGATACATCAGTAAGCCAACATAAACTAAACCTGGAACCTAAGACCAATGCAATACAATCCACCTATGATTTTCTTGCTGTGGAACAGAATGGGGGTATTCATGGTGCTTTTGCAGTCCACACAGTGAAAAATGACATGTCAGGCAGGTAATATGACAGTGGGCACTACTTTGAATACAGGCAGAAATCTGAGACAAGACACAATGGAAACCGCACAGATCATCAAACCGATTCCAGCAAAGGATGAACAGGGAAGTGTGTGAGGACTCATGCACATTTCATTTGGCTAAATGAGCAAAAAGCTTGAAAACCCCGTTTCTCCCTTTTTCACTGTGGGTTAACATACAAACTGGATCTATCTCAAGTGCAAGTGTGGACAAAAAAAAAAAGTGAATCGGTCTGAATTCTGTTAAGGCTGGGCATAAATAATGGGAGGGGGTTGGGTGGGGGGATTGGAGTGGGGGGGGGGGGGGCAACAAAAATACAACCCAGCTGCTTTGAGCAGCTATTTAGCGGGTAAGCAACAAACGGGATGGGAATCTCCTCCAGACCCGCCGCACGGCGTGAGGAGCCCGGGCTCGGGGCTCCGGCCGGGTCCGGGGGGCTCCGGCCGGGTCCCGGGGGGCTCCGGCCGGGTCCGGGGCTCCAGCAGCGGCGGCCTTCCTGCGGGTCGGAGCAGGCCGGGCTGCCTCCGCGGAGCGGGGGGCTTTGACACCTGTCATCCCGAGCACCAGCACCGCCGGTGTGCTCGGTGTCATCCATCAGAACATGGCCTCCTGCGGCTCGACGCTACCCCCCCCTAACCCCCCCTCCCCACCCCCCCCCAGAGCCGCCGCCACCACTGCCTCCAGCAGCCCCCGGTGGCTCCGCGGAGGCAGCAGCGGGAGCCAGGCGGCGTCTCCCGGCTGGCCGCCGCCGTGTTTCGGCCGGATATCTGCGGCTAGCTTACGGAGCTGTGTGGCTCTGCTCGGCCCGCTCTGTGCAGCCCTCTGCCCGCCTGCCTCCCTCCTTCCTTCCTTCCACTACAGAGTTAGATACGCTAATTATGAGGCTACGGCTAGCGAAAAGGACAGTGTGGCTGCTGTCTGTCGGGGGAGGGGGGGGGGGGGGAGGGGATCGCTCCCATCCTTACCAAATTGAATTCTTTATTTTGAACTGTAACGCGTTAGCCTCGGGCCCCTGGAGTCCTGGCACCAGCGCTGGAAGAGAGCCTAATCCCGAGGCAGGCTTCTGACCAGGTTGTTGTTGATCATCAGCCATCGCGATGGAGGGGTGGTGGGGGAGCTTTAACAAGTAGGCCTCATCCCCGGCTGTGCCCCGCACCGGACCCACCGCCGCTGCAGCGGCTCAGCCAGCTAGGACAGGCCGCGGAATCCCCCACGGGCCATGGCTGCGAACCCCGCGATCAGACCCTCACGAAACGCAAGCTTAAAAAACACCACCGGGCACACAAAAGGCATTTCGCAGAGGTATCTCCGCTGCCGCAAATAGCACGCCTGCAGCAGCCAGCAGCAGCTCCAGACGGGCTGCGCGCGTCAAGGTGCGCGCACCAAGCACCGGCAGCACCGGAAGCGCGAGCCCAGTAAAACCGCCCGGGCCCCGGTGCTGTGTGGAGGTGAAAAAAGGCAGCGCACCGGGGGGGTCCCGGGGATCATGGGGGTCCCGGGCGTTGGGGGGGGGGGCGTTCAAAGAAGGGTGTCTCTGCCACGAGGCGTTTCACTGAAAGGAAGATGCGAGTCAAATTCCAGAAAATGTTAAGACAGTTAAGCCACTGCCAAGGCCAAGTCTGTCTCTCTATTTGTTTGTTTTAAATCTCACGCCAGAACCTTAATTTTATTTTTTTTAGCGAAAAAGGTTTATTCTTGCAGAAGGGAAAGACGAAAGGTTTAATCTCCCCGCAGAACCCCAATCCGCCCTACTCTGTGCTGTATAGTGTTGAGATGTGAGTCAAACTGGGCAGGTTTTTTTTGCATACCAGCTCCTTTGGCTATAACTTATTATCAGCCATCAGAACAGAGGCTCCCTGAGATGATGGATTCTAAAATGGTACATAAAGCAAGCAAGCAAACTGCAATACAACGTGCAAGGCCATTGACTATTACCTGTTGAGATTACCAAAGCGAACATCTCCAGCACATTGAACCCCTTAGAGTAGATTTACAGTTAAACATGAATATACCCTGGAGTTTTCCCATTCCATTTCAACAGTTCAGTGCTAAAAACCTCTTCATTTTAGGCAGTGCTTGATCTGGCGTTGAGTGTGTCTTAATTTAGAATGCCTCATCCGGAAGTGGATGTGTGGCAGTGTGCAGCTTGATGTTGTGTACTGGCTGCAGATCCACGGACAGCCGGCGGGGGGCGCTGTTGCAGGAAGCAGGCTGATCAGATAGTGACAATGACGGGTAAACAGCCAGGATGATATCACTGGGCCATACAAACGCGGGGCTATCGAAACGTTTATTGATCCCGATACACGCTGCCACGTTGATGTAAAATGATTTCAGTATAACTCAGACTATCCTGAGATGGGTCTCCGAAACGTGAATGCTCCAGAACCTGCCGGTGTTCATTAAACACATTTGGCCACTATTTCCCCCCTTCGGCTGAAATCTGAGACACTCTTAGTCAGAAAACAAAAACAAAAAAATCCAAGATTATGATTTGACTTCATGCTGTTTGTGCAAGATGTGAATCCAATGAATATTCATTATTTCCGTGTATTGTATGAACACAATGATTACATGTGTACACGTGTCTATTAACTTTATTTACCTCTTTTTTGAACCAATAAAGGGCCAGAAATTCTGTTTAGATGTAATTTTTATCATCATGAAAATAAACGTACATAAATTCAGGAGAATGAAGTCACCAGGTCACGAAAAACAAGATCTGAACGCACGCTTTCATGTTGGCTGGTTTTGTGCTGCCATCTGTTGATGGAAACAGGTAATGCTACTCCCCGGCCTCACGCACACCTCCGCAAACAAACGCGAGGCCACAGCCAAATCCACGCCAGAAATGATTGGTTTCTGATCTTTCCTTTAACTTTAAGCGCCTTTAAGCGACCATAAATGTATACGTTGGTGCCCAAATGGGGTGCACATTGGTTCTTCCCAGAAATGAGTGATGTGCACAAATATTTTGAATAAAAAGTAGATTATGATACCAATACATTATAAGATTAGATTTAGTGGTGAGATAGCCACAGATGGTGGCATTCAGTGACTCTAAAGGACACCTCATCTGTGTCTATTTACTTAAATTTCTCCCCAAAAATATTCTTATTCTCAAAGGATCTAAAAATGTACCCTTTTTTTAAAACAAATAATAACATAGGGAAATAAACAAGTGTTAACAAAAGTTAGTAAAAATATATCCTTTAGCCAGAAGAGGGAGTGACATTTTCCACAGACTTCTATTCAGTAGGTGTTAGATAACTCTAATTTGATAACTATCCTAATAGTTTGACGGTCAGAAGTAACTTTTGAGCTTTGATTGCATTTTTTTTTCAATCAAAGGTTTATATGCACATACAGATTATTTTTATCTAAGTAATAGTTCTGGTCTGTGTAACAACACCTCTATTTGTGAGCTGTGAATGAGCCCATATCTATTCCATTATGGCATTAGGTCTTGTTTCCATACTGAGGGGACCCGTTTACCTTGTGTTTATGTAAAGACATGGTTTACTATTATGCATGCCTAATGACAATGGCTGAAAACTACAAGTTTTCAGACTAAATGCAAAACAGATTATGCAAGTAGTTCCCCCCATAAATAACTTCCCTACTGGGGCCAGAAAGAAATTCCGACTCTTTATTGTGAAAAACAAAGTTTTTATTTGTTGAAGAAGTCATTTGAGTTAACAAACAACTCTGGAGCGAAATACGTAGCTACACACAGGTTATTTATAAAATGAAAAAAGGAGATTCTCTACTCTTTCTTTTTGCTTCTGTTGGGAAGATACAAGTTTGCAGAACACAAGTCAGACAGAGGACGATGTGAACGCATATTTCCGAAAAGAAAAATTGGGATCTGATGGCCAAAATAGAAAATGTCTCATTGTCACTGCTGCTGAAAGTTTTTGTCAACTTTTTTGTCAGTAATGTGCTACATAAAGTCCTAAAATGCTGTCGCTGCTGGCCTGTGGATCAGCCCAGTTTGTGGAACTGGGGCTCCTCCTCTTAACCTCAAGAAAATGTTGTTTCTTAGGTAGTCATTGTTTTCTCACTCTATTTTTGACCTTCGGTTGTTGGCTATTCTGGACTGATTTATTTCACTGTCAATCTCCTGTCACTTCTGATTTGGCTTGGAAGGTCTCATAGCTGCAGACTTTGCCCTTGCTCATTCCTCCGAATGTTAAGATTTACACAACCTTCGTCCCAAAGAGGCTGCCACTTTTGTGGCCATGTATTGCAAGGATAATATTTACAGTGGTTAATTACTTGATTATATTTTCTGTCTTTAATGCATATTAGCTATTATTCATTATGAAACAAGGTGAAAAAAGCAGATATACTGTATGAGTATCTGTAAAAAAGTCAATGGACCGAGACCACAGAATTCAAATGAAAGTCAAAATGAGTCATTCTGATGAAAATCTATAAAAAATATGTAATGAAACTTTGAATTATTAAATAAAATGAGAAGGAAAATAACTAATTTGGGTATTCTAATGTACACCATTTACTCTTTGTACTTTATGAAATAAAAAAGATTTAAACACATGGTTACTGAACATTTTTGAGCCCTTTACTCATTTCATATCATTTTACCTGGCAATCAGGAAATAATAAACTTTTAAGTTAAAATGCATTGTGAGCACCTTTATACTTCAAACCAAGCCTGAATCCTCCTTGTGTAGCATTTAGGAATAGTTCTCCATGCCTTTTCTTTGGATGATTGGGGATTTTTAGTTACACAGTTAACAGTTAGAAGTAATGTCAATGTAACATGAAAATATGTCTCAATTCCATATCTAACAACCACGTGTAAAACAGAATAATCTCTCACTGCAAGTGTTCATGTGTTGAGGTTTAATTGTGAAATGGTCGAAGTTTCTACCTCGTTCCCATCATCTCTTGCTTTGGGTCCAGTACACATAACTGAACAACATGATCCCTGTCTGCTATATGAGTTTGTTTCCGTGACACCTCTCCTGCAGATCAAGCAGGTCACATTTGATTCTGGCTCGGACCTGAAGAAACACGTCTTGTGGTACTTGTGAATGTGGGACGGCGAGGTCAGTGTAATGACGAGGTCGATGAGTCTGGCTCTCACGTGCTCCCACAGCCAGTTCAATCCTCTTACAACCCCCTACTTCCTCCAGCACTCAGGCTAGACTATGAGATGAACTCTGTGCTCGGGTCTTATCTCGGAAGATAGAGTAGATTCTGAGCACGGAGTCACGCCAGCAGGTATCAAACAGCCTATTAACTTCTGCACACATGTTGTCGGCCGGCTTGCCTGTTGCTGTAAAACCAATTCACTGTATTGTACGGTGCGACAGGAGATACGTCCCCTCTAATCACACCACAATCAAATTAAACTGTAACATGCTAAGCCACGATAACGGTGTCTCACTTCTCAATCAAGGTCCAGACAAAAGTGGTACAGCCGGTAAATGCTGTGGTCATTTTTGTGTCCCTTAAACAATTTCAGAGGGGAGAACAACAACTTTTAGCCATGCACTGAGGAAGCATAAACCCAAATTAAATCTGCGTGTGCACGCAGGCCCACCTTTTTCTTTGTTCTCGTATTGAAATTTGGGAGTCCCTGGCTTTGACGTCACTGACAGAACATTTCCCGGCCCAAGCTGTTATTGCAGATTTTCTGTTGTAGTTTTTTTCCCTCCCTTCTCTTGGCGTCCTTTGGACGAGCGGATGGGAAATTCTGATGTCATCAACCTTGGCGCAGCAGGATAGAGGAGCATGCAGACCCTCAGGGTGCCACAATTGGTGCCCATGTGTTTGTGCCCCGTAGATGGTGAAATAGATGGTGTGGTGCTGCCCGCCTGTGCTGCACCTGCGTCCCAGCATGCTGATTGATCAGTTTGGTCATGTGGAATGTCACCATCTGCTCCCCAGTCCCACTCACCCCTTCTTGTGTGAATGCCAATCACTGGCAGGAAGACAGTTATTTAAGCCATGTCAAATCAGGCGCATGACGACGAGCAATATGCCAACAACCCCTTGAAGTGTGTGTTGCAGGCATAGTATGCACAACATCCAGTTTTACAATAAAAGGACAACCACTCAAACTGTGGAGAACTGCATCTTTTTGTTTGCCGCAGATCATTTAACTACCTCTTCTGTCACCTAGGATTGTGAAAGTGAAAAAGTGTGTGTTTTTAAGCCATCATTCTCTTTTAAGCATGCTCCTTTTTATTTCTCCTTCTTCTCCATCCATTGCTCTTTTTTTCCTCTTAATGGCCAACAACTTATCAGGGGGCCATCAGGAGTGACATTCTTCATTGTAAAGCGTCTGAACCAATGACATTTAAGCCATGGGAAAATAAAGATATGCAAATGTAATCTCATTAACATTTGCATTACCTGTTTGAATAATCACACTTCTGACAAAACTGCAATTAGCTAAGATTGATTCAAAGTTCATGGTAAAAGGACTGTATATATTGACTCTTGAATCAGATTCGTGTGTGTTATGGACGGTTAGCATGTCAGATAGGATGACTGATCGCTGTCCGAGAAGGTTATCCAGTAACAGGGTTACTTTAAAGAATATGCTTGAGACCCTATTTGATATTTTAACTGTAACTATTATTAAAGGCCCCACCCCCCGAAGTCCCATGTTTGAATTAAATCTATTAAAAGAAAAGAAAAGTCAACAAATTACTGCTCTGTTGAGGATAAAGGGACTGACCTCCTAACCCAGTTAACACTACCATAGGTAGTTAGGATTAGACTTTGACTTTAAGGAAGCTGAGCTGACAGCAGCTCACCTTTCAGACAGATTGAAAGCAGACAAACAGTCACGTGTTTGTTACAGTTTCTAATTGACCATCCTGCCACTGCATATGTATATATATATATAAATATGTATATAGGTTTTTAAGTACCATATGGTCCCTACTGGCTCCAGAAATAACACTGAAGACAGCAAATACCAAACTGAGCATCTGAGCAGTCTATGGATGGCATCATGGTAGTCTATGGATGGCATATGTTCCTTTGCTTCATCACACAGTGACACTTCCTGACAAGCGTACAAGTATTAAAAAAATGTGTAAGTAAATGCTCTCTGAAACATTTATTCTGTTTCTAAATGTAGGTCAGACAAGGGTGTGGTATCATCTGTTTACTGGAAACCTCTACCTGTCTAACATAAAACCTTCTTAGTGAATTCACCATCACTCACTGGTCCAAATGATTGGCTAGCTGTAGTAGTTGTTTGGTTTTCGTGTTAGTTATGATTTTTGCATGTTTTGGACACAGGAAAATGTTGTTCAGGCATGTTTTTTTTAGAATCCTATTATAATGAATATTTTGTCTTCACGCTTGAAGAAAATCAACTAAGAAAATGTTGGAATCTGAACCTAAACACGCAGTCAATGAAAGTTAGAAAAAAGATAACAAAAGCAAGAAACAAAACCAATTGATAAGACATGCTTACATATAATAAAGTGTACACCTAAAGAAAACAAAACAATTTTCCCTTTTTTTAAAATGGTTTCAAATGTCTATTGAACTTCATACTTTTGATAAGATTATGGTTTCATAGACATAAGCAGCTTTTGAATTTTTCCAGAGCAACACATTATTAGTTTTACCAAAGCTTTGCAGTAAATGCTTGCCAATCAGTAAAATGTTTACAGTAAAGACTTTAGTGTTAGCTGACTTGCAATATTCGTCATAAAAAGAGTATGTACTTCTACTACATCTATTTCATCATTGCATTCCTACATTTGTACTCTGTGAATTTCAGCTTAGGGCCAGCAGACAGTGGAATTGACCTCGAACGGGAAGACTGACTGAAGTTGCATGCTAGACAATCACTGAGACAGACAACATGACCTCTGACCTCAGCCACTAGAGTAGCTTGCCATGCTACACGTGCCGACAAATTAGGACTAGGTTCTATTTGTAAATCTAGGTCAGACAAGGGTGTGGTGTCCACTGTTTACAGAAAACCTCTACCTGTATAACAGAAGATAATCTCTGGTGCGCTCATGTTTCCCTCACTGGTGCCGGGGGTTTCTTGCCCTGATTGTAACTGATTTTTTTTCGTATAGTGACACAGTCATAGGGCAATATATTTAGAGCTAAAAGCATGTGTAACCAAACAGATTATGTCTTTCTTTGCTCTGGTGTGTTCAGGGAGGTGTTTGCTCATGCTTGGGTGGGGGATTCCCTAATTGAAACAGGTTTAATTGGTCCTTATCACAGGTTTTCGTTCGTTAAAACCACAGTCAGCATAAAACCAGTAAAAACCACAGCCCATTGGCTTGTTTCACAAAAATGTCCTTCCAAAGAAATTCTGAATGATTCTCCCCTTAACACTGATGCTCAGGCTTGAGCCCCAGCAGCAGCGTCATCCATTGGCCACCCCTCTATGTCACCTGAAATGGTCTGGCCCTGATTTGCATAAGTTGTCTGCGGGTAGCTGCATGACCAGCAGGGGTGGGTTAGGAGAAAGGAGTGCATGTGGACTATACACACATGAGTAGAGCCGCGGACGGACGCAGGAGCTGTGTGTGGACTGTACTGTGAAGCTGAAGCCCCGCACTGAACCAGCCAGAGTTATGTACTGTGCTCATCCTGTGTCCGGCACAGGCAACAGCCCACTCATGTACTGCTACAACATGAAACCAGTGAGTACATTTGTTTCCATCTGTTTTGTTTTTTCCATCACACTGTCAGTGGGTTTGTGATGGAGCTGAAATTGTACCTGTCAGGTGATGAGTTTGTTTGTTCCCGGGTTTGTGGGTGAACAGACAGAGCTTTGAAAGATGTGCAAATTTCCAATAAGCATGTTTAAACTTGTGTAAAAGTTTCAGGATTTTACTTATGCCATTATTTTGCCCTTTTGTAAGCCTCTAAAAGAGATGTTAGAATTTTTTTATTGTCCTGAACAAGACACTTTGACTGGATGCAGTGTTTTGTGTGTGTGTGTAACAGTGTTATGTGTGTTGGAGTGAGACAAGGAGGAAGAAAGCTTTGTGTTTTAATGAAGTCAGAGCCTGATAAGCTGCACAGGAGCGCGGTTTAAGGCTTATTCTTCCACATAAGAAGTTGCAGTTTAGAAGAGTTATTGCAGAGGCTGCAGTCTGTGACATCATAAGGTTGCATTTATTTTTTTATTATTAACAGTGCATGTGAATGAAATAATCAGATAGATAAAAATCATAAGCTCACTCTAATACTCAAACAGTCCCTCTAGATAACACTACCATATCTGCCTGATTTTTAGTTAAAAAACAAACACAAAAAAAACTAATCTACTCATTCTAAAAATTGCCATGATGAGACTTCCTGTTTCCACAGAACCATGTAAGCCTGGCAGCTGAAAACATCTTGACATGAAGCAGATTGCTTCTATTTCTATTTGATTTAGCCCCGCTATGTTGGAGCAGTCCCTCCACCACTGCAACACTTATCAAAGGCAGCTTTGATCTCTGAGAGACTAACCATATCCAGACATTGTGGATCACAGAGGCATAAAATTGGTTGCATGTGGCTGGAGTTGGCCACGGTGAAGCAAAGCATGGGTCTTGAATAGCAAGTTGATATTTCACTTATCTAGCATCTTGATGCTGGGTGCATTTACAAAGGGAAAGGTGAAGCAGCTGTTGGCTGCCCTTGTAAAACTTTAAAGGATAAGAAAGCTTTCTTTTTATATATAATAGTCATAGAGGACACTCATACAAAACGAGCATTTTAAGAAAACATTGATATATTGTATTCCAATTTTTTTCTTATTTGCATCTTAAACTATAGGGTAGAAAAAAGTCCATTATCATTTGTGATTTCATGATTGATGGTTCCTAAATCAATGCTATGCTAAAAGAGGATGCCATGGTGACGGCCCCTCTCCAGTGGGGGCCAGAGAGGGCGTGCTGGGGCGGGGGTGTGACCATTATTAACGGGTCGCCTGCTATGCTGATGGTAAGGAGGACAATTGGCTTTATCCTCTGCCATATGCTGCCCATGGCGGCTCAGACGGGCCCAGTGTCGACAGGGGCTCCTCTGTTTGGCCAAGCCCACAATCACCATGGGACTCATGCCAGGCAGGGTCACGGCTGCGTGTGTGTGTGAGTGCGCTTAAATGTGTGAGCCACGCACAAGCATACTCAAGAGAGTCCTTAATAGCCTGCTTTACAGAACTTGTCGTCCGGGTAACTGACACCCCATTGATGCTGTGCAGGGAGGTTTTTTTTTTCATTTCCTGGGGCACATCAAAGCAGTGGAGAGAACTGCAGGTGCAGCCAAGACCTCGTGGGGTGTGTGAGGGAGAGAGCGAGTGTTGGTGTGTGTTAGGTGCATATGCGATGTATGCATTCTACTATGCAGCTCAAAGAATAAAAGTATCTTGCTTTATTGCTTAGATTTGTTTTGGCTTTTAATAAAGTTTTGTCTCTCACTGGGAAAGAGTATTAAAGCGAGAATCGGTTCTCATCGTGGTTTATATTCAAGTGAGAAAGGTTCAAATTCAATTTTGTTTTGGGGTGAATTATGTGCGAGTTGTATGAAGCCAGCCAAACCTGATCATGATTAACACAGGGATTTCTCATGGTGAATGGTTCCTAAATCCGGATGAGGAGGTGCATGGATCTGCAGCTTATGGATTATCGCAGTAGCTCTAAGTGTGCATCAGCTCTCTGCTTTGTTTTCATAATGCTGGTGCTTCAGCTTGCACTCACAGGATTCACTCATTTGTATCAGTCAGAGTGGTTTGAGTGAATTACACATCCTAAAATTGGAATGCTTATATATGTATATTTTTCTAATTTATCTTTTTAGGTGTATGGTCAGTCTCCCGGCACTGACAGCATCAACCAGAACTCCTCTTCACACCCATCGAGCAAGGCCCCCAGCAATGTGTTTGCCAGCACATTCTTTGGTGAGCTCAAACCCTCCAAAATGTTTATCCATCCATAACCCATGTACATGTGACCTGTCATCCTGTTAGCAAGCTGGCCCCTATGACAAACACAAATGCAACGGATCAGAAAAAGGTTTTATCAAAACAACCACAGGACTCTGCCAGCACGCTATCTGGCCTGCCTCTGGTTCTGAATGTGCAAAGGTGAAATGTTCCCACCTTAGAGCACCTTTAGGCATTCATTAAAAAGGATTACAATAAAACCAAATAAAGTTAAGATTAATAACAGCAATAAAAAGACAGATAACAATGACTTAAATGCTGTTTGACAAAACTCTAAAATCCTGCACACTGATGTGAGGCTCTCGTCTGCTTTATTCAAGTATAATGTTCCTATAACTTATGTCCCATTACTGTATCCACCACCTTAATTTAACATTCTGCTCATGAACATCTACATATTCGCAAAGCACACACCCCAATTGGATCTGTTTGCTAAGCTGAAAATCTAAATACTGGACAATACAAGAAGTTGAAAGTATATATATAAATATATATATATTTAGGTATGTTTTCTTGGTTACGAAACATTTATTCTTTCAAATGATAATGAGCCTATGTTTGAGGTGAAGGCAGTCAATCTACAGACATACAAAACTAAATCAGGAAAATATGCAAAACTTTCCAAATGAGGAGCAAAACCCATTTTATCCTGAAAGACATGTAGTGCATGTGCGTTACAGTGAAATTCCATTGTTCTCATGGGGGCCCCCCCTTTTTCTGCCTCACAACTTCATGACTGGCTGTTTTAGATGCTGTGCCAGTGCAGGCCATAACACGGTTCTTTATTTCAGAGGGGATGAGCAATTCGCCTGACATCTGGAATGCTGTAAATGGGCTGAACCAGCAGGGCTATGAAGGTGCGCTGGGAGCCGCCTCCACCCACCAGACGCAGCCGGGCAGCTTCAGCAGCCTGCAGCCAGCACATGGTCACCTGGTGGGTTTACCTTCACCTGGATGTTGACATTAAAGCCCATTTTTTACACCTGTGGTCCTAACTGTGTGTTTGCCGCTATTCAGGACTTCTCTCCGCATACAGCGGTGGCTGATATGAACCGGAGTCTTCCACCGATGTCCACTTTTCACCGCAACAGCGCGGTATCACACACTTCAGCGGTCAACTCTTCAGAGAACTCAACAGGTGAGGAAACCGATGGGAGGAAAGTGTTTATTGTGTCTCTGGTTTGAACCCTTCTGATTACTTTTGCCTTATGTGGTTTTGTTCAGTCTCAGGGAGCCATGGAAACGTGTCAGGGGCGTCACAGACTGGTGATACCTTGGGGAAAGCTCTGGCATCTGTAAGTACTCACTTGCTCAGCCCCATTATGCCAGCTGATCTTCTGCGCTGGCTTATGTTGACAGTCAGGTCAAAGTGTAAAAACCAGTCCCCAGAGGTGTAATGCAAGGCCTCTTCCCTGCCAGTAACAGGGCAATACATATCAAAGGAGGGCTATTCTCATGCAGCGAGACTTTTTTATTGGCTGCAGACTTGTAAAATGCCCAGAATTGATGAGTTTAGTTCAGGTTATGAGTGAGCCAGAGCGCTGCGAGGGTTGTGGAAGCAGCTGTAAAAGCCTACGTGGAAATGACAAGTTGTGCTTTTAAAATGATCCATGCCCCAGTCTCACTTCTCCTGCTCCCTCTCTCTGTCAGATTTATTCCCCTGATCACACCAGCAGCAGCTTCCCCTCCAGCTCCTCCACTCCGGCGAGGTCTCCGTCTCCACTGCCAAACACAGCCGAGCCTGCAGGTAAACAGCGCCCTGCTGCATGGCTGCAATGCAATATGGAAAGGTTTTTTTATATGAATTCCACATCACATCATGCCCCTTCTTTTTGTCTTTTTTCCCTCAGGTACGAACATGTGGCCTCGCAGTTCAGTCCAGGCACCAGTCTCCCCACAGTATGAGTCCTCGCTCATATCAATGGTAAAGAGCTTCTTTATACAGCTAACATAAAGTGAAACCCACCACACAAAGGGGGTGAGATGATGATCACAGGGAGGGAAAAATCTGAAAAGTACTAACACAGTAATAGCACTGTCAGAGTCAGAATCAACCCATTAAGATTACATAGCACCTTGTGGTTGCTTTATGCATTTTGTGGATTGCCACTCTGCTCTAATAAAATTAATCAGATACTAGAAATCCAGCATCATCAGATTAAAATGAAATCCCAAGTAACTGAATTTAACTCCACTTACATGTGTGATGATCAGACTTAGAAAAATAATTGTGAGTTTAATGTTTTCTCACACAGTCCACACATCACTGCCTCAGATACATATCAAACCATAACTCAGCTCTACCTCTGACTTTTGATACTGAGGCTGTTATCCAGTTAAATTCCTAATGATCCACTTAGAGATCACCACTTGACTTAATACTATTACTACTATAATAGATATCAAGATTGAAGGAAAAATAAAATGAATAAATATAGCTTTGCCATACATGCCAAACCACATGTATAATCCTAGTTAACTCTCAAAAATCCCCAGTGATCCTTTCATCTGATTGAAAAAATCCTTTTTAGGATGTTGCTTTATAGTTTAGAATTGGCTCAACTCCATCTTAAATCAATGCTAAAAATCTTTGTCTCCTGATGTTTTTCAGTCTCAGGTGGAGGACCGACTGGACAGACTAGATGATGTAATCCATGTTTTGAGGAACCACGCTGTGGGCCCCACCGCCGGTCTCCCCACCGACATCCACGGCCTGCTGAACCAGTCCCACCACGCTCACCCAGGCTCTGCCAGCACTTTACCACTCACCTGTCACACTCCAGCCATGGTTAACAAACATTTCTTTGAAGTATTTAAAGCGGGGAAGGGCTCTGCGCATGGAAATTCCATGTTGAGTGCTGCTGGTATTCAATTTCAAGAATTTTCCACCAGCTATGTCTGCATGTTTTCCTCATGTAAAGGTTGTTGTCCTTGAAATAGGAAACTGAGCACAATGGGAGAGTGCCGTAATGTGTCACCCTTGTATTGAAAGCGTCCAGTATGCGCATACTGTTATTCCACCGTGGGGTGATGGGGACGGCAGCATTGTGCTCTCCCGTTCCAGCTCGTTTCCCTTTCGGCAGACCTGGTGATTTCAGCCCAGCTGGAGTGGAAGTTCCCAGTATGCAGGGGCATGGGGTTTTTGGGCTAATCCTTCGGGAGGTGGGGGTTTTATATTCCTTACTTTTATGTTTTTTTTCCAAACAGTGTGTCAGATAGAAGTTAATCATTCCTGAAGAGAATTAGGGGTATGTTTAGGGAGCATATAGTAGTTTTAAGAGAAGGATTAAGATCATCTTAGATTAAATTAATTCTGTAGAGCTTGAGAGCTCCCCTAGGGCAGATGTTTGAGTTGTGACCAATGTGCCACTGGTTGGATATTGCATTGTAAGCCATAAGATTGTTTTCTCAACATTGAGAGGGTCTCTATCTGCAGAATACAGAACTATAGGCATAAAACCACACTTGTCTCATTCTTTATGTCACAAAGGTTGAAGCTGTCACTCTGAACAACAACCACTCAGCCTTTCAGAGCCGCGCACAAAATGGCCACCCGTACCCGGCCAGACAGAGGCCCACACTTCAGCCTGTACAAGGAGGAGGAGGTAGAGGAGTTATTGCTCTCATTCATCAGCCTCTCTGTTTATACAGTTGACCTCTGTGTAAACTTTTGAGCCTTTTTCTGTTGTTTTTTTTTAACTGCTATACTTTCTATGACCTTGCACAGGTGGTTCAGGACTTCAGAGTAATCTGGAGCTTAAGATGGAAAGCAGGGAATTGGAAGAAATGATGCACAACAATCACGGTTCCGACAGCCCGAGATCAGATGAGGAGAGTGAGCACAAAACACACAGGTAAAAAAAAAAAAAGCATTCAGTTGTTCAATAGAAAAGTGTTTTAATGAATATGGGATCAGACCTGAACCGAGTATTAATAATCTGCTATGGATAAAGCTAAATCCCTAAATCCCAAAGAATAATGTGCTATGACACATCAATATAGTATTTTTTTTTCAAAGTTTTTTTGGGCTTTGTCACTCCCCAAGGATCATTTCAGTCAGCATTTTAAGATGCTAACAGGATTATTCTTCAGAATATGATAACGCATCAAAGAAAATGTGTGAAATAATTTAGCATTATTGATAAATCACTTACTTGCTTGGTGAATCAACTGTGTATGTCATGTTTGTTCATCACATCAAACTTGGCCTTAAAAACTCACAGATTAGGGCGCCTGTCCCGGTTTCTCGACTTTTAGAAGTTGATTTAGGTTAAATCTCTTTAACAACATCTGCCCTGGTGTCTGAGTGGGCGCTTTCCATTTATTTGCATATAGTGACATCTACAGTAAGATGTTGATCTCCTGCAACAATTTCCTGTCAACCGAATCAAAATTATGCAGAAAAACTATAAGATAATGCAAAATGTTGAATGTGACACTAAGAGTGGATATCAGTCTAAGATAGACAGTTTAAAAGTGATTTTCAAACAACAATCTTCTCATGAGTTAGCTGTTGATTTGATGTCCAAGCTGAATAAGCGTTAAACCTTCTGCCAGTGGAGATTATCTCAGAAAACCAGATCATAATGTGGACTCATTGTCCAGGAGAGGGCAGAAAAATCCACAGTGTGACACAACACAGCTCCCCTTTTTCCACTGTATTCGCATCCAGTGTTGCAGGAATATGAGATTTTCAAAAACATATCTTTGCCGAACAGTACTCATGAAGACGAGGACCTGAGCCCAGAGCAGAAAGCTGAGCGCGAGCGGGAGAGGAGGATGGCGAACAACGCCCGGGAGCGCCTGCGTGTGCGGGACATCAACGAGGCCTTCAAGGAGCTGGGCCACATGTGCCAGCTGCACCTGAAGAGCGAGAAGCCGCAGACCAAGCTGCTGGTGCTGCACCAGGCCGTGGCCGTGATCCTCAGCCTGGAGCAACAAGTCAGAGGTCAGGGCACGGGAGGGCCGGGAGCTGCTGCCAGCCCGTTTATTCTTAGATGAAGATACGGGCAACTTTCCTTCTATAAGACTTCAGGCAATGTTTATTTATTTATTCTTATGAAGAGGTATTATTTCAAATGCTGCTCTGATTTAAGTTGAATGTGCTTTAATGCATACGTTGCTGACCACACGGGGGCAGCACCGTGTGGCCTAAAAAGTGGAAAAACTCACATAGAAGAGACTTGCTGAGGAGGTGGTGGTTTTGCCTAAATGACTAAAAATGCCGAATACCCACATGAACCGAGATGTTTCTGACTTTGATTGGTCGGAAGGCACATGTTTAATTAGCCACTTATCAAAAATATCAAAAAAGCAGTTTCCCAGAACTGAAGTATTTGGCTCAGCTTTGTACGCTTCAAAGTGTTGTCATCAGCCATGATTTACTGTAAATGTTTAAGTTTCGTCAATTGCTAACACTTCCCTGCATCCCACAGAGAGGAACCTGAACCCAAAGGCAGCGTGTCTGCGGAGAAGAGAAGAGGAGAAGGCATCCTCCATCATGGCAGATTCTCATCTGGGCTTTCACCCAAGTCTGACAGACCCGGCAAACCCCATGGGCCACCTCTGAGCGCCTGAGCCCCAAAGTCCATAATCAAGTAATTACCTTAAACCATACATCTGATCAGTTCAAATAAGCATGTCTGAATGTCAGCTAGCAAAAATACCTGTGATGCCTTAAAGCTATCTCACTTTAACCTATAAACTTTTCTAATGCAGTAAGGATGAGTTACATATGATTAAAGAGAAATGTATAAATTGTATTTACAGTTTTATTGCCTATTCACTGTTTTTTTTTTAACGTCCAGATGTTGACTGAAGAACACCCCAGGGCCACCCAGCTACGTCCGAGGTCCAGTGTGGATGCAGACCGGAGCAGAGAGCTCATCCTCTCTGATTAGAACACGTGATGCAGTTGAACAATCATCTCTTTTGCTTCCCAAAATGGACTTTCTACTTTGTGCCTGAACTTTACTTGTAACAGACAAATGCATTGTACGCTGCAGATGTTTTGTACATATTTTGTATATTTATTGGATGTGGATGAAACCCTGGGACAGACACAGGCTCATCTGCAGGTGGCGTTTGGGATCGACATTCTCAGTGTATTGCTACTGACCACGTACACTTTGTAATGAGCTCAGAGGACCGACATTCTCACATTTATGTTTTCAGACATGTTTAGTTTGTCCTGTGTTATGTGTGTGTGCGTGTGTGTGTGTGTGTGTGTGTGTGTGCATGTGTGTGAGCCAAGTGTAAGTGTTACGGGGGTTTGAGCATTCTGTGAATGAACAGAACTCCAAGAATGTTCTCTGGTGTGTCATTTGCTGTTTGTAAATTTGTTATATATATACATATATATACATATATATTTGTGTCATTGCACTGTTAACAGGATTACACTTACTGAAACCCTGGTGGACAGAACCTCTTTTCTCACTTTAATGATTGCTTTTCAGATGTAGTCAAACAAGCTATTTGCATGTTTGAGTTTTTAATAGAATTCCCTTTTTTAAGTTAAAAGTTATGTTTTATACAAATATTGCAAAGTTAATCATTTCTGTATTTGCTTTTAATAATGATTTTACATATGGAGACTGTTTTTGTGCAGTTTACTAGTTGTAGCCACATTTTGTGCTCTGAGAAATATTGCATTGCAGAGGATCGATGTTTGCTTCATATAATGAAAATAATCTGAAAAATATCACGTGTACAATATGTGTACAGTTTAAGGTAGCTTGCAGGCATGTAACAAAAATGGCAATGTAGCAATAAATGTCTCTTTTTCCAATTCCTGGAATCTGTGTTTTTCATTGTATTTACTTTCATGTTTGAAAAAACAACACACAACATATTTAGGTCGTCCATTCAGTTGATAAAGGGTGTTTTTGATGTCTATGCTGTGGTTTGCAGTGATAATCATACAAAATAGTTTCTGTTTTTTGGGGGGGGGGGATTAGTTATTGCTGAATTAAAACACCATCTATGTCTGTAAGCTTTAATTGGTCTGTTTTCAAGACCAGATAAGGACCAGACATTGATAATGATAAAAAAAAATCCTGACATGCAAAACCATAATATCAACAGAGGTGCTTTTTCTGCTGACCATATTTTATTTAAGGGATTATCTTATGTTTGTGATCTTTGAAAAGACACGATGTTGTGACTTTCTAACAAAAGCTTTTGGACAACAGAGGAAATAGCTTTTAGGTTTAAAAAGCAGATAAATAAAAAAACAGTGGCTAACAGAATCCCTTCCCTTAAAGTTCATATTAATCATGATGCTTAAAAACGGCTGATATTCTACGAGAATGAGGAGAGGTCTTAAACGCAGCACGCTGCTTTTATGTTCTGTAATCTTTTTAAAATCCGAGAAAAAGATCCGAATTCCTCGCTGCTCGGGGGCTTCAGTGGATGGATAATTACAGGAATAATTCAAAAACTGGGTCCGTCGGTTCTTCTGACGGTAGGTGGGTTCTTCTACTGAGCAGCAGGCGGCGGCGGTCATAGGATGGCAGAGCCGGGAGTGAACGCCTCTCGGCGCGGGCAGAGGGCTGGAGTCCGGATGGAGGAGGGCAGTCTGCGCGGACAGGGGAGGGAGACTCACCGCGCACACTGGACACGCTCAGCGGGGAAGTTTCTCATCGATTGGGGCCAAGATCCGCGCAAAGTTGCTGACTTTGTACCGACTTACCATCTGCTGCGATCAGCAGCGCCTTTAGATGTTTAGCTTCAACCTATTAGACTCCTTTTTATTTCCCACTTCCTTCTGGCATTGGACTCTACAACGCACAGGTTTGTGAGGTATGTGAAAAAGGACATTAGTATTATTGGTGTTGCACTCAAGGGGAATTAGAGTACAATGGGATAAAAGCAGTTTTTATCCTTTTATACTACCTTTAAAATATACTTAACAGATGATTGAGAACTTGATTGTTACAGTCGCTCACAGAGCAGACTTCTTTGGGGTTTTATTGGTTCAAAGGAATATTCGAGTTGATGAAATCATATTTCAGCATGACAGTCGTTCAATGAAAGGAGAACCCCTCAGAATCATTTGTAAAGTTGGAATTCATTAGGGCATCTTGTTAGAGTGAATGTTGCCCAGTGTTTATGGTGTAAAAGAACAAATAAGCAGCCAAAGATCCAGCAAAAGGGACTTTGAAATACATTTGTGTGTTAAATTCCTCAAAATTCAGTTTGAAACAGCTCAGTGTTGAATCGGTTTGTGTTTTAGTCACATTAGGTCTGTAAATAAGTTTTTTATTTAATCTAATTTTGGAGGCACTTGACGGGGTTTCATTAATTTTGTGCACGCTTCTATTTAAATCCAAGTCATAGCTTCTTTTTTTAACCTACAAAAAATGTTGCCTAAATTTGCAGTAAACAAAGGCCAAAAAGTCTGAAAATAACATGTTTTTAGAAAATAATCTTACCAGCCACTAAAGTGACTTAAGCGCTACTGAGTCTAAAAGGCATAGGAATCTTGTTGGGACACACTTCTGTCTCCTGGGTGAACGTCGTGCGATCTAGAACAGAACCGACGCCACCGGCCTCCCGTTACCGTCTATAGCAAAGTTAAAGTTCTCACTCTGAAGTTTTTCCCATCCTTTCCAAAGAAGATAGAGAAAGGGACGGGTCCGTAAGGAGCTACTACCACTGGGGACAAGGAAGGGGATAAGGGGATACCGGGAAAGGAAAAAAAGCAAGCCAACAAACAAAAAAAAAGATTTTATGAATGAACCACAAAGGAGAATAATGCTAAGAAACTTTGTGATGACATAGATGTGTTACACTCCTTCATATCATTGATTAAAGGGGCCCCTGGAGGGGTTTTTAAGAAGACGCCGTGATGGTTACCACACAGCACCTCTTGTGTTCGGGCTCTTCTGTCTGACAGTGGTTTGTTTATTGACAAACATTTTCCTCAAGTGTCATACTATAAATGGGTGACGACACCTCCGAGACCCCGGCCAGTCGCAGACGTCATGCAGTACGCTCAGCGGAGGCTGGACAATAGTGGCCCTGTGGTCAGCACACAGAGGGAGCTGTTTTCATTGCGCAGCAATATCAGCCTCTTCATGCCCGTCCTCATGGCGGCTGAGAGCAGCCGTGTGAGGAGCTCCCATGATGTTTGTCACGGTGCGCGCCGGGGCTCTCACCCTGCTCCGCTGTTTTGTAAACAGCTTATTTGGCCCGCGAAGTCCCCGTGTATCAGTTTTCAACTCACTCTCCCACACACGGCCCGTTGCCTTTGTAACAGGCTTATCTGTGTTTGGTCTAGATCGTCTGTGGACGCAGCAGAGGCAGGATGGAGTCTCACAGACTGAGCAGCTCCTCGGACGTAAGGATACAGAAGGGCTACGGGCTGCAGGGCAGCCCCAGAGGAGGCCAAGACAACCAGTTCGGAGTGAGGGTGCAGGTTCAGGGCATCAAAGGCCAACCCTTCGTCATTCTGAACAGCTCCACTCAGGACAGCCACAAGGACATTTCTGTCATAACCCACCAGGCAGGGTACAACCCCGGCATGGTGAGGAGGTCTGGGGATGAAAGACAGTCTCCGTCTGAGGTCCAGAGGCCTGCCAACCCCTCTGCCTTTCATTATCAGAAACACCCAGAGATCCTGAGACCTTATGACCCTGAAAGTAATAGTCTGAACCTCCTTGGTCCTTCTCAAAAAGCCTCATTTTCTCGACCTGGGCAGCCACACTCTGACCTCCCCTCTGAGGGAACCCAGGCCTCTCATGTAACCAAACCAAGGATCCCCCTCCCAGCAGAGGGCCCAGAACTAGATCCAGCAGAGGTTATCCAAAAGACGTATGCCTCGGGTGGGCATGTTCCTGCACGACCGCCAAGTGCAGTGGAGACAGACTCCATCGTGTCTGTTGGGAAGCTAATAAGCCAGTTTAACAGCAATCTACGGAGGGGGAGGGGTCCAAGGAACAAGCTGGACCTGGAAGCATGTCGGCGGTCGCGCAGCGTGGACAGCAGCCGTCCCTCAGACGCCTCCTTGTCCCCCTCAACCGGTAGAGCCTCATCTATGAAGGGCATCAGGGCAGAAACCCCAGGCGGGGTGTATCCTCCTGGTTCAGCCAGGGCTAGACTCCTCAGTGGAGAAGCCACTTTGACAAGAAAGGGAGAGGAGACCCAAACAAGGACACTGACCAAAGGGCAGCGCGGCAAAGAAACCGTACCGGTACAGGCCGCAAAACCCTCTCTCATAGGAGGAAAAGCCTCTTTGCCCAGACCAGGCGGCGATCAGTCTGCTGAATCTGAGGAAAGAGACGCACAGGTGAGAAAAGTTTCAAGGGTCAAAGTTGTCTATGAAAAGGTTGTATTTATTTACTGTGAATGTCCTAAGCAGGTCACTCCTGATCTTCTGAAAGGACGGCAAGAGCTGTCAGCGGATCCCCCCGAAGACACAACAAAGCAAATTCTGTTCACTTACCTGAAGGATGGGTAAGAGTCTCCCATTTTTCTGCGTTTCAAAGTCGGTTTGAAACTATAGCCTATCATTCTTCATTTGTCTTTGTTTAGAGAGCATTTATACTGGAGCAATAGTAAATATGAAAAGGCTTTAAGATGAGCTCTGCATGAAGACTGGGCAGTTGTATTTGTTCAGCTTTTAGACACAAACTATAGGCAGATAAAAAACAGCTGTCATGGCACTGAGCAAATTTAAAGAGGTACTTTTCTATATGATACGTGTTTTCTTTAAAGGAAGAAAAAGACATTTAGAAAAAAGTTTTTTTTAGTCAAACAAAACAGAAAAACCCTTCATAACATCACCAGGTCACACAAGCTGAAGGCTATAGTTTTTATTTTCGGCTCGTAGATGTGGAAGTGGCATGAAAAAGGAAAACAGTTGTGCATAATTAGAACCCCAAAAAGTTTTCCAAAAGCGCGTTTAGTACAAAAGACTACCAAAAGGTAGTATATCTGGGAATCTCTTTCTAAGGCAGAAGTAGCTGATGGTGCTATCAGTCTGGGAACAATAACAAAACCATATCTACACAGTTTGGACTCCACTAATCCACAGTCAGACAGATTGTGCCTAAATGGCGGGAATCAGATCACTCCAGAAACGAGGAGATTAAGTCTGTGGGGTCACAAAGAAACACAGGGTTTAAAGAACTTAAGACCTCTTACATTGGGTAACCTTAATGCTCAGATCCCACTATTAAGATAAGACAACAGTGTTTTTTTTTTTTGCCTCATTTGCTCTCCACAAAGCACATTGATTCCCATCGAATGTTTGCCAAAGTTCAAACAGTCAGACCAAAAAGCTCTTGGAAAATTGTTTCATGTTCAAACAGAAACTAGACCGGCTTGAATAAATGAAATGTTCAGACAACAGAAAACAAATCTAACTTACAAAACATGGTGGTGGAATTACCAGGATTGGGATGTTTACTGTGTTTAACCAATAACAATAATGTCATCACTGATGAAGCTTCTTAAAGCTTCAATCCCGAAGGATCATTCTGTCTTATCTGCATGTAAACTGGCATTTAAGATAAAATGTATACTGTAAGGTAACACTTTACACACAAATTGTTCCACCAAAGATTAATTTGTGTTGTAAAAACAACTGAATGAAAGCTTTCACCTCAATCCAAAAAGCCTGAATAAGCTATTCATGTGAGACTTGAACTTACACTTAAACCTTTGCCAATAACTGATATGTTATTGGAGCTGTTTTCTCAATAAAGACAGAAACAGATGCTCCCTATTTGCAACAATTGAAATGAGTTGGGATATTTGTTTTGTGTTTAAAATCAAGCAAACTTTTTTTTATATAAAACTGACTTTTCAGCCCATCCCAAAGCTTTCCTTTTATTGTTCCAGCTGTGTGCACTCATTCACGCAGTCGTCAGGAATGCAGAGTATGAACATGTTTTTCACTGATAAAATAACTCCTTCACATGGAAAATGTCAAACATTTACCAGCGCCATTTGGAAAAATATGCTGAAATCTATTGGCTGTGCACATCAGGGAGTTCAAGAAGAAAAAGTCATAGCTTTTCCTTTTCGCATAGCTTAACCAAGTCGCGCCTCTTGCACAGAAAGAAATGATGCTGCTAAAGTCTTAAATCCACCAATACACTTTTTTTTGTTTTTTGCTTCTCAGGACGACTGATGATGACTCCACTACCCAAAGAAAAGTCAACCTGCTGCTTACAAGAATAAGCGAGCTGAAATGGAGGACTGCTGAGAATGTGGAGGAGGAGGAGGAGAAAGTGAGATGTTAACAATGCTGACCACTGTTCAGCATGATTTATGTCTTTGGTTTAAACTCCTGATGACACTGTGGATTCTTGGATGTCTCTTTTTCAAATATGTAGGTATACACAACAGAGGCGAAGCTCCTGCTGGACAAACAGGCAGCTCTGGAAAAGGAAGTGGCTCATTTAAAGCAAAAACTGGAAATTGAGATTAAGGTGTAGCACGACTCCCCATTCTGCTGATTCAGCTCCGAAGAACTCATTTCCTGTTCCTGTGACTGATCATGTTCCCCTCTGTTGTTCTTCTCCTGAGCAGAATGAAATGACTTTAGCCAAGGCCTTTGAGAAGGCCAGGACAGAGAAGAAGAAGCTTCTGGAGGAACTGAGCAAAAGTCAGGCCGAGCTCCGCCAACTCAGGGACAAACTTGCTGACATTGAGGCAGAACTTCAGTCTGCTAAACAAGAGTGAGCAAAGTGAATCACGGTTTAGAGATACTCACATCAGCCGAGGGCTCTGCTGATCAGTCTTGGCGTCCAGCCGCTGGAATCTTTCTTATTTCGTCGGTTTGATAGAAATGTACACTGTTTTTGCAGGTCACTAACATCTGGTCATAGGAAAAACTTATCAGTGTAGCACCATGAGTCAGATAACATAGTTGCTGCCATTCTCACACGATATCAAGGAGGGCAGGCTACCCTGGCGTAGAATAAAGACTGGAAACAGGATGAAGTAGCAAGCCTGCTGTTTCCTGTCCTCTGAAAGTTGTTGCTGTTGACCTTTGAACCCCATAATTCACATATAGTTTAATAAATGAGACTTAATGTGCCCCATAGAGTAGTGGACGTGTAAATTTAGTCACATTTGGACAATTAGTCAGGTTAATTGTTTATCCAGTGCCATTCTGTAGTAAGCTAAGCCAACCTAACCACCGGCTGATGGTAGCAGCATTTTCATAGAATGACCCACACAGACACAATACAGAGCATTTTTCTTATATAGAGCATAAAATTAAAATATCTTTTAGTCCAATGCACTCTAAAATTATTCGTTTAAATTTAAGAGACTGCATTCATAGTTTTTTACTAGTTTTGCAGACCATTAAAAGCACCGACACATTAGAGTCATCTGCAAATGTAGATGCTACACATTGCTTTTCAATCTTAGGTGCGCACGCACCATTGAATGTATTAGAAGCAAAGTTGGGCTGTGCACACTGGGACACAGACTGGAGAATCTGGACATCAAATTCTCTCCCTTCAAATTGGCAAATAACCACTCTTATGTCGATGTTACAACTGCCTCGACCGCTATGGATCAAATGAAATTAGATTGTTAAAAATAACAGGAAAATACAAAACTCAACAGGGTTGACTCAGTGCCATATTCCACTGTCTTTCATTCGGCCTCCACTAACTGAACAGAGTCCAATGTATGACATTTTCCTGAACTGCGCGGGTCATTTTATCCATTTAGTTGTACTGAGCATGGAACCTTAAGGAAAGGTAATCAAGCTTTTTTTCTGAAATTAGAATGTGAAACTAATATCCGCATCTGCTGAATTTGTCAGACTGACTCAGATGAAGACAGAGAGAGAAATATCTAAAGCAGAGATGAAAGACCTTCAGCAGCAGCTGTCCGACATGCACGATGAGTTGGACCAAGCTAAGAAGGGAGAGGTGATAAATGCAGAGAAGGAGCTCCTTCTTCGGGTAAGTGAAACCACATGGACCAGAAAAGCCTCCCCGATCAGCAGCAGCTGGAAAAGTGAGTCCTACCTGCCCTGTGACTTTTTGTTGGATGGATTCTCTTGTCAGGATTTGGCTCAGCTGCGCTGGGACTTTCAGGAGATGCTGCAGGTTAAGGAAGAGCAGGAGGATGTGCTGCAGCACAGGGAGAGGGAGCTCAGCGACCTGAAGGGGGCGCTTAAAGAGGAGGTGCAGACTCACGATAAATATCTGGCTGCTTTGAAGGAAGAATATGAACAGCAGCTTGAGAAGCTGCTAACGGACTTAGAAGCTGCCAAACAGGTAAAAGGAATTATTCTCCATATTCTAAAGCTGTCAAAATGCATTTTACCTCCACTCTGATCAACGATTCCTTATTCTGCCTCCTAGAGCAATGCTTTGCTGGGTCAGGAGAAGGTTGTAGCAGAGGAGGAGAAAGGCACGGCTAAGGTCCAGCTGAAGGAGCTCGGCCAGGAGAGAGAACAGCTGAGAGGAAAGGTCAGAGAGCTCAACAACAAGACGGATCAACTCGGTCAGGTGATCCAGGAGTGTAAGGCCGCAGAGAGACTGATGGAGCAGCGGACAAGGCAGCTGGAGGTGGGAAGAAGATGTGGGTGGTGATAGAGAAATAGCTGAAACAAACATCACTACGATATCTGGTTTAATCTTTGTTTCAAGATGCTTTAGATCAGAGTTGACACCACAAACCAGATTTTTCCCACATGCTCTTTTTGTTCCTTCCCTCAGAGGGAAAAGCAGCAGCTGGAGGAGATGCTGAATGATGTGAGAAGGAACGAGGAGGAGATGTGTCAGTCTAACCAGTCTTTGCTTAGTCGCCTGGAAGATGTGCAGGTAATGAGAAAAAAGGCTTCACGTGGCTGATGTCCTGAGATGAGCTCATGGATTATCCCTCCTGTTTTTCAGAGTAAGCTGGCCAAACTTAACCACGAGCACAGGGAGCTGAAAGAGAAACTAAAAGAAGAAAGGAAACAAATTGAGGAGTTGTGGAGGACAAAAACCGAACTAGAAGATGAGAGAATGCTGCAGGACAGGGCTATGGAGCAACTGCAGAGGAAGGTGAATTCCACATTCTTCTGAAGCCTGAGAGGCTTCACTCAGTTTAATCAGAACAGACGGAACTGAGATCAAAGAAATGGGCAAAAAAAATAGCGTGCTTACATGCTCCTTTAATCCCACA
Source organism: Menidia menidia (assembly GCA_907169785.1). Taxonomy (NCBI): domain Eukaryota; kingdom Metazoa; phylum Chordata; class Actinopteri; order Atheriniformes; family Atherinopsidae; genus Menidia; species Menidia menidia. The sequence continues at coordinate 7,216,262 of CAJRST010022223.1, read as the reverse complement.
TGCCTATAAATCCATACACATGAACTCATCTGAGATCTTTGCTTATCTGTCCGCTCAGATGAATAACATCGTGGAGGAGTGCGAGGCGTCTACAGATGTACTTCAGAACCAGGTCGATGAGGCCAAAGAGAGGAGTCAGAGGGAGCTGGCTGAGCTGCGCAGGCAGCTGCAGGAAAAGGGAGCAGAGCTGGAGAAGTCCAGACAGGCAGCCAAAAAACTGCAGGAAGAGGTGTGGCACTCATTGTCTCTGATGTCTTGGCGCTCTGAGTCACCGTTTGAATAACAAATCAAATATAGGCTGAAAAATGTGTCATTTCGATTGTTTTTTTCCCCCTCCCGTGCAATTTAAAGTTTTGTTCGCAATGCGTATACAAGCGATTGAATGGTGATCAGACAGAAATGGCAGGCTCCCCACTTTTTACCGTCTTGATTGGCTTGTGTGAGTTTGTGGTCTGTTGTGTGTCCAGCTGCTTCCTTTGGAGGAGGATCTGCGGCGGTGTCGCAGGGAGCAGCAGGAGGCCCAGCAGAGGGGGGGGCAGCTGGAGCAGAGGGTGGAGGAGCTGGAGGAGAAGAACGCCGCCACACTGGAGGAGCGAGAGCGGCACGTCAAACTCATGGAGGTATCAACAGGAGAAATAACAAGAGTAATGAAGTGTTGGTGTCTGGTGAAAACAAAAGCATTTGATATTTCTTACGACATTATAAGCATTTGTTCAATTGTTTCCATTGTATTAACAGAGGGAGAACATATTTGATATTATTACAATTACTTTTTACCATTGAATCTAGTTTTAGACTTCCTGCACTCCCACACAGAAATAAATGCTAAACATTTAAATCTCTTCATAGCTGTTTTTTGGGGGGATCATGGATCCCCCTGAAAAAAATGAATGAGTGCATTTTTTCTAGAGAATTCTGAAACCAACTGACACAACACACTGCTTTTGCTTCACACACTGATTAAGTTAAAATAGTTTTCAGACAAATAAAGAAGTAAAGTTTTTTGGCTTGTTTTGAGACATTTTCAAGATCTTAATATAGATATGCAAACAATGTAGAATTTATCATAATTTATTCATTTTCTTCAGTGCTATGAAGAAAGCCAAAAAGCAAAACTGAAAAAACAAATAATCTTTCTTATAAATGTTGACCGTTTGGTATAGTGTTTCCAAAGAATGAGATTCGTCAAAAAGCAGTTTGTAAGCAAGTTGTTTTCCATTAAAATCTCCCCTAATCTCAGAATTTCAGTGTATGCAATTTGATAAATATAGCTTGAAGCAATAAAGTCAACATTGTTCGTGTGGACACAATACAAATGCCAGCAAACCCGGCATTTGGTGCCAAGTGCTGATCCCTGTGGAATCCCACAAATGACCCTCTCGCAGCTCTGCCATGTATTTTCACACACTGATATGTATCATGAAGGCTGCTCCAACACGTGTTTACCCGCCGTGGTGCCTGCCCCGTAACCTGTGTGTGTGGACTGGGAGGGGATGGACGCAGCTCTGCCCACTCAGCTGTGTTCTCTGTGCTGATGATAAAACGTTACACAAGAGCGCGCTCGCTGTTGACACTACATATCAACCGAGGAAGCTCGTGTTTACTGTGAAAAGTTAACAGACCTGTCTCCGTGTGTTTCCAGAGATCCTCTTTCTCCCCCCCCCCCCAACACTGTCTGTAGTCACACACTTCCTGCAAGTGAAAAATGTGCATGCGAGTGTGCAGAGTGTTTGATTCTTCGTGGGTATTGAGCGTGCAGGGGCCACACCCACACCACAGCCTGCTCTTATCTGCTCCGCTGGTTGATTTTGCAACACTGCATGATATCTGCCCCGCGTTTCCCTCCTTTTAGGGGCGCATCGGTCAGCTGGAAGAAGATCTGAGTGAAGAGCGCAGCAGTTCTGACCGCCTGATGGAACGGGTGGAAAAAACCAAAGAGCAGGCAGGTTTCACTATCACTGCCTTGTTTTTTTTTCATTAAGACAAAGCCTCTATTTGGCATTTCCTAACAGTCATCCACTTCTCCCCCTGCATCCTATTATTCATAGAATTACTGCTGCCTTACTGAGGGCCCAGCCTTACATCTGTTTTCAATATAAACACATGTAGGGTGGAGCGCTTGGATCCCCCCACCCCCACCCCAGACAATGACAGCTGCTGATTGGTGCTTCAATCCTGGCTGTGAAACCAGCATTTTTCTTCACGTTCAGCTATTTCTCTCTTTGAGAGGTTTGATCCATATGGTGTCAGTTTAAACTCTAGCAGGGGAGACCAGTGTCTTCTGCATCCATGTGAAATAGGCCACCATACTCGAGAACAAAGTGGTTCGGACTAATTGAACCAAAGCACTGTTTTGAGTCCAGTGCGAAGACAAAAAACAGCTAACTGTTGTGAACAGCTATTCACATTCCCTTCACTGGGCCTCTCCATGGAATTAGCGATGAAATGTCCTTAGATCTAACGCAGCCTCTCAAGCCAGACTGCATTTCCTGTGAATTCAGTCATTAAGATGACTGTGTTTGTCACCAGATTTTATGCTATCTGATGTCAAACAGTCGTGTTTTAAGTCAGTTGAAAAGGGGAGGCGTTCCATAATAAGCTCTGTGCTTATGAATAGTTACTGAGGATAACTGGCTCAGTGTACACATGCCAAAATTTGTTAACTCACCGAACACTTTTGAACTGGAATTGAACACTAAAAGACAGGTTTGTGTCTGGGATTTGGTGTGTGTGACAGATGGATCTGATGAGGAGCGAGCTGTTGCAGGAGCGGGCGATCAGGCAGGACCTGGAGTGTGATAAGTTGAGCCTGGACAGGCAGGTAATGACCCCTGACCCTGCACACTGCAACACTGAGGAGGAGGAGAGGGCTGAGGAGGGAGGGCCAACGCTCTCTCTCTCACAGGTTAAAAGAAAGGGGCTGCAGGCTGCTCCTCGTTTGGCCACGCTCTCCCTTTCAGCCAGTTCATGAAAAATTCATATAGGTTGTGGTCCTGCTTACAAACATAAAGACAAGCACACAAATCATATGAAATAATCACATTGCATTAACAACATATTAGTCTTTTTAACCCACAGTTTATTTGAAACAACTCACACAAACATGCAAAGGTTTGTGAGAAATCTTTACAATCAACACAATAGCAGATTCCACCTGTAGCAGAATGTCTTTATGTGTGTGTGGAAATCCTAAAAAAGGTTTAGTTTGGTCAGCTTTGATTGACCGTTGACTTGTTCATAAGGAGTTAGTAGTGAAAGAAAAAATACATTTGTGCACATCCAATGGAGACTGGGGCCTCTTTCTCTGGGAATGCAAATAATAATGATGAAGAAGCAGAAGATGGACTCATTCAGAGAAGCCATGTGAACAACTTTGAGTAGCTACCTGAGACATCACTGTCTCTCGTCAAGCTTATTTATGCTTATGTGGTATAGAGCTGCAGTCAGAGTAAAAAAATGACATAGCTGTTTCCTCTATTAGAATAAAGACCTGAAGAGCAGACTGACTCATTTGGAAGGTTCGCAGAGGACCAATCAGGATTCCCTCGTGTCCAAACTGAACAGCCGCATCCAAGAGCTGGAGGAGAGGCTGCAGGGGGAGGAGAGGTGAGCACCTTCACATACCAGCTCAGAACTGTTCCTGTTACCTCTCTTTATTTCTTCTTATGTACAAAGCGATCCCAGTAGAAAGCCTGAATGTGTCACAATCATGTAACTGTGGATAACAGCTCCATCATATAGCTGCTGTGGAAGCTGAACACACTCATATCACTTTCCCTGTGGCTGTCAGAGGGAACCTCTCATCCCAGCGCGGGGTGTTGGGTTACTGGGGGCTAAAGCGGCGCTCTGATGTGGTGGTGCTTTTGCTCTCAGGGACAACAACAACCTGCAACAAGTCAACCGTAAGCTGGAGCGTAAGGTGAAGGAGATGAGGATGCAGGCGGACGAGGAGCGCGTCAGCCTCCAGACCCAGACCGATCAGGTGAGCACGCCTGATAGAACAGAGCCCAACCCCACAGCGGGCCACCGGGGCTCCTCATCCAGCATCTCTCTCTGGTGAACCCGGCAGCTGACTCAGAGGCTGAAGACGGCAAAGAGGCAGATGGACGAGGCGGAGGAGGAGATCGAGCGTCTGGAGCACTCAAAGAAGAAACTGCAGAGAGAAGTGGACGAGCAGATGGAGGCCAACGAGCAGCTCCACGGCCAGCTAGGTGCTCTGAGGAACGAGATGAGGTCGAGTCCTGCCTTCACTCTACTGCTGTGTGGAGCCATGTTGTCATCCAGCTCTTAAAACTTCATCGTGTTATTTTTTTCCTTTTGCATCAGCAGGCGGAAGAAGAAATCCTCCTCCATTATTAAGGTTGTGGATGACGAGGTGAATGACAGGGACGACTTTGGATCTGATTGAGGACCTGACCCGTGATTACAAGACGGAACTGAACGGGGATTTCTGGACTCATTGAGTCAACATTGGACATACTGTGAAGATGTATCTTACATAATTCTGTTAACAGCTCAGGTGTTGCTTTTCCAGTTTGACTCACGTGGCATTTTGCAAAGGGTGACCTCTTGTGGCAATATTCATAACTACAGCTTTTGAAACCGCAGACCAATGAATACTTATTTACTCACTATTTGTTTTGTCTTCTAACTTATTCCGCTACTATGTGACTTAAGATGGAATAAACTACAAACCTTAAACAAGTAACTAAATGTATTAAAAGGCTTTTTCACTTCTTTCCAGTTTGTATGAAACTACAGAGACTGTGAAATAAATGTGGCTGTGAGATTCTTCTGCAGATTCGGCTGTTTTTGAGCACATGTAAAGAATTAGTACCTATGCTGATATATCCATATAAAATGCATTTCAGATGATAAGTATATATTTCATATAAAATGTTTACATGCCAGTCACACTGTTTTCCACCTACTGTAAAGCTTTGTTGAGTTGAGGAGGACAGTGAGCGCTTAAAAGGATCAATAGTTGGTGCTGAATGGCTGCAGCTGCATAGAGGTGGAGATTTGACTCTGGTGGGCTCCAGAAGTGCCACTGCTGGGTGCCTGGCACTTCTAACTATTACTGGCACAGCAGTACATGGAAGAACAACACCAGAGAAGTATGAGGCAACACTGTGCTATCAAACATGGAATATTCAAGGAATTCCTGGCAGAATTCCTCGGGACTTTTGTCTTGGTTGTAAGTAGCATTTCCTTTTTCCAGGTTTTTTTTTTTTAAAAAGGAGCACCGTCTACAATATTTGCAGTTTTAGAGAGAGATTAAGTTCTGCAAAGTTCAGTGAGATCTTTCTTTTCTTTTTTTTAAGGATCTCCATGTAATGTGTCTTTTTTCCAGTTGTTTGGGTGTGGCTCAGTGGCACAGACTGTCCTGAGTCGAAACACGCTGGGGGAGCCTCTGACCGTCCACATCGGCTTCTCCGTGGGCCTCATGATGGCTGCGTATGTGGCCGGCGGAGTCTCAGGTAAACATGTTTTCTGTTCAGTTTTCCCTCTCCAACCGTGCTTAACATTTTGGCACTTTGACTTGGAAACGCTTGGAGAAGGCGAGCGCACTTTGATAATCAAAGAACAAATGGATGACTTCCTGCTCATCAAATGTGGGTTAGTTATAATCTGCTTATTATCTGAACTCCCCACAGCACATGTCTGTATTTAACAATGCAGACATGTTTATGGTTGAAATAATTCACGGGTTATTAGAAACAACCCCTTCCAGAGGGTGTAAAACAATGTGACACAGCTCCCTTTGTGTGTGCTGTAATCAAACACTTGTTTCTTATGAAGCTTGCTGCTTGTGATCATAAAACTTTATAGCTTGTCGTACAGTCATGTGCAACCTCCACAGCTCCAGCCTCAGCAGGAACGTGCCAGACCTCAGTCCAGATTAGAATGAATTTGTGATGACCATTGATTTATTAGCCCAGGCTCACAGCTTCTCTGGGGTCGTACATAACCCTGGGCAATAAATGTCCTCCAAACTCCATTGATCAGAGGCCTCTGCCTGTGACAGAGAGCCGGCTCAGTCCAACAGAGGGTATTCCACCCGCCCACTGTCTGAGCAAAAAGATCAGAGCCTTTCATGAAGGCAGAGAACGAGTGCATAGATGAATAAACAGGCCTGCTTGAAGAGTCCTAAAAAGTATTTTAAACTATGAATATTTAAACTTTTGCCATGTGATAGCAGAAGCAGTGTAGAGCTAATGTTTCACTTCTTATGAAAAAGGCGGGTAAGGCTTTAGAGAAAAACACTCAGCTATTATACATTCCTCACCAGTGTACATTTAAACATTCCAGCAGATTTCACAAGCTTCACATTTAACACACAGTAAAAAAATGTTGAGAGTTATCAGAGTTAATAAGCATCACCCTGGGATTCCTCATCATCATCAGGGTATTACAGCAAATCTCATCCCATCAAACCCATCACAGCGGTTTACATCCGAATTCTTCATCAGAGTTTTGCTCTTTCCAGATTTCATGGTTCTTGAAAAAGTCCACATAAAAAAACTAGAAAATGTTATGCTGCCAACTGGCTCTAAGATTGTTTTTACCCGTGACTTTATGGAGTCATCTGTTGATTTTGGTAAATGATGTGTGTGTTTTAGTACCAATGTCAATTGAATGGAAATTATTACCATTTTCCACCAATTCCTTTTCCTTTCTTGGAGCTTAGTTTATTGTTAGTGACCATTTTTCCGCCTCATCTTTCTGAATGTGCATAATAAGACCCTGAATGGCCTTGGGGCTGTTCCCCTTCTGCTACACCTCGTAAATGGGATGACTTCAGTAATTATGGAGTTGATATTATGCAAGCCCACACCCAGTGCACCCCTCTGTCACTCACTGCTTTGTTGTGTGTCCCAGGGGGCCACGTGAACCCTGCTGTGTCTCTGGCCATGGTGGTTCTGGGTAAACTGAAGATCTGGAAGTTTCCCTTCTACGTCATCGCCCAGTTTCTTGGTGCTTTTGCTGGAGCTGCTGCAGTGTTCGGGTTATATTACGGTGATCTGTCCTTTACATATTTTCATAAAACCACAGCTTAACACATCTTTCAAACAGAAGTTTTTTTTACAAAAAGTCATTTCTTAGCTGCATACAAATTATTATCTGACACTGACACAATATGTCTTGCTCTTCTCTGCATAGATGCTTTCATGGACTTCACCAGCGGGATTCTGTCTGTGACTGGAATCAATGCAACAGCTCACATTTTTGCCTCATACCCTGCCAGACACCTGTCAGTCCTCGGTGGTTTCATTGATCAGGTGAGCCCTGGTCCCTCTGACCCAATGACCTCGCCTCCTCTTTGCGTCCCTGCTCCTGCTCAGCCCCTAAATAGGGCCAAGTCTGGTAAATGTGGCTAATGCAGCATTGATTGACCCAATTAGTCTGAGAACACCCCCTAGTTTTGCTTAGTTTGTGCTCAATGACCCATTTTTTGGTGCTCACAGGAAGGTCAGAGGCACTTAACCCTATTTTCAGTCGGTCTAGTTGGTGGAAGAGCACAAAAATAAAATGTTGACCAATCTAAACCATGTCAGGGGAGCTGCTGTGAAGCAGAAGCAGTCAAACCAATTAGGTTGTCAAGTTAAGATCAGGCAAAAATGTAATTTAGATTACTGGGTTTAGCTTAAAGCACCTTCACCTTTTATATTTTAAGTCATGCTTTATGCTGCTGTGATGCAGTTGTTCACAATAAAAGCCAACAACTTGTATTCCTTATGTAAAAAATTGATCAAATGATGATCAAATAGGCTAATTATGACACACAAACACATAAAGTAACTAAATGATTTAATTAATTAGGTATTTTGATTAACTTCAGTATACATCACTATTAGAAAGTGACAAATGGTTACCGTGATGCTGGAGGCTGTGTTGAAACTCCCACAAACTGCCATCCATCGACCCAGAGCTGTTGTCCTCCTACAGGTGGTGGGGACGGGCATGCTAGTTCTGTGCATTCTTGCTATCATTGATGGTGGAAACATCGGAGCTCCTAAAGGTGTGGAGCCGCTGGCTATTGGCCTGATCATTATGGCCATTGGTGTGTCCATGGGACTCAACTGTGGTTACCCCCTGAACCCGGCCAGGGACCTGGGGCCCCGGCTGTTCACAGCCGTGGCAGGATGGGGGATGGACGTCTTCAGGTAAATGGAGACCAGGATTTTGCTATTCCTTGTTTTTTTGTTTGTTTTTTTAACTTTTCTGTAATTTTTCTGTTACACATTAATGTGGTCAAATTAGACAAAACATCTAATATATGGCAAAAACTAACAGTGAGAAGAGGAGCTTGATTTGAATCTGGGTAGATGTGAGATGGTGTCAATGTAGCAAACGCAAAGAGGAATTAACTTAAATATATAAAAAACTTCAACATTTAAGCATTGTTTAAATGTTTACCAATATGGATTATGTGCATTAGATGTTACTTGGGACCAGAACATCAATTATAAGGTGTAGATTAGTTTTAATTAACAGATACGAAATTAGAATGTCATAATTTTGATGTGAAATGTATGTATACATACAAATGTATCTGCATTCGTGTTTGTCTCCATATCCTCTAATTATTCCTCTGCAGCTTTATTAGCCACACTGAAATGTTTTGTATTTTATTATATAATGTCACATGCACCCAGCAGTAGCAGTCGATGCCCCTGAACGATCCGTTATTGCCACCGGTTGTGCGTTTTCAACGTGGCCTGTGTGGCCGCCGGTGTGAATTCAGTTTTTTCTCCCTGGGGGCTGGCAGCACGGCGGACTACTGGTGGTGGATCCCCGTGGCGGGGCCCATGGTCGGGGGAGTGGTCGCGGCCGTCATCTACCTCCTGTTCATCGAGCTGCACCACCCCCGCGACGAGTCCGAGAAACACCAAGAGGAGGAGGAGGAGGAGGAGGAAGAGGAGGATGACGAGGACAGCAGTCTGAAGGACAAATACGAGATGATAGCCATGAGTTAGGAAAACACTGACCCTCACAGCCCACCGGTTTTTACCGTCAACCAGATGAAGAACAGCCGGCCCAGTTCCCATGTGTAAGGACAGGCTCCCCGTGTCAGTGTGCTCTCTATAGCAGGCTAGGCTGTAGTTCCACCTCTGGTTGGCTCCATGTTCTGCAGAGAAAAGCTTTTCAGCCCACTGCCAACCTCCACAGGTCCACAAGAAGTCAAACGAATTAGACAATATCTACTGTAACTCCACATAAAGTTTTACGGTCTGTAAAGTGGGCAAAAATACTCATCCTCCAAAACACTGAGCCCTCACTTCATCAGTTTTAATGTAATTTTTTTTTTTCATGTCCTATAAACGTTCAAGTTCATTCCAGTCCTGTGTCCTTTACACTGTAAACTGAATTGTTAACGTCACATATTTGTTGTACATATTGTACTGTATGCATAGAGTCGATTCCCCACCAAAACTAACTGAATGGTAGCTGGACGTGCATGCAGGCATCCTTTTAGCGTTGGCCCTATTTACCTTGTTGATGCTGTCTTAAGTTTGTATACACTTGAAAACGTGTTCCTCTGACTAATGTTACAGCACGAGGAACTCTGGTGTTCGTTTTTTCAATTTGTTTTACTCAGAATTGTTTGTCTACATTAAAGTTTGTACAAATAAGTTATTAAGAGGTCTCTTACTTTATTTCGACTGTCACCGAAAGCAATGATGCAGTTTACCAACAGGGCAGTAAAATAGGTTTGCTGATGTCAGCAGTTCCTGCACATACGCCCGTATGTTCCATCAAAAGGCTGTTTAAAAAGTCAGAGGTTGATCATTTGTGGGAAGTTGTTGGACTTCTGGAAATATTGATTCCTCACAGTGTCAACTTAGAAAATTATACCAACCTATAACTGATATAATTTTGCCAAGTTTAGGAATATCCAAAGAAATGGTCTCAGTGGGATGTCTGTTTTCATTTATTCTGAGGACCTAGAGTGGGTGATGTCATTATGAGTGGAGATTTAGATAAAGTTCAAAATTTAAAAAGGATGTTGTCATACAAAAAGTTCATTTCAGGGAAAAGAAGAATAGACTTTGGGACATCTTTGACTGATATAATCAGTGTTAATTCACATAATTTCATGAATTAACTCATGAATGAACTAGTTGAAGTTCCATCCATCCACTGTCTGTACTGCTTATTCCTAGTAAGATCATGAGGGGTGGCACCTATCCCAGCTGTCATTGGACAAGAGGCGGGGTACTCCCTGAACAAGTCGGTACTACTGACAGTTACTTTCAATCAAAAGATATGGGAGTTCCAGTAAAAAAGAAAACCTCTTAATCAAGGACATAGTTGGTAGCCAAGTGAAATGTCAGCAACAACACCTGACCTGGGCATAAAAGAAGGCTTATGACATGAAAACACAAATAATGAATCGACCTCTGTGTTCATTGTTGTGTTTATCGTTTTTTATACAATAAAACAATCTGTGGAGATTGAGGGAGCACCGACCTGATCAGCCGTTGTGTTTCAGTGCTGGGGCGAGCTGATTCAGCCAGGAGAGGCCAGGAGAGTGTGCACGGACATCTGAGAACTTCATTTTCTGTAATCTTTTGGCTAAAAGTCACGTAAAAGAAGTCAAATATGAAAATCACATATGAATAATTTCTCATGAGATGTGTAACTGAAGTCTAACCCAACTTCCACAGACTGGCTGAATGGAGGAGCTCTGGCCAGCGGACAGTGAGCTGGGACCTGACCACTCTCAGATTGTCTCCATTGTTTGTCCGGCAGTGTCTACGGTAGGCTGGCGTGCGCAGCGTGGGTGACACTCAGCAGGTCGCTTCCACTTCACAATCATGCTTTGTCACCGCCAGGACGGACAAAAGCCCCAGCTGACCGGTAGGGCTGTGACATCAGCTCCTTGCAGAGAGCCGGAGCTCCACGTGCAGAATATGGACAGCATCCTCCTTGTTAAGGACATCCACTGTACATCAATGTGATGCTGAGGGACAGTCCTTGAAAATACTGGAGCTAAGCTGCTGTTTTTATGGATGGCTCTGCTCGCTCATGTCACAACCACTGGCTCCCATATTGAAAATCAATTGCAGGCCACACTAATGTGCATGTGCGAACGTGCGCTCCCTGAGCTGGACAGTTAATACTCATGTGGCTGTTACGTCACCAAACACGTTGATAAGTCAAAGTCATAAAGGTGATTGGGGATATATTATTAAGGATATAAAGACACATAGATGTCATTCACAAGAGTTGCCTTTTGGGAGCAAATGTCTGTACCGTGACTGCTTTTATTTGAGGGGTCATCAGGAGAACACACGGTGTGCAGTTCTTGTCTGGACATTTCTGAGCAAGTGCTGAAGTGTCCTGGTAAAACAGTGATAGGAAGTTTGGCTCCTTTCAGAGCACCTGCTTTACCTTTTACTAAAGCCACTGCTCCCTCTGCTGGGGATGTTTCTGTACTGCACCCACACAAAAAAAATTCATTATGCTAATCCTGTATGAAGAGCAGCAGCAGGCCAAAAACAACCCCTCTAATCAGCCCATTCCGCCAAACAATATGCCATATCTTCATAAAAATTATTATGAACACATTTTTTGAAGAATAACACATTTTCACAATGGAGAATTCGAAGGATAAAAGAGGGTCTGAGTAAATTGTGAGGCTGAAAATCTGACACAAGTTTAACATTAAAAAGGACAAATATTGAATACTTTTCACATCAATTTGCAGAGGAGCATCACCTTAAGGCACCTATGATGTGTTTCACATGCAGTAAAGTATTTTCTTGTTAAAGATGGAGAGGCAAATAATAATACAAATACCAATCAAAAAGGAAAGAGCATCCAGAAAAGGCTATTTAATGGATGTGTGGATGGAAGCCTTAAGACCCAAAAGGCAAAAAGGATTACTGAGATGGACCGTTCCGTGTCAACTCAAATTCAGATTTTCTATTTTTTTGGTGAAAAATTATTAAACGTGACGAGATTTACTCTACTTTTAGTTTTCTGAATCTGAGTGCAAAGAGGTTTATTTCTGGTTGAGGACATCAAAGGGACGATTCAATGATTTTATAGTTGACAAGAAACATTGTTAGTCACTGTTTGTACAGAAAGTTTTCCCTTGATTTTTTTTTTACTGTAAGTCAACTTATGACAGAAATGCCACAAAGTATTGAATTTCATCACAGCAGGTATTTTACTGGTGAATTAAATGGTTCTGTGACCAAACCATTCATCTTTACCATTAAAATAGATTAAATGCTACAACCACATTTTCTAAAATATATGGGCTCTATTTGATATCATGATGAATTCCTGTAGACGTTCCTGGTAACTACTAACTATTTAAGCTGAGATGAGTTCACATCTTGCGTAGCTATAATCGAATCCTGACTCTGTACGACACATGAAAAGCCAAAGAGAGAACACTTTGCAGACAGTAAACAGGGGTCTATTTTATTTTGAACGGGTCTTTTAATTAATGCATTTCAAGTACTCCAAAAATTACATCTCTTTGCACAATACAATTTGAAATTCTTTTTTTTCTTTTTTTTTTAGTAAAAATGTTCAAAGTGAACAAAAATTTCAGATACTGTATAAAACACAGTGAACATTAAAATCAGACAGTAGTATTACTTTTTAAATCTTGTGTTCTTTCGGCCTACATCACCTACAACATTTCAACTCAATTTGGACATTTTCAGTGCACGTTTATCTAAAAACTTTACCAAGACTAGGAAATTAAAAAGAAAGTAAATTTACAGGCATTTTTCTTCTGCTCTTCTAGCCAAACCATGCCACAGGATAAGAAAGACAAAAATCAGAATGTAACATTAACTCCATCACACTGAATTGTTTTTTTTTCTTCATTGACGGTGGTGAAAAGCATCATAAGCAAATCGCAGCTTAACTAGCACATATAAGAACATAAATAACTTAGAGGAGAGGAAAAGTTTGTCACATTTGAACATTTTTGAGCAAGTTACTCTGGAATCAAAATACAAAAGAAAGGAGAAAAGAAAAAAAGATGTATCAAAATGTAATTTTCATTTTCAAATGAAATGCAAAATTTCTCCAAGTACTGTACAAGTTTACAGGTAAATTCTTCGGAACCAACAGGTGTGAAGTGGACTGGGAGATTGATTTTTTTTTTTTTTTAAAAAGCACTCCTTTGTGTACAGACAAGACAAGTTACAGCAAATGCCAACCTGTCCAAATCTTGGGCTTCGTGCAAGAAACTGTGAGGCATGTTTGCTTCCACTCCCCCTCCAGAGTTATGGGAACCACCGGGACAGTGTTGTGAGAGCAACAGTTTAGATTTGTGTCGCATGCATTTAGAAAGAACGGTGCCAGAGCGGGCACGGATGACCTCTCCTCGCACGGCTCATTGTGTAAAATGCGCGAGGTGCTTCGCCCCCCCCCCCCCCACCCCGCCGGTTCAGAGTCGGGATGTTGTTTTCTAAAAATGCCCCTCGGCTGCAGACGGAGGGAGAAGGAAAACACCTGAGGTCACACGAGCCCACAAAGAACAAGCACGTCCTCTCATTCGCTCCCTTCCAGCTGCTTCCTGTGTTTCAGAAAAGCCGTGCACAAAGATTCACGCTGTGAACGTTTATGGCACTCTGATGTAAACATCCTGCACTCAAGACCTCTTCAGGGGATTCAGTCCTCGATGAGATGAGACTAGGAGATAGCTGCAAGGTTGTCGGGTGTTTTTTTTTTTTTTTTAAGGGTGAGAGGAAAAAAAAACAGGTCAAACAGCTGCTGGTCTCCTGTAGTATCAGTAAACACAATGAGGAACACGTTAGTGGATACTGCCAAGTGTACTTCTCCTTCCAGCTGCTTGCAGACAAACATTAATAGCTGTCAAAGTAAATAGTGTCAAGTGACATACGATTATTACAGACCTTTGTCAATTAATAGTCACATTTAATAAATGTGTCTGCATGCCCACATTGAAAAGTTCCTAAATTTGCTATCTGAAGAATAATAGAATGACTTAATCTTACTTTCTTTTTTTTTGTCGTCATTTTTACGATTTATTTCCACACTCATGTAAACTAACTCTGTAACATGACACACTCATTGCTACACTAACCCACAGCAGCCTTCACTTTCCCTTGTCTTCACATCCGGACATCATCTTTTTCAGTTGGAGGTTTTTCTTCCTAATCAAAAACAAATTGCTGGAGACGGCAGACGTCGAGCCAAACTAGGCGATCCTCCCTTTCTGCTCCCATGACTCTGTACGATCTCTAGTAGTTAGCCTGTTACGCAACATGATGTTAGGAAAACAATTAATTCAATAAAAAAAATTAAAAAAACATACATATAGATGAAAAAATTAACTTTGAACCAAAGAGGCTGAAAACTGAGATATGACAGCCTTGATGTTCAAAATCAAAAATCTAGCTTTCTAATAAAAGTGTGTGATCCACCTGACTGGACGATGAAGAGAACTCAAAGCAACGTCCACGTTACTCAGGACAACCATCATTCCTTCATTTATGTGTTAAGAATCCTGAGAGCACTAACCGAAAGAATTAAAAGAAAAAAAGTGAAGAATTACACATTTACAGTAGAAGAAATAGTTTGTTTTCACTTATGATACACTAAATATTTACAGTCACATGCAGAGGACCGTCTGCACGGGGGACCGGAGCCTGTGTCTCTTGCCGTTCGACATGAGTAAATCCCAATAGTGCCGCAAATCCGCACCGAGTGTCTCTCATTTCTGGCTAAAATGGCGAGAGAAAAGCACAGAACAATTCACCAGCAGCCACGGGCTTGTCACTCAAAGAAGACGTTGCAATAGAAGGAGAAAAAAAAAAATCACATCACAGAATGTACTAAAGCTACACGTGGTTCCTTAACTCCTTGGCACTCCTTTAAAAAAAAAAAAAAAGAAGACGAAAGAAAGAAAAAAAAGATGGAAAACGATGCTCGATCGCACTGCATTGGACATGGCTGATGGTCCAGTCTACTCCACAAAGAGCCAACCTTGTTGCCCGGTAGTGTTTTCTCCTCATGGCGTGTCTGTTCTGTCTGCAGATGAAAGAATTGACGATGAGTAACAACCATGTCCGGCATTTCTTTGGATGGAGTGACGCTTTTGTTTCCCTCTGTAGGCACAAGGAGGAGCCAAGGCATTGGGGGGAGGGGGGCTGGGTGCGGCGTCTCAGCGTCTCATCTGGCCCATCTGATAGTTCTCCCTGGGCTGGCGGTGGTGCCTCTGGGGCTGGGCCTGCCGCTGGGGCTGGCCCCGGGCCTGCCGCTGGCCGGCGTGGCCGGCGTGGGCGGCGTGCGGGTGCTGGGACTGGTGCTGCACCTGGGAGCTGGCATGCTGCTGCGCTCGCCGCCTCTTCAACGTGCCTGTCAGAGGGGGGTGGGGGGGGGAGCAGTCAGGGCTTTTCACTCACCAAATATGCACTCGCGAGAAGCCTGTTTTCAATTTTTTTTCAGTTCATGTTGTGAATTGAGAAGATAACTGTACATCACACCCGGAAATCGAGGCTCTTCCCCGAATGAGTTCCTCTGACTGAGCTCTGTCACTCTGTTATTTTCTGTACATTGTCATTATTTCCATAATGCTATAGTTGTTTCTTATTTTGGAGGACAGAAATCCCCTCCACAGCTCTCTGTAGACCGGGAACACACACCAGCAGGCACAATTCAACACTGATGTCATCGTTTAAACTCACTCCACTGCAAAGTGTCTTCCATTTCAATATCAAACCTTGTCTGATAAAGACCAGCAGGCATTGCAGAGTCTGCTGAAAGACCCGGGTAACGTACTTAGACTTCTGTCTCTCTGAGTGGAGGCATCCAAGCCAGACGTCTGCTTGCAAACCTCTTTGCAAATGACAGGACTCACCTGGGAGTGGTTTGGGAGGGGGCAGTTTGGGGTTGCTGCTCGGTGTGTGCACACTGCAGATCTTAATGAAACCAGCCATGAGCATGATGAGGGCTATGCCCATCAACAGCACCGCCCACCAATGAGCCTAGGAGGGGAATCAGGCACAAATCAATCGCAATCAGTCCAAAAACACCCTATAATGACCAACTGTCCAGCTGCAATCAAGTGATGGACGCATACCACAATCCACTCTGCAATGTTCTCATAGAGCTCCGGGTTGAAGATGGCCTTCTTTAGCCTGGCGAGGGGTCCGTCTGCATCCACCAGTCGGCACTTCATGAACACGTCGCAGTAGCCTTTGAAGTCGTTGCATGGCGAGCCGGCCGGCAGCGTGGTCACCTTCTTATTGAAGAAGCGCGCCAGGCGCTCTGACCCGGTGCTGCTGCACGTGTTGGGGTTCACTGTGGAGACACATGTCTGGTAATCAACACGAGGCGGGCGGCGGAGACAGAAACCCATTTCATCAAGGAAAAAAAAAACGCAATGCAACTCCAGTCGAGAAATAAAAGGAGCAGGACTGACTTTTCTCCATGCAGCAAACGTGACAAAGCTCCGTCTCATCCTTGCCATCCTGGCTGGCACAGGTGCAAGCCTCCAGCCCGTACTTCTCACAGATGGAACCAGAGCAGCCCTGTGGGGGAGGCGCGAGAGGACAGCCGATATTAGACACGGACCGGTATGAGTAAGTCACCAGAACGGCGGCTCATTCAGGTGTGAAAGCCTCAGCCGCTCACCCCGTTGAGGCAGACTTGAGTCTCCCCGTGGCAGGCGGTGAAGTTGGCCTTGGGCTCAGATGTGGGGCACTGGGGACTGACTCCGTTGCACATGCCCTGGTGAGCACACTCAGACTCCTCTCTGCACTTCTCGTTGCGGCCCTTGTAAGAGCACTCGGGGGTGCAGCAAGGACCCTGACTGGGGCTGGAGGGAGACAAGTGGTGAGTCAAGACTTTTGTCACGCATGAGCTGGCTCGTCCAATTAGTCAGGCACACGGAGCCTCGAACAAATAACACCAACCTGCAGACTTTGTTGGGCTTTAATTTACACTTCTTGTTGTCAGGCTGGTTGGCATCATAGCAACACTGATCCCTGCACTGGTCACTGTAGCCACAGTCGCACTCCTCTCCAGGCTCCACCAGGCCGTTACCGCAGATGGGCTGGCCAGACTCTGTTTGAGGCACGCACAAATTAGGCACAGTGCTAAAGATTTACAGATAATGAAAAGCCTGTTACAAAAGAGAGCTGCCACGGGTTTGCAGAGGATTAGCAACTGAAGCAATCATGGAAAAAGTACTTGAAAACAGCCCTGAGACAGAAAAAAAAGGAACCCGAGTAGTCCCAAGTATCAGGCAGTGCAGCTGCATCGGGACAGGGTTTGGAAGCCTGCCCGTTTTCCACTCATATCATCTGAGCGGAAGACAGTTTAGGTGTCTTAATCCAATGAAGAGATAATCTGGGGAATTCTTAACGTGTTTCTGTACTGCTCCTGACTTTAAAGTCATAACAGTTTGCCACAAGTAAACGGAACTGGGGAAGACCAAAAGACCAACGAGCGTTCGAAGGTAACATTTGGCCAAATTGTTTTTGTCAGTATTTATTCCTTGTAGAAGGAGACAACAAAAGCTCAGAGTGAAAAACAGACTCTGAGCTGGTCCTTTTCCTGTACATCAAAATAATATGTACGGTCAACAATGGATAGCATTGGATAGGATAAGAGTTGTGTGAAATTTTGACAATCAACTGAAATATATGTGAACCCTTAATGGCAACATTATGTAGGCTAATATCAGCCAGTAAGTGTATCCATAGATGCCTGAAAAGGTTTCCAACATAAGACTTGTGCCTGACAGTGAGGGCGAGTTCATGGTAAGGATAAAAACTTACCAACAAAACAGTTGCCTCTCTTTTTCTCCAGCACCTGGCTGATGTTGCGGATGCTGCAGGTGGAGAACTTGTTGTTGTTGAGTTTGTCTCCTGATGTGGCTCTTGCATACATGATATAGTTGCCCTTCTCCTTCATGTCTTGGCTTTTGGACTCTCCTGGGGTGCACTCAGAGCCAGAGTCATGCTTTTAGAAATGAGAGAAAAGGTTTTTATATGGTTATATGATGTAAAGTATTATGTCTTATTAAGCACACATAAATGTGGCCGATCCACTGAACTTACCGGTGAGCCAAAGTTGTGTCCTACTTCATGTGCAAAAGTAATATGAGAGACTTTTGGGGGTACGTGGGAGGCATAGTTCTGCACAGTGATTATACCCGTGTTCAGGGACTTCTTTTTTCCATCAGAGTACAGCTTGCTTTTTTCACAGATGCCTCCAGAGCTCCCTGGGAAGGAAAAGAACAAGTTGAAACGAACCCGGCTCAAAAGCTACAAAACATGAAGGCTTTTGCTCATTAGAGAGAAGGAATTGCAGTTATTCAATTATCACCCAGCCAACATCGTGCCTCATACAATTCACCAAAAGTGTCTCTGCTTAAACTTAAAACAGTGCAGCAAAGAAAACATGAATGACTTTCTTTCTAACACGGCAGCTAAGACACGGGTGAGGCCTTAACGATGACCTTGGGGAATCCCCACATACATATGTTGGATTTGATTTATTATGCTATTTGCAAGGCCAAAATTCCTGGAAACTATTGTGAATTAATGTGCCAGTTAAACTATGAATATTTTAAGATTCAGTCAATTCTAAATCTGTCAGCTGATGGTGGGGGCTGCTTCAGTACCTGAGGGGGCTCCCACCCAGGCCAATCCCAGCACCCCATCATCGAAGTCTCTGTCGGTGAACACATAAGCCAGGCAGTAGTCATCGTGGTTCTGCTCAGAGTTCAGCTCCAGAAACTTCTCCACTCCGATGTTTGCAAAGCGGAAGGGGTTGGACCTGTCCCTCTCGTCACTGGTTGTGTTGATCTAGAAGAAGAGGAAGTGTTCAGATGGAGGGTGCTGAGCTATAATGCAAGCTTACAGTCGATCAGTACCAGACTCACCCGGATCCTTTTCACCATGAAGCTGATGTTGCGGATCCCAACGAAGTCTGTGCCCTGATAGATAGCGTCGATGGCCTTGACGTGACTGGATATCTAAAAGAGGGACACAGAAACACACAATGTGATTGAGTTTTAGGGCATGCGTGTAGAAAGTATTTCACACTCACTCAGTCAGCGCCATGTGTGACAATCACCGTGAGAACACATAAAAGGAACCAATGCAGTTAAAGTAATCCTAAAACAACATGGAAATAACCCATTCCATAAAACATTAGACAAAATCTTGTTTTGATCACTGAGATCAGCTATATACATTTTTACTCAGTTTGGAACAAGAAGCATTGTCATTCAAACTAAATTCACTGTATAATATACACCGTCTTGCAAAAAGGAAAGACTTTGAGTGGACTACACTGCACAGATGGGTCAGACATTCTCATTGGAAAAGCAGTTATCTCACCCTGACTGATACCACATACTGTGACTGTGGGGGAGAAATCGGTTTGTTTTTACAGAGATTGCTGTGTAGCTCAGCAGAGATAGCAGAAACTACGAACACAGAGTTCAGAACAGTTCCAAGACTTAGCGCAACCTGCACTGGAAGTTTAAATAATTAAAAAAAAAAACATTATCCTAAATCTGCAATGTTATCAGGCCAAAAGAATCTATCCGACTTCCTGAACAGGCTCAAATTGTGACAGCGTTTTACGGGAGGATGACCCATTATTTCCACACATGGATTGACCAGATTTTTAACTCTGTTACCATGGTGTAGACACAGCTGTCCGACTCTCCAATCGCCACCAGAGGACGTGAATGTGGTGACATTGCATAGGCTTTTCAAAATGATACCATGGTAAATATGAGATGTAATGAAAGCTAAAGATGCTCCAACTGAACATTAACTTCTTTTAACACACTTCTTCTGTTGTAAACTTATACATTCCTGAGTGGACAGAGTGAGCATATGCACATTACCTGAGCTATAACGGCTTCTCGGGTCTTGTAGTACTTGTAGAAGAGGTGGTCAGTCTGAATGAAAAGCTGGCAGGTGTTCTTCTCAGCCTGGGCCATCCTCCTCTTCCTCAGCAGCACAGGTTCATTGGAGTCGGCCTCAGTGTGGAGCTCCTGGTGTGAGCGGCACATATAAGGGAGAGCACAGTGTAGGTGGTTCAATAAAACATATATATAGAATTTTCAGTCAAACGGTGAGTAAATAAAATATGTGAGGTATTTTTAGTCTGTGCCTCTGAAGCTGCAGTATACTCATGAACTGCATGTCTGCAGGGACCAAGTACTTTCTCCTCCATTTGCAATATTAGAAAAAAAAGGCAGGAATAAAAATATTGAAAAAGATGGAGAAAAAAGCACCACCTCAATTTGAAGGACATGCAATGCTGTATGCATTACAACACAATGAGACAAGTAATTTATCCTGTGTAAAATTAAACCAGAGAGAGACAGCTCCAAATGCTAAAAAGACAGATATTCAGTGTGTTGTCTGTGACTGCCATCTGTGTTTGGATAAGGATTAAAT
Organism: Menidia menidia; assembly: GCA_907169785.1. Lineage (NCBI taxonomy): Eukaryota > Metazoa > Chordata > Actinopteri > Atheriniformes > Atherinopsidae > Menidia > Menidia menidia. Next base: position 7,195,833 of record CAJRST010022223.1, on the reverse strand, counting down.
GGCTCAAGCTGGTTCTGAGTTTAAATACTTTATGTAATGAGAAAAGTATGTTTTTAATTTTTTTTCCCTCTCATATTACTGTGAAGGTAGAAGGAAAGTCGCATTACTGGTTTCTAAAAAAGTATCAATCCATCCATTTTCTGAACAATTAAATCATACTTTTTGAGAGGCGTACTCTGCCTCTCAAAAAGTATGATTAATGTGAATATGATGAAAAAACTGATTCTGCTTTTTTCCAATGGGTTCTCTTCTTACAGATGTTATTTTTTGTTTTGTTTTGTTTTTTAATCTAGGGGTTACAGGGTGCAAGCATGGAGTGAGCACATGAAACCATGTCTACATTTTTTATTTGCTAAATCTGTCGTTTAAACTCTGTAAGATTTTATTACGCTGGCTATGAATTCACCTTGGCTGGATGCTCCATGGCAGAGGCTTGGTACTTCTTCATTTTTTCGAACACGGAGCTATCAGCACAGCCTCCCTCTGGGCCATACTTGTGTGGATAGTCTGAGCGACAGAGGCAAACAACACTGTTTGGATTATGGAGACAATGATAGCTACTTAACCCACTGAGGCGCTCTATTCCTGGCGCTATTCAGGATCAGCTAATGGAAGTACTTACACACCACTTGAGCCTAGCTTTGCTGTGTGAGCTGTTACTTTCCTGTCGCTGCCATTAGCAATTCCACTAACAATCCTGTTAAATTTGCCCCTCAGCCACATGCCATGTGTGTACAGATGATTTGAAATTAGAGGGTGCTGCTTTAGTGAAGTGTACTCTCTGCTCACTGTTGGTACCAACACAGCGTCGACTGCTTAAATAAGCCAGCAGCCTGAGAGAAAGGCTGTGTTACTCAGCTAATGAGTACCGTGGGTATTTCTGCTCCCTTAGGGTGCAATCGCATCAATCTGGCCCCATCAGCTCGACTGCCCTCACCTCGTTTATAAACGCATGCATCAAATCACAAATTTTCCATGGTAAACGGCGGCTTACAAAGTATTTGTGTAGGTGAAGCTGCTATGAACTCACGTATATCATCTTCATGGTAGATGACTGAGTGGAAGGGTACGTCTTTTCCCTCCAGGTATCTCTCAGATGGCTCCACATAGTAAGTGCCATGGTAGCTTTGTATAAAGCCCTCAAACTTACCATCCACAATGGAGCCGTGAGTTAGGGTACCCTTCTCACCTGAAAATACAAAGACAGCAGTGTGTTTAAGGATACTCAAACAGGATCAGGTTTTCTCATCAAACCGTCACAAAAACATTCCACTGTTAGAATTTCCTGAAACACAAGGTGCAGTACAAGATTATAACAAGTCTATTGAAACGACCTCCTCACCATAGATTTCTCCAGTGTAGATGTGAGAGGTATCGTATGGGATCGCTTCTCCTGAGACCTCCACCTTCAAATCTTGGGCAAACAAGGTGGTGTCCCTCTTCATTCGTAAATTAAAATGCCTGAAAAGACACGGTGTTACACTGTGGGTCGCATTGCTTACAGGATTTATCAGGTCAGAGTAGGAGGTTACAAATTCACAAGAGTTTCTGAGCTTGGGCTCCTTTTTTAAAAGAAGCTCTATTTACTCCTCTGCTGGGAAAAGGAAATACAAATGAGAGTGGACAGAAAAGGGTGAAAACAAGAGCAGAGAGTAAACACCTAAGCTGCCCGCTGCTCTGTGTGTGTGTGTGTGTGTGTGTGTGTGTGTGTGTGTGTGTGTGTGT
>CAJRST010022223.1:7115988-7194098 GCA_907169785.1 Menidia menidia | reverse complement strand
TGTGTGTGTGTGTGTGTGTGTGTGTGTGTGTGTGTGTGTGTGTGTGTTTGGTACAACAGCTAAGAGAAAATTAGGACATCTTGAACAATGCAGTTTTGTGTGGATTAAACATAAGACAGAGAAAGAAAAACAGTTAAAAAAAAACTTTTGGCTTCGTGTAACACCCACACAGAGCTTTTATTGTATCCTTGTACCGTCTACAAGTTACTCTTATGTAAGCTCTCCTAAATTAAATAAGGGAAAACTCAAGTCATTGTCAAATTTAGACCTGTATATTCTGATATGATGACTAACAATCTAGGCCATATTATCCACAGCACTAAGTGAATCACTGCTGTTTTTGCTACATGATCTCATAGGGGGAATGAGCCCAGGTATATACAGATTATTTACAATCAGAATACAGAAAATAACCTTTTCTTTTTCAGTTTAACAAAGGGATCTTAACACTGCGCAGGCAGTGATAAGTGTCGAGTTTCAGCTTTAAATACATATTGTTGGACTACTTTCTGGTTGGAAGGAGAAAAACTTGTCTGTTTACACAAAACTGTTTCTTCTAACTCAGGAGAGGTTTGCATAAAAATAACATGGATTCCCTAAATGTTTAACCGCATTAAGTTTGAATAACATTTTTAAAAAACTGCACGTGAAAAGAACTCACGAGTTTTCATATGCAGAGGTTCAGCTAGTGTTTCAAGACATTTAAATTAGGTACTGTCGAAAAACGTGACATGACATCCTAATTATTAGAAATAAAAGGTCTGCTTCTCAACTCCCTCTGCATACCAGCCAAACACTCCTGGTACACCTGGCTCTTGAGCTCAGTCTGAAAGGTCTAATGAGAATTCACTCGTGCCATCAGCGTGAGCACTTGACACATTACAAGTGTACATGCTCGTTTTAAATTAGGAAGTTTTGGTCAGGGCAGCACAAGAAAAAGAAAGAAAAATGGCACAGCTCACACATTCCTTAAAGAAACACAACTCTACCAACTGTAGCCTCTGAAACGGAGCCTCTGAAATTGACAGCAGCGACGGGCAGACACAACTAAACCAGTCTGAGTTGTAATCGTAAGAAAACTGTGGTTCAGCACACACTGCTATGACAGACACAGCGTAACGCCATCTGTTCATATTGTTGTTGTGGCACACCGGTCCTTTGGGAGGGTGAGGCACACTGGAACAGTAAAACTAGGCTTTCAGATTATGGATAAAAACCCAATACAGCAAGCAATGGGTTAGGCCATAACTGGCTTGTTTTAGCCACACACACGAAAGAAAAAAAAATAGCGAGGGGGGCTCTGGTCTTTACTTGAGGAAGTGTACCAACAGTACAGAAAAAAAGATCTACAGGTTTGATAGGCAGCCACAGAAAAGAATTCTTAACACGCTTTACATTGAAAAGAGTGATTTTTAAAGTGGAATTTGTGCATCATGTCCTTAGTCCTGTGTCTCCTACCTGTAGCACAGACAACTGCATTTCCAGCAGACAAATTCCAACAGTAAAGTGTGGAAAAAGTCCAGTGAAAATTCTGAGTTCATGTGTGAAAACAGACCCCCCCCCCCACACACACTTTAATACTGTGGGGAAATAATAAGCTCTCTTAGTGTCCTGGCACAGGAATCCTTTAAAGACCCCATACAGGTCTGTTTTAGCTTAAAAACAAGCAAAAACAAATGCAGCTGTCACAGAGGACCACTTTAACTCCAAGATGAAGAAGGATTCCAGCAACAGATGGTGTGGTCACACCAGCACCTTGATATAACCATATCTGAGTCAGTCTGGGATTGCATGAGGAGACAGATAGTAGAAAGAGATAAGCCTCTGGCCCCGGTGGTCATTTTTCAAGTTGCAATAAGCAACTTTCCTGCCAAGGGTCTTCAAAAACTGAACAGCATGTTAACTAAACAGACCCAAACCTTTCATGGCAGCATTCATTTCGGTGACTGAAACGTCTGCAGTGGTATAATTTGTTCATTTCATGTCAAGAAAATTTGGACCGTCTCTTAAAAAATGGGCGTGAATATTGTGAGCTGTCCCTCTTGCTTTGTCAGTAATTCAGCCAGAGAAAAAAGCTGTTTCCTGCTTTTTAAAGGAAGAGACATCTTCCTTCCGTGTGCTTGTTTGCATAGCTCTTATCATTTCTCCCGATTAGGCAGAAACATATGAACAGGAACTTTCGCAGGCAAGATAGCAACCCTTTAAGTGTTCCAACCAAGACTACTGTTAATCTACTATGAATTGTAGACACTTGTTACAAAAAAAAGGAAAAAAAGCACCACCTCTCTGAAATAAATAACTAAATGTAGTCTCCCATCTGCTGTATTTGATCTGCCAACTCAGAGTTCCAGGATATAGAAATACAATTTAAATTATTTTTTATCAAGACAAATGCAATCATATTATCTACTTAATTCAACATGTGTTCATCTGGATTCTTGGATAAAGACCAACGTTACATCTTAACTAAAACCATCATTTCATTTAAGTGGAGTTTGGAGAAATTTTAAATGTAAATGCAATAATTAAAGCTCATGGCTTCATATTTAAGTAGCATGCTTTCTCCTATCATGAAGCCAAAGATTATTGAGATACAACTACATTAGAGAGGCAGCAAATCTGCACCACTCAGAGAGAAGAACTAGTGAATCCCTCTTTTTCCTGGAGTTTAACCAATCGATGAATCATTTGGCTCTAGACTGTGGAAACTACACAGGAAGAAAAAAGAGAGGGAAAAAAAGCACACAGACAAAATCTGTTCACCTCAGCATCGATGCTGTGATGTCCGTGACCATTTTCGTAAGGGTCATAAACAGGATGGAAAACAGATATTCATCACACTGGAAATCCCTCCTACTGCTGACCTAAGCCTTCACTGACAAACAACATGTGTATATGGGATGGTTTAGTCATAAAATCAATAAATAAACCTGTTAATAGAGGGATAAGTATGTCCAGATTAGATTAATCTCCTTAAAAAGACTACATACACCAGCGTGCCATATCGCCCAGCTGGCTAAGTGTGTGCAGAGGCAGTAGCTCCAGAAGGCCTGGATTCGAGGGCTGCCCTGCGGCCCTCTGCCTCTCCCACGCTCTCTGCCTCCTTCTCTGTCCACCTATTGTCAAACTAATCCACTCGCAGTCAAAAATCTTGAAAAGGACGGCACAAACCTTCCATGGGCATGGAAATCTAAATGAAGAAACTTGTCTTCGTGAGAGAGTGCCCTCTTGACCCTCTGGTGCTTGCTGTGCACAAGCTCTGTGCTGTAGGACAGGCCTTCATAGTGCCGGATGTACTTGTTCAGAGGGTTCCTGTAGTGTCCTGTGAGGAGAGAACAGAGGAGCACCTGTTAAGCAAAATGACAACAGCGTCGTCCCTGTCATGCACGTGCAACACTTTAGGAAAACCATCAAGAGTTGTACGTATAGATAACAAGTCAGTCCATCACATTAGATTGCTCTTAGCAGAAACAGATTTGCTTTCTGTTTGGTCAATCCTTGTAAAGCACTGGACAAAAACTTTGGTCATTAGAATGGGGACATGAAAACCACATCTGAATGAACAGCAGACAAATTCTGAATGAACAACCGATTCTGTGCATGTGACGTTGGTCAAATGGTCAATACATGACGTAAAATGTAGAGAAAGTCATTGTTCAGCGTTTTAACAAGAGATAAATTCATTCATAACCACTGAATGCCAGCTTTTCTTCTCCGCCCAACAACAACCCCCAGCATCACGGCATAATGACTTTGTCGCCAGAGGAGTAGGTGGCGTGTTTCAAGAAAATACGTTTATCAACCATCTCCACCCAGCTATTCCACACTCAAACGCAGTCTAAACATCTGAGTTGTATGAAAACACTTGTTTTATGCTTGGAGGAATAACTCTGAGACAATGTCTTTGTTTTCAATGCAAATTCAGCTTAATGGAGTATCTATGAGAGTAGTTATTGACCCTACAACATTGTTGACACAAAAGACAGTGAATGCAGTTAGGGCTCACTGGTAGATAGCCATGCTTGCCCTGTTGGCAACAGTACAGCTTTAAAACAAAGATGGATAAACAGACCAGGCTTGAGACACTTTTTTGCTCATGAGGTGTATGAAATATTTAGGTGATAACATTAAATTTTTCATTGAGATGACTGTGAGACGTGAGGGCCAAGGCCATGAAATTACTTCACCTCTCAGGAACAACAAAAAGTAGAAGCAAGAGCGTTAGGGATTTCTGCTTGTCCATTTAAAAGAAATCCAGCAAAAGGGCTCAACTGATATAAAATGCATGTGCAATTGTGTTAAAAAAAAAGGATAAAGGTGGTGGTTACAAGCCATCCTTCAGACCGCCTCACAAAGGATATTTAACTCACAGAGCCGTGAGACCATCATAGAGCTTCAATAGAGAAATCTGAGTTATTGTATTGGTAATCGAAAGCAAAATATCAGCAAACAACACTTCTGTGAGCGATGATGTAAGTATCCAGCACCTTAAGGTTCCTTAACAGTAAAACTGGATATTTTGCAGCTACAATCAATTACATTGAACAAATATGACAACACTGATTGCAGCGCTATCTGATATAGCCATTAGTGTAACGGTAAAAGTGTGTAAAACCCCAAAGTGTCCTGGGAAAAAACTGAAAGTGGTGCGGGCAAAGCTGAAAGTGAGTGCGGTACGAACCGTGCCCACAGCAACCAGACGGAAAACATAATGTCAGAGGCTGAGCAGAGATTTAGCCAAACTGTGAACGTTAGCGGCTAACGGGCTAGCTAGCGCGGAGCTAACGGTCCGTTGCCCCGGTCGGCATCTTCATCCTCTCACAACAATGGCTGTCGGCACTGTTCGCACGGCAACAACAAAACCCACTCAGCCCGCACAATAAAAACCGTGACAACACGCGAAAACGACCCGTCGGCGTCAGCTTGCGGCACTCGAGCGTGTGCCACCCTTGTCGGCTTTTACACGACGCAATTTTCACTGGCTTGAAGTAATACGGCAAAAGGGTGCAGTCCTGTTCACAACAAGCAGGCCCCGCTGATCCCCTCCGTTAGCTAACGGGCTATCGGGATTTCTGCTCCTCTCAGCCGCTGCTCCTCGGAACGCGCGAGGCTTTCCCTCAAAATGCTTGACTCACCTTGGGTGCTGTTTAGTAAATACGCGAAGAAGAAAACTTTAAAGAGAAGCATGTGTGACAAATCCATTGTTAGAGCATTGATGCCGTTTTCACTTTATTGTCCTATTTAGATAGGCGCAGACGCCCTGTGTGTTTATTGCAGCTTCCTCTCATCGCCTCCTCAATCTCCAACGCCGTGACGTCACGCGCAGGGCAGCTGGAATCCCTTCCCTCCCCCAAAAGCCTTCACGAGGCCGGAATAAATTACCACACGCCCAAGCACAACACTGTCTGCTGTATTTCAATCTGTTCAAAGTATACATTACAGACACACCAATATTACACATAAGACGAGAAATAAAACATTGAGTCATTTCGACCCAAATTCCATCCAACCGCAAAACACATTTTAAATGTACAGCTTTGCTGTAAAACACTTTTTTTTCTGCTGAATTAATAAAAAATACCAGGCACTTTGATGATACATTTACTCTGTTGGACTCTTTCAATAAAGCGGTCCATTGCTCGTGTGTGTTTTTTCTCAGGTTTCCACTGAAGTATTGCTTGCAGGAAATTGTCGTTTAATCATCCATGGAGCAACAAATTCTGTCATTTTCACTTTTTTTCACTGTTTAATTATAACCCACACCCTAAGAACATCGTGCTGGTGAAAAAAATAGAAGTTGATGTTGAGGTTTTCTGTAATCCATTAACTCCAATGATGTGCTAACAAGCTATGACAGATCAGTGAATCTTGCTGAGACAATTCTCATCTCAGCAAGAGCTTCATTTTAGTAAAAGCATCAGTCTCTGCTGGAAATGACAAAAACCATAAGGAATTGAACATCCTCTGTCATAAAATATGATGACATTTGAGGTATTAGGAAGGGAGTTTTTGTTTTTCAGTACATTTTCTTGGTTATTTTTTCATGGTGTTTCGGTTTTGACTGATTAATTAGCAGCAGTGAGTCATCACACTCTTGCTTTTTACTCCAGACGAGCTCCTCTGGCTCCCGTAGCTGTCACATGGCACACCTCCACATCGGCCCCCAGTTTCTGCAGCTCATCCAGCCAGATCTGCTGTTTCTGGGACAGACGATCATTGGGCCCCTTCACCTCCACCAGCTATAACCATATGACACCCAGTCACTCATTTAATTTGAAAAAAGTGAGATATTCAAGTACCTGGGGTGTGTTGGAACATTACAAATGCTCAGATGATCTCACCTTGTAGCTGTTATTCGAGGTGTTCCACACCACAAGATCGGGCAAACCTCCACGGCAGTGTCTGTAATCTTTTACCATTCTGTCTATTATTCCTCCTAAGAAGGCTCCACCCAGGCATGTGACAAGAGACTACAAATATCAGAGTATATATGCGATAGTTAACAGCATGTTGACCTGTAAATGCATATTGATCTCACCACATGCATACAAAATATGTGGAACACATTAGATCTAATAGCACTGAATATTCATGTGTCAAACTGGCCGTGATAACCTGCGCCTGTTGAAGAGATGCGAAACGTTCCCAGTTCACCAGTGAACACATTCTCCCCTCCTGGGAGCTCCAGACATCTTCCAACATGTCACACAGCGTTTCCTTAGACGCTTCACGAAGTAACTGCACCCGGGACGCTATCCCCTCCTTTCTGTTCTCATAAAAGCAGTCAGTGTAAAGATCCAGTGGACACGTCTGTGAGGGGAAACAAACCGGGGTGAGGCTTTTCCTATCCTCACATATCAAGCCAAACCCAGGAGAGCTTAAGTTACCTGGTATGGATTTCGGAAAACATCTGGAACTCCCTCAATAAAAATGATGTCCCACATTAGAAGACCAAACAAGGTTGAGAACGTCGAGCCTTCTCCGTGGATGCCTGTTAGTTGTGAGAGGACGTGTGCTTGTTAGGAGGAGTGGGTGGTCTCATTTTGCAGTTGTGGAGTTAAAGAGCTTTACCTTGGTCAAAGCCCTGCTGTCGGTAATGTGCCAAAGACAGCTCCTCCACAGAGCATATCACAGTGGTGAGAGCAGACTCCTCTCCTTCATTTTCTTGTAAGAGAAACCTTGACTTCCCCGTGCCTCCCTCATGAGGAAACAGTTGTCCTCGAATGGTTACCTGCAAAAGCAAACATAAATAGTTGAATCCAACATTGAAAAAAGCAGACCCCGCCCCCCTTTAAAAACCACAAGCTGACATGTTGCAAAAATGAAAGGAAAAAAAAGCCCTCACATGTTTGACATCTTGCACTTGAAAAGTGGGCAGTTCTCTGAGTTGTAGTCGGTACTTCTTGCAGCTGGGAGACTCTTTCATCCTAACAGCCCTCTGGTGCAGGGACAGTTTGTGTCCTGTGCGCACCAGGGGGTCGGACATCCCATCTCTGATAGCACCGATAGCCTGAGTACAACAAGAAAAGCCAAACGAGACAGTAATGAAGTTCCCTTCTCATCAGCAGCTTCATTCTGTCAGAATCAGGAGAACTTTTAAACATTTAGGGTTTAAAGCTCAGGCAGTTTCCAGCTTCAGATGTATTAAGCCACTGTGAAAGTGAATGTGTAATAGTTCATATAACGATGAGCAGTAGTCGCTCTCTATGTTTTCTGTCCACAGGGCAGTCAGTCAAAGTAAATTGTTTATATTCATACTTCCTGAGCGTCCAGAGAGCAGCCTGCTCTAACGGGCCTAATAAACACAGAGAAGCTTTTGCATCACAGTGATCGTAAACGATTTTTTTGTTTATTTTGGCAGGAATTAGTTGGAATCACATAGATGGACATTTAGAAAGTTGCAGATGGTTCATTTCGGCCATAAACCCGGCAAATATTCTGTAAACCTTAAAAGAAAACATGGAAGCTGGTGCTCACTTGCTCTGGTTTTTTGAGATGCTGGTGAAGGTTCAGTGCCAGCCTGTCCCACCATCGGCCCCGGCTGTCAGCACAGTACACCGACTGCTGTAGTAAGGACTGTAGCTCCTCCACTGCCTCCTACCGGGTCAAAAAGTAAGTCTGTGGAACCAGCGCCTTTCACTACACAGACAGCTTCGTGAGGGAGAGTACGGATGGCCTGTGTCACCTCATAGCGACGGAGCCTCTGCAGGATCTCCACTCCTCTGGACAGAATACGAGTGTAGGCCCACCCTGTGGTGAAGCTGCGCAGGAACACCGGCAGCTCCTCCTGGTGCCTGCATAAAAAATAAAAAAACGTACCATATCTGCTATACACTCAATGAAAAAATTAAAGATTTACGCGGGCCTGACCTCAGGTCGTGGCTTTTCCTCAGCTCCTCCCAGGTGCTCTTTGCGGCAGAGTAAAGATGGAGGGCCGCCTCCCACTGACCACTCTGCATAGCTGAGGTGACCTCTACCAGGGCACGCATGGCGGCTTCAAACCTGGTGCAGCGGGGGGGTTTTATGATTAGCGTTTTTTGACTGGAATGAAAGAGGAAAGCAAAGCCGAGGAGAAGAACTGCACCTGATGAGGTCCTCTCTGTCTTGGAACACTCTGCTCCCCCGCTGCACCGTGTATTTTGGGAAGGCCAGACGTCCCGAGTTGACCAGCAGGATGGTATAAAGCTGGCCCTGTCCTCCAGCCGCCATCTCCTCTTCATCCATGGTGTCTGTCAGAGAGAAGAGGAGCAGGGTGCGAGAGAAGACTGCGCGAGGGCCACGGCTCAGACGGACGCAGGAACCCGCGAGCTGCTTCGCCCTTAAAGAGAGACAAGCACCCAGATCATTACTGCTCTACAAACAATGTGTGCCAACGCCATGCAGTTCTCACCGTTTCAGGATGACTGTTCCGATGTTGTTCTGAGCGGAGGAAAGAGAGAAGAAAGACTTCTGCCGGCTCAGGCGCAGAAGACCGTCCAATAGCTGCTGCTTCTGAGTCCCAGAACTGCCCAGGTGGAAGGTTTTGGCCAGAGCTTTGAGCTCAGGGGCAGGCAGGAGGTCCAGGGCCTCGGCCACGTCCTCAAGGTCGTTCTCTGTCAATGCAGACACGGGTAGAATGGAAAACAACCGTTTCAGTTTAGCTCCAGGTTCAGGGAGAACTTGAGAAGTCAAACTGAAAAAATCAACAGGATGATCAACGGTACGTATTCACCTATGTGTTTGTTCCACTGAATTCTTCAGGATCACTTACCTGTTTGCAGAAAGCCATTCAGAGATAGCTCCTGTGCAACAGATCGCAAATCACTGCTTATCTCTCCATAATCCAGTTTATTCACTTGGAGCCATTTCAGTTTCCTCTGAAAAAGCCTCACGTAGAGCTTCTGAGCCATGACTTCAAGAGAGAAAAAGGAACCGTGAGCAAGTAGGCCTGGATATACTGCTGATTATTCAACTTTGTCTGGCTCTGCACGTACCTGACAGCCCTTCAAAAGCACGTATGCGTGACATGTCCTCCTGGTTGAACAGAGCCCTGTCATCCTCATTCTCCAGCACAGCCTGCAGAACAGTTCGGAAGTTCCGAAGGTAGTAGGGAAGGGAAGGGGGCTGGGGGGTCTGGTCACCGGGGGGGATCCCGGCGCATTCGGGCACCGTGTCACCGCTAACCATTATCTCACAAGTCTCCTCTGAATTGAAAGCTGGCCCCCAGCTAGAGGAGGATGCCTCGGTTTTAGGCTGGCCCGTGTGACTTGTCTCATCTGCAGACTTCTGCTCCGGTTCCCTGCTGCTCGGCTCACATTTTGCCTTCTTAGAAATACCCGATAGCCTCACACCAGAGGTCACCTCCTTTTTTCTCTTTTTCAGTTTGGAGGAAGACGAGTCCAACTGTGAAGCCACTGATGGGACAGCCTCTGATTTGGACTCTTTGCGTTCCAGATTCTGTCCTTTTTTGACACCAGGTGGGCCTCCCCCGGACCCGGGGGCGTCCACACTGGTGCTCTGGACTGGAACACACTCTTTTTGATCCTGGGCAGTCTGCATCTGAACATTCTCCTTTTGGGAGCCACTGCCCGGCTCAGACTCCTGCGTGTCCACAGCCTCTGGGCCTCTCCTGTCAGGAGGCTTCCGACATTTGCTGGATAACTTACAGGCTAGACTTCCCAGGTCAAGAGTCCTGACCACAGTCTTGCTGTTTATCTCCCGCGGTCCGTGCTGAGAGCTCCTTCTCTTGAAGTAGGGACTGGTCTTGGTCTCCTCTCCCTCTTCCCCTGGCCCCTGGTCCGGCTGTGTGGCCGTTGGGAGACAGCTGGACGCAGCCCTGCTGCTTCCTGAGGGGACAGTGAGGTCTCCCCTCTCAAAGTTCTCACACTGCAGGTCGATGTGCTCGTTGATCCCGAACCTGGGCACCAGGCGGCCGCACAGGGGGCAGGCCAGCTTGGGGGGAGGCTGGCTGCTGAAGAACGCCGTGATTGGCGTTTTGGCGGCGGGCCCAGCAGAGCCCCCGGCTTTAACCCGACCTCTCGTCTTGCTCTTTGACAGCGACAGCCTTCGGCGGGGCTCGTCTCCTCCGGCTTTCTCCGCCATGCCGCCAGCCGTGGCGCCCCCCTCCACGGCGGCCGCACACCCGACGGACGAAGGCCACTGGCCGGCTTTGTGAGGGGGTGGACCGTTTGGAGAGGTCGCCAAAACGCGGCTGAAAGCCCTCAACGCAAACTGTAGAAAAAGACACACAAAGACCGAAACCCCGCATGCTGAGCGCAGGTGCTGGCGGCAGCTAGCATGCTAACCGGCTAACAACAATCCCGCTCCTCAGGCAGAAGCAGCAGAGCCCAGAGCGAGCCGTCAGTGCTGTAAATCAATCCCAAACACATCGATGTTTTCTTGAACATCAACGTTTTCACACAGAGAATAAAGTACAAATAAGAGGGGGGGGGGGGGGGGGGGGGATATGAAAAAACATGCACACGATGGCATCCGAGTTTACGTCAGAATTGTAACGACACAGGACCGAAGACAAACCGGAATATTTCTGCAGCCCGGATACCAGCCGGTATTCTGATAAGAAGTGTAAACCTAATTAGGTATTCTCGGTCATTTTGGCGCACGTTTGTCTGCGTGCTCACCGTGGCCATCTCAGTGTTTTTGGATGGGCAGAGACCACATGATGAGGGGTGTATTCTCTACACAGGTTCCTGGGCTGCTGTGCGGCTTTTTATTTAAGGGGAGGAAAAGCCATTCCCCGGAAAGCAATCTGCTCTGATCGCCCGGAGCCGCTGGCAAAAAAAAAACCCCGATGTCGGTAAGTGGCACACGCAAATCTGTCTTTGGGTGGAGGAGACGATATGACAGAGATGCATATGCGGCTGGGCTGGGTTTACAGTAAGAGGGCTGGGAAAACAAAAGCTGGTCGTGCTCCTGTGGTTCCCCAGCCCATTAGCAGGATGTCAGCATGGTGCAGCCTCGATGCTTCAAATCAAGGTCGATGATGTGGATTGCAGCAGCGGTGGTGGTGGTGGGATAATGGGATGCTCTTAGATGGGAAAGCCATCAGAGTGAATGTGGAGGGAGTGAGCTCCATCACTGCGTGCATCTATGTGCGCAGGAGAAAAAGAATATCCGATTATCTTATCGACGTGTTTGCAAATGGAAATGCGGCGTCCACTTGTGGGGGACCATAACAACCACCCCTGCTGCTGCGGCAAAAGTTCGGCATAATGCCTTCATTAGATAGCATCAGAACCGCGACAAGGGCAGCGCAGGAGCCAGAAAACCCCACCAAACCCGTAATGAGTCGCATTGTCTTAATTGCCAATTCAGCACCATGGAGAGGTCATGGTTTAGGTTCTGCGAATGGATTACAGGGTGTGTGTCCCCCCCCCACACACACACTGATTAAGCCATAATCTCAGGGGTTTACTGATCAAATCATCACTCTTCATACCTACGATCATTTAATTATCTAAAGGGCGATTAACCATGAGACGAAAGCTGGAACCCAGACTGTCAGGTTTGCGTTTAGCCACCAGTTTACATGTGTGACGTTCAGATGAGGGTGTGACATCTTTGGCCTGGACTTGTAGCAAGCCGCTGCTCAGTGTGCTAGCCTCAGCACACCCACCGCTAAACGACTCATAATTAAACCGTTATTACCAGAGAGATGGCAGAGACTGGAATGGATTTGAGGTTTCTAATCTCTTACTTAGGAAAGACATGGTGACTCTTAAACGTGTAGCAATATGAGTGAATTTGATGGAATATTTACTCAACTCATTTAATATTTTTACAATACTTTTATCTGATTCTAGTAATCTGTGTTTGTTTAGCAATTCAAAGGTCATAAACAGCTGATCAGTAAAAAAAAAAAAAAAAATTGGTTCGTGGCTAATTAAACACAAAATCAGAGATTTTATATTGAAAACCGACCCTTATTTACAGGTTGATTTATATCTTTAGGTGACTGAAACCAAAGCCTTTTCTTGGACGCAGAGTTTCTGCAAGTTTTCTCTTCTGCAGGACATCATGACAAAACTAGAACAGACACATCCAAATAAGATAAAAGATAACAAACCCCATCACAGAGGAAGGGACTGAGCTCAGCCCTGGGTGTCACGTGGAAGTAATAAATGCATCTGTTTTTTGGAAGGCATGCGCTTGTTAAAACAATTGTCTCCTACTTATAGGATTTGCATTGAGTGACTGAAAGAAGCTCTGGCAATGTGTTTGAAAAATGAACTGTGTCTGAAAAATGAGCAGGCAAAAAGGTAGTTTATTTTTTAAACTAAAACTTAAAGCAAGTAGTTTCTGTCTTTCTGGAAGAAAGAGTGGCACAACCTTTTAGAGTGAGAAAGAGAGTCACTTTTAGAGTGGGTTTCTTTCTTTATGTTAGATCTGTCAAAGAAATTTAATGTCTACAGTAAGCATAAACATACCATTTGCCCAGTGACTTTTATGACAGAATAAGAGAATTGAACTGTATGAATCATGTTTTGATGAGAATGTGAAGTGAAAATGTACTAAATCTTTCTATCTATCAATCTTCACAGCATTGAGGGTAGTTGGCTTAGGGAGCCAGTTATGGCTCATGGACAAAGGCCAGGAACTATCTCCAAAGTGTTGGCTCCCAGCCCTCCATTGTGCCCTGGTGCCGGCAGACCAAGCCCAGAAGAGCACCACGGTTCAGTGAGGGAGGCGATTAAGACCCCATCTTGTTCTTTGAAGGATGGCAACAAAGATCACCTGAATCCATCTCTCTCTGCAAAGCACTATTTTATGAGTTGTGACCCAAATCCAGAGGACATGGAGGACACCTGCTCGGAATATGACAACGTGGGCTCTGACGTCGAGCAGAACTATGATGAGGTTTCACATTATACCAGAGAGGGCGTTGTAGACGTTAGATATTACAAACAGTATTGTCCTGAGGAGGAGAAGCACATAGTGGGTGATGATTTCAATGAGACTGCTGCTGCAGACCAGATTCAGGCCTTGAAATTGCAACCGAGCACAGACAAAACAGAGGGTTCACCATCAGAGCCTAAGCCATATAAAACGGGCCATCAAATTAAGTCGCACAGTACTCCAATAGCGGGCGATGAACCGGAGGCGGGGCTGAAAAAAAACAAAGGGGACAGGTTTCTCCACAGTGAGGGAGATGAGTTGGAAGAGGTTATCGATGGTGCCAGATTAGTGGAGGATTCAGGGGAGACCGAGAATAATGTTCAAAGGCTGACCGGTCTTTATCAGAACCATGAGAATGACAGAATTAAGAAGGGAGGCGAAGACAGAAAAAGAGAAGATGACACTCGAGTCACTAGAAACCATAATATCCCAGGGGCAAGTAAGAAGTGCGAGCCTTCCCACGTAGGATCAAAGGAGAAGGAGCGGCAGGGTAAGGGGCGAGGAAGGAGGGAGGATACCGGGCATTTTGTTTCTGGGATCAAAGGGAGCGTGACAAACAGCACCCAGCAGCGTCCAAAGAATTGTTCAAGGGACTGCAAAAAGTCAGCAGTCAGGTCCAAGGCTAGGCCTGATTCCAGTAAGAAGCAAGCTCCTCCACCCCCCCGCCATGCTCATGCCGAGTTACCTGCGGACCCCCAGAAGGCCCAGCCTCACAGAGAGACTCTTCCTGCTCCCAGACCAAATCCCTCTGCCGCTAACAGCCAAGAGAGCGAGCCCAGGGTAATCAAACCATCTCTGGCTCCTCATCACACAGCAGAGCAACAGAAGGAGTCACTGGAGGAGAGGCAGAGAGGGCCAGAGAAACCAGTGCAGGTAAGAAGTGTAAATATGGCTGATTTTAGTCAGGGCCCATGCTCTGGAGCTCATGACTGCCGTTTCTTGTAATCAGTCTACAGCCACTGCCCTCCAGGCTGAGTTTAATCATGCATTATACTGTGTCAGAAGTGGTCTTTGCCCTATTTTATCCTCTAAAATAAATATTTCAAATAGAACTCATTGGACTTAAAGCTCCTGTTTGTGCAAAGCAGGGTGAGATGCCGAGCACAGCTGTGATGACTGAGGAGGTCCCAGAGGAGCCGAGGGGGCCTGAGGAGCTTGCTTCTTCAACAGAGGACAGCAACTCTTCACAGGTGGACAATCGTTTGGATACAAAATCTGTGAAAGATTAACAGCTTTTAATGTGCAGCAGTGTATCAGATCTCTGACCTGACGATTGATCATCCATATGGCATTTTGTATAATTGTCTGTTTCTATTTTCATTTTCAAGTCTAATAACAGACCTAATTTTGTGAATTTGTTTTAAAGAAGACACAGGAGGCAGCTTCTTTCCCCAGCTTTGAGGATGGTAAATAGCTCTGAAAAAGATTGGGTTTCATGATGTTTTTACATTGATGCAACGCATGAATTACAACAGAGTGCTTCCTTTTGCTGCATAGTTCCAGGTCCCTGTGAGCCAGAGGATCTCATTGATGGGATCATCTTTGCTGCTAACTACCTTGGCTGCACTCAGGTGTTGTCTGATAAAAATCCTTCCAAGTCTGTCCGCATGTCACAGGCTCAGGAAGCCGTCAGTCACATCAAGGTAATCCGCCCAAAAACCTTTAACATAACACTGATTTAGTTATTAAATATTTGAAGTGGACATTTATTTTTGTTTTGTCAGTTTATCTAAAAATGGAAAAGCTACATTAGATACAATTTGGGCAGCATGCCAGATTTTACATCCAGGAGTTTTAGATTCAGATTACATTTTGCACGTTGCCTAATAATTTTGGGTTATGAACCCAATGCAGATTTACAAAGTAAAAATGCGATGTTTGCATTTTTAATAAATCAGAACGGTGGCCTTTCTCAGGATTCTTCAGCACTGCGGCAGTAAAAGGCATCACTTTTTACTGCACTTTTAAAGCAATTTACAGATCCCAAACTGTGTGTGACTCATCTGTTAGGGCTAGTTGTGCACTGAATCCATTTATTTACCATTTGTTTGGCGCTCATCCCTTTCGTGTTTTCACATTGATATTCTGCAATTATAACATCGCACAAAGCCCTGAAAAGTGACTTCTCAATTCATTTCAAAGAGCCAAGATGAAGAATCCCAAATGATGACAGAGGTGGACCTGTTCATATCTACTAAAGCTGTTAAAGTACTGAATGCTGATACACAGGTTAGTGACTCTTTGAGCTTTGTGTGGGGATTTGAGCTTCCTCTCTGTGGCCACTTTTGTTCCACAGTCTCTGCTGTCTTTAGGAGACGATGATGGACAGTGCCTTGCGGACCATCTCCTACATCGCGGACATCGGCAGCATTGTGGTGCTGATGGCACGGAGGCGCATGTCCCAGGCCTCCTCAGAGGACTTCTCTGAATCGTCCGACTCCACCAGCGAAGGGAGGAGTCAGTACAGGATGATCTGCTACGTCTTTGAATCAGAGGATGTAAGTATTTGTTGCATTGTCGCATCTGGATTATACTTTAGATGGTTAGATAGTTTTTCTGCAGTCACTCAAACCACTGTGATCTTTCTCACTTCCTTGCTGTTGTCAACTGGGATAGAGTTTCTTCTGAGTAGTTTTGCCCAAACGCTCCCCTTCCCATAGGCACAGCTGATTGCACAGTCCATCGGTCAGGCTTTTAGTGTTGCCTACAGAGAATTCCTGCGAGCCAATGGCATCAACCCCACCGACTTGAGCCACAAACAGTACAGCGACATCATCAACTCCCAGGAAATGTACCACGATGACCTTGTCCATTTCTCAAATTCAGATAATTGCAAAGAGGTAAGCCTTTTTTTTAAATCTTGGTGGATTTCCTTCTAATCTCAATGCACCAATAAGAATCTTCCAAGTGATGATGAAAATAGGTTAGAAAAAGGTCAAAATGTTCCAAAATGTGTGTTCCAGTTGCATGTGGAGAAGCAGAAAGGGGAGATCCTGGGCGTGGTGATAGTGGAGTCTGGCTGGGGCTCCATTCTGCCCACCGTCATACTGGCCAGCATGCTGAACAGTGGCCCTGCAGCCCGCTCTGGAAAGCTCAGCGTCGGGGATCAGATTATGTCCATCAACGACACAAGTCTGGTGGGACTACCACTGGCCACTTGTCAGGGCATCATCAAGGTTAGGTGCATTTCATACTCCTCCACCACTTAGTCTTCGTATGCCGGTATATTTGCTTATCTCAAATGAAATTAAGGTAAATGCAAATCAATGACAATGTGGAAGGTTGAATGTAAACTGTAAATTGTCAAGTGAATTTCCTTTGTTCCCACACTTTTAATCTTCATAAATATGTGTTTAGACTAGACTAGACTAGACTGAATAACTATATAGGTAGTCATGGCACAATATCCTTCTTTATTTCAGCCATTGAAAACTAATCAATGGCAGGGCTGGCAGCATTCTTTTTTATCTTTATATCCCCAAATCTATGAAGTATGTCTTCAGCCCATGACCTTCAAATCCATTCAAACACATTCCTTTTTTTAACCACCACTACGCCGATACAGTTATTTGGTTCAAAAGAGATTGATTGTGTTATATGATTACATCATCAACAGAAAACAGAACGTGTTTTGGTTCTTGCTCCAGGGTCTGAAGAATCAAGTGAAAGTCAAGCTGAGTATTGTGAGCTGCCCCCCTGTCACCACTGTCCTCATCAAGAGACCTGACCTAAAGTTTCAGCTCGGCTTCAGTGTTCAGAATGGCATTGTGAGTAAGCTCAAGTCGAGGGTCAAAGTGAAAGGTTGTTCATCCCTCACGATGATTATTATCATGTGCGTCTTTCCTTTTTTTTTTGGTTTGTTTCTTTGTATCCTCAGATCTGCAGTTTGATGCGAGGTGGCATTGCTGAGAGAGGTGGTGTTCGTGTGGGACACAGAATTATTGAAATAAACGGTCAGAGTGTTGTTGCCATGGCACATGAGAAGATTGTTCAAACCCTGTCTGTGTCAGTGGGTGAGGTAAGAAATTGTCATGTCACAAGATGGCAATTTTCACAGCTTATAACACCACACAAACAGAGACCTTTCAGAGCTACCAGGAGACTTAGAACAGCAACAAAAAATCTCCTTGAGTGCAAATGTGAAATGCATATCTCTATATGCCCTAACTGATGTTTTTTGCTTAAAACGACTGAGACAAACATGAATATCCACTGGGCAGAAATCAAAGGTAAGCCATGACAGAAGGAAAATCTTTCAGACAAACCAAATATGGTTCGTATTATGCAGGACTCTGAGTTGAATTATTGAAACCCTTAGGTGTGTCTCATGTCCAAGCTTGGCACATGAATAAATAAATAAATGAATAATTAAATAAATAAATAAATTATACCCCCTCTAGCGTTTTCATGTGGTATTACAGTGGATTCCACCTGCATAAAGTTACAATAACCTCCTATTTTTCTCAAATTCTTGCACCTACCTACAGCAGATTATGTAAAACTGTCCACACAACATTGGAAAGAAATCAGATAAAGACAGCTATGCTGCAGAGGTAAAGAAATATGTTTAATACAGAGTGATAACTTAGTTTGAGTATTGGAATGACAGCAGGTGGTAACATCATGGTGGTGGGAAAAAAAAGAAAAAACATTTGGAGAGGACTGGATTTATTCACACATTGGAGGCAGGTAGAAACTGCATAGTCCACACTGAAAGAGATTATGTTTGTTGGTTTGATGTAATTGTATGGATT
This sequence comes from Menidia menidia, assembly GCA_907169785.1. Classification (NCBI taxonomy): domain Eukaryota; kingdom Metazoa; phylum Chordata; class Actinopteri; order Atheriniformes; family Atherinopsidae; genus Menidia; species Menidia menidia. The sequence goes on along the minus strand of CAJRST010022223.1, from coordinate 7,175,949 downwards.
TAAAAGAAGAAAGAAAGTCAGTGCAACACGGATGATTTTCCATTTGAAAACCTTTAAACCGAAAGCTGAACTTAAGATGTGAGAGTTAGGGTTCCCATTGTTTTACTGAATACTGTCAAATCCTTCTGTTTCTTTTCAACACAGTGGTGGGATCAGAATTTATTTAATATAACTCTCAACTGGCAAAGCATTCCCAATAAGCCACTCGTAGCTCCTATGGTTAATTTTGTTTACCTCGTGTGCCAAGGTGTTTCCTAACCAATTTGCTCAGAGTACATTAGACCTGGAAGTTGTTTGTTTACATCTCTGCATCTACGTATTGGCTTAAGTTGACCGCAGAATGGCCCCTCTCTCGTCTGCCTTTGTGTTAGATCAACATGAAGACGATGCCTGCTGTGATGTTCAGACTGCTGACAGGACAGGAGACACCTCTCTACATTTAGAGACCAGCATGGATCCCTGGGATTCTGCTCAACTGGCTGCATGGAGTCGATGAACAGGCGGCTGGGTGGGATGAGAAGAATTTATTTTTCTATCATTTTAGGTTTGGCCTCTTGTTACGATGCTGTAAAGAACATCCAGTTCTCATTTTCAGGTTCTATCTTGGATTACATTGTCATAATGGCCTTATAATGTGAATACCATCTGTAGTACTGTATGTGAGTCTATGGTGTCGAAGAGAAGTAGCTTTATGGTCATGATTATTTTCTTATGAAGAGATAAATTGGTACATTTATTTTTTATTTAGTCATTTTTTTATAAAGTGTATGGGGTTTAAAATTGTACTTTAATGTAAATACTTTGGATTACTCAAGGATTTGTTCGGAAAGGCCATATTACTCCTGCAGAATACAGTATGCATGTGATTATTTAAAAAAAACAACCAGGGATTCACTCTCAATCTGACATGATAATCTATTACACTAAGTATTAAAAGATGATCAAATAAGATGTGCAAAGGCATTAAACTCAGTGTATTACGGTGATGCTGAAGGCCAAAGACACTCCTATTCAAAGACAAACAGTACTGGTGATCATTACATTTGCCAGAACCTACAAGAATGTATTCAAATACACATTACTGGATGAATGTAATGATACAACACTCTAAAAAAATATCATTTCACTGCTGAACTCATGTTTGCTTTCATTTTATTAAGATGTTGCAAAACAGAAAACCTCAAACATAAGACAAAATAAATACATTTGGCTGAATTATTGGATTTGTACTTATATGAGGCATTTCAAACAGTTTTTTTCACATTTACTTGGCACTCAGAAATATCGAAACACGTTCAAACACTCAGACTACACGCATGATAAACTGAAATTACAGCATGTAACTGATTAGATATATCTTGATGGCACCGTCACCTATCACAAAATACAATCTTACCACATCATTTTCTTATATCTAATTTAAAAAAGAGTTGAACGAGTTGAACCTATCATCCATATTGATCAGTACACACACACACTCACACCCTCCCATACAAATCTATATCTTGTTTACTACTTCCACACCCTGACAATGAACTGTACAAATTGAAACACACATTTAAAGGTAACACTTAACACTTACAGGCTGACAGAAAATAAAAAAGGGTGTGAAATTAGACAGTCAGTCTATTACACATTCAGCAAAAGTATCTTCAAGTATAAACTGTGGAAGCTTCTTGCAGGGCATCTCGACCGCCTCATACAAGCTCCTAAAACACAAGCAAAATTCTCACATGGTGGAATCCCAACATCAGACAATATGTAAAAAAAAAAAATCTGTATTTAGGACGATGAATAAGAGCTCCTACATTAACTGAAAGCATATCTTACAGAATAAACATGATTCTAAGTTCTATTTGTTTAATAAGAAGGTGAAAAGTAATAAAAAAGACACATTTTTTTAATCTTACCCATGATTATACTTGATCCATACATTCAACTTACCGAGGTCACTTTTGACTCCAGCTGTGATATTGTCGCTCCATCAAGAAAAACTGAATTGAGGTACCCCTCCCGACAAGACGCATCCTCATCCTCACAGCTGTCCACGCCAACACTGAACGCTGCTTTTATCTTCTCTGGCATCAGGAAGTTTAAAGTCACAACAACAATCCCAATGACAGTGCACAGCAGACCTGCAAATCGGTCTCAGTTATCAAAAATCTCTTCTCTCCAAGTCAGGTTTTTTAAGATAGGTTTGCAAAAATGTGCATATCTTTACCTGTTGCCAGAGCCAGCCAGAAGGAGTGGCTGTAATGTGTCACAAAAGAGTTCGTTCCTATGGAGAACACACACTTGGGCGCGTTCATGATTGTGGAGAACGAGACCATGGAGAAGAAAATGAAGGCGGCAGTGGCCATCATCATGTAACCAGCGTACAGAATGACCGGCATGGAGAAGAGGATGTTGGCCAGCAGCCAGCAGCAGAACGCTGTCCTGTGGAACAATCATGGTGAAGTTGCTTTAACTTCTGCTTCTACTGACAGTATCGACATATTATTCAGCGAAGTTAAAAAGTATGAGCTGTTGATAGTGACCAGAGGGTTGCAGAAGCATATCGTCCAGAGTATCTGTACTGAAAGATGAGACCACACGGGCTTCTCAGGGTGAATTTTTCAGCGATGTACAGGATGGGGTTGGGTAAACCCTTCTCCAGAGCATCCTCATACTCTTCTTCAATCGTGTCATGCCAGTTGAACATCTCATTGTAGTTAATGGTCTCATTATGCTGCACGAGAGGATTCCCTGAAGGGATAAACAGGATGTCATACGTGCAACATACAGATGGCACATCTAAAATTGTAAAAATAAATAAAATAAAATAAAACAATCGCAGATTTTCCGCTTTAGTGTTAAAACTAGTGATCTGAACTCCACCATCTTTCAAATGGGGGAGCTACTGGAGCAGCAGTTAAGCCGGGTCAGTGACTCACCTCTTAATGTCACGTTAATGCCATACAGGCCGACGTGCAGGCCCACATCAGCGCTGATCACTGCGCTGCTGAAGGACTTGTAGGTGGCGTTTGTGGTTATTCTGGCCTCAGCCCAGCTGTTAGTGAAATTGAGCGCTGCACAGAAAAGACACCAGGCTGGATCATGATTGCAGGAAAAAGGAAAACCATCAAATATTCCATAGCTCTGACGGACGTCCTAAACTCACCCACAATCACCACTCCGATGAACAAGCTGGTTATTATCCTGAACATCCAGAACAGCCGCTGGCGGGAAGCGAAAGAGCAGAATTGAGAGGAGCGCAGGTGTTTTAAATGGCAAAAAGATCAACGCATTACAGTATAGCAAAACATAGTATCCCAGCAAAAGCTGAGGAGATTTCTCCATTGGGTGTTTGCGGTGAGTCACGGGCCGTCTGATGGATTGCACTCACCGACTTTCCTCGTATTCCCGGCAGAATGAGAAGAAGGCTGACTGCTAGCACAAGGAAGACCAAAATAATGAGGAGCAAGCGGCCACTGATAATGAAGGAAGTCCTTTGTAGAGTGTAGAATGGGTAAATGTCGTCGTAAAAAGTCATCTTAGCTTCGGATCTAAGGATTCAGCTGAGAGCAGGCACTGCAACAGAGAAGGCAGTGTTACCGGCCGGGTTCTCAGTTTCCTCCAGATGCACAGATAGCAGCTCATGCTGCTCAACTGATAAGGGATAGTATCACCTTTCAACGTGGCACATGATTAAATTCGAGCGTGTCTAACTTATGTAACAGCTGCCAGCTTTTAATCGCTCTGTCTCTTAATGAAAAAGAAAGAAATGCACCTGTTAAATCCTCATTGAGACTGCATTAGTTTAACCCGCATCTGTCAACTATTTCTTCACTTGGATGATAAATTAAACCGAAATGCAAACTTTTCAACAAAACCCCTTTTGTTTCTGAACATGAATCTGGCAAATCTAACAGACATCTCTTACCTGAAAGTTTCAGGACAGGGGCTGAAGAAGAAGTGAGAGGAGTCTGACAGATGAGGGAATGTACACTTCTTTTATATGTCACAGAGGAGGAGGGGGAGGAGGAGGAGGATGCATGGACTGGAATGCTGTGGAAAAGAGGTGTGATCCAAACATGATGGCCATTCCCATTTGGGGAATAGGTCACATACACGTTGAGATAAGCAGAGAAACACACGTTGGCTTTTCTTCCAGCATTCCTCAGCTACACATGAGCTTCAACCTGCACTGCATCTGCTCAGCATCTACAGCTCTTTGGCAGGTGAGCTTTACCCCATTTAAAGGCACACCGAGACTGTCTCAAGTTTGCAGGCTTGAAACTATTTTTTCTATTAATTAAAAGTTACAAAATGCATCTTATGTTGCATCTGGAACTGGAGACTTGCTCCTATTTTCCTCTGAACTCTGATAAACTAGCAAAGCATAAAACATTTCAATGAAACAGCGATGAGGGTCAGTTACCTACCTCCTGTTTCCCTTTTTCAGAGGCTTTTCACTCTCTCCAGCTGGACGCTGAGCTGAGGAGCACCTCGCGCATCAATGGATTTACGTAAATGGCTTTGGAGTGTGTGCGCTGTGGTTGGCCTGGGGCTCCTTGTCAGTGAGGGTAAGTAAACAGCCGCTGGAACTCATTGAAAAAGCGAATTTAATGGGTCACAGAAAAATAATAAAAGCAGGTACGCGCGGTGAGGCGGCCTGGGAGGTCCCGCGCTTCGACGGCTGGTACAACAGTTTGGGATGCCCCCGGCGGGGATCTGTGGGTGAGTTAGCGGGGACCTCGCTCCCTTCAGAGCCGGCCACCGCGCACCTGCTCACCCCCGCTGTTCACGCCCGCGCAGGCTCTCACCTGGTGCGCCTCGTGCCCGCGCACTACCGGGACGGAGTCTACCAGCCCGTGCACGAGCCGCAGCGGCCCAACCCCCGCGCGCTCAGCCGGCTGCTGGCCGGAGGGCCGTCCGGTCTGCGGTCCGCGCGCAACCGGACCGTGTTATCTCTCTTCTTTGGTAATTAAAGTGCATTTTGTGCGTCACTTAAAAAAAGTTTATATACACTGTGACCGGAGGGGTCAGTGACATCCAACACGACATGCTCATTTTTCTACTTGCATTATAAGGAAAGTGCTGCAAAAGTGCATGGACTTGTAGGGTAAACAGTATAGAAAAACTATGTTTACTCTGGTGCTTAACAACTGTAATAATATTGGTGTGTTAGGGCCACTAATGACGACATAATTGGGAGCCTGACATGGGTAGAATTATGGTTGATATTTTACCAAAGAACACAACAGACCGTGTATTAATACATGCTCATGTTGAAATGGTAACCATATATTTGTTGTGTCTTTCAAATTGGTTAGGGAAAATATTTTCAATTCAATTGCAGTCCAAACACTGATAATATTTGTTGAAAATATTAAAGGATCTTTGCAACTGGGTAACAATCTGAAAACACTTTTCTGAAACTTTTCAGGTTATCATGTCGCTTTTGACATTTTTGACTCAAGAGCTCCTGGTTGTCCTCCTGAGTTCATGAGCATCCAAGTCCCAAAAGGTGACCCTGTCTTTGACCCCATGGCCACTGGAAAAGTCTTGCTGCCCTTCCAAAGAGGAACGTGGGATAAAGAGTCCGGGCAGAGTCCCAGCAACCCTCGCACACAGGTGCCCTTCACTGCTCCTTGTCAATGTATTTTAAATGCAGCTCATGAAGTCCCACTGTAACCCTCAGAGAGAGGGGAGCAGGGCCACCAAAGTGATACAGTCTGGTGGCCCTTATTTTCCAATGCTCAGATGATTTTATTTTTTTAACTCTCCACCTCTTGGCAGGTCAATTCGGTGACAGCGTGGATAGATGGAAGCTCGATTTACGGCCCCTCAACTTCTTGGTCTGACTCTTTGAGGAACTTCTCTGAAGGGCTCTTGAAGTCAGGTCCAGAGTGGAACATGCCGAATCAGGGAGGAGGCCGCGGCTTTATGTGGAGCGCTGCAGATCCGTCTACAGGAGAACGTGGACCGGAAGGCCTTTATGGTGAGCGTTTTTACACTTCAGAAGGTCTGGCAGACACTAAATTCAGTTTATCGTCAGATAGACAGTCATCAGCAGTCAAATGCATGAGGCATTTTATGAAAATATCATGGACGCTGGTGGAATAAGAAAGAAGAAAATCAATATATGATTAAAATCAATTATTAAAGGCATAGTTGACTGAAAACCTATAAACCATTCGTCTCCTTAGATGGAGTCTGTGGCAAAAAAAATTTGACTTGTGACATCATAACTTTAGTCCTTAAAGATTCACAGTTCCTTTATACAGTCATCACAAACTAGATGCACCGAATCGGTGTCCAAGTATCTGAAAATCTCCTGACTGGACCGTTTAATGGTCTGTGCTTTAGGGATTCGTAGCAGCATTGTAGTCTTGCTATGGATGTTGCAATAACCGCATGATCAATTCTGCAGGCGGCCAAAAGCAAACGAAATTTGAAATGGGAAGCAAATATTATTATTATTTCACCCTTAATCAGGGCTGCAATTGGAGGTTGAGTCAGCAGAGGCCCAGCCTGACGCGGGCTATGACTCCTCAGCTATTGTGTAAATGGCATGTCACACTCACCACAGTTAATCTCTCTCTCTATGGCAAAAGAGATACCACGCGTGTGTCATGAAACCAGTGTTTTGTTTCATTGTGTTGTGAAAGATGTGGAGATAATATCTGCGGCTCTTCTTCCGTTGTCCCTGCTCTGTTGTGTCATTCCTTGAAACAAACAGACGGATTATCTTTCCTTTAGGGTTTAGAGATATTTATCAATCAGTGCACCAAGAGTCCAAACCAGTACAGATGACATGCAGGATGTTTGAGGATTTAAAGTTTTTTTCTTTTCAGGGGAAAAAATCATTCAGATATCCAACTCGTTTTTGTATTTTGTGCTGTGGCTGTTGTGACATACATTTTTCTGATGGATCTGTTGAACATCCCTGTTTGTGCCATTCTCTGTGTGTTTAGAGTTGGGAAATGCCTGGGCCAATGAGAACATGTTCACGGCAGCAGAGGGGATTATCTGGTTTCGCTACCACAATTATATCGCCTCCACGCTGCATGAGGAACACCCAGAGTGGTCAGATGAGAGGCTCTTTCAAAATGCCAGAAAGACCGTTGTGGCCACATTCCAGGTAGAAGGAAAAGTCTCAGTGTAATCCTCTCGCTGCACGGATGCTGATTTAATTTGCACTCTGGAAAGACACAGGTCGCATCAACAACAGGTGGTCGTTAAGGGCCAGTGCGTCATCCCTGTTTCCTGCACGTACTATCTTGAAAAAGACTCAGGTTCCTCTTTTTTTTGCTAAATTAAACACTGGCCAACAAACTGTGATATTCAACACTGATCAATGGAGTGTTTTATTTGCCTGAGGAGTAAATTAACCCACAGCTGGAAGCAAAGTCAAGGAAACAAATCAGCCTCAGGGATTTATTACCACATAAAGTTACAGTAAGAGTTGCAGTGTACATAAAGCGGAATCTGCTCTCACTTTTACCCTTGCTTCATTTCTACATAGAATATTGCGCTCTACGAATGGCTGCCCGGATACCTCAGAGACACAAAGCTTCCTCCTTATCCAGGTAAAAATCTGCCAGAGACCATGTACGTGCAAGTGGAGGGGAACAGGTAATGCGCCGGTGACCACAGGCTGTGGCGAAGTGAGCTATCGTTAGTGGTGTTTGACAAGTATGTGCTCCGTCAGCAAAGCGGCCCCTGGGTCTCCATCTTCTGCTGAACAAGCAGCCATGGCTGAGGAAAGATAAAGGACACTGGTCAGATGATCCCATGACCTTAGTCACTTTTACCTGCTGTGTCTGTGTTACTTTTGCAGCCTCCTTTACACTATTCGGATATGTCAGTGGGGTTGCATGCACAGGGATGTTTCTGACTTTAGTTCTGATGTCTGGCTGTCTAATTATGTTTTATATTATGTTTTGCTGCATACAGGCTACCAGAAGTTTGTTGATCCAGGGATCTCACCGGAGTTCCAGGCTGCTGCTATTCGGTTTGGTGTCACTATGGCTCCCCCTGGTGTTTACATGAGGTAGGTAGTGTTTCTTTTTTCTTTCCTCTGGGCTCTCTGCAAAAAGTAGCAGCTTACCTTTGTTTTATATTACCGTACCTAAAGCCCACGGTGTAAATGTCTTGAAAAATGTATTGTGCTGACTCTGCTTTTTCCCTACAGAAACAGAACATGCCATTTTCGAAAGGTTATCAACAAAGATGGGAGCATTTCTCCAGCAATGCGGCTCTGTAACAGCTTCTGGAAGCGGCAGGTAAAGTCTGATAAAACTGTTTATTTATGTCTAGATATATGTATGAGAATTTTATACTGTTTTAGAGGTTTTTGCGTTTTGATTGTCTTTTGCACAAAACTAAGCTGACTCTTATATTCGTTTTTTCAAATCAGGAGTAGAATGTAAGATTTTTTACATGCAGCACAGGCACAAGCGTGCATGCATATCTATTTATTTGGACAGTTGAAAAGTACAGGAGAATAACAAGAATAAGTCATAGCATCTGTCCGCGTTGATAAGTCCTCAGTGAGCGCACTAGAATATTTGACTTTTTGCAGTTACTGCATGCCCAATGGAGATATTTTTTACTTTAGTTTTTCTGCTGAGTACAGATAGATTAAAGGTTGTATGCACAAAGAAAATGCTCACTGTGTTAGATAGTATACTGTAGGTATCCCTCCAAGGAGTTTTTAAGTAAGCTTTCAATTTAAGACTAGAATATGCAGGATGTGCTGTTTAAAATTGCCCTTATAAACACCAGCTATCAGAGAGAAGAAATTCCTCTTGGTCTTGAAATGCTCAGGTATTGACCCTGTCGACTAAACTTTTTTAAACGATGGAGAGTTTTACTTATTATAGAGCTGTGTCGACAAAAGGCTTTCCCAAGTTTGATGTGATAGGTTCTTAATTAAAGCCAAATAGTCCAAACATTTCTGACCCTACTTTTCTCTCCAGAAAGTCAATGTGAAGACCGGTCAGGATGTAGATGACCTCCTCATGGGCATGGCTTCACAGATTGCAGAGAGAGAGGACAATATTGTTGTGGAGGATTTGAGGGGTATGTAGTCTTTCTTGTTCGCTATGTGTTATCCTTCTACATGCCAGTCACAATCACCAAACTGATTCCCAACCCTCCAATATGATTTACACATTGAAAGACTACATGTACGGGCAGCTGAGATTCACCCGCACAGATCTGGTTGCTACAACAATCCAGAGGGGTCGAGACTTTGGTCTACGGAGCTACACAGAGATGAGAAAAGCTCTGGATCTGCCTCCCGTAAAGACATTTGAAGAAATTAATCCTGAGCTCAGCAGCGCCAACCCACAGGTTAATGCTTCAGTTTCCCTAAACAGCAATATCTTTATGTAATGATTGACCTATCGTTCCATAAAAAAAAAGCTTAATCCTGTGAATTAAACTTTGTCGTGTGATGTGTTGCGACAGCTGCTACACGATATTGCAGAGCTGTACAACAGAGACATCTCTAAACTGGAGCTCTTCCCTGGAGGACTGCTGGAGTCCCATGATGGTCCAGGTCCTGTTTTCGCTGCCATTATCTTGGACCAGTTTGAACGCATCAGAAATGGAGACCGCTTCTGGTTTGAAAACAAACAAAATGGGTAATCTTAGAAGGTTTTGTCAGAAATAAGGCAATGTAATACAACGGTTATTTTATAGCCCTTATTGTAAATAATCTGTCACCTCTGTGTTCTTGTCTCCAGTCTGTTTACAGATGAAGAGATTCAGACAATCCGCAATGTCACTTATCAAGATGTTCTTATTGCTGTCACAAGTGCAGAAGTCACTGATATTCAAAATAATGTGTTCTTCTGGAGGGATGGTAAAATGACACTATCTCTATGAGTGAATTTTTTGGAAAAGAAATGCTATTTGAAATACAAAAGCTGTGTGTTTGTTAACAGGTGACCCCTGTCCTCAGCCCGCACAGCTAAATGCATCAATGCTGCATCCCTGCACTAATGCCACAAAACTTGATTACTTTGATGGGAGCAAAGCTGGCTTTGGGATATTTATTGTCATTTTGTTCCTCTTCCCTGTTGGTCAGTATCTCACTGTCCCTCTCTCTCTCTCTCTTTGAAGAGATATTCCTTATCAGCCGTTTATGTGTGACAGATTTGGTCATTTTACCTTCACAGTGAGCTTACTAGTTGCCTTCATGGTGGCTTATCTTCGGAAGTACAGGTACAGGAAATTCCAGAGAAGACGAGGAAAAGCTGGTGATAGAACGGAGGAGCCAGCTGTGGGAATCACTGGTATGAAATCTGCGGGATTAAAAAGAAAATCCTTCTTAGAACGTATTTGCCCTGCCCAGTGTTGATAAAAACATGCAGGGTTTAACGTTAACTCATTGTCAGCTGTTAACAAGCATCCATCAGCAGCCACGGTGCACCTGCCCCTTATCTGCAAATAGACTCAAGACTCAAAATATCCAAAGTTAGACAACATTATAGAGGTGCAAAATAAATACAACAAGGTTAAAAATAGTACATTGAGATAAAAAAAGTATAAGAAATATATGAAGAAGTATTCAAAGTAGGGAATGGAGAATCTAGGAAGAGAGACAATTACTTAATATTAGATGTATATATATGAATACTTACTGCTATGTAAGCTACAAAATCCAAATGAAAGCTGACATTATTAAATGGAAAATAAAGGTAGACATGATAAAAAATGTCTATCTAATCTAATTATGGGCAGAGAAAAAGAGAAAGTGCTCTTAAATGTATTTCCCTGTATTTATGTCCATTCTCAACATTCCCCTTTCCTTCACTGCAGCATATGAGTGGCATGGCCATGAAAAACAGCTGCACCCAGTCAGCGTTGAGGTGGAGAAGAGGAGGGTGCAGGTCTCTGACCGGTCTGGGTCCACTCTCCGCAGCCTCTGTCTGGGCAACCAGGACCACCTGGATGTCCTTCTCTCCAACGGCCGACACCATAAAGCTCTGCTTCTCAAAGTGCCAAAAGAATACGACCTGGTGAGGCTTGTAATTGAACTGGAAATACATCTGTGTGTCTACAATTTTGTGTTTAGCTTTAGGAGTGTTTACACTTTACGCTTGTCTGGATTTTGATTTAATACGGGGACGTTTCTTCTGCTTTAATTTTTCACCTCGTTTAGTCCCTGATGTAAGCATGAGTGTGCATCGGCTCTCCATCACTTTATCTCCCTCCAGCCCTGTTTATCTTTCCTCTTTCTCCCTGTTTGCACATCCAGGTGCTGTTTTTTGATGAAGACAGCAAGCGCACAGACTTTGTGGGGCTTCTGCGCCTGGAGGTGACAGACATAAGGCAGGAGATTAGAGTGACTGAGATGGGAGAGAAGGAGCTGCTGAGGGAGGCTCTAACCAAAGAGCAGAGGGCTCAGATTGTGGAGACTTTCATCCGGCATGCTTTCTCTAAGGTACAGTCAGCCTCTGGATATTTACCTCATCATCTGCTCCGTACAGCCGGAGCAGCTTCCAACTCAGCCACAAAATGACTTCAGCTCTTGTTTGAGGTCAAATTAGGTCCAGCCTGAAACCAAGTGGGCTAATTGTTGGTTGGTCTTGACAGTGACTTCATCTGGGATATCCTCTGCTGACGTTGTTGATGTCACCCTATGGTGACAAATAATAACCCTGTCCGTCACTCTTCTCCTGGGGCACAGGTCTTGGAAATCGAGAAGTGTGACGCTGGCGATATGAGCCGTGTGTCCCGCAAGAGAGCCCGAGAGGTTCTACAGTGTGAGCTGACAGCGTCAGAGTTTGCTGACGCACTCGGCCTGAAGCCTGACTCCTTATTTGTGAACTCCATGTTCACACTGGCCGACAAAGATGGCAACGGTTACCTCTCTTTTCAGGAGTTTCTTGATGTTATCGTTATCTTTATGAAAGGTAAAACCCCTCATTCCAAACTACGCCACCTCCTTTGCTCGTCAGGCTGGCTACCATTCATGCGCAGCATCTAAAAGTCTAAATAATGAAAAGATTATTATAAACATTTATAATGGATTTTCAACAAGAATTAAACCAGACAAAATCAGTTTCTTCCAAATTTTTTACAAATTTCCAAAGCCTCCTATGCAGAATTTAGACCATCTGTCTCTTAAATTATTAATAGTTAGTTAATTTATGTTGGTCAGCACCTTTTCTGATGACTCACTAAATCTGCCGTAGAAAAAAGTCTCACAACACACATAGGGGTAAGTAAGTTGCTCATTGAATTAATGAAGAAAGAATCCATTATACATACATAATATGTAGCTTTTGGCTACAAGATATGAATAACTAAATATAAATTATATGAATGTAGATGTGTGATACTTTGACATATCTGCATACTTATTCTTTTTATGGTTCCAGGGTCTCCAGAGGAAAAATCCCAACTGATGTTCTCCATGAATGACATTAGTGGGACCGGCTATTTATCCAAAGAAGAATTTGCCAGGATGCTCAGGTTTCCCTGATGCTGCTTTATCTCACTTCAGGGCAACACACAAAAAGTTTTCTCTGGGTGTTTTGACTTCATCCTTTTGATGAATTACAGGTCTTTCATTGAAATCTCCAACGGTGCTCTGTCAAAGAAACAGGCAGAGGACGGCATCAAGGCCATGATGCAGGCCGCTGGCTTTGATAACAAGGAGAAAATCTCATGGGTGGACTTTCACTTCCTCTTGAGAGATCACGAGAAGGAGCTGCAGTTTGCTCAGCTCAATGTGAAAGGTTAGAGAAAGTTTAGTGTAAGAAGGTGGTTAATGTCCTTTTCTTTCCTCGACCTTGTCAGACGGGTAGGTTTCTCTTCTTTGTGCAGGGATGGAGAAACAGGGGAAGAAACGGCTGAGTCGAGACCAAAGAGTGTCCTTTATCTGTCCAGCAAACAGGTCAGAAAACAGCACAGGCAGATAGCGATTAATAACCTACAGAGAAAGCAAAGAAGAAGCTAGTGCTGCTTTTTGCTGGAGACAGAAAATCAAAATGCCTATCTGTTTTACGGTTTTGTTGAACCTTTATTCTCTGCAGCAACAAAACAGACGGGCTGGAGTTACGCAGACGAAAAAAGTAGGCTTTTTTTCTCATTTGAATTGATGTTTTAAATGACACTCTGACTGTAAAATAAGGATTTAGAAGTTAATCACAGTCCAAGGTATTTGGACACAAGCAGCTTGTTTTTATCATCATGGTGATTTTTCATCTTATTGAATGCATGATTTTCATAAGGGTGCATTACCAACACAGACAATAAGGTAGGTTGAGAATCCGTGAGCAGAATATCATGCTTCATTTTCAGGTTAAGTGTCAGAACCCCGAATGTGTACGTGAAGCCCAAGCGTGAGCAGTACATCAGGAACCCCCTGCAGCAGAAAATCCAGCACCTCAAGCGTTTCATCGAGAATTATCGCCGTCACATCGTGTGTCTGGTCATCGTGTACGGGGTCACAGCCGGTGTGACGGCGGAGCGCTGCTACTGTGAGCGCACGCTGAAGCCGCCCGTCGCTTCACACACCGCCTGTCTGTTTGTCTGGCCTGATCCAAGTCCTGTTTTCAGACTATGGCATGCAGGCGGAATCTACCGGAATGCCCGAGACGTCCATGGTGGGCATCATCGTCGCGCGCGGCACAGCGGCCGGCATATCCTTTCTGTTCCCTTACATGCTCCTCACCGTGTGCCGCAACCTCATCACGCTGTGCCGGGAGACCTTCCTCAACCGCTACATCCCCTTCGACGCTGCCATTGACTTCCACCGACTCATGGCCATGACGGCCATCGTCCTCTCAGGTTGGCACTTGAAGAATGATGATAATTATTGGAAGTAATTAAAAGTTGGCATTTCTTGCACATCTTTGGTCTGGAGCAAATCAATTGGAAAGCTTGTTGATATGCAGAGTAAGCCACATTTCCCGCCCACATCATGCATCCATGCCTCTTGCCTCTGCCATTAATCCTCCTAATACACCACTTCACCCTTTAACAGTCCACTTTCCAAATTAGCTCACCTTCACTGACCGGAATAATCCTAACAGAGGCATCACTAAAGGAAATAAAAAATGGTTCTAATGTAGATAATTCATCTGCATTCATGTTCAACTCAAGCAGAGCTGTGCCCCATTTCAGGCAAAAATACTAAGTGTTTGAGTATTCCCAAGAGATACACAAACCAGACACACAACCTGTTTGAAGGGTTAGAAGAGAGAAAGAGAACAAAAGACAATAGGTTCATACACACGACTACACATTTTAATGCAGGAGGGCTCTATGAATCATTCTAGTTTGTTCTCCCACTAACAGAAGTGAAATAAATGGGTCCATGTTTTCCTGAACTCAGCCGTTTTCCCTATGAGGGCATATTTAATCTTTTTTCTAATTTTAAATAGGACAAGACAGCCTTCAGCCATCTGGCATGACAAAGGGGTTTAAAGTATTTCCAGTTTAACAGGATAAGATGGTGAGATAGGAGCATAGATGATTACATTATGAATATTTATTTTCCAGGTAGTGTCCTCTTTTGCACTAGAGAGGTTACAGTGAAATGTCACTAAATAACATGTCAAAGGCTTCAGTTTTCCTCATGCTTTTCCTGCTTTTGTCTGTGTTCTGGCTGCAGTTGCTCATAGTTTGGGACATGTGGTCAACATCTACATTTTTTCCATCAGTGACCTCAGCATCCTGTCTTGTCTGTTTCCCAAAATCTTGACCAACAATGGGTAACAATTCAGATTTCACCATGAAATGTATCAATATCATTGAGTTACTTAAAGTTCTTTACTATTTAATGTCTTTATGATTTAGGTCTGAGCTTCCTCCCAAGTGGTACTGGTGGTTCCTTCAGACCGTCCCAGGTAAAACACGGGACTGAATTTGAAACTTACACCCGAGGCTGTAAATTTCAGAAATTGACTCCTAGTCAATGTTTTTTTTTTCTGTCTTTGTCTTCGTTTCCCAGGGATCACTGGTGTGTTGCTACTCTTTACATTTGCGTTTATGTATGTGTTTGCGTCTCGCTATTTCCGTCGCATCAGCTTTCGTGGATTTTGGATCACTCATTACCTCTACGTTGTTGTGTACATTCTGGTAAGTACTTTCATTTTTACTATGCTGACAGTGTGGCTGGTGTAAAGTGGTTTGACACCAGCTTTGTGTTTATCCAACAGACTGTTCTTCATGGCAGCTATGCTCTTCTCCAAGAGCCTCGGTTTCACATCTACCTGATTCCTCCTGCTTTGCTCTTCTTGCTGGACAAACTGATCAGCCTGAGCAGGAAGATGGTGGAGATTCCCGTTGTCAGAGCTGAGCTGCTGCCCTCAGGTGACATCTTTTTTTATTTTTCTTCAAATGTGAGGTCATCTGTTTCTCCTTAATATCAGTCTTTCACCGTGGATACTGAGTTTGGAGTCAGCACCTCCCTTGGCTGTCCTACCCTTAGGTGTGACACATCTGGAATTCAAGCGGCCCCAGGGTTTTGTGTACCGTTCAGGCCAGTGGGTTCGGATAGCGTGCCTGATGCTGGGAACAGATGAGTACCACCCATTCACGCTGACATCAGCACCTCACGAAGAGACCTTAAGCCTGCACATTCGAGCTGTGGGCCCCTGGACCAGCCAGCTGAGAGAGCTCTACACTGAGGAAAGCCTTCTGGAGCTCGGGGCCTATCCAAAGGCAGGCCTCTCTGTTTTTGACTCACATTTTAAATTTAGAAATCCCCTTGTTTTCCTACATTGTGACACAAATGTTTCTTTTGCATTTTACCTAAAGCTGTACTTGGATGGCCCCTTTGGGGAGGGTCATCAGGAGTGGATTGACTTCGAGGTGTCTGTTCTGGTGGGTGGAGGAATAGGAGTGACACCCTTCACTTCCATCCTCAAAGACCTGGTGTTCAAGTCTTCCATCAAATCCAAGATTCTCTGTAAAAAAGTGTGTCTCGATAGCAGACTGCACATTTGAGTTGGCAGCTTTTACGTCCTGTGACTGACAGCCTTGTGTTGTTTGAAGGTGTATTTCATTTGGGTGACACGGACGCAGCGTCAGTTTGAGTGGGTGTCAGATATCATCAGGGAAGTGGAGGAAATAGACACCCAGGAGATGGTCTCAGTCCACACTTACATAACTCAGGTGGCTGAAAAATTCGACTTGCGCACCACCATGTTGGTAAGATCTGAACTTCCAATTTCTACATTTGTGTATAATAGAATGAATGGATAAAAATGTATCAAATGGTCATTTGTAAACCAAAGCAATGTTTCAACAAGGTATTTTGACTTACAGATGTGTTTCACAATAGCAGGACACACTACTTTAAAGGATTATACATGCATTTGATTTTAAATTTTCTCCCAGGTGCATTGAATACAGTACACAATATCAATTGCATAGTGAGCAGAACCTCAGAACCAGTACATGCTTTCAGCACAACCCCAACTCGACAGGAGCAGAACAAAAAAGCAACATCCACAATAGAACAGATGTGAAATAATTTGCCATTTTGTGAGAACATTGTATTTTATATAGGTTGAGATGGGAATAATAAAATACTGGAGAGGTGAGTTGCGCCGATAAGACAGCAGGAGGAACATGTTGCAGTATATTAGCTAGATTGGCAACAATTCAGTAAAGAGATTTAATTTTGAAAAAAGGACCCCAGACACAGACTCACAAAATAAAAAGTGGATATAATGTCAGAAATGTTACAGCAAATTGTGCAGCAGTTTAAAAATAATTTGACTAAATGCACAATTTCAAAGACATTGCATGTCATCTGCAGTACAAAATACTGTATCATGAAAAGTTTCCAAGAGATGGAGTTAGTCACTACGTGGGCTCAGGAACTCTCTCAGGAATCTCTGTAAACGGTCTGGTGACATAGATCACAGTGCCGCCCACAAATGCAGGTTAAAGCTCTATTGTGTCCAGCAAGAGGTCAGATACAAAGCTGAAATGACTCACTAAGCAGTTTCTACATCATCTGTGTGCAGTACGTGTGTGAGCGCCACTTTCAGAAGGTGTGGAACCGCAGTCTCTTCACCGGCCTGCGCTCCGTCACTCACTTTGGACGTCCGCCCTTTGTGTCGTTTTTCAGCTCACTGCAGGAAGTTCACCCTGAGGTCGGTCTCTCATCTTTCTGAATCCAGTTTTTTGCTGAATACTTCAAACTGGACAACACATATTCATAATTGTCACATATGAATGTGTACTCTTTTCTCTAGGTGGGGAAAATTGGTGTGTTCAGCTGTGGACCGCCTGGACTCACCAAGAATGTTGAGAAAGCTTGTCAGCAGATGAACAAGAGGGATCAGGCCCGTTTCATCCATCACTATGAAAACTTTTAATCAGCTCTTATCCTTTGGCTGCATAGTTATGGTAACAAAAATGCATTCATTAATGCTTAATGTTAATCAGCACACAATCACAGAGCCATTTGAAAAGGTTTTGATTAAACAAAGTAGATGTTAGTGAAGGTTATTTGTTTCCACACGATAAACTCATCTTTATTATTGCTACACTGATTGCAATCAAGGATGGGAATAGATATGTCATTAAAAAAAACTTTATTTGGCTTGGCATTGGGCTACCTTCCTTTAAAAATGTTTAGAAAATGTGTTAAGGTCACATTGAACAATTAATTTAATATTTTGCTTGTGCATATGCATGAAATATCTGTAATAGGTCATTGCTTTGTCACATTAAATCCCAGTGTGTCATTAAATGTTTAATATTTTGTGAGGACATCCAGTTAATAATGAGATGTGGGGTTTTGAGAAGAGAAGGCTCTCATGGCTTCTTTTTCTGCTGCTTGAGTGAATCTAAATCTGATTTGCTGGTTGAATTATAAGTGGGACGGCTTTTTTTGTGACATGTGAGTAGTACAGTATTTAAATAATTGAGCAGTTGCAGCAATCTGAATTCAATTAATATGTGCTACTGCACAGCGGATGGTTCGCTGCTTTTGAGACACCCAGCACTGATCTGTTGGCCCCTCACACACTTCTGACATGGAAAGACACATGTCAAGACTTCTTGTTTTTCAGTGGAGATTAAATAGCTCATTTACTTAAGAAAAAAGTGGATAACAGTTATGTCTGTGTATTGTTGTGGAAATTCCATTCTAAAGAGAGAGCCTTAGTCCGTCCAAGAGAGTAAGAAATAGAAAAAGTATTAAAGGGAAAAAACTTCATGAAGTTGCCACCAGCACGCTCATACAACGTATCAAGTCGCTCTAAAGTCAAACAAAATCTTAGCACATTTTACACCCCTCTCTGAGCATGGGATGAGGGGTAAAGTATGACTCCCATCACAGAGTAACCTGCACCTGTACCAAACAATCCTCAGGCCAAAACATTAAGAGATAAAGTATGAGAAGACTTTCTCTGAGACCTAGAAGGAGGAAAGAGTCCCATGAGAAAGAAAAAGATTCTTCAAAATAAATCAAAATTCTTCACCAGAGAAAAGTGAAGAAATTGATTACACACATGTTGGTTTGCTCCACAGTATGCTGCAGGTTTCTGCAGCTTTAGTTATTTAATTTCACCAATCATTATGATTAATTTTCCAGGTTTTTTGTGTCCACATGGGTTCTGCAGGTAGTTTTCACTTTGCTTCTTTTGTTATTCTAATTTATTAAGCCATTCTAGGTATACAAAAATAATATGTACATAAATATACAAAACAATACCAGTAGTTTAGCCTCACAGGATGTTGCCTAGACTCACTGCGCTGACAGAGATGAGCAGCCCGCAAATGGGAAAACAAGAATTTCCAACAAACACAAGCATGTGTTTTACAGCCACAATCAGCAGCAGATGAGGAAAATCATCTGGGCCAATGTGTAGGTTAATGTTGCTGAAAACAGCCACACTGTTGCGCTCTCATTTCAGACCCCACAGCTTATTCAGAGATACTGTAAGTCAATGTGAGTGTCATCCTTGCACTGGCCCCTCCACAGCAGCACTCCTTCTCCTTGAGCCAATTAACTGACGGAAAAGAGGAAAATATACTGCAAATCATAAAAAGCTGGGACATTATATTGCAATGAGTCGGATTATAAAAATCTGCTATCAGCATCCACGTGTTCCACAAACAGAATTATTGCTTTTATTGATGCATTTATTAGGAAAATAAATGCACTTTGACTCTCTGATCAAATGGCACCCTCTTCTGGTAAAGAGCAGTCTGCCCTCAATTCTTTCAGCAGATGGATAAAATGTGATTCAAGGTCATATTGGTTTGTGCTGCATTACTGTCTTTTTTCATATGGATTTTTAGTGCAATACATTAAGCTCCCCTTTGAATGCCCTTGTTAAAACCCATTATACGCTTATTCTTCTCCTCAGTGCAGGAATTATGGTTAAATGTTACAGGTCACTGTGCATGATTAAGTGTTCTATTGATTTAATCAGGTGTCACATTTGCAGAAAAAGCAGCAAAGTGACTTGTTGGAATGCTGATCAGTGAACTGATGTATGCAGCCACTTTCTCACTCACAGAGTGAGGAGCTTTGCTGTAAGTCTCAGTCACTTCACACACATTTTCCACAATGAGCGTAGGACTTGCATCCCACCAGCCTTGTCCTATAAGTCCCTGTTATTTTTCTGGGCTAGTCAGCACTACCCAAAATAACAGGATTTTATACTTTTCATCGTGTTCGCACGTATCCTCAAGGAAGTAGCTCATGAGAAGAAACTGTTGGAGATGATTTTTTAAATGATGGTAATCAAATGACAACTTAACTAAATGTCTGATGTCCTAACAAGACAGGCTAGTTAATGCGAAAGATGTTGAGGGTGTCTGGGCATTGTTGAACAGAGTGCATCGGTATACTTAAGCGGCTGTTAATCTACTTAGACTCACTAAGTACCCGGCTAGAAATCAGCTACTGTCCAGATAGTCTCTTCCTGCCCCAGATAAAGGACTCAGACAACAACAAAGGGAGGCTCAGAGAAATATGTGGCATAGTCTTTTTTCTTGCATGAAATATGCACCTCCCCTCCTTTGGGAACTGTCCTGACAGAGCTGTGGAAGAAGTTTTGGTGGGTTTCTTTAACTTGAACATGTTCGGTAGTGGCACCAAGAGGTGGTTTGTGAGGAAGCAGAAGAGACAGCAGCAGAGGTCTGGCAGGAGGCCATGCACCAGGAAGAAGAAGAGATGGGCAGCTAAGATCCTCAAAGAGCACAGACAACAGATCCTGAGTGACCTGGATGTCAATGCTGTGCTTCCCTATCTGGTGTACAACAAGGTTTTCTCACTGGTGGAGTACAAGGACATTCTGGAACAGGAGTCCAACAGGAGGCGGACAGAGGTGTTCCTGGACCACCTGTCCTCAAAAGGGCCTTCTGCTTTCTGCTCCTTCTGCTCTGTTTTGGAGGAGGTGTGTCCCCATCTGCTCACCTGCTTTCTGTTGGATGGAGAAGGTACACCTGATAGATTGTAATTGCAGCAATAGCCAAGACAACAACAAAAGATTAGCAGAAGAGTTGTGTGCTCCTTGTTTTATACTCTTTGAAAAAACATTTCATACTTTCATACTTTCATTTATATGCTAATACTAGCTTGAATCGAATTTCCTGTGAAAAGCTGAAAGAGGATATAATATTTAATAATAAAAATTGAGGCAAACTACTTTGCTTTAAGCCAGAGCTGCAGACTAATAGCCAGCAAAAATAGCCTCTTAAGTCTGGGTGGTTGAGGGGATTACTGATCCACCATCATTCCTAACTAGCCTATGACAACATATGGCCTCAACGTATCTACAGTTTGCACCATTCCAGATCAATATACTTGACACACACTTACATAAAGCTGAGTGTTCTCTTTATCTCACATTTAGAGCAGAGCGAGTGTCTTTGTGCGTGTAATATCCTGCAGTTAAGAACTTGTGAATCCTCCCGCAACTCAGCCAGACAGAGAGGAGGAGGTGTAAATTAACAGAGCCGTAAAAAGGGGCTAAAGTATTCATCTGTTCCCACAGATGGTGTCTCAGGATGGGGCAGAAAATTGGGCCTCACGGTGCCCCCTAACAGTCCAGGAGAGCAACCTCAATGTCCCCCTTCCCTGTACACCAACCCTGTGTTTGACACCAGGTGAGAGACACTTTGCACATCACTGCCAACGTGTGAAACGTCTTGCTGAATTTCATGATTTGATCTTTTTATGTTTTCCAAACTGTTTGATCCCCGTTTACAATTAGAAATGCAATGAAATTGATTATTAAAAAGTAAAAAGTCTTATATGAAAAATGTCATCAATTGCTATTTTAATGTTATGTTTAGATGAATAGCCATGCAAAAGCAACATGTCAAATGCTGAAACTGAGAAAATGGGTCGTTCTGTGTGCTCATCGTCAATTCTGACGCCAGAAAGCTGGGACAGCGCCAAAAAGATGACTAGAAAATGTGCAATGCTAAAACTTCTTATAACTTACATGATTAATTGGGAACAAGCCAGTGACATGACGGTGTAATTAAATTTTTTTTTTAAAAAACTCCCCCAGAGCCTGTGTCTTTGGAAGGATAGATGAGGAGGCTGCAGGTAAAAAGGAGTTTGCTTCCTCAGAAATGGGAGCTGTTGTGTACACAGGCAGGACGCCGTAGTGAAAGTCACTGCTTGTGCTCAGGGTCATTTCTGAAAATCACTGTCAGTCACTGCATCCATAAATGTCAATTAAAACTTTGTCATTACAAGAGAATACCCTGCAAACACGGTCAAGAACAAGATGTTGCAGCTTTGCTGCTCTCATGCTCACGTTTAGATGGACTAAGGTGCAGATAAAGTTCTATGTTTCACGAAAAAGAGTAAAGGGACCAGCCAGAAAGTGCATGTATCAGGCTGCACTACTTCCTATGAGACAAGAAATATCTGGGATGTCAGAGGGATAAACACTGTCTATAGTATGTATATTTAAGTTGTAGAAACCAGAGCGAAAAGCAAAGAAAGTCCTATTTTGAAGAACATATTTTGGCATCATTTTAACTGTGTAATTGTTGACTGCACAATTTTCAGAGAATTTTGTCTGAATATTGTAAAGTAATTGCTTTTACATTTTTAAATACAGCTGTGCTGCGTTGTGTTAAAATCCTACAAGGTACTGTAGCATTTGTAGCTGTGCACCAATAGAAGGCTCTTTATCTGATGTCGACTCAAGCAAAACTGTGGGAGGCCATGATTTGAGGGAACATGTTAAAGAATAATGTGGGCTGTGTAAAGGTTGCTGAGCTGCTATAAATGAGAGAGCATAAAAGTAGAGCATAGAATGACATTTGCTGACTTTATTGTTTGAAGACGGAGCAGAGCAGTGTGAGGCTGCTGTCACTGTGTGTCAGGCCTGTGCCTTCTGAATGCCTCGTGGCTGAGTGTCTATCTTTGGGGAAGGTTAGAAAAAGGAAATGACGTAAATGTATGTTTATACACTCACGTATGTCCACAGACACATATATGTGCGTACGTCGCTGTATATGTATATGTTTCAGTCAGATGTGGCAGGACAAACAAGTTGATGTGCTCTCCAGACCGTTAAGGAGGTCTTTTTAATGTATGACAGCTAAGTCAGCACAGTGACAGCTATCCCAGTGGTCTGGCCCTGGGTAGTGACTCGCACATGCACACACAAACAGACAGGCTGACAGAAATAAACCAACGCACACAACAAAGCATAGCAGCACACAGTGCCAGAATGGCCACAGAGCCTCAACAGGAGCAGCACGATCACAAAGCGATGTAAGTCTTCTTAAAATTTTGATTTTGTTATACTGTACTTATATATTATTAATGTGGAAACGCCAGTGTTTGGTGTAGCTGTGTGTGATGATGCAGCCTGGGCAGGGACATCCTTGTCGCTTGTGTGAACTGGAGGGAAATTCTTTTCGTTCCTGTTGTGTGCTTTTAGCACATCCTTAAAATGCTGTTTGTGTAGGACCTGTCGGCAGACTTATGAGGATGATGTCCCACAGATCTGGCAATATTCACTGCATTTATGAAAAGATAATAAATAATACTATCTTTATTCACTCTGAGGAGAAATAGGACAGAAACCGCCTCATGTATTTGAAGCTTGGCATTTAACAACTGTGTGCCTGCATGAATACTTGCTTGACAGAGTGAAGCCTGTTGGCGTGTTTAAATGGTGAGGCTCGCTTCTGAGCTGCATCCTTAAACCAAGTCCTACTTTCTCTGAGCCACAGTGGAAGAGCAAGCATATTGTCAGCTATGTGCGGTTCAAAGAGGCACTGTGTTTATTAGTTGGCTTTTCGTGTCCGCCTCTGGTCAGTATCTTGCTGACGGGGAGTGAATGTTCAGCATTTAATCACATCCCAGGTCTCTGTCTTTAAGGCCTGCTGGCTGCCAGAGTCTTTAAAAAGGCACTGATGTTCTCTTTGAACTAAGTTACAAAGGCTCCTCAGCAATCACTCCAGTCTGCACATGCAAAAGATTCTCTGAGCACACGGTTTAATGCTGATTTAGGTGGAATAAATGAATTGATGTGCAGAGACACTGAGGGAGACCACCGGTTTTGGTTTGGCTCTGAGGCCTTGCATGCACATGAGAAGCTGCTGATGTAAGTCACCATACTATCATCCATAAGTGTAGAAAATGAGATGCTGGCAGGGTGAAGAGGAGGTGGACGAGGAGGCGGGGAGGAGGAGAGATTAGCTGGAGCTGTGAGGTTATGCTACTCTGTGCTGATGACTCACCTCACAGCACATGGAGAGAAAGCACTGCGACAGCACCGAGGTGTGACTGTGCGTGCGCGTGTTCCATTACTCTTGGTCTTCTTGGTGCAGTGCATTCATGTGAAGAGGACTTTCTCCGTGAACTCCTCTTTGTTCAGCGCAAAAGCAATAAATCACAGCCGTTACAGCAGTGGTTCTCGGGGCTTTCGTCCAGGTTTGTCTCCACTGGGAGTCCTCCAAACCAGCTTTGATTTTTGCTGTTCGGGATAAAGTGGACAAGCAAGTCTAAGGACACAAGAAAAGAAGGGCAGCCCCGTCTGTCCTATTTTCATTCTAAAATAAAGCACTTTAGTGTGTTATTAGCGCACACGTGTGCCCGAGCGTGTCTGAGGGAGCTCGCTGCCGTCGGCGTGCGTGGATGTGAGTGTGAGTGTGCGGCGCGCAGCAGAAGATGTCAGCAGTGGGTTCTCATGTGAGAAGGGTAATGATGGGGCAGACTGCTCTGAGCCATTACTGTGGAGATGCAGAGGGGGGGGATGCCAATGTGAAATCAAAGTGCTGCAGTGGAGTGTGCATGGATATGCAGTGGGCTTCAGACTGCAGCAGGGCAGCTGACCCACTCCTTTGTCAGTGCTTCCCCACTGACACACTCCCCACAATGTGTGCATGTGAAGGAAAGCCACAGACAGTATCCCAAGAAGTTCCCCCATCCACTAATGGCTGCAGTGTCTCACGTGTCTGATAATGATGATGTGCTGTGTCTTATTAATCAGGAGCGTTATCTCAATGGCATGTTAGTTAATGGGAGGTGACATAGTGCTTTGCTAGTAGGTTTGTTGGAGGGCTCTGAAGATTTCATTAGCGGTGTGTTGGTAACAGGATTCAAGAGGACACCAACAGAAAAGAGGACATTAATGATAATGGGCAGCCAGTGTAGAAGTTTTCTGTGGGGAAAACTGACTTATCCTACACAGTCTGATTTTGTACTAACTTTTTTTAACACATTGATTTATGGGCAGTGTTATCCAGTTACTATTACAGTGAGACTCCACAACAGGATTACTTTCTGAAAACTGAATTATCATTCTCATGTTACTCACTTAACATTATATCAAGTATTTAACACGAGATTAATCTCATCTAGAGCTTTAAATGATCTTGACCAAGAGTCTACCCTGTCAGTGAGCTATTAGTGTGTAAAGTGCACTGTAGGCGCTTCAGGTTTTGCGAGCATGTCCTGCTTCTTCAACCATGTAAAAGGCTGATAATGTGAGGAGACTGTGAATTTACAGGCCAGAACTTCGGGCTGTTAAAGCATTGCCCTCTGGAAGTCAGGACATCCAGCTTTGCAGGATGTTTGAGTTCACCAAGTGTGCTTGATTGCCACTGTATATCATCTATATCATCTATCATCTACTTTGTAATGTCTTTATCTCCCTTTTTGGTCTTTGCTCTGGCTTTTG
Organism: Menidia menidia; assembly: GCA_907169785.1. Lineage (NCBI taxonomy): Eukaryota > Metazoa > Chordata > Actinopteri > Atheriniformes > Atherinopsidae > Menidia > Menidia menidia. Next base: position 7,150,813 of record CAJRST010022223.1, on the reverse strand, counting down.
CTGCAATGACACTTTAATAAAATAATCAAATCAACTTTCATCATTTGCAAAATGCTTGCACAGATAACCTCAGATCTCAGCTTTGCCATCAGCAGGTACTGGATGAAAGAGTTTTTGAGCATATGTGCGGTGGATGAATTTAGGTTCCTCCAATGCCCTAAAGACCTTTCTGCTTCCAGTCACCCAGAAGTAACCAGCTGGCAGCCACAAAAAGAGCTGAGTTACATTTCAAAGAGGTCTTTATGTTCACTTAGTGTATTACTGTACACCAGCCTTGTTGTAAATGCTACGATCACTGAAATACAGGAAGATAAACACACTGTGTGTTTTTTAAAACCCCACGTTTTAATCAAGGACATTTATCATTGTTTTGAATCTTCCAAAAATAATGAAGGGAAAAATTTGCTTTTACAAAAGCATAGTATTTACAGTTGATGTGTGAAACTGTTAAATTCAGTCTTTCTCAAACTCAGTTTGTGCAGCCATACGACTGAAAAACTCTCAAATATGATTATTAATTTAAGACAAAATGTTCACGTAATCTAGAGTAGTTTCTCGATTGTGTTGTCTTTCTCACAGCAGAAGCATCTAAGACACTCAGCTTCCATTTATCTGGCCTCTCAGACATCTTTATTTAAATCTGTCTGGTCTGTCTGATGAGAGTGAAAAGCACTCTTCCCCTGCTCAGGTGAGAAAGCGGCTCACTTCCCTAAGACCTCAAAGTCCAGACTAATCGACTTACTCTGAAGCTCAGAAAGGCAGCAATGTGTCAGTCTATTGACTGAAAAACAACCCCCACCAGCCTCTGTTTGCTGCTAATGACAGGTGATACGGGCCCAGTCCATTGAGGCAGAGCTGCTGTTTATCACGCCACCGTGAGTTTTTATCAAACTCCAAAACTGTTTTCCATCAACGCAGGACAAAGACACACACCCTCAGTGGTAAATACACCTTAATCTACAGAAAAAACATTTAAAAATGTAGTAATAGCATTAGAAATATTGAATATTATCTATTTAACTTCCAACAACACTGTTAGTCACACAGAAAGAAAAAACTCTGCGTGGCTGCAATAGATGTTTGACATTTCCCTTTTAAGAAGTTCAGTAAGATAAATACAAGAGTTATTTCTGGATATTAAGTCTGATGGAAATTAATCCAGTTGAATAAGCATTTCTGCACTGACTCATGAACAGCAGTTAATATGTGATGAGAATATCCTGATTTTCTCTGTGTACACGTTTAATTCTGTGTGAGTGGGCTTGACAATGAGGCATCAGTACATTCACCTTGTGCATTTCTGATCTCACAAATTGTCAGTTGTCCAAGACTTGAATCATACAGTGTTTTGTTGCAGATTATTTATGATGATATTTCTTGTGACAAGCTAACAAGTTAAATTATAGCTGTTCCTGTTTCCATTTTCAGTTTTTTTGTCACATGTGAATGGTCATCAGCAACAAACTAACACCTATGTTGAAAAGAACTCCCCACTTCTGAGTAAACTGTAGCCATTTGTGCTGATTCCATTACTCTATATTAAGTTCATGATTTCATTTCCGTGACATCGGATTTTTCTGCACAGATGGTGGGGAATACTGCTTTTTCTGCCTTGATCAGGGTTGGACTTTGGTGCAGTGGTTCGGATGCAGGAATGTGCCTTAAAATGGCTCCGCTTTGACTCTTTGTGCGGTTGTTTGTGTACTGTTTGTTTCTTGGGTTTCCATCCACAGTTCAAGATCATCCATGCTATGCTATTAGGTGATTCTAAATTCTAAATCCTTGGTTCAGAGAACATGACTGTACATTGTTGTTAATCCGTTTAGTCTTAGTGCTGGTCTGTGATGGACTGGTCATTGAGCACCCCCACCTCCTGATCGATGGTGGCAAGAATAGACTACAGTACTGGTTTAAAAGAATGAAGAGGGTATGGGAAATGGGTGGATGCTTTCATGGGAGTGAGAGAAGTCCGCTGAAACTGTATGTGTGACTGGCATACCAATTATGCATCTAAACATCAATCTGCAATGATTTAAATCCCCTTCATTGTGGAGCTATGTAAAGCTACACTTAGAGTCTGTGGGCTCACATCTGTGCAGTTCTGAACCACTTCCTGGTGCATGTCCCCAGTGCATGCGCATTCATGCCCGTGAGAGGAATGGATTAGGTGTCAAAACCTGGGATTGAGTGCACACTAGGATTAAAAGGAATAATATGTTGGACAAAAGTTGAGAAATACTATGTTCAATTTCAAGTTAGCTCTAGGTTAAGATATGCAGGGACATTGTGAATGAGCCTATAGGACCCGCTGATCAATCGTTATTGAATGCGTATTCCAGGATGTTTTTTTTTATTTGTACAATCTGTGACACCCCAGTACAGTGGTCAGTTCATATAGATGTACTACAACTGGTTCGATGTTTGAATTTGCCATTTCAAGAAAAAAAACTAGAGTTGTGTATCCAAGTCATCCTAATACATAACAGTGCCTTAGTTAATCTGTAAAACCTCAAAAATGACATTGAGGTATGAACTAACAATGAGGCTCAGGATGAATTTTGGTCTGTCAATTATGAAGGAATCACAACAGGATTTGTCACTGTCCACCACTCATTCTTACTGCACCTGCTCACTGGGACTGCAATCACAGACTGTGTCCCTAAAGATACCTTATCCTACAAAAAGCTCTCACGCCACCACTCACAGAGCTCTTATGATTGATCTCATGTGGATATTTCTTTTTGTTAGGTCTATAATCTGTTACAGTTTTAGAGGCAGTAGTATGGCAGAGACACAGGTCAAGCAAGGGAAGCTCAAACGGCAGAACGGGCATTCAGGGGGGAAATTATGTGATTTAAATAATCAGAGGGACATTTTCCCCATGGAGCTTTATGTCTAGTAATGCCCCCGAAAAGCTGTAAGCATGTGCACTCTTTTTACTTTTAACAATCCCTGATATTTCCATGCACCGTTTGTCATCCGTATAGGGCTTGATTTAATATGTGTATTCCCAATCAGTTTAGGGTTAGGTTTGCGGTTTCTTCTGATCCTGCATCAGCCAATGGCTAAACCCTGTAAATCTTCAGATCGTTCATTCATTTTTCATCTGTTTACTTGTATGACACAAGGACAGCAAGTCCAGAAATGGAATGCAAAAGCCATTAATTTCTCAAGGGAAGGGTGCGGGGCTCAGGGTGATCTGAGCTCCGAGCTACGCCCCTGTAAGCCATCACCGCTTCCTGGAAGTATTACATAACACAAAGACTCATACTTTCTACAAAAGCAAGCCCAAATGTATCTAATTTTTCTGCAAACTTTTGGCGTCATAAACTGATACTACAACCGGGCATCTTTACGCAAATCAGTCTCTTGACAAACCCCTCTCCACCCCTCCCTCCCTCTCCTCTCCTCCCTCCCAGTCGCTCCCCTCTGACTACACTATACACACACACACACTCTTCCCCTACCTCACACACACGGACTCCTGGACGCTGCAGCGTTTTTAAGAGAGTGTTTCCAACCCTGGATATGAGGGAGGAGGCAGGAGGAAGAAGATAATGTCCAAATCCTGGCCGTGTTGATTTTTTTTTTATTTTTAAAGAAAAGCAAATATTTTACTCTGGTAAAAAAAAAAAAAAAAAAAAACAACAAATCGGATGGATCGGCCATCCGTTTGCAAGCGCTAAAACACGGTCAGAGTGTCATTGCAGACATGGGTCGCAGCGGTACGGCACCTTTCGCTCAGCTCCTTGGGGAGTGTTTTCACTGTCAGTCCTTCAGCGCTGGAAATGGCGTTGTGATGCTGAGCATGGAAGACGCAGCGGAGGCGGATGCCAAGGAATAAAGAAATATATGATCACCTGTGCTTTTCTTTGGGTTGGATTTTTAGTAGCGGTGGACAGTACCATGGTGAATTACCAGAAATACATTACTGTTATGCAGCTGGCTCTGGGGGTGACCGCCTCCAACAAAGAACATTGTCTTCCACCCAGGAAGCGTATGTGGTGAGTATCAATTTTTCGGTTGCGGATGATGGTGATGATGATGATGATGATGATGATGTGATGCAGGTTTGGGAGGACGAGGGGGGGCTGCCGTGAACCGAACCGTCGCCTCCCACGTCTGAGCCAAAATGCGCGCGGCTCACCCTACCGAAATGACATAATACTCCTGTCAGCCACTGCGGCCAGTCTGCACCATGTTGCAATCATTACTAACCCTATGCTCCGTGCACACAGTAGGTATGGCAACCACTCCGCATGCTGGGAGTTTGCGTGCATGCGTGCGTGCGTGCGTGCCGGTGAGTGCCTGTGCGCGCGCGTGCGAAGAGAAGTGGCTCTGGCCATGTCCTTCCCCTCCATTAGTTTGTAAAGTTGAATGCGTAGGATGATGTCATGGGGGCTCATCATTGTTTCCTAGCCTTTAATTTCGTGTGCTTTAATGCTCCTTCCAGCCTCCACTGCACTGCTGTTGTAACTGGAAGTGTAATCATCAAGCTAACCATGTGGTAAACCATCCCTCCTCTTCCCTAACTCCTCACCGAAACCCACTGCTCTGCTAAGACTGAAGAATAAAATGTACAGCATGAAACATGCTCCTCTCCTGTTTTTATTACCTGCGCTGCAGCCAGGCCTCTGTACACCTCATTTCTCTGTCTATTAAACACTGTATCCATACTCTACTCTCATCATGTGTTTGTGTCGTGTCTATCCACCTCTTTTGTGTCCTCATTACTCTGTGTGCTCCATTAGATTGCAGCGACCACCTTTCACTTTTCCGCCTCCTTCCTCCTGCGGCCTGCTCCTTTGTTTACTACAAGGCAAGCCTTCATTTTCACTCCTCTTCCTCCATCTAAGCAGATTGCTGCCACGGTTGCAACGTTTGGGATAATTACAGCTGGATTACAATCTCGTTTGAAAGCAGAGATGGCTAATTAGGAGTCAACGGGCTCGCTGGTGCCCCGATAGTGCCTTATAAACGTATCGCACACCGTGGATCTCAGTGGTGGGGCTTTGTTGTGTGAGAAGCTCACCCGTTATCATGACTTGTACCATTTCTGTGAGGTCAGAGAGGACCTAACACACAATGCAGGAGATCTCCGAGCATCACCACAAAGACAGATAATCATTCGGAGAAATTTACAAACATCCCCACCATCACCTCCATATCATGATTTTTAGAGCATCTACAATTATTCATGATGTCTTTATTCCTGCAATGCAATGTGGTTTTACTGAAACTGATATCAAGTCCAACTGGCATCCCCTCTAAGCACTTGAAGTCAAAATGCTGCTATAACCTCAGCAGGGGTCACCCGCTTATCACATGCAGCTCATTACTTCTCAGCATCTTTGGCTAATCATATTCCTTAGTCATCTTTATGTTACCTCCGAGGAGAAGATAAGACCCACGGCCGCTTTCATTTTTCATTCCTTATTGTCGCTTTCATACTTACACCACATATTTAATTAAATTGAAGCAGAAGCCTGTCAAATAAGAGTGCCAACGCAAAAAGGCTTAAGCACTTTTAAACAGGTGCAGAATTTGCCTTAGTGAGCTGAATAATATTCTATGTTTAAGAGCAGAACCACTGTTCATTGTCACATGAATTAATGAAGTGGACATCAATTTATGTTTAAAGAACCATATCAGCCATTTTACAGCACAAACATCTGCATTGGTAAATTTTGGATTTTTTTTATTCTGTGGTACGTTTCTTCAAAGTCCCTATTGTTGTAAAACTCTGTACTATTCTAATAGTCTAGTATTATTGTAATATTCAGCCTCAAAAAGAGGATCGTGCAAACTCAGTGATGAATGAACATTAGTGAGTTACCTGTCTGTGTTACGTTTCATCCCGCTGTTCATTTATTTATGTGCACATTTCTCTGTAAGCCACATGGAAGTCAGAAAAGAGGGAGGAAATGCCATGGACGCTAAAGTGTGACAGTAACAGCTGCATAACCAAAAGGTCAAAGTGAACCACGCTAAACCGTGCAGAGAAAGACTTTCTGAAAGAATGCTGAAGCACAGTTTCCCTTCATTGTTGGGATTTTAATTAATTCTGAAAAAAATAATAAAATAATCATTTCTTTTTACTTTTAGTATCTACAATTGTTACAATAGTCTTACATTGTTACAATGTAAGGCTATTCAGTTTTACAATAGTCTTACATTCATGGTGAGGATGTTAGTGGGGGTGTAGATGGTCAAAGTTTCTTTAAAAACATTTTTTTTTACTGAGATCAAGTCCAGAAGATTCAAAGTACATTGAATACTGCATAAATTTAGAAAACAATAGTGTTGCAGTGTTTAAATGTATTTGGTCATATTTTTCTGTTCTTTGTGTTTGTAGATTTCTGTATCCCTTTATAAGAAATGTCTTATTAACCAGCATACACAACCCCAGAAACAGGTTATTGATCAGTCAATGACTACTTGTGTCATTTATGTACTAATACAAGCTGAAATTCTTATCTGTAGAGAGGTTCCACATTAATCTGCGACTGGATCAAAATAAGTTTTATTCTTTCTTTACCAAAGAAGATTTCTAAGTGGATTATCAGGACCTTTAAACTCAACTCTGTCTTATTTACTACTGCAGTGTTCAATTTGTAAAAAAAAAATGTGTTCTGCATAGGCTGGGCTGTTTTTGAAGATATCTAACCCTTCAATATAATTCTTCGCAGAAAAAGGAAAAAATGAGGATGCAAATGAAGCCTAAAGAAATGCAGTTTTGTAAGCTTTATATTTCTCCCCGCAAGGATTTAAAAACTACCCTGGATACTGACGCATTTCTGTCACTCACATTTTATGCACTAATAAAAGAGCAGATGTCAGGGTGTGAATGAAAGAAAAGAAGCATTTAGATTTGTGATACTAATAAAACAGCTCAGTGTGTGGTTTAAGAACCCTTCTCTGGGCTGCTTGCTTTATAATTGCAGCATTAATTCTGTCCTATTTATGGTGAAAAGTCCAGAGCTGCTTTCCTGTGCTGCTGATCTCAAAGTGAGGGCTGGTTGGATTACACACGGCTCTGCCTGAATGCTAACACCATTCACCTACCGGGCATTGTGTGCACCATGTGCACTCTTCTCAGAGGAGGAGCAGCTCTGCTTTTAGAAAGGCAGCACAGCAGCGGCTCTCTAAATTAGGATTAGACTCTGCAAGCAGATGTTTCTCTTGCCTGCAGTCTTAAAAACTCATCCCTTCTTGTGCACAGCCAAAGATTTGCATTAACCTGATTTAATGAACTTTACACTCTGTTGCATGCCTGCAGAGATAATACAACAAGTCTACTGCAGTTACATAATGCTCATCTTATTTTCACTTGCACCTCTGCTACCAAAAAGTTAATCTGCTGCCTTATATCGTGTGCTAGTGTGCGTGTGTGGTACACAACAGCCAGAATTAAATATTGTATTTTCACTGGCCAAGAAAAGAGAAATGAGGAGAAACATTGCATATTGACCTGCTGATTAAGCACCAGCCATTATTGCTTGAACTAATCGTAACTGATGGCTCCTTCCGGCAGCCTGTGGGACAGCATAAAGGCCTGTAACTGATCAATGTGTGTGTGTGTGTGTGTGTTTACCATCCTCCCTTTGTCACAATGGCAGGCATCTGCACGACCTTATCTGTGAACAACATTATTATACTCAGTTGTGGTCATCTGGCCATCAGGGGCATTGGCATTGATCTCATCCCATTAACTTCTGAAGTGGATTTTCTTTGTTCACTCAGACAGTAAATGATCCAAGACTCACACACCCATCATATCAGGGCCAAACAGATTCCGTTGTGTTGTTTCTTTTTAACACGCCACACAATGAATGCTGAACCTGCTTGTTAAGACAAAGCAGAAAACAAAACTCTGAGGCTGCTTCCAAGTTCATTATTGGTAAAAGTCAGCATCCACACAGCTTTTTTACATCAGAGGAGACGAAACTGGAACACATCCTTTCAGTGGCAGAGAGGACGTAGAATCAAGAGCAGCTCAGAACAAACAGCCACTCCAGCCATAGTGAGACTTTTAGGAAAACCCTGGCTTTCTCACTGAAGGTTTGAGTGGAACAACAATGGCCGCTTCATGTCGCCTGCAGTGTCGGCAGCCTGTCAGCTAACCTGTAAACAAGCCCGGCTAACAAAGCTGCATGTCCATAATTCTGACAGAAGAGCTGGCATTGTTTTCTCATTGGGATTCTGAATGTGTGGATATTTCTTCCTGGCAGTTTGCAGTCCAGCAGAAACCCGCTGTGGCTGGCGCCGCCTTTTAGCACTCCACGGCTTTTTTACGTCACTTTGTGGTGGCTCTCTCTGTGATACACTCACAAAGGCTCACGGTTTTGTAGCTGAGATCAAAATAAAGGACTTGTTCAAAAATAGCTTTGGTGTGACACTTAATTACTGAACAAAGGGCAATGGAAGGAGGGCTTATTTATTGTACTGTTGCTGAAGTGTTTGAAACGCTGCGGTTTGCAGGGTGTCACTGATTGAAGTATTTCCTACAGCCAGTCTTAAGGAGGTTGCAGCAAGATGCACAGTAATAATTAAGGATGCACTCATTTGGAAATTCTGAGCTGACACCAATACTAAAAATAATTGGTACATTGGCGGATGACCGCTATGAATTCATTTTTGCTGTTTGTCAAACATTTCATGCAAGAGTAACAAGCCATTGCACATTTTTACAAAAAGTAACTGAACACCTTGTCATTCACCTCTCCCTTTAGATCAACACAACTCAATTCATTGAAACCTGTATCACAACTTTCCCCAGCCAAAGTTAAAAGAAATAAGCGATTGACCTCATAAACCCCGCTAACAGGCATTTTACAGTTTTAGCCATGACTTACTGATTGGCAGGTCAGTATATGATGAGTATGATGTAATATGATGACATTTCTTTTTGCCAAACAAAATGTAAAGGAGTCTATACTTTTTTTAACAATGCCTCTACTACTGATAAATATCAACTTCAGCTTTAAGTTATGTTGAATATTGGCCACTTCTGATGTTGGGCCAAGAAATGTGATCGCCCCTATCAAATCTCAAACTTATTGAATTACACAAATTATACAAAGAATATTTAAGATTTACCTAGTAATGCTGGCTATCTGTTTTTTCTGTGCTTTTTGGGGGAGATACATGTGGAATAATTGTCTTCTTTGATTCCAGGCTTAAGAAAGGCCTGAACTGGTACCAGGTTCCCATGAAATGCATTGCTACTGCATGAAGCTATTTGATTTTTATAGCTATTTTTCACAAGAAAGCTAAGAAGCACATTGCATATGACTCACGATTTACCTCTGGGGTATTAATTGCATCCTATTATAGAGCTACTACTTAACAGAACATAAATGAAAGTGTTCTGGTCACTTCAGGTGACCACCTCACCACTTAGACACTACAGAGGAAGTATTACCTGCCACTGTAATATAAACCTTCATGAGTCTAAAAATCATTTTAAAAAGTCATGCGAATTTTCTTAACTCTGCCAGACATTTGGAGGAGCCAAATTCCCAAAGCCTTTAATCTATATGCAGTCTTAAATGTCCTTATAAATATGAGAAGTGAAAAGCATAGACTGTGGTTAAATCACTCTGCCTTTTACATTCTCACAAATCTCAGGTGAAACGCATTATACCTGCAGATTTGTTAGAGAGGAAGAAATAATTCACTGCACGTTATATCTGAGTCGGCACAGTTGCTGGCACTATGTTACGTTGGGCCTTTGTGGCCTGAGGTGTTTTGGCTGAAACCCATTTCAGAATCAACATCCAAGAAATGAGCCTCGGAATGCGCAGGACTGCAGCAGCTCGGTGTTACAGTCCAAGCAGCTTTTCTCATTAGTCATGTTTGCTGAATTGTTTATGAGAACAATCTGGGGTCGGCCGTAATTGACTGCATGTATTGTTGAATGCTTTTTACCCAGCCTCTGCAGCCACCAAGCACTTTGGTATATTTCAAGCGACTGTGGAATTAATGCAGATGGAAAGTGGAATGTGGTTTTCCCTTTCTTCCAATCTTTGCTCATCCTGTTCTCCCATTATGTATCCTTGCTGAGCCTTCAAACCTCCAGGAGCTCCTCCAGCTTGCTGTTCAGCATGCTAATGGGTATCTACCATCTCAGAGGCACGCTGTGCGGATGGGATTTTTCACATCTCATATTATGTTGGCGAAGAGGGGGTAGAAAAGGAGAGATGAGGCTGTAACAGCAGCATCAAACTGTGTAACAATAAGTGTACGAGCTCTCTATATTCATGAGAAGCAAAGGAACCTACATTAAACTGGGTAACAGCTAAAGCTACAGTATTCTATGACAGATTATTTGTATTTTCTTTGGGGTTTTTTCATAAAATGAAAGAAAGGTATCAAAGAATCATTTTGATCAGAGGGCTATTTTCAGATAATATCAAAGCTGGTGTTTGACCAGCATTCCAGAACCAAGTTTAATTTGGAAAAAAAATACAGTTTGTCTGGCTATGTAAACAGGAATGGCCTGAAGGCTGGTTAGCAGCTTGACAAAAACTGAGATTTTACACAGCCCTAAAATTCTAACCTGGCCTCAGTTTAACCTGAAAATGATCTGAGTATTTTAATTTGATGCCTGATTTAGCAGCAATAGAATTAAAACGCGTACGTAAAAGGTATAAGAGATAAATCATGCTGGAGTGTGACACTGTTTTAAAATGCCTTTTTTTTTTTTTACACAATGAGAATGTACAATGACAAAGACAAAGAGAATTAGATGTAGGAGCGTGAAGCGTGTTCAGCAGGGTTCCAGCAGGGCTGCTTTAAGTGTGTCATTTGTGAACAGTTCTACATTGATACTGAGAGTATCTGTGACGGGTCAGCCCCACATCTCACCATGACCCAGCTACGGGTTGGCCGCTGTGGCGCTCAGATCTGGCCAGACCCGCTGCGCTTCCTCAGCCCGAGTTGGCTCCCCTTCAGTGCCTCCGTGAAATTAAATCCATTGGCATTTACTATAGATTTCTTTAAATGCCATTTCATCCAGAGGGTAACTGCGGCCTTTTAAAAAGCACAGACGTTTCCACAATCTTCCTGGTGGGCCACCTCCGTCTTGCCAGTGGCACTTTGTCATGCTGTGATACAACCATGTCTTTTGTGTGCTCGCCGGCCTCTGATGTTGTGCTGTCGTCTTTCTCTGTCTCCTATCTACTCCGCTGTGCTGATCCAAGGCATCACCCGAGCCCGACCGCTGGCTCCGTCACAGCAGCGTCCTCAGCGAGCACCGGTCAGGGCAAGCCATCGCTCCGCCGCATCAAGGGCCGCATCCACAGGAGCAAGAGTTTGGATAGCATCGATCTCCTTGACTCCAATGTGAGTAAACCAAGCCACCCGATTAATAAAGCATATTGATTAACGACAGACACGGTAATATATGACCAAAATGTGCAGGCCGAGAGACTAACATCCAATAGATTTGTCACCACTGAAAGCACGCAGCTTTAGCAACAACATAAAAAAAGGGATCTAAACTTTGAACTATAATCCACCACCTACAGACTCTTACCTTAAAGTTTCAAATGCCCAACCTGTGAGACAAATTAATAAACCATATTAATAAACCATTCAGAATATTTGTTTAATTTTGGTGTGAACGCAGTGAGGTTCACTGCGTTCACAGATAAATTGTCATTTTTATCAACTTTAAACAATTCCACTCACAAATGATTCTTAGTTGTATTTTGCTAATGAAATTGTAGGTACTGCAGGACTCACACTGATATATAAAATCTTAAATGGATTATTTATTACTACAATGTTAATTATTTGTAGTGGCAGTATCAATAAAGTCTGATTAAGTTCATATTCAAATTGGGGATTTGTGGTGTTGTTATACAGATTTGATTTATGTCTGCATCACGAGTGTGCTGTTTATATTTCTGAAGTTAGTTCAGCTCCATTGTTTGGGATAACATAGAATATTAGTTGTGGTATTGTGGATGGATTTTTAAATTCAAGGTTTTTCTTATGTACAAAAATGAGATAAGATAAATGATCAATCATATATGTTGTTAAATGCATGTAGGGTAGTTTGGATATATTACACAGCTGTAAACGATCATCTTGGCTAAATTGCCGAATGTATAAAGGATTTAACCACATGATCATCACCCTCTAGGCATTAGAAATTACGTACAGTTTCAGACACACAGTCTCAGATTTTTACTAACCCCTTAACCAGACAAAAGTTTTTAACAGTGTTTTATTTGTGGAAGAAATGTTTGTGTTACCTTTTTTCATGCCTTGTCTTCATACCGGGCTCAGCTTTGCCAAAAGCTGTGGCCTGTACCTTCAAAACTGTAACACTGTGTTCTCATGATAGCTCCTATAATCTGCTCTTAGAAGAGACAGGTCAAAGGACTGATGGAATTTTTTAAAGTTAATGTGATGCCAAATGTATCAAAACAATTCGGATTTCATTTGAGATTCACTGCAGAGCGTGGAAAGAAAATCTGTCATGGACACACACTAATCACACACATATCCTGTGTATCCTTCACCTTCTTTAAACTGTTTCTCACTGCTCACATTTGAACTCATGTTCTTTTACTCAATCCAGTCACAATGAATTAACATAACATAACGATTTTGAATAAATTGGGAATGTTAATTTTTTAGAGCAGAAATTGATAGCTATGATGTGCATAAATCGAAGTAGACGTAGTTATGATCTGCACACTGGCCTTACCATGTTGTTTACAGAGACAGCAGACTGCTGGAGGGCCTCAGCCTCTGGGGAATTATATTGTGTTGACAGCTCAGCTATGACCTGACTGTGAATTCATCTCTAACTCTCCATCTCATTAAAGGATATCGCAAAACCCCTGAGCTGGTTGAATTATTGATACAAGATTTGATGGGTATTAGTAAAATGGGCTTTTGAGAACGTGAGAGTTTTTTAATGCTCCAAGCATTAAATTTTAATAGTTTGTTTTGCTGCTTTGCGGTTACTAAAAACTGCTTAAAGTAGATTTCATGCCCTGAAAACAGGAGGAGCAACAACTCTGATGCAAGAAAAGTTGGGAGGCTGTGCGCAAATGAAAAGAAAATCTGAGTGGACCGAAGGGAAATGCAGTCAAATCACATTATTAACCAAAAAAACGCATAAAGACAACATTTCACATGTCAAAATTCAGGCAAGCATTGATTTATTTTTCAAACATACTTGTTCACTACATTAGAAATACAGTGTGCTGTTTTTCATCACCACCTGCTTTTTAAAACTGCTTTAGAATAGAGGAAACAAAATGTTTCCACAATTTTTTAGTTTTTTCTTGCATCATATGGTTTTATTGGTTGAAAGGTCAGAACTCCAGGTGGCCAGTTTAACACCTGGATTCTTTCAGTATTAAGTCAGCTAGTTTTGGATTATCTTGCTGAAATAAACAACTCCTTCCTTAAAACAGATGCGATCTTGATGGCTGCATTTTTTTTCTGAAAACTACTGTTTTGCCTTTAAATGCCTTTATAGATAGAGCTGTGAAGGTCACAAAATTCACTATTTCCAGAATATTTTGATTTCATTTCTCACATCACAGGACACTCCAACTTTGCCATCATTAAGTCCATCATTAAGCTGACTTGGGCCCAAAGAAAGCAGTGACATGTTTTGTTAATAATTCAAGCTTAACTGGTGTTTGTGGATATGGTGATGAACTTGACTGGCTGTGGATTTGTAAAGTGTTCTTCATCTTATTCAGTGATTTCCATTACACGACCCTCACTGCACTAACGAGGATTTCAATAGCTGTTTTGTTTTTCCTCAACAAAAGAGATACTCAATGCTTTTTGAGTGCTTTGTGCACAGATGATTAAACCACCAATTCCTTTGCACGACAGCACTTAGAAATATCATTTTTTTATGTGCAATATTTGTCTTTGGTGAACACCTCCTTAAATCTGACCATGTTATGAATATTTTCCATAAAAAAAACATGTTAGCAGGTATGTATACTCTTGAAATAAACATTCAGAGTTTTTCAATTAGAAAAATTGATATGAGGAAATGTGCAATTTCAATCACAGTTTAAACATTCATGTGTTGTTTTTACATATTATTACATTGGCATCACAATTTTACTGGTAAGCAAATCAAGGTTTATCTTTTATGTGAGCATAGTAAGTGAAAACTTCCTGCTTTGCTTCGGTGATGTTGTACCTCAGTTGTTTATTTTATCAGCCTATTTTAAGCATTCTGAGCCAATTAATATGTCATAACATTTGGCATGTTGACACCTGTAAAAAGACCCATATGTTATTAACCACATAAGGAGTCTGCAAGATCACGTATTAATAAGAATAACACAAAAGTGTCTTTGAAATAAACCAGAAATTCCTGTATAGATATGTGTATTACGACACTGATTTGATGCGATTATCTGCATCCAAATGTGCAGTTGTTTACAGCTGCGGTCTGCAGACTTGCCAGCCTCCCTTCCCATCATCAATCCATCCATTCATCTTCTATACCCGCTTAATCCAGTTCAGGGTCGTCAGGGTGCTGGACCCTATCCAAGCTGCCATTGGATAAGATTCAGGGTACAGCCTGGACGCATTGCCAGTCCATCACACGGCCAGCCTTAACATCACCACAAGTATTTTCTCCCAAGGCTTTTTGCTGTTAGCTGGTCCAGTGCTGGTATAATGTAACTGTTTTTATAATTGCAGTGGACTTATTGTCGTTTGGAAATATAGTAAATTATCAAACCTTAGTTTCTTGAATCTACTTCAGTTTTATTGACATATTTAGTTGCCACTTTCTTCCTAATGTACCAAGCAGCACTAGTTTCTGAATGTGCCAATGTTAGAGCAAAGGGAGTGTGTACATCTCAGAGTGTGTTATGTGTGGCATTGACCTGCACTTAGGTATCCATTGCTCACCTGGTTACAGAGTTGTAATCTCTTAATTTGATTATTGAAAATCAAGGCTTAAGTTTATGGTTGTCCCAGAGTTTCTTAAGAGGGCCTTATCCCTGCCCTTGGAGAGAAACAGGTTTAACTGATGTTGTCAAGTGAATATTGGTAGACCCATCACATCTTGGCCTGCTGATGCTTCTGCATGAGAAATCTGAGGAACGATAAAGCTATTACAATTTACTGGGAGGCTAGCAGTAACATCTGGTCTATTGTAAATATCAGTGGATTAGAGAGAAAACATTTGGATTACGCTGACTTAACTTCTGCTGGTCATGAATATCAGTCTTAAAATCCCCTCAGTATAAATCCATACGCTATTGAAGATACACTAAAAGGCAAGATAATGGTTAACCGTGCCGTTTATGAAGGCCAAAGATTTGAATATATCACGGACATGCTGTAGGGTTGCACATATCACTCACGTGAGAAAAACGAAAGGTCAAAAACAAAAACAAAGGGCTTATTTTTTAATGGAATTACAAAAGTCTACGTTCAGCTCCTATCCAGTCGCTGAAATGATGGCAGGCTGATAGTTAAGCACGGGCCTTGGTTCTGTGATGAATCCCGAAAACTTAAGTCTCCATTAGAGTGCAAAAGGCAGTGCAGGGTTTATTTATGCTCATATTCAATCCTGCTCTTAAGTCACTGAGAGAATGACTTATCAAATTACAGTCATTTGTCGTATATAGGTACATATATATATATATATATATATGTGTGTGTGTGTGTGTGTGTGTGTGTGTGTGTGTGTGTGTGTGTCATAAATATATACTACAGTTTGCGTGTGCAGAGGAAAACTTGCTGACTTTTCCAAACTCAAATGCAGCTGATGGAAGTAACAGTCCGCCTTCCAGTGAGTGATGAGACTGCAGGATGCTGAGCTTAGGAGCAGTTTCTATTGCATCCAACTGGAATGTCACAACAGACACAGCACTGCCAGTGAGCTGCTGGGTGATCTGGCCCTCTTTCTTACCAAAGAAACATTTTACCAAACAGACTAGTCAGGATATTAATCAGCTGAGTGTATGAACATAGCTCCACGACTATCATTGCCCATCAGTGTCGAGGTAAATAATCAATAGTGGTTAAGACTTTGTTTATATCGATTGCTTCTTTTGATTGCTTTTCTCTCCTGATAGTCCGGGGAGGACTTTGGCTCCCAGCCGACTCCTGCTGTCATTTGTGTTGGCAAGCATTGCACTTGCTTACAGAAAGCTTGAATCAGATTTTAGTGCTAAGGCTGCAGAAAGCACAACAGAGATGAAGAGAAGGAAGGTTAATAACAGGCATCAATGTACCAAATGCTTTTGTGTATAGGAGAAGTTGTTTTTCTGCGTTCATCAACAAGACCTCATCCAATTTCAAAGATGACCACTCAAGTGTTTCCTGTTCTAAAATGACACATTGGTCCATGGCTTCTTGTGTCACACAGACTCTTGTCTTTATCATTTAAACCAATAATCACAGATATCAAACTAGTGAATTGTTGTTTTGTTGTAGACAAATGACAGAAGATGGTATGAGGAGTATGGTATACTCTCAGCTCTGCTTTGTATTTGGCCCATCTCTGTGTGTATATTATTGTACAAATTGATTGATGTTGTGGTGCTTTTTAGCACTGCAGATGGTTTCAGTTTAATCTTTCCAGCGGGGAAACACGTATTTCACACATACGATGAACTCCAGTTGCAGTTTTGGTGCAATGTAGAAGTTAAACAGAGGTTATTCGCTGCAGAAGCGATAACCAGGTTAGCTGCAGGGATGCTACATTTTTATCAGCGGGAGCAGACACAGTTAAGCCAAGATGAAAAGCACAATTAAATGAATTACTCCATAAAAGATCAGGATCAGTCACCAGCTGGGCCTGAGGTTTGCACTGGTCAGTCTTAATCTCTTATTAGTTCTGCATGCCCAGGTCCACTCTTCAAATCCCATCCTTGGCTGCAATCTGCTGTGGACAGAGTCACTCCCCCCTAACCACTACCAAAAAAAAAAAGAAAGAAAAAAAAAGCCCCGACCTAAGCATTTATTCCCTGCTCAGTCTTAGGAAAGTGCTGCAGATGCACTTACGGGGAGAGCAACTGCAGCTGAATTAACCGATTTGCATATTCGGGGTCTGTTCGCGGAGGATCATTCCCTCGTTCTAAAGGTTTGAAGGTGGGAGTTTCGCCTGAGTGGGACACACCATGAGGGCTGGGGAAAGGCAGAAAAAGGAGGGAGGAGCATGACATTTATCATTACCAGCGCTGTGGGAGGGAGTGGAGAAGGGGAATGACGGCAGGCACCGTCATTGGAGCCGCTGATTTTCTGGAAGTGAGACCGGTCTGTTATGTAAGAACAGCCAATTGAATGACTTTTTAATTATCATCATTTGTCCTTTTGATGATAAACACTGGAGGTGGAGGGCCATTGGAGCTAAATGAGGAGGTTTGCATGTGACGTGGGTGCTGACCATGCGTGATGCTTTTGCAGGCTGCATGTGAGATCCCACGGGCTGCGTGGGAGTGATGGCAGATGTTGACTGCTTTTCTTGAGGCTGTTACTCAGGAGCAAGGCCTGTCCATGTGTCCTCTCATTGGACATATGGTCGGTCACTCTATGTACACAAAACACACATGGCGATGCGGGCTACTCATTTTCTTTTTATGAAAAAAAAAAAAACCTGATAAATTACATCGTTGTAATTATCGGTGTAACTAATTATTATCAGTTAACAAACTGTTCGTTTTTATTAAATGTTTCACGGTTATTGTCTCAAAACAGCCAGTGGGATATGGATTTCCTACTGTTCTCCATAAAACAGTACAACAGCCTCAGTTGTTAGAGGACAATTTGAAGAAAATCCCTTTGAATTGTTCTTATGGTTGAGTTTGTGTCGCCCATCAACAGCAAATCATCTCATGGGAAACGACTGGAACCCGCATAAATCCCAACAACTCTATTGACTTTCCTTCATGATTTATGGAAGGAGGAGAGACCTGGACAGTAAGCACCACCAGCAGCAGCTGTGGCTTAGGGAAGACATGGCACAAAACCAACATCACATACAATATTTTCCCTTCAGGAAGAACAGTCGGAATCCATTCAGCCAACAACAAATGATTTTCATTATAATTTCGACAGGGATGTCCACGCACCCCCTCCCCCTTCTTTTAAGAGCGAGGTCATATGAAGGACTACCAGCAGGATGATGTAATGTTTGTAGGAATGAAGATGGTGGCCCTGGTGGGGAAGTCAAGTATGAAGAATGAAACGCCGGGAAGGCTGCCCCAAGACAACTTAATCAATCATGAGGTTTTCTGCTCGCAGTTGTGGACCTTCGGTAGATTACATTGGGCGATGATTGATTGTCATGATATTTGCACATGCTTTTTACATGAAGGAGTTATCCTTTATATAATCTTTCAATCCACCAGAATCACTGATGAACAGCATTACTCAATTGATGTAAATGATTTGCTAATTATTATAAATAACAATTCATGACAGGGTATTTTAACATGTAATGCCAAACATTATAAAAGATCATTTTGTTTTTGAATATTTAGAAAGAATAAAA
Source organism: Menidia menidia (assembly GCA_907169785.1). Lineage (NCBI taxonomy): Eukaryota > Metazoa > Chordata > Actinopteri > Atheriniformes > Atherinopsidae > Menidia > Menidia menidia. Next base: position 7,132,305 of record CAJRST010022223.1, on the reverse strand, counting down.
GTCTCACAATAAGTCAGCCAATCATTAAAATCCTGAAGATATCCAATGTCCTTTTACATAAAATAAGAAATAAAAAAGACGAACTAGCATGACATTTCTCATCATGATGTTATAGTTCACAGACAGTTTTTCATCCATTCAAGGAGAAAAATGACATGTCAGCACATTGTGTCACGTATTCAGCTCTTGTGTCGTGTCTGTGAATGTTGATCACCGTGTGAGATTTGACACGTCACAATAGGACGTTTTTCTAATTAACAGAAAGGTAACAACCACAACTTCCTTGTTAAACAACAAATCAATAGCTGCAAAAAGCCGGGTTTGAGAATGAATCAATGGAAGAAATGTGTGAACATTTTGTGTGTGATGCAGCCTGCTGTGTTGCTGGACATGTAGGACGTGTGTTGATGCCCTGGGAGGCACCATATGCTGTTTAGACTCAGGAGCATCCCATCACAGCGGAGCCGTGGGTGAACTACCCCCAGTCCTTCATGTGTCTCCCTTACCATCATTGTGTGCAACATCATTAGCCAGTAGGGGTTGATATCGTACATATCCACCCCCCTCTTGCTTGGATTCACACCACAATAAATAGGTCTCCACACAAACTCCCTCTTACATGGTTTTCCACAGACAGGTCTGACATTTAAAAGGAGAGTTCAGCTGAAGTCCTGCAGAGGGCAGAGTCTAACTACATAAATGTGCGGGAACCAAGCAAAACAACCATTTTTACATGGTAGAGATAGACAAAGAAAGGTGGGTTGTGCTCTGATTTTTTATTTTTGGGGGGGGCTTTAGTTTGAAATTTTTCTAATACTTTCTGATATTATTTAAAAAGAGCGCTTAGTTTATCTGGAAGAATGGAGGGAATCCACAGATTTGTGTGTGGTTTCTAAAGCTAAGCAAGACAATATTCAGTTTAACCTCGAGCTCATTTGACGTATCGCACAGGGGGGAACCTGAACTATTCACTTTGTAAGACGTAAGGGTTCTTTTGAGAGTTTTTAAATGAGTCAACCTGTGGATGTGATAAAAAATTAATTTCCAGTTGAGTTAAGAGAGAGGAGGGGAGATTTATATTACTGCCTGTCTTGTTTCCGCAGTGCGGTAAATTACCCCTGGGTGATTTTTCTTCCTTTTTCTTTCTGTCTCTGATACCCCTATCAGCTGCGCTCCACAATACACTTTTAGTCTGGTCCAAAGGGAGCATCTGCTCCAAGACCACCATGGCCTCCAGTTGCTTAACTCATATCCTGAGCAGGGCTCCTTCCTCTGAGCTGTGAATAGACAACCTTTATAGAAATAATGAAAAGGTCTGATGGTTAATAAAGGTTTTAACGGCACAGCATTAATTTCACATTAACTGGTACACAGTAACACAGGTCACAGTGTCCCTAAATCTGTATTTCATACCATGGTTTTGGCTTAGTAGGAGCTGTCTGCACTGTCTGATTGATCAGAGGCAGGCTGATTTGGAAGCTTTTACACCCCTCCAGCCATTCAACCTCCCAGTCAGCATTGCAATCTGTATGTGGGCATTTGTTCACAGCCACCATGATTTAACTCTCCAGTTCACGGCTTAAAGCCTCTTTGTCATAACATTCATCCACATCAACTGATTGGAATTGTTCTTTATTAGCATTTGTGCTTCCCCTCTGGGATAAATATACTTAGGTGATTGCTTCTTTGCTACTGTACACGAGTCGTTTGATCCCAAGAGGATTTGGGTGTTGTTAGCCAGCTGTCACGTGATTTGCACGCCTGACAGGTCCGAGCTCTCAGCTGTTGGTGACAGAGATTACGGATTCATTTGGGGTTTTCTCAAAAAGATGTATTCCCTCCCCAACATGGATTGTGATTTTAGAAACGAAATTTGAGAAAGAAGTTAAATCCAGATTTGTGTCTTTGTCAGTCACATCCTGTGAGATCACACATCAGAGGGTATTTGTCTCTCCTTATCTTTTTAGTCATTGCAGCTCACCACCCTCCCTGCTCTTACAAAAAACACCGGCCTTTGAAAGTTTCAAAACTTATAGAGAAATCTGTATACTTTAATACCATGTTTGACACAGTGGAATAATGTACACTTTGTGTATGCTGAAGCAATTAATGTTTGGAAGCTAGCTGTATCGTGGTGTGCAGACAGTAATATTTTTTCCCCTTTAATTATTTATGCTAATTTAGTTGCTTTATTGCAGGAATTTCTGCTTTAAGCAGATCTAAAAACAACATCTCTCAGCATCTTGTTAACAATAAAAATTCTGGGAGAAATCTGTAAACTAATACATGCAAATGAGAACAAACAGAATTATCTGCTAATTTATTTGGAAAGGAGAAACAAATAAACACTTATTTATTACCAATTTGGAAAGGGGAAATTAATATAAAATGGAAACTTTACGAAACTTACCAAGATGCACAATTACATTTAGCTTTCTGGAAAGTCTGAATATGTCTAAATATGTCGATAGTTCATATGGAATTCATTTACAAATGTGAATATATTTTCAGAGCAGAAATCTCAACCGTGACAGAAAGCAGGTTGTTGACTTGAAAGATACTAAGTAATTTCACCAGAAAAATGCATTTGTTTTTATCAGAATATGTCTGAAAGTGTGTTTTTGAGCATGAAGATGATGCATCAATAGCATAAAACTGTATATATGCACGGAATTTATTACAAAGGAAAAACAAAATGCATAGAATAAGATGTTGGATTACATCTTACTGCTATTCTAAAACTATTCATCAAAGCAGATAGACCAAAAACCTCATATCAACTAGTGAATGAAAAAAAAGAGAAAAAAAACATGGTCATGCCTGCAGTGTTGTTTTGCAAGCTGCCCATTACATAAGAGTCCGCAGTCGCAAAGCCAGCTGCATCAGTGTCATCGTCAATGATACGTATTTGAATGGAAGATGAGATCTATCTCATTATGTGTGGGATCACTGCAAAACCAGCCCCGAACAGAGACCAGTAGTCTGCAGCCAAGTGTTTCAGCGAGATGTTCCCGCTCCGCATCCTCAGCCCTGCTTCACCCGGGTCAGACTTTATTCCTCCATAAAGCATCATTTGATAGGTATTTCTCTAACTGCTGACTTTACAGGAAATCCCATACTTGCTGGATCATGAACACCGGTCTATGTGCTGCACTTTGTAATCTCGTGGCATTATGAAACCTCTCTCTCCTGAACTAATGGGTCGGCTGTCAACTCAGTCAGCTGCCCTGTCATGCTGGAGGTCATTGTGGCGGATAGAGAACAACGCAGGAATCAGTGCAGGAACAAGTTTACTCCTTAAAGGGATTAAACTACGATGTGTAAAAACAAACTCTTGATAACAAGCTAAGAAGCATTACATTTTAGAAATCACTCGGTGCCACATGACAAACTTTCTCTCACACCGCTATTTGACGAATACAGTAGTTTTCCTCTGCTGCAGCATTATGTTTAACATCTGTCATGTCACTGGATAGCTGCAGTCATTAAAGCTCATAGGAAGACATGCCAACCTTTGCTTAGTAGGCTGTTTTCCTGACCTGTACAGCTGAGAGGTGACTCACTCACCATCCGGGGTTGTGCTTTTTCAGGCCGGACCTGCTGTGAATTCCTAATTTGCCTTTCCACCAGTGTGATTTGTTCCTGCAGTCATACTCTGGTTGGGATCTTCTTAAATGTGCTGATGAGAGAGAGAAGCTGCATCACTCTATTGGACGGCATGTGAGACTCCCTTTGTGCTGGTAAAGCCGGTGATGCAAACACTGTCATAGCAATAACAGAGGGTATTTCAAGGACTGCATAGAAATAAATTAAGTAGCATTAATCCACTTGACATCATTGCACATAGTACGGATAAAAGTCCAAATCTGTCTATTTCAAGTGAGGTTGGACAGCTTTACTGTGAGTTTTTTTAAGCTGTTTTAATACAGTCAAACTTAGAAATGTATGACAAGAACTGGCATAATCAAGTCATTTTCAGTCCTCAGTCCAAACATACAACAAAAGGTCCGGCCAGAGGTTTGGGTCACTAACGCAGTTTTCCATATATTTGCGTGCTTTACAGCTGATGTTTATGACATTTTATTTTCCCACAGGAAAATCTGCCCTTGTTGTTCTAATTCTTATGACCTTGGCCATCTTACATTCAAGATGCCCCCGCCCCTTTTCTCATCCCCATCCTCCAATGGAGTCTGCAGCAATCTCCTAACGTCAGCAACATTGCAGGACCTCTGTGCTCCTCCAGCATTACATTCAGGTCCTACCTTCTCCTGCGCTCATTAGTGCCAGGTAGAGGTGACAGAAACGGTCACGCAATCTCAAAGTGATAAAATGCTCAAAAACTAAAGGTGCTGCAGAGAATTAGATTCTGGGAAAGCCAGCAGAGAAAAACTAAAGTGCAAGCTATAGTCTTAAGAGTGGGATTTGGTGCAGTGCACAATTTACATTCTACTGTATATTGATTAGATCTGTATGCCCCATGGGAAGGAGTATTGAGCATCGTGACTGTAGGGTGGATTTTAATTCCATCCTCTGCATTTTAAATGACTTTCTGCAGCATGTCATTACTACTTGAGTAACCTACCTCAGCGTTCCCTGTAAAAAGTTTATGTTTGCTGTAGTTAAACGCTATATCAGAATTGATTTCTTGAAAACATATTGTGGATTCATAACAATATGGCATCAATGAGAGATATCATTCACAGCAAAGGCATCTCATCTTTGTCCTGGGGCAGCTGTTTCTCCCAGACACATACGTGGGGACAAGCATCTATTTGTCTATTAATCAGTTTGAAGCACATATAATCAATCAAACGCATCATTTAAAAGGAAAATGTCCTTGTCTCGCTATTAAATATGATATGAACATGTAAGATGAGGATCTCGGTATTGGAGAAAAAATCAATTTCATCATGCTGAGTGATTTGCACAGAAATCCATGGAGGAGGTTTAATATATCTGAAGCCTGTAATAACACCGGCACTCAGTTAGAATATATTATACAAATATAATATTTGTTCAAACACAATCAAGCTTTCAAACCTTTAAGAAACACAACTATTTTTAACAACCTGTTAAAAGGTGCAGGAGGGCAAACACTGCTGTCCACATCATGTCAACCTCAGCACTACACTTTACATCCATGTTTATTCCTGTGCTCACAGGTCTGCTTTAAGGCCCTGTGTATCTTCCCTGTTTCTATGTGGATGAGGCAATTCATCTCAGCCACAGTAACGGGTATTTGCATGCAATTTTAAAAATACTTGCCTTAATAAACAATTCAAAGTGGGTTATTGTCTAAGCAATCAGTCAAAAAGTGCAATTTATCCTTTGTGGGCTATAGCGTTTTATTGAGAAAAGGATTGTGAATTTTGCTTTATTGGATTAATATAAATTATCTCATAATTCAATTTTTTTTTCATACTTGCTATATAGTTTAAACTTTTGATTTATTCTTACTCTCAGTCAGAGAGACCAACTTATCTCAAGTACAGTGAGACGTTTCACTGCTTAAAAGGGCAATAATCTAATTATAAGGCTATTGCAAATTGTAAAATGTCGCGTGGCTTCTCTGGGATGTACATCACATTTATGGAATATTTATAGGCATTAAGGCTACCGAGCAGTTTCTTTCAGCAGGACCTTCTCCTTAATAATCGATTGATCAAAGTCGATTACATAATGAGCAGTCGCATCCATTCTTCGTCTCATGGCGGGAACTGGGAATGTTCAGCGGGAATGGTTAGAGCTCGGCGTTTTCTCCCTCCTCGCTGAGCGTTTCCCCTCTCGCTGGAATGGCGCTCGATGCTGCTGGAAGGCTGCTGCTTCTGCGGCTGCTGCTGTGGACATCCTCCCCGCATCCCTGCTCCCCCCCCCCCTGCGGAAAAATCGGAATGGTTTCATCCAAGCGACCTGTCACTGTCGCCGCGGCGGTGAAGGCATCCGAAGTGTGAGCGCAGAGGGGGGAGAAAGAAGGCTTCATCCACTGCCTGCCATTGCAGTGCGGCGGCTGCTGCTGCTCTGGAGCCACACCAGGAAGACCTTTTCCTCCTCTGTTAGATTCTCACAAGCACGCCGCCCGGACCATTGTAATTGCGAAGGTGAATGGGTTTTTCTTTGTTTATCCTTGGGTAAGCGAGGAGGAGGCGTATATTTCCCTGTAGCTGCACGAGCACATTGGATGCGTCCCCCCGCGGGCACGAGCGAGCGATAACGGTGCAAGCCGAGGTAACTTAGCCTCCTCACTGCTAGCAGACTGCATCTGCGCGCTAGGCTAAGTGGGTAGCTAGCTGCCCCACACGCTAACGTTATCCTCTTATTGAACTCACTAAACACAACGCACGGCGGCATATTATTTGTCGAGCTGGCTTCGGCTGCAACGTGAAGTCACAAAATACATTTCAGTCATGTTGTCATCGGTCGGACCGGCTGTTAGGTGCCTCCTGGTAAAGCTAGCGACTAGGAGCTAGTCCAGCTTCTGGAACAAAATGTCGGACAGTTTGGGGTTTGATCTGCCCAATAGGGTGAAAAGGGGGTACACGTTTCGGACGGAAAGAGGATATCAGGGATTAGTAACATGGAGTCAGAGATGTGAATAGAAATGTAGCATTGTTTTGGTTTACCAAATGTAACGGAAGGTCATGGTGGCTCACCTTGTTTTCATGTTCCTTTAGTTAATCCAGGGTGGTGCGTTTAGTGAAGCCAAGTGGTTATCGGCTCATTTTAGCTTTAATTGGGTGGCTTGAGTTTGCTTCCGTTGGGACACCTGCTATCATAATAATGCACTGTCATGTCAGCTGGGTTTGGGCTCCGTAATGGGGAGCTACAGCTGCTGCTTGTCTGGGCTCATGCGAGTTAACGGACTCCCCCGTTTCATTTAGCTTCTACGGCGATCCTGAAGGCGCTACTTATCACCTGTTGAATACGACCGTGTTTACGGTCGATTTGTATGTTGCTGATGCTTTATATCCATCTTTATAGATCTGCTATAAGCTCGCCATAAGCAGCTCACATGTGGACATAATATTACCATGTCGGGACTTTGCACACACGTGTCTGAATTTGATGTAGAAATCTACAGCGAGTAAAGCCTTGAGACAAACATGGTAACCCTGTGCACCACACACTTCATGTTGTCATGGGATTCAGCTGGAATCTCTTTACTTTCTCCTTCTTAGCGCTCTTTAAGAGTCACAGAACTCAGTTTTGTATTGATCTGACTGATGTATAAGAGAGTTGAGTCTGGTTGACTCAAACATCATGCAGGGAAAGGTTTACATGCTACGAGATATATAAGGGATATAAAAAAAAGAACTAGCCATAAGTGCTGAGCTCTGCATTTTGGAAATAATAACACAGTAATGTCTGCCTAGTGATTATTGATGATACAGGCTTTTTTAACGCAAAATAACGACTAATGTGAATAGATCCATCTCTGCCTTGAATTATTTCAGTTATTTGTTATGGAGTACAGAGTATTTTTATACAAAGTATAGTTAGAGGAAAGATGCACTTTTTTAGGGTTAGGGTTATAGGTTTCAAAACTCCTCCTTGAATTTTGATGCCTGTGTGTGTGTGTGTGTTTCTGTGTATCTCCACACAGTACATATCTACAGTATATGTGAGAAATGATCAAACAGATGAAACCTCTTATACAGTAATCATGCAGTACCAGTTTTTTTATAACTATTTCTGCCACTAACCACCCTGTTGTTTCCAAGTTTAGATTTTGGAAGAGACAACATATAGTCTGACTCAAGTCGGCTGCCAGGATAAGCTTGTTATTTGGCTGCTCATGGAAAGTAGCATGCTCCTTCTGCTGCGAATAACAACTTTTGACTTGGACTGTGGTGAATACAACATTTGCACGTGGCACTTTAGCTCCAGAGTCTTTTCCCATCAAAACCCATTGTAGTGGCCCACATTTTTGAGGGACAGGTATGCTCCATCATAAGATTTAAATGTGTCCGAATTGTGTTTGAGTTGTCTTGTGTCTGTTATAGATGAAAACAGAGCTCACAAAAAAACATCCTCATGGTTTTGTCTTTTCCCTGAAGTTTGATGATTCATTATTGGGCCGTACAGCATTGGACTCCCTTAGGCCTGTGACCAAAAATATGTCATCACTAGCGTCCTGTTGGTAACATTACATGGAACAGCAGCTGGGCATGGTTAATAGATGTGTCAAGTGAAGCGGGAGAAGCACATTACTGAGGATATTTGTGGCAGTAATTAGATGGTTCATTGCTTGATTAGACTAAGCCCTTTACCCCACCCCAAAAACGGCATCGTGATTGCAGCTTGGTACACACAATGAACCTGACAAATATGTCACCTGTGAAAAAAAGAAAAGATAGCTGCTCAAGGACAGTCATACATGTTGGACAGTAAATCACGTTGTCCGAGGCTGTCACGGGAGCAGCTGTCATTTGAGTCGGTGCGGTTTTTCGAAGGGCAAATGGATCTGATATTTTGCTAACTTCAGTTAAATTTGACTGACTCATCTCAGTGGTGCTGTGTGTGTGTGTGTCTGTGCATGTGTGTACATGTATGTCCGTGTGCATCAGCGCGTGTATGTATGTATGATGACAACATGACTGAAATTTATTTTGTGACTTCACATTCCAGCCTAAGCCAGCTTGACAAATAATATGCCGCTGTGCGTTGTTTAGTGAGTTCAATAAATGTATGGATGTATGTACATATGTACTTATATATATATATATATATATATATTAGTAACACAGTATCACTGTGTTTATATTACATTTTCACATGGTGTATCATGAAGAAACTCTTCTTTGTTTTTTGTTAAAACTTGCATTCTAAAAAAAAAAAAGTTCTGTTTACTATAAATGAAATCAAAGTTTCAGGCCTCTGCTGCCACTTCGAGGTATTCAGTGATGGCACTGTGTGGAAGGAGGATGTCAGAATACAGTGCCCACTCTATACGCCGTATGCTACAGTGATGGTGATGGTTCAGGGTTGCCACTGAAGTAACAAAGAGGAAGGATTCATGTGTCACCCTGCATTGCCGTCTGTACTGCAATGGCACTGTTTACATAAGCCTTAGATTGAACAAAAACAGTTGACATAGTGATCTGCTGTCAGATGGGAAACTGATGCAGAAGCTAGCAAAGAACAATGCTGCAGATGGGAGAAAGCTGCTGCTTCCAAAGGCAGATCTGGTGAGAGTAGCTTTGTATTCAGAGAGCATCGACTTCTCTCATGGACTACTTGTTATGGAGTCATGAGCTAAATTCAATCGTTCTGACAGGTGTGCTGATATTCTTCTAAATAAACGATTATTTAGCAGCTGCTCGGTCTCAGTGATACATGCTTTTATTGTATTGTTTCATCTTGTGGATCAGAATATCCACAACTGCCGTCCAGTATTAGCGACATCATTTTTGCTTCAAAAACGGATGCTACGTTTGAGTGTGAGTTATTTGACGGTTGATTGAGGCGTGCTTTTGACTTTGAAAGGTCATGGCTTTGATACATAGCTGATAAAAGGTTCCCCATCAATCACATCCATGTTCCTTTAGCACAGCAGCTGTCTGGGTGAACAAATGGTACGTTTACATCACAGTTATTGCTCCTGTTGTACAGAGGCTTGCTAGCATAAATCAGGGCCGTCATAAATCCCTGTGTGTGGAGAGGAATTATCAGGATGCCAAGCCCGGCAAAGTCTTTGATCTGTCACGTTTCAACATGAACCTCCTTTTCTAATAGCATGGAAACATCCCTTATCATGACTGTTTTTCTTTAGCTCCGTTGTCCTCGTTTCAGTCACTGTGATGAAGAGGAGGCGGGGAGCGGGACGGCGGCTCGGCTTATCATCGCATTCCTGCTCTCCTGTGTGCTCTGTGTGGGAGGACTGATAACTAGTGGGCTGATTGAGTTTCAGAGCTGATTTCCCTGTCGGTGTGTTCAGGACACTTTCAGGCTCTGGTTATGATCACTGTCTCCAGCTGCGAGCCTGGAAATTGGGATGTCACACCAAACCTCTTTCCGAGGGGTCTGGTTTGTGGAACGTTTTTTTTCCTTTACAGGGGCTACATTACATATTTTCCCCCTGAAATATATCGCCTGCTTATTTTGAGACTCAAAATAGAACTAAAAGACATTGAGCTGATCAAACTAAACCACGGTGTTTCCCTTTTAACTGCTACATGGGAACATGCCGTATGTTTGTCAGCGTGTTCATTATAATAACCTGTTTGATGGTCAGGTTTTTTTTCACATGATGAGATAAAAAACCTTACAGGAATGTCCACAGCTCGCAATAGCATCATTTTTTTGACAGCTCGTACTTTAACAACGTCACACTGCATCCTTTCTAAAGCACTGATCTGATCAATGAAACTTTTGACTCATCTTCTACGTTGAACACATTCAAAAAAGCCTCTCCTGCACACAGCTCTCCTTCAAACTGGTCAAATAAGGCAGCCAACACCTTTAGCTCGTCCAAACTTTGGAACAGCGAGCTGTCATTTGTCTCTCAGACAGGTAAAATCGATCAACCTCGTCTCGTTTTGTCATTAAGTCGTTAAGGCTGGTCTTTGAGCTGTGAGGCGCTGCAGTGGGGGAGCATCTGTTTCTTCAAAGAAAAAAGTGAGCAGTGCCCACTCTTGCTGCTCTGACTGCACATTAAAAATGATCTGGAGCATCTACACCACGTCCCTACATCAACGCTGATCAGTGCATGTTGCTGCCCCAGACCTGGGACAGAGGACAGATTCACCACGGTCCTGTTGCACTTCAAAGCCGGGTAACTTTGCAAAAAGAGCTCAAGTGTTCTGTTAAAGCCACAAACTGTGTTAGGAAAAGATGGTTTGTAGCTTGGAGGCAGTGCAGAATTTTACAGCGTGCAGCCCCAGCTCTGGATTCTGTGGAGAAGATTAGGATTTTCTACAAAGACGGCCGAGTGGCGGGAGGCTGCTGACATGCTGCGATTAGTAGCTCATTTCTTCACATGCCTCTTCTGCTTGATGTGGAGATCATTCATCTGGATGCTGGGAGGCAGAAGGTTGTGGAGAGGGCACACCACGTGTGGAATCTGTCACCACTGCCCGGCTCTGCAGAGAGGGATGTAAATTTAACTCGTCCCCTTCGGCGTCGCTGGTCGGAGCTCTGTTAGGTTGTTTGATTTGATCATTATCCAGACCGATGAATGGAGCCTTGTGACCCAGGCGGTCCTGGCTCGCTTTCAGTCCGTGTCTTGTGGTGCCAATAATTGCAGGGATGTTTCTTCAGATATACATTTGTTTCTGTTTCAAAACTCAACTTGGAATGCCTGTTACTGCTAATGGTCATTTTTGAGTTTATCGGTGAGGGTTAGGGTTAGCTCTTCCACCATAACTGTCACTGAGTGACGTTAGTTAATGCCAGGTAGAAGCTCTTGTCAAGATGAGCTGTGTCTGTAGCAACACAGAGACACTTTATACAGGACTTCTGGTCTGTATAAAAAGTTACCCTCTCACATTGCTGTTAGAGCACCTTTCCTTTGCTTTGTGATTTATTACCTCCCCGCATATTACCCTATATTCTCAGCAACGGCAATGGTCTACATTTTCAAGTTTTCAGCAACTTTGGTTAGAATATGTGCAGTGTTGTATTTTATTCTAAACTCTGACTCCTCTCTGCTTCACTCTGCAGCTGCCTGACACTGAGGTGCTGCAGAGAAGTCATTAGTTAGTCAAATAGTTGTCACCACCATTGTTTCTTTTCTTCCTCTTTGTTTTGAGCATCTCAATTCCCGCTATCCCCTTAAATGGAACATATATTTGGATAAACTTAAAATAGGAGCAGGACAGATGATGGCTATGCGCATGATGCCCTTACAGCAGTCTGCTGGAACAGACTCATAAATGTAGGAAATTCATAGTTACACCCAGAAGTAAAGTGCATGAGGTTGAGTAGATAGTTTATGTGGACTGCTCAAACGGGCCAAGCTGAGTTTAATGTGAGCAGCGTTCTGCTGACGCCGACCAGCAGCATGAAACGCCGGTGCTTTGGTCCCTGCTGCAGCACATCGGTGCAGTAGTATCTGTTGCTGTGGCCCCACCTGTTTTCTCCTACTTCTGAAACTGCATTGTGTAGAGGGGGGGGGGGACCTCGAACCGTGTGTGTGAATGTTTTTCATTTTTGCCATGAGGGGAAATAGGAGGGGCTCTGTCTGCGTGTGCAGTTGGCTTGTAGTGCAGACACCAAAAGCTCCCCTTGGATGTGTTCTCACTTCTACTGAACCGTGCAGCATGTCCTCGTAGTGGAAACGTGCACATGCACATTTTATGAGGAAGACTCCTCTAAAGCAAAGTAGAAAACCGCTAAATGTTTCTCCCAGGGTATGAATGAATGAATCACAAACTCTGTGCTGGAAGGTCGGGCCATCAGATGATGTCATCAATATGGTGGTGAGCCATCATTGCTTTAGTTCACTGCACACACGGTCAGATACCAAAATGGCAGCCATAATAGCACCCACCGGATTGGGCCTGAGCAAAGTGAAACGATTATTTGGTAGTTGTCAAGCACTCTACATGGGCCAAAATGCACTCTGTGGCCACAGATGAACTTCCCTGTGATGAGATCATAGCTGTATGATGCTTCCTCATACATTTACCCTCCAGGAAGAGCAAAGTCAAAAATGCACAGTGTGAACCTGGATGGGATGTATAATCACACATCTGGGCAAATCGTTCAGACTCCATAATTGAGTCACATTAAAGCAATGTCAAGAAATGTCCAAGAAATGTTTCTGCCCAACTGTTTCTACTTTGTGTGACCACGCTTAGAAGAGTTGTAGTCGCAGTGTTTGCAAGATTCAGGCATAAGTCACACAGAGCATGTGAGTGGAATGGTCAGAGTGTGGAAGCCCGGCAGAGATTGCATGTATGGACACCAGTGCCTGCTTGCTTGTCACCATCCATTTCCATTCCACCTCAACAGGAGGCCGTTGTGCCCCTGTAGAGCACATATTCCACCCTGACGCTGATTGGAGAATGAGTGCCTGTGTATGTGTTTTTTTACTATGTTATTTCTATTCCGAAAAAATAGAAGAGATTCGGCGTCAAACGTCATTAAATCGATAACAGCAGCAGCAGTTGATTGGTTGATTTGGATTCAGCAGGATGCAGGTTTAAAATACCAATTAGCATTTCATTTAATTCATAAATGCACGTGCACTCCACACATGAGAAGGAAAAAGAAATCTAATCACAAAGTTCAGATCCCTGCTTTTAGATGGAGACAGAGTTTATTTTCCCGAGCAACGGTGGTCTTACTCTGTGTTAAACGTGTTCCAAAAGCTTCTGTGCTGTGTGTACGGCTATCTGCATCATCAGAAATCACTCCTTTGACTGCTTGAGATCATGTGACGATTAGGTGGAATCGTGAGTGGGTCTGGCTGCAGTATGAAAGCAGAAAACCCAGGCTGTTTCTTTACCTGTGCCATGTCCTCTGTGGGCTCTCGCTGATGAGCCTGATTTATGCGTGCATTGCAGCATACCTGGGGAGGAGGGAACTGATAAAGGCACACATTGTGAGGCTCTTGGTGGACTGTGCTCTGGTTCAAAGCGGCAGCTCGAGGGTTAAGTCCGATACAGCAGTTTACACTGCGGATGGAGGTTCGCTAGTACAGAAGAATCCCAGACTGTAGCGGAACTGCAGATCCCTCACAGATTGTTGCCAAGCCGGGGGGGATTTGTTTCCCATCCACAAGCGCGTACGGGCAGAGTTTGAGGGGAGGGGTGTGTTTTTAAGGAAGATGTTGGAGACGGCAGAGAGCAGGGCAGAGGAAGAGCCGGGGCGTAGCGGCGGGGTGTGTTTCGTAACCTCTCACCTGTGGTTGTAATTTCTGCTTTCTGAGAAGAGAAAGGAGCGTGAGAGCACCCCCCCCCCCCCCCCCCCCTCCCCCCCATCAGCACTGATTGGTGCGGTCATGCACTGCTGCTGATGTGCGTCTGCAGGAATCTCCAGCTGGATTGACGGAGCAGCAGCTAGAAGCTGAGGCTGCTTCTGCCTCCCTCCTTTGTCATGAGCAGGATGAACTGATGGAAGTTGTAAGTGCCTTTTTGATTTTCTGCATCCCGCGTTTCACCCGGCTTTGAATGCTTGTACGTGAAGGCATGCAGACGAAGGGGAAATGGTGATCCTTTAAAAAGGCACATCTTTCTCTGCTGTAATTCTCTGCCGTGACTTTTGCGTCTGGCTTGGCTTCACACCTCGACCTTGGTGCCTCCCCGGCAATGCTGCATCTCTCAGGCGTTCTCCCCTCCATCACAGATCCGCAGTACAGCGTCCGACCGTGTTGTATGTGCAGCGTGTCACTTTTCTCTCTGGGGACCCCCCTCACTGGTGGTAAGGCACAGGCCCTTGTTGGCATTCGACGGTGCTCTCAGAGGGAGGAGAATTTCAGCTGTTGTCAGCAGTCCCCCAGCACATCGATTTCACTTTCTGAAGTGATCAATCATCTTATTCTGTGCCTTTCTTCTCTTTTTTTGCCTCTTTGGCACAGTGGAGTGTGATCCTCCTGTTGTTGGTCTCTGGCCACAGTGTAGCTTCAACACTGTTTTTAAGCATTTTGTTTAATGCTGGCTCAGTCATTTCTGTCAGCCCCCCCCGGATCATGACATAATAGAGTGCAAATCTTATAATAGAAATATGTCTCATGTGCTTTGTACAGTTTGTTAGACTGTGTAAAAATGATTTAGCTGAGTTGGCTGTTCACTTATCATCATCATTAATATGAAGCGCCCACTGTTTCGATGCTTGGACTCTGAAAAGTGGTATTTTTCTGCTGCTTTGGGATTGTGGAGGATTTCTGAAATGATAGACCCTTTTCTCATTCTCAGATCCCGGAGCCAAACCCAACAAATGGGCTCTGGGGAGAAAGTAGATTTATTTTCTGTGCTGTATTGCATCGTTTGTTTCAGTCAATCTGCGGCCCCTTATCCAACAACAGCTTATTAAGTGTTCTACATTGTTTTTGCTGCAACTTTCCCTGGAATCACTGTTGCAGCATCACAACGGCAGAATTAATGAGAGCTATTTTTAGCTGCTCTGGTCCCGGAGTGGTCAGAATTGAATAAGACTGCCTCACCCCTAAGCCATACTACAGCAAAAAAAAAAAAATCTATTCTTTGTAAGAGAATGGAGCACCCAACCCAAATTGCCTCTGTTCCCTCTTTGGATGAAAAATGATTTGTTTTTCTGCTGAACGCTCCCTAATACTCAGGGCGCTCGCTACAATGAACAAAGTGCACAGAGTTTAGATGAGTGTGGTACTCCAGCGTTTGTAATTCGGTTAAACAGCTGACAGAGCTCCTGATGAAATGAAGGTTTCAGGGGCTCAGTGGCAAGCCTTGCATTAAACGTCATCTTCATACTGTCAGATTATAAGCTATGGGAACGCTGTGCTGGTGCAGTGTGTGCCAACAGGAGGCAGGATTTACAGCTGTTCCACCTTCAGGTCGGACCACCAGGACACACAAGTAGTTACATGTTTATTGTCGCTATGTTTTATTGTAACAGATCACTTCTAGAAGTAATCTCTGTATGGTAACTTAAGCTGTAAATGGCCCTGCTCTCGTAAATAATTCATACGCGCAGGAATATTGTGAACAACGCTTGATCCTCCCAGTGGGTCGTTCTGTGGAGCAACATCCTGAGCAAGACGGTCACTCGTATTTTAAGCAAAAAAATCTTCTCAAATATCTGTTTCCTTTGTTTCTGTGCAAAAAAACAAAAAAAGTTTCTGTTCTGCAACATTTTGGACCACGGGTCGGACTAAATGAGTTGATTATGATCTGTTTTATTAATGAAAATAAAAGGATTTCACTCACAAAGAGCAGCAGCCCATCAGGGCCTTTCTCTCCTTTCTCCGTTCTCTGCTATGTCCATCTGTGCTCCCTAATGCTGGCTCCCAAGTTGCCTTGTTGTAATCCCCCAAGCATGACCCAACCAACATGGCGTGACTCCATGCCAGAACCAGGCTGCCCGGCTGCCAGGCCTGGTTCTGGCTCGGTGCACGTTTCTCTTGGCACTGGTCATTTGTGGTCATAAAGGGCATTCACAGTCCTTTGACTAAAACCATCCGTCACTGGGTGCTTTTTCTTCACTTAACTTGCCTGAGATGATGCTTTGATGCTAACTCTAAATTCTGTATGTTTTTTTTTCTTGTTTTAAAGCATTTTACCACAAAGGAACATTGAATTAAATTCTGACTTGTATTTGTCCATTTTGTCAAATGTAAAACCAAAATGAAAAGGATATAAGTTTATGAACTACATTTCTTTTACAAACATCCTCATACGT
>CAJRST010022223.1:7007585-7115588 GCA_907169785.1 Menidia menidia | reverse complement strand
CCCCCCCCCCCACCCCCCCTCACCCCCATCAGCACTGATTGGTGCGGTCATGCACTGCTGCTGATGTGCGTCTGCAGGAATCTCCAGCTGGATTGACGGAGCAGCAGCTAGAAGCTGAGGCTGCTTCTGCCTCCCTCCTTTGTCATGAGCAGGATGAACTGATGGAAGTTGTAAGTGCCTTTTTGATTTTCTGCATCCCGCGTTTCACCCGGCTTTGAATGCTTGTACGTGAAGGCATGCAGACGAAGGGGAAATGGTGATCCTTTAAAAAGGCACATCTTTCTCTGCTGTAATTCTCTGCCGTGACTTTTGCGTCTGGCTTGGCTTCACACCTCGACCTTGGTGCCTCCCCGGCGCTGCTGCATCTCTCAGGCGTTCTCCCCTCCATCACAGATCCGCAGTACAGCGTCCGACCGTGTTGTATGTGCAGCGTGTCACTTTTCTCTCTGGGGACCCCCCTCACTGGTGGTAAGGCACAGGCCCTTGTTGGCATTTGACGGTGCTCTCAGAGGGAGGAGAATTTCAGCTGTTGTCAGCAGTCCCCCAGCACATCGATTTCACTTTCTGAAGTGATCAATCATCTTATTCTGTGCCTTTCTTCTCTTTTTTTGCCTCTTTGGCACAGTGGAGTGTGATCCTCCTGTTGTTGGTCTGTGGCCACAGTGCAGCTTCAACACTGTTTTTAAGCATTTTGTTTAATGCTGGCTCAGTCATTTCTGTCAGCCCCCCCTGGATCATGACATAATAGAGTGCAAATCTTATAATAGAAATATGTCTCATGTGCTTTGTACAGTTTGTTAGACTGTGTAAAAATGATTTTGCTGAGTTGGCTGTTCACTCATCATCATCATTAATATGAAGCGCCCACTGTTTCGATGCTTGGACTCTGAAAAGTGGTATTTTTCTGCTGCTTTGGGATTGTGGAGGATTTCTGAAATGATAGACCCTTTTCTCATTCTCAGATCCCGGAGCCAAACCCAACAAATGGGCTCTGGGGAGAAAGTAGATTTATTTTCTGTGCTGTATTGCATCGTTTGTTTCAGTCAATCTGCGGCCCCTTATCCAACAACAGCTTATTAAGTGTTCTACATTGTTTTTGCTGCAACTTACCCTGGAATCACTGTTGCAGCATCACAACGGCAGAATTAATGAGAGCTATTTTTAGCTGCTCTGGTCCCGGAGTGGTCAGAATTGAATAAGACTGCCTCACCCCTAAGCCATACTACAGCAAAAAAAAAAAAATCTATTCTTTGTAAGAGAATGGAGCACCCAACCCAAATTGCCTCTGTTCCCTCTTTGGATGAAAAATGATTTGTTTTTCTGCTGAACGCTCCCTAATACTCAGGGCGCTCGCTACAATGAACAAAGTGCACAGAGTTTAGATGAGTGTGGTACTCCAGCGTTTGTAATTCGGTTAAACAGCTGACAGAGCTCCTGATGAAATGAAGGTTTCAGGGGCTCAGTGGCAAGCCTTGCATTAAACGTCATCTTCATACTGTCAGATTATAAGCTATGGGAACGCTCTGCTGGTGCAGTGTGTGCCAACAGGAGGCAGGATTTACAGCTGTTCCACCTTCAGGTCGGACCACCAGGACACACAAGTAGTTACATGTTTATTGTCGCTATGTTTTATTGTAACAGATCACTTCTAGAAGTAATCTCTGTATGGTAACTTAAGCTGTAAATGGCCCTGCTCTCGTAAATAATTCATACGCGCAGGAATATTGTGAACAACGCTTGATCCTCCCAGTGGGTCGTTCTGTGGAGCAACATCCTGAGCAAGACGGTCACTCGTATTTTAAGCAAAAAAATCTTCTCAAATATCTGTTTCCTTTGTTTCTGTGCAGAAAAAAAAAAGTTTCTGTTCTGCAACATTTTGGACCACGGGTCGGACTAAATGAGTTGATTATGATCTGTTTTATTAATGAAAATAAAAGGATTTCACTCACAAAGAGCAGCAGCCCATCAGGGCCTTTCTCTCCTTTCTCCGTTCTCTGCTATGTCCATCTGTGCTCCCTAATGCTGGCTCCCAAGTTGCCTTGTTGTAATCCCCCAAGCATGACCCAACCAACATGGCGTGACTCCATGCCAGAACCAGGCTGCCCGGCTGCCAGGCCTGGTTCTGGCTCGGTGCACGTTTCTCTTGGCACTGGTCATTTGTGGTCATAAAGGGCATTCACAGTCCTTTGACTAAAACCATCCGTCACTGGGTGCTTTTTCTTCACTTAACTTGCCTGAGATGATGGTTTGATGCTAACTCTAAATTCTGTATGTTTTTTTTTCTTGTTTTAAAGCATTTTACCACAAAGGAACACTGAATTAAATTCTGACTTGTATTTGTCCATTTTGTCAAATGTAAAACCAAAATGAAAAGGATATAAGTTTATGAACTACATTTCTTTTACAAACATCCTCATACGTTTTGAAAATGCCAGGCCACTTGAAAGCCACACTGTCCCCCTCGTTACCAGGACAACAAGCTCCACGGGAGCAGAAGTTACATCCCTTCAAAATGAAAGGTGTGTGTGTGTGTGTGAGAGAGAGAGAGATTGGTATGCGTTCTGCAGGACCAGCTAAATCTGCCTTTTGTTTGTTCCTCCAGCACTTGGTTAGGTTTTTATTTTTGCCGTTTAGCTCTGTTTGCTTACATTTCCATTCCATGCTGGTCTCTGTAAAGATTTCTGAAAGCTGGAATATGAAGTGAGAAAAACCTATTTGGATTTATTAAGTTGAAAAGAAAATCTGTTTTAGATTTAGAGAAGAATCCGGTGTAGCGTTCTGCTGATGCAGATCAAGAAGATGCATGGTAACGAATCCTTTTTCCTAAAGAGAGTTTACCAGACCACACCGGTCAGACTTGTTGAGGGCTATGATTTTCTTTCCTGCCCTTCTCTCGACTGCTGTGTGTTCAGTTTAAATGGCCAGTGGGAGTTCCCTGGTTCAGACGTTTGTTGGCCTCTTTGTGTGTCTCCCACCATAAGCTGCTTTAGGAGTTTGTGACTGTTGCTGCCAAACTGAGAACGCCTGGGACCACTTGTGGTGATTTATTCAGCCGCCTGTGTTCTGCACCGCCTGCATTTGGCCCTCGGCCAACAGGTCGTAACAGACATCAGGGTGATGTTTTCATGAAAACTCTGCTGGTAAAACAACAACACAAAAAACAAGACCTCTTGTCCTATCCTTTTTGGTCTCCCCTCCTCATAGTGATCGTCTCTTGCTTTTGATAGCGGTGCAGGTTTAAAAGAGTCATGCGGAGGTAAGCATATCGCTCCTCAATGTGATCCCGTTGTGACTTTTCTTCACATTTTGGGTTTAAAACTGCCAGCATGATGGCAATGGAGAATCCTGGATGTTCAGCCAGTGCTGATTACATAGTAGATAAACCCTCTTCTCACTTGGCTTCCATCACGTTTTCAGGGACCCAAGTCCTCGCCAACAATGCAGGGCTGAAATATGGTGCTGGATGCCTCTCTCACCTATTAAAGTCAAAGAGTCGGGATCAGTTTATATGAAAAATGGTGGGGGTTATTGCATTAGCTGCTGTGATATAGGTTGTAATTTGCCCCAAAGACATGAACCTGATAGTATTTTATATGCAGTCACTGAGTGACTAATAATGTCTAATGTGTCATGAGGCTGCAGTATCGGGGAAGTGATGCACAGACTCAGAGGACGCCCGCATCAGTCCACCTTTGTGTTATCCTCTTTGGTTGTTGGTGTTGACTAAGTCTTTGGTTAGCTGAGATATGTCTTTTAGGATAAGTTAAATTGAGCTGCTCTAATGGCGTCGCATAGAATTAGCTTCCATCAAAATGTCATTATTATTTTTCCCTCGGCTATCATCTTCTCACAGAACTGGTAAAAAAAAATACAAGGTCTATTCATTATTATTAATTCTCTATCTTTTTTTTTCTTTCTTTTTTTTTTTGCTGAATAAGTGTAGATTAGACATTTTTGCCTGGAACCATGTTCTCACATTAAGAAGGCAATTACATTTCCCAAATAACTCTTTCTTTTGAAAAAACAATTATGGCTGACCTTTTTGAACATAAAGGTCAGCGATAGACACGGCCGGGGTGCTGTGTGGCTTTGATTTCAGGACACGGGGTGGATCATTTGATCACGGGGACAGATGATATATATGTGGCTTCGACTTGATGTCTTTAAAGCCGTGGATCGTTTTTAAAAGAATAGAACGTGTTGGTTTGATCCTGAATGTTGAACACAGTGTTCCTCTCTCTTCTAGAGTGCAGCGATGGAGGAGACAGTCATTTGGGAACAGCACACAGTAACACTACACAGGGTAAGCAGCTGTTATCCTCCCTCTGCCCATTTTTTAATCTTTATGGAAACAAGTCAGGTTTCCTAAAATTCCTATCCCAGCCTGTATTTTGTCCCTGCTATATTTTCTTCCAGGCTGAATTTATCCTCCTCTGATTTTTCCTCAATCAAATCATGCAGGGTCTGTGCTGCAGGTGGATCTGACAGAAGAGCAGAAAGACACATAGTCTTTCTCCTCTCCTACGCTCTTTGTGCAGCAGGGCCTAAATAATGTTTTTTTTTGTTTTTTTGGCCTCTAGAACACAAACTTTCTACCAGTCAAACAATACTCATTGTAGAGTCTGATAAAAGGATCGGTGTATGAGTTATACAACGGTTCTGGGGCATCTTCACAGACAGGCCATGATTTTGCTCCTTGTTTGTGTTTCACCATGCAGGCACCAGGGTTTGGCTTCGGGATAGCCATATCAGGAGGTCGGGATAACCCTCATTTTCAGAGTGGCGAGACCTCCATTGTCATTTCGGACGTGCTGAAAGGAGGCCCAGCAGAAGGCCTACTGCAGTAAGCTCCTATTATTGGCAGCCCGATCAGATCTCTACTTTTGGGATTGAATTACTCTGCCCGCTCCAGAAAGACTCCAGTTTGTCTGCTCATGGTGTTTCTCGTCTCCAGGGAAAATGACAGAGTGGTTATGGTCAATGCCGTCTCCATGGACAACGTGGAGCATGCGTACGCTGTCCAGCAGCTTCGCAAAAGCGGGAAAATTGCCAAAATTGTGAGTGCCCACAGCTGTGAAGGAGACGAGATATATGCATGTTGGTGTGCGTTTTGCAGCCAGGCTCTTCTCACACATGCTGGACCTATCCAATTTTCCACATCCAGACAATCAGACGGAAGAGGAAGGTGCACGTCCCCATGGGTCGCCTCGGAGAGCGGGAAACCATGTCGGAACACGACGAGGAGGAGGACAGCTACGACGAAGAGATCTATGAAATGCGAAGTGGACGCAGTGGTGCTTACAGCGGCGTGGGCGGGGCCATGGGCCGCCGCAGCGGCCGGAGCAGCGGCCGGCGGGACAGAGAACGCGAGCGCAGCGGCTCCCGGGAGAGGAGCCTCTCCCCGCGCTCAGACCGCCGCTCACACAACCTCCCCCCGCGCCCCGCCAAAGTCACGCTCGTCAAATCCCGAAAAAATGAAGGTGAGGCTCACAAAGTCGGGGATAGAAAAGAGAAAAACGTCCAGATCAGCACTGGTTAACCGCCAGAGTAAAGGAAACTTGCCAGAGTTGGCAAAATCTAAGTTAACTCAAGTAAATCTAAGTTAAAAGAGCAATTAATCTCCTTTAATCAGCGGCGTTAATCTCACTGGGAGCGGCAGCTGGCGGCAAAGTCCGGTCAGTGTGGTGCTGTCCCGTCAACTCTGTGCTAACATGGTTTTTGTTGCTGTCGTTCACTCTGTAAGCAGAATATGGCCTGCGCCTGGCCAGCCACATCTTTGTCAAGGACATCTCCCCTGAGAGCCTGGCAGCCAGGGATGGCAACATCCAGGAGGGGGATGTTGTACTGAAGGTGAGACAGGGAGGGAGGGAAGGAGAGAACCAGTACTTATTTTTTCCCCCATGTCTTATCAGGTGAAAGAAATGACTGTATTCATTGTAATCCAGTGCTGTTTTTTCCCTTGAAAAATGTCCTAATTTTACTTCTGAAATCATGGTTTCTGTGTTGGTACTGAAGGAAGAGCGTCACCCATTAATGCACACATACCAGCAGTGCCATGACTGGGTTTAAACTGAGCTTTTTCCATTTGATACTAATTTATCCTTGAAACACCTTCAGGTTCAACATTCAGACTTTTTATCACATCAAGCCTGAAACAAAGGGACCTTTTCCTCTCTTTTTATTTTGTGTAAAGAATGGAGCTGTTTTGTTGGCTCGTGGGTAACGCCCTCTTCTGATGCCCCGCAGATTAATGGCACAGTGACAGAGAACCTCTCCTTGATAGACGCCAAGAAGCTGATAGAAAGGTCAAAGGGCAAACTAAAAATGGTTGTTCAGAGAGATGATAGAGCGACCCTGCTGAACATCCCTGACCTCGACGACAGCATTCCCTCAGCCAACGCCTCTGACAGAGATGGTGAGAGAGAGGCCTGTTGGGGGGTGGGGGGTGCAGCCAATGTTCAATGCGGACGTCAGACTGTGGTAGCTGAGCCGAGACTTTTCTTTGATCAGACATTTCAGACATCCATTCTCTGGCATCGGACCATTCCAATCGATCACACGACAGGCATCGCAGCAGCCGCTCCCGCTCCCCCGACAGACGGTCCGAACCCTCGGACCACTCCAGGCATTCCCCCCCACAAATCAGCAACGGCAGGTACACAATAGTTTCTAATTGTATGTTCATTTGTTGCCAATAGAAGCAATGGCTGTCCCGCTGGTGAGAGCATACGCACACATTTGGAACGGACGCAGCAGAGGAATTGGATTGGCACGTTTAAAGAGAAAGAAGAAGAAAATCTGAGCATAATCGATGGCTTTGTTTTGCTTTGTTAGGACAGGCGTATTCTTCAGATCGTTTGTCCTCGCAGTTTGATGTTTGCCTTAATGCCATCCCCATTCAGCTCCTCTTTGGCTCTAACCTTGTCAGTACTTACCTCATTATTTCTTTATTTAAGCTTAATAGAGCACAGCAGTCGTTCCCCTTTTACTGTTTAACTGCAAGAGTCAGTCAAGGTTAGAATTAGAGTAGAGAGGCGGTTCAATACTCTCCTCTGCAGGGTGTTAGACTTCCCTTCTCTTTCTTCCTGGATATTATGCCTTTCAGGAACAGTGTTACTTAATGGGATTTGTCTGTCTCTCATTCCCTTCACACTCGAACAGCTGGAGAATACCGTAAGTTTAGCACTTAGCACTTAGACTTAGATGTGGTACTGGTAGAGATCCTGTAGAATAGATTTAATGCAGTTGGGGAGGTTGACCTCTCAGCCCTTTTGTCTGCAGAGCTGATCCCAATTTGTGTGAGAAGCATCAGAAAAAATCAGAACTCGATGAATGTGATTAATGTGATGTTTTACGACATCAATTATTCAGCAGTGCCTCTTCTTGAGACGACAGAGTCCTGTGAAAGTGTTACAGGATCTCTGCGTCTCCTTTATGTTTCGGTGGGCCAAACCGCATGTTTAACTCAAGGAAACAAAAACGGTTCAGTGGTGACAGAACAATAGATCCTCACCGAACTCTAGTCTTCTGCAAGTGGGCGAGCGTTTGCAGACCTGTTGGGAAGCAAGACGTGCTGGCCACAAGCACTTTGAAGCTATTGAGCTCATTTGAATAACAGGAAGAAGTTGGAGGAACAGGATAGAGCTGTTTATGTGAACTTGATCTGTGGCATTTCTCTCAGCTCAGGAAGTTGGCAGCGCGAGATGGGTCTGTCTCCAGGATGGGCTGAAAAGAAGTTGTTCCTCTGCAGCCGGTTTTAGCAGGACTGGTTGTAGTTCCTCAGTCTGTCAGCCTGTGAATAAAACAACGCTTTGATAGCAGTAGTGCCAGTCAGCAGCCATGTGGCCAGAAGACACAAAGGCATGAAAAACAGAGCAGCGTTCTTCTGTCGGTCCTGTGAAAAAATGAGAGATTTGGTGTCAGTCTTCATCAGCAGAGCTGACTTAAGTCTCTAAATCTTTTAGAAACTATATATTTAGTCAAAGCATGCTGCTTTGAAGCCGGAACCACATGGTGAAACATCACCTGGAGGACCAAATCCACTCCGACACCTTAGATAAGCTATGCTAAAAATAACACACAAAGGAGTGGACAGGCAACGCCATGACCTTCAAGACTAAGATGCAGTCTTCTGCTGGAGCCCCCCCCCCCCCCATTTTCAGCCTGCACGTCTCTGCACATGCTGTCCTCAGGCTTTACATCTCCTGTAAGCATTATTTATGATCCAGTGTGTTAATGGTGCAAATGTTCAAAAGCTATGTATTTTTCATCCTTAGTCACAGAAGTCGTGATGACGACCGTATCTCAAAGCAAGCCTCAACTCCATCCAAGCTCGCTGAGGAGGTCCCGCTGCCAAAACCGAAGGAGTCGGCTGTCGCAAGAGAGGAGAAACAGCTCCCACCTCTGCCAGGTCAGAGACTCAGCAGTCAGTCAGTAAGCACAGCAGGAAATATGTCAGAATCCGAGGCTCTAGGTGCAAATTCCTGAGATCAGCTATGAAAGGAAATGCTGTTTGATTCTCGGCAGCAAAGAAAAATCATGTGGCTTTAAAGCGACCTCTGGTCTCAACCGGTATATCTCTTTTTTAAAGTATATCTACAAAAATACTTGATGCAGACGCCTGCTGAGTCTGGCTGAGTTTTCCTGGAGCCAAGTGAAAATAAAGCAAATGAGTTGATCGAGTCTGACGTTCCTCACCAGCCCGCAGCGCTCTGCTGTCTTTCTCTTTGACCTCCCAGCTAAGGACAGTGCGTATATGTGTGTGCACTGTGCCTGTGTGGTGATGTGAATGCCTGTGTGCATTTTTCATTAGTGACTTATACTCCTACAGAAGCATCTTTAGTGTTAAGTGGGGGGTTTTGTGTCTCCTTTTTTTCTTTATTTTTCTGATTCATCCATCTGAATGAATGCAGTGAATGTTTTTTTTTTTTTTTTTGCCCAGAGCCCAAGCCTGTGTACGCTCAGCCTGGACAGCCAGATGTTGACCTGCCAGTCAGTCCCTCTGATGCCCCTGTGCCAAGCGCTGCCCACGATGACAGTATCCTACGGTAATGCTAACAGCACTTCAGTTCAACAGTCATTCTTTTTAAAAAGGTTCCTTCAAATACTAATTTGTAAATGCCATGAAATGAATTGTGTTATTGCGATGTACATATTATATAGAATTGTTCTTATCCTTATTGTGTCTTTTATGAATACTTGGGTTTGCTGTCAAGTGGAAGAAAGGCAAAAAACAAAACAAAAAGATAATAATAATGATAAGCTTGGCTAGCATCCAACGCTTAATTTATGTTTTATAGAGAAAAAGAAATGCCAAATGCCATCCGTTAAGAGGAAATCAGTCTGACGACTGTCTTTATCCTCAGGCCGAGCATGAAACTGGTAAAGTTCAAGAAGGGGGAGAGCGTGGGTCTGCGGCTGGCCGGAGGGAACGACGTGGGCATTTTTGTAGCCGGAGTGCTGGAGGACAGCCCAGCTGCTAAGGAGGGCCTGGAGGAGGGCGACCAAATTCTCAGGGTGAGACTCATGTTGGGATGAGAGCATGCAGGGCATGGTTCTACAATTCCAACTGACAGTAAGAAAAGTTGTTTTTTTTGTTGTTGTTTTTTTGTTAAACAGGGGAAGCTCATGTTGACCATTTAAATCATGTTTTATGGGCTATACAGTACATCCGCAACCATTCAACCTTTTTAAAATAAATGTCTTAAAACACTGCCTGCTTTTAAAGTTCCAGTGTCAGCAAGGTCTTAGCCGTAGCCAAGAGAGAACAGACAAACGAAAAGGTTTACCCCATTCCTTTACAGTCGTATATCTTGCTGTTTGTACCTCCTTTCCTTTTCTCCTGGTATAATGAGGGAAGACTGAAGTTCTCTCAACACCTCCTGTTACCCGGGGAGTTCTGAGCACTGGAGGAGCAATCTGCACTTCTATCTAAAGCAGAGATTCACTCCAGCGGCAGCTGAACTCAAATCAACAAGATAAAAACCATCTTAAATTGAGTCATGTTTTCCCTACTTTCAGGTAAATAACGTTGATTTTGCAAACATAATTCGAGAAGAGGCGGTGCTATTCCTTCTGGACCTCCCTAAGGGTGAAGAGGTCACCATTCTGGCTCAGAAGAAAAAAGATGGTAAAAGCAGGACCATTTAAAAGCACTTCAGGTGTTAGTTTCAGCTGATGCTGATGAGTGGCTGCTCTCTCCTCAGTGTATCGGCGGATCGTGGAGTCGGATGTTGGCGACTCCTTCTACATCCGGACACACTTTGAGTATGAAAAGGAGTCTCCGTACGGGTTAAGCTTCAACAAGGGCGAGGTGTTCCGTGTGGTGGACACCCTCTACAATGGGAAGTTGGGCTCCTGGCTGGCTATTCGCATTGGCAAGAACCATCAGGAAGTGGAGAGGGGCATAATCCCCAACAAGAACAGGTGAAGGCACCCCCGCTGCTGTCAGAGCCCCATCTGGTGTCGCATTTCTTATTAGCATTCTCATCACTTCACGTCCACGTCCAGTTAATGACCTATATCCGGACGTCCATCCCTTTGTGTGTGTGCCAACAGAGCAGAGCAGCTCTCCAGTGTGCAGTACACCCTCCCCAAAACGGCAGGCGGCGACAGGGCCGACTTCTGGAGGTTCCGTGGTCTCCGCAGTTCAAAAAGAAACCTGAGGAAGAGCAGGGAGGACCTGTCCTCCCAGCCTGTCCAAACCAAGTTCCCAGCTTATGAGAGAGTTGTGCTGCGAGAAGGTGAGGACTCTGACCTGGTGAGGCTTTTTCCCATCGGCGACTGCAGCTCTGTGTGTTCGCTGATGTGGGCCCGCTTTTTTCTGCAGCCGGTTTTCTCAGACCAGTCGTGATATTTGGGCCCATCGCTGACGTCGCTCGTGAAAAACTATCAAGAGAAGAGCCCGATCTGTTTGAGCTCGCAAGTACGTTTGCATACCGAAATCACGTGAATGGAGTCGGGTAATGATGTGAGAGACGGAGAAACTAACTTTCTCACACTCTTCTTTTGCAGAGAGCGAACCGAGAGATGCGGGAACAGACCAGCGCAGTTCAGGAATCATTCGTCTTCACACCATCAAACAGATCATTGACAGAGTGAGCATGAGTCTATCTGTAAAGCGTTTTTAATGTATTTCATAGGAAAGCAACGTTCTTGATCATTTCTTGTCATTTATCCATCAAAGGACAAACATGCTTTGCTGGACATCACCCCAAATGCTGTGGACCGGCTGAATTATGCTCAGTGGTACCCAATTGTAGTCTTCCTAAATCCCGATAATAAACAAGGTGTGAAGAACATGAGGACAAGACTTTGTCCAGAGTCCAGGAAGAGCGCCAGGAAGCTTTATGAGCGAGCCATTAAACTGAGGAAGAATAATCACCACCTGTTCACCAGTAAGCGAGCCGAGCATCGAGTTAAACGCTATCTAAAGTTGCCCGCTTTACACATTTCTTAGGTTGATAATGTGATTTTGTTTTCTCTAAGCAACCATCAACTTGAACAACATGAACGATGGGTGGTACGGCGCTCTGAAGGAAACCATCCAGCAGCAGCAGAATCAGCTGGTGTGGGTGTCGGAGGGCAAGGTGAGACCAGCAGCAGGGGTGGTTTGATCCTTTTACCTGAGACTCTGTGAGCGACCGTTTCTCTGCTCTGCTCAGGCGGACGGCACCACAGAGGATGACCTGGACATCCACGATGACCGTCTGTCCTACCTGTCGGCGCCAGGTAGCGAATACTCCATGTATAGCACAGACAGCCGCCACACCTCAGACTACGAGGACACGGACACAGAGGGCGGCGCGTACACAGACCAGGAGTTAGACGAGACCCTGAACGATGAGGTGGGTCTGCCCACCGAGCCCGCCATCACGCGCTCCTCAGAGCCTGTGCGAGAAGATCCCCCGGTGATACAAGACACCCCAGGGTACCCCGGATACCAGCACGGCGTGCAGCCCGACCCAGCCAGCCGCATAGACCCTGCTGGGTTCAAGATGGCCGCTCCACAGCAGGTGAGGCCCTTCTGTAATAGATGGATGTATACCTTACAGTATGCGACCACAGAGCAGATGAATAGCTCCTTTGTGTTCAGTGTTGTGTCTTGATGGTTAAGATAAATGTCCTATGAGAAGTAATCCACATATTTTAGAAGCTACGGCTATTTTATCCTTTCTGTGCAAGTCCTTTTTGTGGCTGGTGTAGAGCTGAGTCAGCCCAACACCGTGAGCGTCTTCCTTACACTGAGATGTGCATTGGCAGGCTGTGTTATAAATGTCTCTTAACAATACTTCACAGCAAGGTGAGGCTGCCCCGCCCATGCCCTCGTTGCCATCGTCGTCGGTAGCTTCCCCTGCTGCTGAGCAGCCTGTACAGCTAGAGGGTGTGCACCTAGAGGAGCCGCCCGCTGCAGCCGCAGCTCCTCAGGCGGACTCACTTAGCAGCCCCAGCCCTGCCCCTGAGCTTATTCAGCCCCCACCACCACATGAACCCCACCCGTCTGGACCACCTGGTCCAGAACCAAAGGTACCCGCTGTTTCGCCAGCCATTCGGACCGGGCCTGGGCCCCAGCCTGCTGTTTTAACTGCCTGTCTTCTCACACATGCTTTCCACTCGCTCTCTGCATGTCATGCCCACACTGTGTGACTCACAGAGCCCACTGTGTGCCTCTGGCTCCCAGAGACTATGTGTGACACACTCGTCCACATGCACCACAGTGGGCTGGGAGACCAGAAGGAACTGGTACACCTGGGTCTCTGAACAGGGTGAAGACATCCACAACCAGCCCTAAATGTTGCCTTCTACTTCCTTTGCATGGCTCCTAATGTTTTTTGGGTTCCTCTCAGCTTTAACTCTCTCCTGTAGCTGAGTAATTGTAGCACTGACAGTGGCATAGTAGTTGGTAGACGTGTCGTCTGTTGTAGTCTGACGTTGCATTAGATACAAACTGAATGTTTGTTGCATGATGCGAGCTAACCTGCAGACAGTACTTTTGGTAATACGTCTTTCTATGGGAAAACAAACCGCCAACAGCACACTGCATTATGTCCGACGCTCCTGTTGAGTAGTTGTGTCCTGAGTAGATGCCAACAAATCGACCCTGTTCCATGGCAAGTGCTGTAACTAGATTTGCTGTCTTCAGGCTACACATCATATGTTTGAAACGAGGCCTTTCAGAAATGTGCCAGCTGCTTGTTATTCCTCGATTAAACACGCCAACATGTGAATTCACATGTCTTTATGGATTTGATCATTCTTGAAAGGCATCTTGTCAAACAGGCATTCAATGCTGTTTTTGAATTCTGAAAAAAGATTTGCTTGTATGGTGAACATGCTCTGAATATTTCTTTTTGGGTTTCCTGACAATTTGGCCGTATTTGGTATTTTTCTCCTTTTTATGTGAATTTAATCTTCATCAGCTGTTGGGGAAAATCTTTTTTTTCTTCCGCTTGGTGGTTGGTTGAAAGCACAGACTAGTGATAATTGAATGTATTTATTCAGTCGGTGCCCTTTCTCCACAGATGTATAAGAAAGACCTGTACAACATGGAGGACCCTGTTCGAATCAACCATGGCCTGAAGCAGTCACTGAGCTACAGTCACCAGCCGTCGTTCCAGGACAAACAGCCATACCGGGAGTACGACCACCCGCCTTACGGATACGATGGAGGCGGCTACGTAGAACCAAAGCCTCCCAACACTGACTCTCACCTGCACTACGACAACCGTGTGCCTCATTACAATGAACAGTGGCCCCCCTACGACCAGCAGACCTCGTCCTCCCAGCCCGCCGGGTTCAAGCCGGGCCACCAGCAACCCATGGCCTACAGCCCCCGGTCCCCCTACGACGACGGACCCGGAAGGGACTACAGCCCCCCTCAGCCGCGCTACGACGAGGTTCCCCCGATAGGCTACGACGGCAGACCCCGGCACAGCAAACCCGGGCCCGTTCGTTACGATGAGCCGCCCCCTCTCCCCCCCGCAGGCTACGAGGCGCGCTCGCCATACGAGGCAGAAACCCACAGCTTCCCCATTAACTCACCTCGCTCACCAGAGCCCCCAAAGCAGTATTACGCTGACCCTGGTCTGAGGCCCCACTACATGCCAGGGCCTCAGAGCCGGGGCTACAAGCCAGGGATGCACGAGTCCATCATGAACTCTGAACCCGCCATCCCGCCCCCTAAACCCGACACTCTGCCCTCTCCGAGTGATCCAGCAATCACCCCGGGCTCCAAACCGCTTCCCCCTCCACCGCGGGAAGACCCGGATGAAGACCCAGCAATGAAGCCTCAGTCAGTGCTCAACAGAGTCAAGATGTTTGAAAACAAGCGCTCCGTTTCCATGGACAGAGCTAAAGAGGGGGGGGAGTCATCGGTTCTCAGGGTAAGTTTTTTTTTTTCCAGAGGCGCCGATTTCTGCCTCATTAAGTGACTAACCGATAGACAAAGTCACGTCGATGCCTTTTTAGTCTGTGACTTTAAGTCAAAGGCGACTTCATCACATGGGAGCCATTTCCTAGTGTGAAATATACAGAAAAAAAGGCTTTAGTTGAAATATTGGTGTAAAAAAGGTTGACAAAGCTAACCAAATCACTAATGTGTAAAGAAAAAAAAAATAATTTTAGTCCCACTGTTTTGTAATCTATGATGTTTGGAGTCAGGCAGAGTTAAAGAAATGACTCAAACATTTAAAACGAGCCTTTTGTTTCCCAGCCTGCAGACGTCCCGAAGCCTGTCTCTGTGCCTGGCCCGGTCCTCAAAGCCAATTCCCTGAGCAATCTGGAGCAGGAGAAGTCCACTTACAGGTACGTCTGCCTCTGCTCAGCAGCTGAAGGCTTCAGCACACACGGCGGATTCAGAGCGCCCCCTACTGGAGGAAAGTCAGGGAGCAGAAGTCTCCACTCTGCCTAAACGCGTTTAATCGCTCCGTGCCGTTTTCTCTCACCAGAAGATGTGAAACTGTATCCGGTCTTTGTCTGCCCTTCAGTCTAAAGGTGCACACCTGCTTGATTTGCTCCCTTTCTTTCCCTCCAGAGCTCCTGAACCGCAAAAGCCTCACACTAAGCCCCTGGATGATTTAATGCGTTCCAACCACTATGACCCAGATGAGGATGAGGAGTACTACAGGAAGCAGCTGTCCTACTTTGATCGGCGCAGCTTTGACAGCAAGGCGATGGGTCAGCCCGCTCCTGGCATCAACCGCTTCCACGATCTTCCCAAGCCCTCTCAGCTGTCATACCCATACAGCAGGTAGAGCGGCGCGCAGGTCCAGCTGTTTGCAGCTGGATCCTGAGCTCCTTCCCTGTCGGCAGCTGTTTAATGGCCGTGTGTTGTGGTCACAGAGTGGAGTCCATGGAGAAGGTGAGCCCCGTGGAGAAGAGATACGAACCCTTACCCCAAATCAGCCCCTCCTCGCCGTATGGCCCCCCGCCACCCGCCGCCCCCCCCAGCACACTGCCCAAACTCAGCCCCAGTGATGGTAAGTTGTGAAAGTAAAGCTTAGACTTTCTTATGTAATGAAATGGCTCCAAGCCGTGAATAACCTCGTCGTTCAGATCAGTTTGTTACATCCAGTAAAAACCAAAGTGTTCTCGCTTTTCCTCTTTTTCTCAGTCATATCAGACTGTTGGAGTTTTGTGTTTCTTCTTCTCATTTTTTCTTTACCTACATAACGGGGACTCTTTCTCTGATTCTTTTCCAGTTAACTCCATAGCTGAACCTCTGAGTTCACCCAACCCTAAACCTGACCTGCCGGCTCTCAGGCCGGTCAGCAGGGACGACCCCTCGCCGGGCGGTTACCTCCCCCCGAGGGGCCACCCGGACAAGTCCCCCGTCAATGGCACCGATCCGGCCCCCCCCAAGACGCTGGGCGGCCCCGCTCCGGCCAGCTACAACCGCTACGTGCCCAAGTCCTACACCAGCGCGGCGCGGCCCTTCGAGCGCAAGTTCGAGAGCCCCAAGTTCAACCACAACCTGCTGCCCAACGACACGCAGGTGAAGACGGAGCTGCTGGCTAAGGCCGGCATGGTCAGCAACAGCAGCGGGAAGCCGCAGCTGTCCCCGCAGCCCCCTGACCACGACAGCGGCCTGGACACCTTCACACGCACCGTGGACAACCGGCCCAAGTACCAGCACAACAACATCAACGCCATTCCCAAGGCCATCCCCGTCAGGTGAGAGCAGGCGGCCGGCAGGCCAGGCGGGGCGGGCTTCCTCGCTGACCCCCCCCCCCCCGACTGACCGACGGCGGCCTGTGCCTCCTCTCCCCTCAGCCCCGGCGCGCTGGACGACGAGGACGAGGACGAGGGCCACACGGTGGTGGCCACCGCCCGGGGGATCTTCAACTGCAACGGAGGAGTGCTGAGCTCCATAGAGACGGGCGTCAGCATCATCATCCCCCAGGGCGCCATCCCCGAGAGCGTGGAGCAGGAGATCTACTTCAAAGTGTGCCGGGACAACAGCATCCTGCCCCCCCTCGACAAGGAGAAAGGTCCGTCCCCCATCGCCATCCTAAACATGTCAGGGCACGAGTAGCAGCGTGTGAGGAGGTCCATGTTCAGCCAGGTGGACATGTTCTCCGGGGGGGGGGTCAGGCACAGGGAGGTGTGCTGACATCTAAAGTTCTGCTGGACAGGTTATGAAGTAGCTGATTTAGACGTATTTAGGGAAATGCCCCCCCTGATGAAAATGTGCCTGCATGCTGGCGTTGGGCTGTAGAGGCATTTTAATTACGGGGGGAGTGTGTGTGTGTGTGTGTGTGTGTGTGTGTGTGTGTGTGTGTGTGTTTGATTAAAGTCAGGCAGCGGACGATGAGGGCCTGGCAGCTCGCTCTCAGAGTTGCTCTCCTCTGGGTGGAGGATAATCCTCTGGTCTGGGCAGGCTGTGTGGAATGTAAATCTCCCGTTGTGTGCAGGAGAAACGCTGCTAAGTCCGCTGGTGATGTGCGGCCCGCACGGACTCAAGTTCCTGAAGCCGGTGGAGCTGCGCTTACCTCACTGTGCGTCTATGACCCCTGATGGTTGGTCTTTTGCTCTAAAATCCTCCGACTCCTCGTCGGGTACGCTGTCCCCTCTCTGTCCTTTTTGGGGTCTGTGGGCTGGCTCACTGAGGCTTTGACCATCACCTCTTCTGTTCTCCATTTTCTGCTCGCCTGCTGCTCTGTGTCCTACTTTTACACTTCAGATCAGCTCATTACAAACAATGAAACTTATTTTATTAAGTTTTTTAGCTGAAATGACAACATAACAGGGCCAAACCCCCCTACCTCCACAGAGGGGAGGAGGTCCTTTAGTTTGAATAGCTTACTTCTCCAAAGATGAGGCTTATCTGTCCTCTTGCTCACAGAACATTTACCAGACTCATTCCTAAACAGCCGGAATGCAGCCGTGTTCTTTTCATAGTGTAATAACTACCAAGCTGCTTCTAAAAGTTTAGTTCAGTGTCCTCATGAATCATTCATTAATTATGTTTCATTCTCTCACTCCACCTTTAGGAGTCGTAAGAAAATATTAGCATTTTTAAAAAAAAGTAATACTTTCTGGCACCACTTTAAACTTAATCTGACCTCTAAGAATTTGCTATACCCACTGCATCTCTTTCTGGTGTCATCTAATGGAAAAGTCCTGCTTTGTTGTGTTAAACTCAACTTTTTCTGTATTTTATTGTGCGACTGAAGCTCTGATAGAAACTGATGATGTGTTCTTTGTTTGTTTGTTTGTTTGTTTTGTTTTTTTGGCCCCTGCAGGTGATCCTAAAACCTGGCAGAACAAATCTCTCCCAGGAGACCCAAACTACCTGGTGGGTGCAAACTGTGTGTCTGTGCTCATTGACCACTTCTGAAGAGGGCAACAGCTGGCCTGTTACTGAATGTGATTAACGGGGGCCCCCGCTGCGCCCCCCCTCCACGGCGCCGAGACGCACACCGCTCGATGAAGTATGAACTCCATCCTCTCACGTTGTTTACTGTGTCCCCCCCCTCTCCCCCCCAAAAAAGAGAACACACGCTCCCACAAAACACACGCGGAGAGCCGGAGGAGTCCAGAAACTCTCGTTTGTTTCTTTTTGTTTTTCGGTGCTTTCAAGGCTTGCAAAAAATGAAGATTAAAAAAAAATGAAATAAAATAAAAATGTTTTAAAAAAAAGAGAGAAGATTTAAACAAGTTATCTAAAACAAAGGAACTGAAGTTGGAATGCATGACCAGTGCCACAGACTGAATGATCTCATTTTGACATTTTTAGCTAATTTTTGTAAAGATTTAGAGCAGGAGGGGGAAGAAAAAAGGAGAATTTTGGGAACTTATTTAATATTGCAATGGGATTTTTGTGTACTGTATAAGACTTTAAACAAAAAATAAATAAACTCGCTCACAAACAGCAAAGTTTGTATATGCAAAACTTTTGTTTGTGAGTTCAGTGGTCATGCTTTTCACTCATGAAGGATCTCTGAGGACTCGCTCATGAAGGAAGATGTAGTTTTCATGAAGATTTAAAAAAAAGAATAATTATGAAGAATGACAGTTAAGTATTAGTATCAGACGCCCGTTTTTGTTTGGACGGAGTGCTCTGTGGTTAAACTGCTGTTTTGTAGAGAAGTTTTATCGTAGATAAATGTAATGACTTGATTTTACAAACTCCTGCTGTCTAGAGATCTATGCATGTGCTATGACTCAGGTCCAGAAGCCTGCTACTACTAAGTTCAACACATGAAAACCCCATCGTACACTGCAAGCAGTGATGCCTTATCTGCATATTAACTTTTCAGTGAAACTTTAAAAACATTCGGGACCCTGAGTTGTAGCGATCACTACGGAAGGAAAAGTCGTCTGTGTTCTCACGTCTTGGATTTTAGCACACCAGAGATAATTGGGGCTTATGAAAAGGTATGCTTTCTTTTACTGCTATGCATCTGAAGTCTGAGGAAATACAAAGCTAGAAGATGTTTAAATTGTGGCTGTACATACTGCTAGCATATGGCCTTGGTTCTCTGTAAATGAACTTTTGTACATCTTTGTTATTTTGTATAAAATAGAAAACCTTTGTTTAAAAAAGAGGAAGCGGTTACATTGGTTATGTTTGTATTCTGGTTATACCCCTGAGCCTTGGAACTGACATAAGCAGTAATAAGTCCGACTTTTCTACCAACAAATACACAGACAGACACACTACGTAAGGCATTTTTAACTGTCAGAAAACTTTTTATTCTTATTTACAAAATAGAGAAGTGCTTGGTTTAACTGATTTTAAAAGATGTACTTGAGGGGGGCTGCTGTGAAGAGTGGTCCCTTCCTTTATTTGTGATACTGGATGCTGTATTGTGTGCCCTGAAATGTATTTTTGTACTAATAGACAATTTATTATGGCACATCAGTACTATTTTTCTTTTGATATGACAACACTGCTTCAACCCAACACTAGTTTCATTTCCTGTGTGGCTGACATTTTTTTATTTATTTTGGTTCTGGTTTTTCTTTTTCCATTTGCGACACATTTCTAAGTATACCACTGTATTACTAAATAAATTCATTTCTAAAGTACGTGCCCACTGAATTTGATTGTTGTTCTGGGTGTTTAAAAGTTTTTTTTTTTTTTTTTTTTCTTGGGTTAATGTGGACAACTGGATTAGTCTGTTTTAGAATTCTCGGCAGAGTATGGGGAAAGCATCACTCTTTAAATGTTGTCAGTTTTTCTCAGTCTTCACATCATCAGGCTGCAGCACAGATCGATGTTGAAGGTTTAAAACGGGCTCAGAGCTTTTTTTTCTTTTTTTTTATTGCCATAGATGGACTGGAGAACAAAAATGCTGAGTGTGTACTGATAGCCCAAATAACCTGTTTTTACCATTTTTCCAAATACATGTTTAGTTCCAATATTTTCAAATCGGTGTTTCTGGGAAGAACAACATCTGGATTTTTCAGATCCTCTGTGCTCGCTACCCGAAGTTAGACTGAAGGAGACTGAACAGTGGGTGCAGCAACACCCGTTTTCAAAGACAAAAAAAAAACCCAACACATATTGTTAGACAACATGAAAAATCTCTTTACTGTTTCGGCTGAGGTCTGGAAGGTAGTGACTAAGACATGTGACTGTCGGCTCTGAAGCTGCTCCCTGCTGTGGTGCACCGACTCCGGTTACACTCAGCACAGACCAGCATCCGAAGCTAATGCGTTCCTGTGTAACAGGTGCGTAACCCTAACACAACAGTGGGTGGGGCAAACACTGTCGGCTCTAAGGAATTTTATAAAACTGTAGAGGTGCAAAGTAGTTCAAGAGTTAGAAAAGTCTTTTCAAACATGAAATGTGTCAAAAGTCTGTCCCTGAGATTAGTTGGCTGTTAAGGTCCATGAGTGAGCAGGTGTACCTTCAGCTACGTTAGTTCCTACGTTAGAGTTTGATTTCCCTTGAAGCTATGGCTCTGTAGATCTCCTCTGTCATGGGGACGTACGTCTTTTTCTCCGGATCCAGGAAGTAAAGCAGATCCTTAATGAGGGCGGGGTTGAATCCTTCTTCCACCAGCTTCACTTTCTTCATCTTGAACGTTCCCGTCATTTCCAGGCAGGGCTGCAGAAAACAGAGCAATTTCATCCCTTCACACCTCGAATCCATCAGGCCTTTCTGTGCATCTCGTTTGTCGTTGCAGAGCTCTTACGCTCAGCTCACCATGAAAATATAAGATTACAGTCAACAGAAACACTGTCCTATGTCATTTAAAGAAAAAAATATATTAATTTTAAAGAAAAATGGAATCCTCATCTCTGTACAGCTTTTACTTTACTAAAACTTTATAGAAAAACCAAATGCACTCCAGCTATCAAGCACTTCTCCAGTCAAACTGACCACTCAAAGTGCTTTACTTCTACATTTCATTCATGCACACAGCCATTTAACTTGGGGTTCAGTGTTCTTTACAGGGACCTTTAGACATGTGGTCCACAGGGAGTCTAACCACTGACCGAACCGCCTTCTTTTCTCCTGTTAAAAACTCTATAAGCTTCATATTCACCTGAATCCGGATGAATCTGGGTCTGGCATAAGCTGGGAGGTAGTTGACGACCTGTTTGTAGGTGTCTGAGCAGTCGAATTCTCCTCCTTCATTCAGAGTCACAGCTGCCATGCCGATGCGCCCCTCGTGACCTGCACCAGTCATTTAAAGCATGCCGGGTCACGTGCCGAAAGACATCAAATATATCTGCAGTGTTGTTGTTTTTTTTTTCTTTCTTACCTTCAACCTTAACACCGTAAACATTGGCTTCTGAGATGCTGCGGGCCATGGTCAGAATGTCGGCCACCTCCGACGTGGCGACGTTCTCGCCTTTCCACCTGTGAGCGGGGGCGGGGAGACAGACCATCAGCCCCGCCTGCAGCAGGTGCAGCCACATAACACCACCTCTGAAAAACAGAATCACTCACCTGAACGTGTCGCCGACTCGATCCTGGAAGTACACAAAGTTTTCGTGGTCAAAGCGGAGCAGGTCGCCGCTGTTGAAGTACAGGTCGCCTTTTTTTAGGACGTCGCGGAGCCGTTTCCTCTCCGTCTGCTGCTTGTTGCCGGCGTAGCCCACAAAGGGAGACCTCTGGGTGACCTTTCCCACCAACAGCCCCGTCTCACCTGTTAGCGGTCAGGACAAAACAAGCACACGAGCTGACCGCACCGGGAGGGCAGCTGGGCCGGATTATAAAAGGCTTCAGTCCGGAGCCGTTTCTCTGGGACTGGGATGTGGACTCACCTACAGCTGCTCTGATGCACAGACCCGCAGAGTTTCTGACCGGCTCTTCCTTCTCTATGTCAAACTTGATCAAAGTATAGGGGAAAAAGAACTAGGAGAAAGAAAAAGAAAGGTAATCGGAAAACCATTTTACTGACAGTGTTTCTCTATAATGTCTTCATGTCCAGACTGGAGGTAAAACAGGCCTTGGTGCCTTAATCAAAGACACGTGAGGGGGGATGCATACTCTCATGAAGCTGAGAATCAAACCACCAATACACCGTCTGCGTTTTAGCACCAAAGAAAAGGGGATCAACCTCCCATTGTGGAGATTGTGCTGATTAGTTTTAGTGGTAAAGAACCTTCCACTCGTTCCTACACTGTGCACGAAGTTGACCCGCCCCACGGCGCCGATCTTGGAGGTGTAGTTGATGAAGCCGATGTTCCCCTCGGTGGCGGCGTACAGCTCCCTGACTTTGATGTCCCCGAAGCGGTTCAGAAACTCCGACCAGATGTCGCTCCGCACGCCGTTGCCGATGGCGATTCGGACTTTGTGGTCCTTCTCGTTTTCTTTCTGCGAGAGGAAAAAAAAAATCTGCCATCCTCCACAGTTCTCCACAGCTGGAGCGGGAGCAGGGGGCCGGCCCCCGGTACCTTTGGCGTGTTGCAGAGGTAGCGCAGCGTCTCGCCGATGTACTGCATCACCGTCACCTCGTGCTTCCGGCAGTCCTCCCAGAACTGAGAGGCGGAAAACTTCCTCCTCAGAACCACCGTCATGCCTGAAGCAAACCGCCTGTTAGACAACACCTCATTCCTCCGAGCGTCCTGCGAGGGAACCTAAGGGCCGTTACCCCTCTCGATGGCTC
Organism: Menidia menidia; assembly: GCA_907169785.1. Taxonomy (NCBI): domain Eukaryota; kingdom Metazoa; phylum Chordata; class Actinopteri; order Atheriniformes; family Atherinopsidae; genus Menidia; species Menidia menidia. Next base: position 7,093,023 of record CAJRST010022223.1, on the reverse strand, counting down.
CGGCCGTCCCGATCAGGAAGCCGGCGCTGTGGTACAGAGGCAGGTTGATGTAGAAGATGTCCTCGGGGGTGACTCCACACGCCGCCTGGAGGAAGGAGGCGGCCCACACCCTCTCGTGGGTCACAACGGCTGCTTTGGGCAAACCTTCCACAGGGAGAGGACGATAAATCACCCTGAGCTCTGCTCACAAACCCCTTCACAGGGCATTTAGCATCTAAAGAGCCACAAACTGGGAGCGGGAGCCGACAGGTCAGCTGGAGGCCTGACCACGCTGCAGCCAGCGGCCGCACGGCGCCGCTCGGACGCACAAACAAAAGCGCGAGCATTGGTTTGTGTTTGTGGCCATGCTGGGTTCAGCAGCAGACTAAAGACGTTTAGGAGTGAAGAGCACTCAGGTGGGACAGAGCAGAGCTGTGTCTCGGCTCATCGGTGCAGCACGGGAGGGAACGGGGCTCCCTGAGCCGTCACCGCTGCCATGGCGACTGATTTCTATGACCTGGACCCAAATGCAATGAAGAAAGAAAGAAAGAAATATCTTGGGCTTGGGTCTGGCTGCCGTCACTAAGAAAACGTGAATAGGCTGCCGTCACTAAGAAAACGTGAATAATTCAATAAGACAAATCATTTTGAGATGAAGAAAGAGAGAGGAAGAACTGGGTCCCTTTTGTATTTAACACTTTTATCCATGTGTCAGAACACTGACCTTTGATTTTCCTCTGAAATGCAAATCAGAATCTACATAATGCAGGACATGTAAGTGGATAAAATAGAAATGCATGGAGCACTGTACAGGGACGTGGCTTATTTCTATTAAATCTGACTCAAAAACATACTTTAGAAAAAAAAAGTTGGAGTACAATTATTTGACTTTGACCTGTGAGTCCAGACGTTGTTTATTAGACTTTAAATCCAAAGGAAACGTAAGTGCTTACCCATAAATGAGTGTTTTCTCACGCCCGTCTCTTTGATCTTTAACCTCTTTAATCAGGTGCGCTGTTAAATATTTCTCTTTCGGTTGGTTTCATGCACTGGCATCATGCAAACACATACCTGTGAATGGCCTCACCATTCCAGTCAACTACAGCTGAAGTTCTGCAATGCACCAACAGAGGCAGGAAAGAAGGAAACTAACCAAGATGTCAACCAAACGAGCCTAAAACCCAGCGGAGCCCACCCCCCACCCCCAAAAACTTGACTTTAGCTCTCAGAAGCACACAGACGCTCACACTGCCGGACACAGCTCGGCCAGGCCTGGCTGTGGTCTGAGGGGTACCTGTGGTGCCGGAGGTGTAGATGTAGAGGGCGGTGCTCCTGATGCTGACGTTAGCCCGCAGCTCCCGGGGCAGCGGCTGGTCCGAGGCCTGGGCGATCTTGCCGGACAGGGCGGTGATGCCCTCCACCCCGCAGCTGCCGGACAGCAGGTACACCCGGATGCCCTGCTCCCGCAGAGTGGGCAGAACCTCCTCCACAGCATCCTGCAGCTCTGCAAACACAGAAGGGGGAAAAAAAGAGGGGGGGAAAAAAACTCAGTCTCACACGCGGTGCCGTTGCGCAATCCTCCACATGTGGGCCTGTATCCTGTTAGCAGACTCGGCTGGAGGGAGGCACGTGGTGGGAAGGAGCCCGGCCCAAACGGGGGCTCTTCTCAGAGGAGACAGTAAACTGGAGGAGTGTAATGCTTTGCAGGGTGGAATGCAGCTTCAAATGAGCTCCTCAGAACTGAAGGTGGAGCACAGTGACTGAAAGGGTTTGAGAAAAGTGGCAGAAATGTTTGCTCCTCCATTGTATCTCCACCCACATGTGAGGTGCTTTTACAAATGTGCAGAAATTACTTGCTAGTAGTACAAAAAGTATAAAGTTTCAGGTCTCTCGATGCTCCGGTTAAAATACCATTTCAAACATCCAGCCTAGCAAACGCGTGCAGCTGTTATCCTTTTGAAATGACCCCACACCTACCGAGCAGATTAGAGGAGCCCCAACCTTTGAGCAGAGATCTGGACTTTGTTAATGATTTGTGATCAGCTAAAATCTTTAACAAAGCCGAGTAGGGGAGCATGGACACTGCGAGTTTTCTAACCAACATGGAGCACACTACTGCTGCGGGGGTGGGGGGGTCAAAAAGGGGGGTGGAAGACTGGGGAGGACTGTAGAAAAGCACATTATCTCGGTAAAAATGCAAAAACAATTGGGAAGCAAACTTCAAATAATAAGGATCACTGCAACGTTTGAGTTCCTCTGCAGGAAAATGTTACCCTGACCCTTCTGCTGGTCACTGTAGGCCAGACTGAGTGACGCAATCAAGTCAGTGGAACACATCAGCACTCATTACCTGCCAGATAAAAACACCACCTGCAGAAGAAAGTGACCCACCCCCAAAAAAGCACCTGGATTTGAATTTGTACCAAAGTTTAAATCGGCTGATTTTTGCAAGATTTCCATTTCTCTGCTCATTTCCAGAGCAGATTTTCAGGCTGCAGTCAGCTGATGAGGTGTAGCTGCTGGTAAATACTGCTGAAACTAAACCAGAGGGGTCCCCCCCCCCGGGGTCAGGGCCCAGGCAGTCACGTGGCCAATGTGACAGGTTTATGCATGATTTAAGAGGCATTATCATACTTAGATTTCATCTTATTTTGAACATGTTTAAGGAGGAAGGGGGGGGGGGGCTGTAGAAGGGAGCTTAAGGTGTAGTTGAACATTTCCTCTGAAACTAGATGGAAAGGAAAAGACCAAAGGTATAAACAATGCTGTTTATTTAAATTTTGGAGAAAGGGGGGGAGCGGGGGGGGGAAAGGGCGGGGGGGGGGGGGGGGGGTGCAGGGTCTGACCTGGAGAGGCGATGATCACTTTGGCCCCGCAGCAGGAGAAGCAGTGCAGCAGGGACTTGGATCTGATGTTGAAGTTCAGCAGCGCGGCCGGGCAGCCCAGCTTGGTCAGAGCGAGCCATGTCCAGACGAAGCCCGGCTCGTTGGGCAGGAACAGAGCCACGGCGTCCCCCTCCCTCAGCCCGGCCTCGGCCCGCAGGGCCCGGGCCACCTTGTTGCTCTGCCTGTCCACTTCTTTGTAGGAATACGCGGCCCCCTCGAAGTGCAGGAAGACCTTCTCGGGGTGTCTGCCCACCGCGTCCAGGAAGCAGTCCAGCAGGCTGTAGAAGGGCTTGCTCCTCTTGTATCTGACCAGCCTGATGCCCAGTCCGATGCTCCTCAGGATGTAGGCGCAGTCGGCCGAGAAGTATGGGCAGAAGGTCCTGATGTAGGAGCAGAGCAGCAGGGCCAGCCCGGCCGCGGCTGTGAGCCACAGATCCATTCCTCAGGACGGAGGGGCAGCAGCCTGGGAGCCGGGGGCAGGCAGGAATGGGCTTCTCCGAGGAATTGGTGACAAAGTTCAGGCGCTCGCTCCGGGCTGGGCGGCGCTGCGCGCGGGGCTCCGGCCCGCTGACCCCTCCCTCATTCTGAGCCGGGGGGGGGGGACACACACACTTAGAGTTGCCAGATTGGTTGTTTCCACTTCCCAAGTCTGCACTGGTTACATAAGGGCTGGTTTGGCGGATTGTTCTGGCTGTGAGACGGTGGGGGGGGGGGGGGGTCACAGGGGGCGGGGCCCCACGGAGACGAGGACTGGGTGGGAAGGGGAGGGGGGGTGGGGGTCATCTGAGAGCAGCAGCCTGTTGAAGCATTTGCCTCCTCCAAACGATCGGAAGACTTGGGGACACCCTCCCCGGCCTTCTGGCGTCTGAGAAATCCGCACATGGCAACCCTCCCGCAAAAAATGCGCAACCTGAGCGCCAGCGGTGGGCGTGCGCTCCCCCAGCCCGGCCGCATTCGCCTGCAGCTTTACGGGGAGGAGCGCAGCCCCGGTTACACAAGCTTTCACTGTTCAGGAACAACACGCCGTCTGACGCCCCCCCCCCCCCCCCCCCCCCAAGACCCCGGAGAAAAACCACCACCCGCCCCGTGCCTGAATGGAGCTGTTCAAGTTCCGGAGGGAGATTCACGCCAAAGGCAAACAAACAAACAGACAAACAGACAAACAAACAGGGGGCAAAGCTCCAAAGTTCAATCTCAGCAGCTGTGTTTAACAACAATGCTCTGCTCTGTTTCCTTAAAAAGTTGCTGGCATCTATTTTAATGTAAAAGTACCATCAAACCACCACTTTACACCCCACTGGCAAAAAGTCCACCCACTTTCAGCAGGTTAGTGGTAAAAGGACACTAAAGGACACAGAACTTTAGATGAACATGGACTGTTTCATTTAAGGTTGAATTAAATATCTGATGTGTGGGAGTAGAGCTCAATACAGTCTGTAGCCATTCATGATTCTGTAAACAAACTAGAGATTGGTGTAGCTAAGTCAGCTTTAATGTTAGCATTATAGAATCATTTTAATAATGTTAAATATTATCATTATTCTTTTTAAAAAACTACTAATCCACGGCACAGTTTAGGCATACAGTTGTGAGAGCAGCCTCATGAAGGGAGCACATCAGAACACTGGACTCATCTCTTTAGTCAACATGCCCCATCATGTAGGGAAAGAACAGAAAACGGATAGAAAAACATAACCACAGTTATATTTGCAAAATAATTTTGGCTAGGGATCAATCAAATGGGATCTGTCACACGAAGAGGAAAAACCTGTTTTCTTCTTCAGTTCCCACAGCCCTGAGCTACACACGTCTAGCCACACAAAGTGAGCACGTTTCCCAGCTGCAACACTCAGAACTAGATTTAACGGGGCAAAAGGCCGCCTTTCAATGGACATGAATCTGTTCCTTCCAACGGTGAAACCCATCATTATCGCTCACTTAGCAAGTTTCAGGGGGGAAAACAAAAGCAAAGCTTTCTGCAAAATCACAGCCAAAGTACAGTAAACTAATACTGTCAGACCAAGACTCCACTGCTCTATTAACGGGTCACAGAACAGGTTTTCATTCTTATATTCACATATTCAGGAGGACTGTTTGAACACATATCAAACAGCTGCCAAACATTTGGAAAAGAACTTGTATATTCATTAATATAAGCATCATGTAAGCAAACTAGTATTTAAAGGATTAAAATCCTGAAAATGATTTGATCGCTTTGACCAACCTTGAAGTTTATTAATAGCCTTATTGCGGTAGAAAAGCATAACGCTATAAGCATCACATAAGAAACTTTTTCTATTTCTTGTCTTATCCGTAACTTACTGTAAAGTACAAAAATTCCCCCAACCACCACAAATTTGTGATACTCAGAAAATAACTTTTCTCTTTTTGTTTATTTTATCATTTAAAAAAGGCATCAATTAATTGTTTGGTTTTGTGTCTTTTGAGTAGGGCTGAATTTTTCAAAGAAATTTCTTCTAAAAAGATGTGATCAATCTGGAAAGGTTTTAAAGTTGGAAGTAGACATGTTTGCCCTTGTTGACTTAGGCGGGTGGCAGTGGCGGCTGGTGAAAAAAAATCTTGGTGGGGCTGGTGTGCCAATATATTTCCCTGCCTAACTCAGTACATGCATTCAAGTTAAAAGTCGTAAAATTAGTACAATTCCACAATAATGATTTAATTCCCTTATTAGAATCAGCAGTTTACATATACAGTTAACCATTTGAAGCTATATTAGGTATTATTTTGGAAGGGAACAGTATGAAATACAACACTCAATTTTACTATTTTTCACCAAACACACAAAGTAGACACACAGGTGGTTAGCTTAACACAGTTAGCTTAACACAGTTTTCCATATAACATCGTGATCTTTCATGTTTTTAGTTGTTCAGAGATGTGTTTTAAGTCTGTCTGTCCAGACTGTGTCCACATCAAATCACTCCGGTCACTTTTAAAAAGGATGCGGGAAAAACATAACTGCGTTGGCCGTCCCACCGGCTGTCAACCAGGACTCACGCTGGAACCAGCTCCTGCTAAAAGGCCGGCTGTGGGACTTAGCTTTTTCATTGGTTCGCTGCGTTAAATTTATTTCGGACTTGTCAGGTCCCAGCTTCTTTACGTTTAATTTTTCCACCATTGTCCTTCTCACGTAAGGAGATCTCAGTAAAGATCTCACTGAATTGTGTGAAAGCAGCTCTTCAACCGTCATCTCTACGTCACAGCCTGACTGACCACTAGCTACACGTCTATGGCTTTAGGGCGCCAGCTCCAAGCGCCCCAAAGCCAATAATTTCGGCGATGCTGATTGGCCAAATATTTATTAATTGTCCCTAGCAACATTTTTCAATTGGTTATTTCGCTGCACTTCTGGGGCGCTGGGGCTAGCGCCCCAGAAGAGAGACGATACGTTCTGTGGGTGAAAATGCACCGTTGAATGAGAGTCAGTTGGGGGAAGTGTTGTTTTAATAATTCATATTACATGTAGCCACATATTATTAAGTAAAACTGACATTGATAATACTTTAAAAATAAATATATATATTATAACTTTCCCCCTCCACATCTAGGGGGGGCGGCGCCCCAGCGCCCCCTATGGGCCGGCCGCCACTGGCGGGTGGTAAACATACTTTACCTGAGGGTGAGGAGTGACTATATATATCATCCACCCTCAAACAGCACATCAGGATTGGTCCTTGAGTAGACTGCAGAGGCAGAGTGAACCTGCTCCTCTTGACCACATCGGTGTCACGGTCCACATCCAACGCTCACGTGAACTTGCCAAGTAGAACATATAAGTCAAAGTTTATGACCGGGACACTGACCTCAGCTGACCGGCAAAGTGTAAATACTGCAGAGAAACTGAAGCCAGTTCCACGAGGCCCGACTAGTGTATCAGCTGTTTCATCACACAGCCCACTGGAAGATGCCGCTGGCTGGCATTTTTAATCTGAAGCTAAACTATTGTGCAGTAAAATGCAGAATGTATGAGGTCTAGGAGGAGCCCGTTGTCCCTGAAGTGGACATGTGGAGCTCTGAACTCTGACGTCAGCTGCTTTGGTTAAAGCTGTTAAATAAGCAGGTCCATTCAGTCTGAATAATAGGCCGGCACTCCAGGAGCTCCTCCACACACCCCGAGTGGCTGAGAATAAAACCCTATGACGTTTTCTGTGCAGCTCTAAGAGACTTAGACACTTCATAACCTGGACCTTTATGTCTGTTTTGACAATCTGTAGCTGCCCCAATGAATTACACATAAAGCGCCATTTAAAGGGAAAATCCTCAGTTTGGACAAGCTGTTAAATAAAAAAGGTTTATTAAAATGACATTAAAATACAGATATAAAACAAATTTGATATAAAACATATTATGAACTGACATAATAAAAGAAAAGTTAAATGTCATTTTATCTCAAACCAATTAAGCTCATAACAGACAAAACAGAGTGTGAACAAACCTGACTTTAATCCTGTATTCACCGTGGTTAAGCTGCCCGTTAATCTCTCTCAGGTTCAGGCATATTTCAGTGTGGCAGGAGATGCTGACCTGAAAGAGCCTCTTTAAAGAGATTTGTGTGCGGCCACTCCAGAAAAATGCATTTAAAAGCGGGAGGAACACCCCGTCCCGCACAGCTTTGAGAGTCGACAAGATCTGTTTGGATAGTTATATCTCGCGTTACTTTTTCCACCAACAAGGTGCTGAGAAATCCATCTAGCATGTGCAGAAACTGGAGCCAACTGTGCATAGTACAGCAGCGGTTTGACTTCTTCTGGGGGAAATCCTTATTTGCCTTCTTCTTTAGGATAAATTGGAAGATCGATACACTTACTCTCACCTATTCGGTGTGTATGCAGTCTTCATTTGTGGAGACTTAATCCACAGAACCTCCACAGCTCACCGAGATGTCACATTTAGTTTGTGTGGCTTCTCCCTCACTGGTGTTTTTTTATTTTCCAGAAGAAAGCGAATAAGTATGTCCAATTGTACACAGACACACACACACACACACACAAACACAAGTGAAAATGGAAAAGCTCAAATGTAAACAATATACACTATAAGGCACAGTTTAATATGTCTGCCCAAATACCATCTCTGAGCTGGCTGCCCTCGTTCACCTCGTATTTGCCCCTCTTTCGTCACTTCTGCTGGTAGAACGGACTGTCGAAGCCGCTGTCCTGCTGTCGCTGCCTCAGCTCAGAGAACAGAGGCCGGGAACCAGCTCCTCGCTGCTTCTCACATTCAGAACCAGGGGTAGGCTCTCTTTGTGAGCTCCTCCGTGTGTGGTAGAAAACTTCAGTTTCTGGCGTCTTCTTAGAAATCTCTTGATAAACTGTTAAGTCAGAGGAATCTGGAGTCAGCCTGCCAAACTCTCCCATCTCACAGGCTGACGCTGCACACACAGAAAATGGCTTAACGGGTTCCACTTTCCTTCCCGAGTGGGACAGTCGGGAAACATGCAGATCAAGTTCAGAGTCGCTGCTGGTCTTGCTCCAGTCTGCGTGCCTTTCATCTCTCTCAGGAGCCTCCTGGACGAGGAAAGGTTTGCTCCTTCCTTCTGATTCTTCCTTAGATCCAGGAGTGTCCAGCCGGCTTAAAAGTTTAGTCCTAACTGCGGCGGATGGTTTCTGGCCTGCATCAGCAGCAGCCTGCTCTCCGTGGGCTCTCTCCTCTGGCCTGGGGTCAGGGAGCCCCGTTAGCACTGACAGCTTCTTACTGAGCGCTGCGCTCCTACCTGCCAAGTCACCAGAGGCAGCGGTGGCCACAGCCGTCAAACAATCTGCCAATACAAAACAGATACACAGCCAGAGATTGAAATTTTTTTTTTTTGGAAGGGGTCATAATTAGTAATCATTTCTGTACAAAAAGGACTCACTCGGAGAGCTGTAATTCTTTCCAGATTTACTTTTGAAAGGTGTTTCCAGCACTTTAGCCATAGCCGCCAGCTTGCTTGCAGCATTCATTATTTTCTTTTCAGCTCTGCAGAAGACAGGAAGATCAATACATTTAGCCAGAGGAGCCAAAATTAAGCGAGTAAACAAGTTTAGGACAATTGCGGCTTCTTGCCCTGTAGTCTTCCCCCCGTCCTCCAGTAGCTCCTGCAGACAGGTCAGATAATAGTGCCGCATCTTTCTGGCCGTGTCCTGTCTCTCTCTCTGCACCTCGGTTCGGATCATCTCTGCAGCCCGCTCCCGACTCTCCTGAACGTAGCGCAGCATGTCTCCTGACAGGAGAAACAGGGATGATCTGTGTTATCCACCTGGTATGACCACACAGTGCTCATCGAGCCCTCCCTCACCCACCTCGAATCTTCTCTACAGTCATCAGGTACTGCCGTTTCATTTCCTCGAGGCCTTGCTGAAGACTTTGTTGGTGATTAGAGCTTCTGCACACATGGAGGGGAAAAACAAACAACTACACAGATTAGGCCTCAGGATGCAATATGGCTGAACAATCTGTTATTTAGGTGTAACCTGACACAAATCAAAGCATATATACAGAAAAAACAATGTTTACTTTGTTATATTAATAGAGAAAAATTGAAACTTAAAAAACTGACTCTGAGCATTCTTTGGCTCTTTTCAGCTGCTCTAACTGCTGCAGGTGTTGCTCCTTTGCCTCTCGTAAGCTGCCTTCATGTTCATCTGCAAGTCAGAGCAGAGGATCCAGCCATAAACACACAGAGTGTTCTGTAGTTTTCAATCAGACAGTAAAAATCGGAATGCAATAAATGTACCTTTAAGTTTCTGAATGGAACTTTTGTGCTCTTTGATGCTGTGCTGAAGCTGACGACAGGCTTTCTCCAAGTGCCTCTGCAGTTCCTGATTTTTTTTCTGCAGCTTGCTAACAGTTTCACTGCAGTCCTTCCTGCACCGAGACTGCTTCTTCTTCTGGGACAAAGAGCCTGAAAATGATGGACAATAAACTCATGAAGGTGGCGTCATGACAATGCACGATATCTTGTTTGAAGCTTCCAGACTGCGTACTTTGAATTCTGTTGATCTCTCTCACATGCTGCTCCTGCACTTCCTTTAAGACACGACTCAGACTCTCCTCACTCGTCTGTGGGGACAGAATTATTATCTTAAAAAGGAATTCAGAGATACTTGACAAAAAATAAAAATGTAAAGAGTTGCCAGACATCTGTCCTCTCATCACAACATGCTACAGTTCCTCATGTTTTACTTAAAAGATAATCTTCCAACCACTCACTCTCTTCCACTCCATCTTAGCCTGTGACACTGCTTTGTCCACTATGTTCCTGCATGAAGGCTGGATGATGCCCGATATTGACGTCAACCCACTGGTTCTCCGGCTGTCTTCATCTCCCAGCTGATCTGTTTTAGTGGCCCCAAGGAACTGAGTTTGGATCTCTGCCAGTGCAGTTTGAAGCTCTGAGAGGAATTCCTCTCTCAGCTGCTGCTTGTGTCGCAGCTCCTCCTCTGCGTGCTGGCACCTCCACTCGTCCTCCCGTGTTCTCACAGCCTGCTGAATCTTGGCCTCAGTCTGCAGCAACAGCTCCTTTCTTTGGAGCTCAGCGTCCCCTCTGGCCTGCTGCACAGCCTGCTCCAGCTGGTGGCACTGCTCCTGGAGCTTGGTTCGGTACGCCTCTTCAATGCGGACCTTGAGGGTGGAGATCTCCTGCTGTTTGTCCCTGTTCCAGGCTGCTCTGGCCCCGGCAAGCTCAGCTTTCAACAGAGCAGCTTGCTCTCGGGCCGCTTGCTCCAACTGACTCTTGAGAGCTGCCACCTCCACTTGAAGCTCCTCCACCCTCTGAGCTCCCGAGCTGTGCTCCTCCAGCTGGTTCTTGTGCCACTGCTCCTTTGCTTCTCTCAAGGCCTGGGTCACCTGGAACATTTAAATAAATCCTCAGAATAAAAAAAAATATACCCAGTTGAAAGCAGTGGTGCTTCTTTTTAGTCAAAACACAATGGCGCACCCTTTGCTCTGCGAGTTTATCTTGTTGCTCTTGCCATTTATTTTTCTCCCTGAGCAGTGAGGCTTGGTATTCTGGTAATGAAGACAGGTCTTCAATCCATCGGTTATAGGCCCGGGTTACCGCACCTTCAACCTGAAACACCAAAAACACCAAACTATACTTATCAAGAACAGTAGAGCTAACTTTCAATCCGTTATTAAACCCACTGACCTGCTTGGCCATGTCCTCCAGGTGTTTCTCCTGTAACTCTCTCTGGACCTGTTTTTTGGCTTCCTCCACAGCTTTGCGTCGCACTTTGTCAGCCTCCAGCTGCAGCTGCTGTTTCTGGGCACTGAGCCTGGAGTCCAGCTCCTCAGCAGAAACCGTGCTTGGCTCAGTCTCCTCTGTTTGACAGGTGACCTCAGTGATCTCTCTCTGCCTTTCTTTCTTTGCCTCCTCCACTTTCTGAGCCCAAGTCTTCTCTGTCTGCAAAGTAGGAAAAATATTTGAGTATCAGGTGAAATCATCACTTGTATGACTTTTTTTTTCTTTGTTTTTTAGAGTCAGACCTCTAACAGTTTCTCCTTCCATTGGGCTAAATGTTGCTGAACTTCAGTCTCCTTTACTTTTGCCCATTCTTCTTTGAGCTCCTTTATGGAGGCCTGATGCTGAGCCGCTAGTTCTTCTCTGAGCTTCTCCATAGCTGCGCTGCTCTCCTCTTCAGCCAAGGCATTCTTTTCTTTGCTGCATATTCTTTCCTCTAGTAAGCCCTTCTCCTTGCAGACAGATATATAGCATTCCTGCACGGCCAGCATCTTATCATTTACCTCTGACAGCTGATCCCTGTGAAGGAGGTAAAAAAGTGGAAATGAGAGGAGGGTCCCTGATGATCACCTGTTCCTGCAGCATTACCAGAAGACTTACTGTAACTGCTCAACCTGCTGCTGGTGCAGCGCGGCCTGCTGTTCCATATGAGCATCGTGCTCCTGCATGAGCTCTGCTCGGACTCTTTTCACCACATCATCTCTGTACTGTTGATGAATCCTCTCAGACCTAAAAAAAAAACCCAGACAAACAAAAACATATAAGCAGTCAACTAAAAGTGAATTATAGGTGGCCCGTATAATCATTATAGCCCGTGTGTCTTTTTTCCTGCATGGTACCTCTCAGCAGCTTCCTGCTTCTCTTGGTCCAACTCCTTAATCATCTCCCTCATTTTGGCACAAAGCTCAGAGTTGGAGGATTTCAACTTCTCTTCACTCTGTTTCAGCTCCTTAGACTTCTTCTCTAGCATCTACAAGGCAGAGTAGTTTAACGATTCTGTCTAATATAAAAAAGAAAACTCAATCACAAAATAAACCACCACCAACCTCCACTTGATCCTGCAAGCGTTGCTTTTCTTCCTGTAGTCTCTTCATTTCTTTCTGAGAGTCTCCTGTCGTGTCTGTGTATTTCATCTGGCTGCTCTCTCTGACCTGAGGACAGCAAGAAATATGCTGATCGATGTAAAAAATTAAGATGGAATCCCCCCTCAAATCTTAAAAATGAGGTGGAGTCCCTACTGAGGAGTTGAGCTTGGCTTCCTCCAGTTCAGTTTGTAGCTCATTGACTCGAGCCTGACGGTTCTGGAGCTCCTCCTGCAGCTGAGTGATCTTCTGCCTCTTCCCCTTCAAACACCCCAGGCAGCGCTGCATCTCTACTCGCAGAACCTTTAAAGCCTCGTCCTTCGGCAGCTTGGAGTCTGACAAGTGAGCCAGAGCGGTGCTGACGAAGCAAAGGGAAAAATATGATCCCACTGGTTGTTCACTGTAAAATGAAACGATTCAGAGACGTTTACAAGGATTTCTGTGATCACAGTGTACCTGTGGAGAGTGCCGTTTTTTCTGTTTGTTTTCTTCAGTCCCAGATCCACACAGGACTCAGACAGATGGTTCTCCCAGTCGCTGCTCGCATCTAGTACAATAACACCATGTTTCATGGCAGATTCATACAGAGAGATCTGCTCCTTTAGATCAGCCATATCCTCCTTAAAGATGCAAATAAAAACAGACACTTTCAGCCTCCCAGGTACAGATACATTTTCTTAAGGGACAGTATTAAGAAAACGAGTGTGCCATCAGAAAGCAGACCTGTAAAGCACTGTTCATGCTTTCACTCAGGGCCTTGGCCGACTGAGCCTGCTGGAGTTTGATCTGCATCTGGCACATCTCTTGCACTGAATCTGAAAAGAGGAAAAACATGAAAATGTCATTTTATATTCTTGTAAAACCTGAATATATGCACCCACATGCCAACAGGTTGCTTAGTGACGTGCTGTCTGGATGAGTGGATGCAGGCCCCTTCACTCACTTGTTTGAAGCAGCTTGGCACATTGCTGCTGACTCTCCTCAAGACGCTGAGTGAGAGAATTGACCACTCTGGCTCTTTCTAGTTGCTCCTCCTCTCTCTGGCACTCCAGCGACCGCAAATGTTCCTGTAGTCTTTGATTAACGCTAACCTGAAAGCAGGAGAACATCAAGATAGGAGCTGACTCTATCTGCCAGTGAGCTGGAGTATTCCAAATGGCCAATTACAAAATTATGTGATGAGAGCAGCAAGTTGATTATTTCTATTTTCCATTAAGAAACAGATCAGACCTGCTCACTCAAAGCCTGAGAGGTAGAGTCAAGCTTCTGCTGCAGGACCAGCAGTGCCGCTTCATGCTGCTCTTTTATGACGGTAAGGTCTCTGTCGTGCTGCTCCCGCGCTCTGGACAGGGTGTCAGAGCGACAGAGCTCCAACATCTGCTGCTTCATGCTGTCCACGGCAGCATCTGCCACCCTCTGTTTCTTCATGTTCTACAAACAAACAAAAACTGCTGTGCACATGAAAAAGTAACAGCTCCCAGAGTAGGTTTCAATAATGAGGTTTGGAAAAGCTTATGATGGATAATACATTAATCATGCAAGACTGCTGCTACCTGTCTTCAGACTGTCTTTTTAAATTTGATTATTGAATGAGAAAGCCATTGTGTTGATCCAGCATTTACCTCCTGGTCTTTCTCAATGAGAAGCTGCACCTGCTGCTCCATCACCTTAAGCTTTTTTTGCATTTGAACCTCTTTCTCCTTGGCCTCTTTAATCAATCCACTTGATTCCTTTAGACTTACTGCGAGCCCATCCTTTTCATCTATTTGCAAAGTATGAAAACAATTATTATACGTCGTCATGGAGAGCACATCCAGAAAAAGAAATATGAGTACACCAAGTCAGTCCACCACGTGTCCATTTAACAGCCACAAGGGGGCAGATTAATAACATAAGGAAACATTCATTTGAATGTGTTAACAATCTCTCAGTCAGCACTGCAGATTAGAGGACAACATGGTCAATTGTCAAATACAAAGTACTGCTGTTGTCATCCCTCAGAATTGTGCAGTGAAAAGCTACACTCAAGTCAGCTCTATGAGTTTCAGTCTAACAAAAAGGTATGTGTGGGAAGAACAAGCATCACCATGACACTAAGCAGGCACATTTCTTTCTCTGAGATTACTGACAACAGACAGTGAGCAATCCCTTCTCTGAAGGTTTACGCTGCTTGAAACACACCTTTTACAATTGCAAACTGGTGTTCAATGTATCTCATGTTGCGACGTGAATCCTCCAGTTTTCGCTCCAAGTCTTCGATTTGCCTCTGCTGAGCTTTCTTCAGGATCTGCAGCTGGGCAAGTTGCTCCAGATCAGCATTTTCTAAAAACCCAGAAGAGTTTTCCATTTGACACACCAATCATTTGCCAGCAAAAGACATCCTTTTTAACTAGCATTTTGTCCGTGTATGTGAGTTCTACGATTAAACTTCGGGGCAGCTGTTTTGCATAGGTAAAATGGAACAACGCTCTGCCTTTAAGCCATGGACATGTACAGCTAAATTAACTGCATTCATGTTGTTTGTGAGTCATAGTCCTTATTTTATGCTTTTTCCTAACTCAAAATACACAATTAGAAGAAAAATCTAATGAAAAGGCCTCGTTAATAATTTGGCTGCGCTGGATTACAGCACGTGAGCACACAGGAATAAATAAAGAGATTAACACAAAATTAGTTTATGTTCCATTGGAGCACAAAATCCGTCAGAAGGACAGTTCATCAGGTAAATCTCAGATCTTAAATCGTGTGTAAACTTGTGTTTTACTGAGGCTCAAAACATTTTCATTAGGAAGATTTAATTGTCCTATCCAAACATTTATTGTTTTCTAGGTGAGGCTCATTTTAGATCCCTCTAATAAGGTACAACAATGCCCCCCACTGACATATGCAGTAAGCTGCATGCACTGTCCTACAAAATCATGCCGTCCGTTGAGGCTCTTTGGAGCCCGTAAAAAATAAAAGCCAGACAAACAACTATGCAAAATGCTTTGCTGTACTAAAGACAGAAAATATCACTGATCTTAACACACTTTTTAAAACATAGTAATGAAGAACTGGTAGTTAAGATACAACCCCTGGTGTGTGTGGCTTGCATCACCATGCTTCACATTAGTGTTAGCTACAGGACCTGACAGCATCATGTGAAACTCCGCTTTGCTCTGGCCATATTCTCTCAAATTGATTTTTACCACTAAGAGTTTAAGAATATTATAAAACCCTATAATCATATTTTCATCATCTGAAGGTGTATTTTGCCACGGCATTGCATCACGATCACTAACATGTAGTGGAAACGCTGATATGAGGACGGCAAGACTCACGTTGTGTTGAATCAAGAAATTCTCTTTGTAGTCTGTCAAACTGAGCTTCTTGTTGAGCGGCCTGTGAATTGAACATCTCTTGCTGATGGACAGGATGGTGAGGGTTGTAGCTGGCTTTGTAAGTATTTACACCTCTGTCAGCTTGTCCAGGCTTTAGAGTCTACAAATCAAAACAAAGAAAGACAAATTAATTAGAAGTGGAGATGTTATTCTGTTCTGTAGCTCATAAGTTCCCCAAGTCAAAGCAACACAACGCAATTGTGTTATGCTTTTTGGTGTAAAATAACAACCGGGATACAGCTAAGGCACTTACTTGAAAATGGTTTCTAGAATTTTGGTCTTCATAACACAGCTCGTCCCCATACCCTCCTTCTTCAATATATTCCACACTGTTTTGGGTGTTTTCCGCATAGGGTTTAGACTCAAACTCAGCGGAAAAATTACTGACGCCTGAACAGTTCTCTGTACCCATGCTGGTGTGTGTATAATCTCCCTGTGCAAACTGATGGTCCTGGCTCCAGGTGTGAGGCAGCGGTTCACCCTGAGGGTGATTTCGATATCCATTCATATGAGCAGCTTCCTCCTTATAAGTGTACTCATCATGAGAGCCATCGGCGTAGTTAGCTTCGTCGTTCTTCACAGAAACATTAAAAGTATTATTGTTTATTTCTTTCCTCGTAAGTCCATAAAGCAAAAATATACAACGGATATAAAGTGACACTACCTGTACATGAGGGTTTGGCCTTGCATGATCTGGCCATTCTTGTGTCCACTTAGACTTTGGGCTAGGAAGAAAAAAGGAAAACCTGGTTTTGAGAAAAAGGGTCCTCAGAATCTGAACCACTAATGAGTTAAAGTCTCTTACCTGCTACCAGTGTTTTTATTGCTGCAGGTGGAACACTCCAACTCGGGGGAGGAGTCTCTGCTGTCATCCAGCATGTCATCTGGCAGGTCTGTGAGCAGCTTGTGCAGCTGCAGAGATATGGCACATGGAAATGAGTCACCGACGTTGCTCCGCAACCAAGTAATAAAGTAACACACATGAAAGAATAATCAACACAAGTCAATGACAGCCAAAAGGCAGCATAGGTGTTAGGGTGGTAAATCTGTTTGCCTTGTCGAAAGTGACATAAAAGACTCATTTGAAAAACAGCCGTGAGAGTAAAGCTTCCATTAAAACAGTCTGAAGACAAACCAAACTGGAATTTTGCTTGTGAAAAAAATCCTTGTGTATAATTTCATTCATTAGCACTAATCTAAGCACAATAAACCTAAAGATTCAAGCAAATGACCATCTACTAATACAAATAAACTGTGTCCTCTCAAATGAATGGGTGATGATTTTACATTCATGACCAATAAAATAAAAATTTGAGTCCCATTTGATTCTGACCCACTAATGCACTTTTCTCAACACGACACGCAACTCATATCAGTTCTACTCCATAAGTATCACACTGACTAATCTTCAGTCGACCACATGTGATGATACATTTAAAACCTGCTGGACTTACTTCCCACAAAGAGCGCTGAATATTCCTCAAGTCCTCCACTGTGTCCACAACCAAAGGACCCATATTAGAAAAATTACACATTTAGCAAAGACTGTAGAAAAAACATTGCTTCTCTTTCCAAAAACAGCCAGCCCCCTCTAATCTGTCTGCCCAGATGACCTTCCGCATGAAACATCCAAAACGTGCCTGGTATGCCGTCGGCTCCCTGTCGCATTACTGTGTTTTGCCCCAAAAAAAAGTCCATTGTCTAAGCAAAACATATAGCGACGTTAACTGGAGCAGAAACATTCCAATTACTGATGGCAAAAATTTTCCGCTTGACCAACTTATAGTTCAGACCAACAATAAAAAAAAATAATTAAATCCCATTTTGGTAGGTTCTGTAACATAATGTTAACATAGCAGGTAGCAGTTTCAACAGCTTTCCTTCCTACAGCTCTTGCAAGGTCTGGAACTGAAGAAAAATAATCTGCATGAGGAGTTTGAGGAGGTCACAAGGTAGAGCTAGTTTCAGCCAGTGACACACCTGGAAGGAGGCTTTTCGCGTGAGCCAATAATAGCTCGCACTCTCATGACACAACAGACTGTAGGCGTGAGCGAAAACCGTGTGAATGTGTGTCTGCTTGAGTCCAGTAGTGACAGTGAAATAAATGAATGAGCATTTCACCCATATCCTCAAACTCTGTAATAGCAAACAAAAAGACACCAGACAGTTCTGTCTTCAAAGGAGAAGTCCTTTTTGGTGAATACAATTAGGCGACATAGAAGAAAGTTATTAATTATTCTATTTGGAATTGACAGCAGTAAATTATGCATTGTACATTATTTTTGAATATGTGTTTTCCTCTGTGTTCGAGCGGCTCTGAGGTCTGTCCAACAAGGCCAATACTGAGGCACAAATGCTATTCCAACAGTTGGAACGTGCTGTAGCGATCTGATCTTGTACCTCTTGCTCTCTTGCATAGTCCTCCTGGTCGTATTCATCCTCATCTTGCTGGGTTTGAAGAGCAGCACTGTCGAAATCTATGGACATGTTCTACAGACTGGTGGGGAAGAAATTAAACAAATATAAACTTATTACGGTTTGAGGTTGTCCAGCATTATATCAGACAAAGTCGTTTTTTTTTTTACATTCAAACAATTAACTCAGTGGAGCAAAGTGGTTATGGGCAGTGAAATATATTATTTAGCAATACAGTACACTATAATGGACAAATGATCTAATTTCGATTGCTTACAAACATGCGTATGTTCATATGCCGTTTACCTGTAGAGGTTTCCTTTGCTTGGCTTCTTGTTCCGTTAATGAAAAAAAATACGGTGGTAACATTAAATGCTGGCTGTTTACATCACACCGCAGAGACGCCAGCTAGCTAACTAGCGTCACCCCAGACATGATAGACATGCTTTAAAACCTTCAATAAACACGATGGAGATTTTAAACAAAGTCTTGTGTAAACCTAGTAGGTGGGCATTTGGCCTATCCGTAAACATAAACAGTAACAAAGCTAGCTGTAGCAAACAAACTAGCCGGCTGGGCTAAGGGTCCTCTTTAAACGGGCTCGCCCACTTTGAAAACTCGCGCGCATTAGCAGCGCCAAACAACTGCGGATGTACGCGGTGGTAAACCTCCACGCTGCGACTGTGCTCCACATAAAAAGTTCTCAGGTAAAACTTTATCTTACTGATAGATCTCTCCACTCGGCAAAACTATCCATTTGACAAAACGTTCACACTAAAAATACTTTTTATTGTCACGGTAAACTCCAGAACTACAACATCCAAGACGTTTACCAGCTAAACTCGTTTCCATAGTAACTAAAGTCTGGAACTATGGGTAGTGTAGTTGTGGGAAGTTCTTCTAACTCACCACGAGATTCGTGGCGTACGGCAGCCCATGTTAGACATAATTAGTACTCGCTCCACAGTCTCCAGTGACTTCCGCATTTGCCTCTGCTGCTGTTCCAGAGTCAGCTCTTCCCATTTGAGTACAATTAAAAAAACAAGAATATCTCTTATTAACTGACTGGAGCTCAGCAATATCACATCCGGGTTTGTTATCCCTCAGTCTGTCAGCTGACTGCACTCAGGGTCTGCAGGAACTTAAAGCTCCTCTGATTCCTCAACTAAAACTACATTTTTGGATTGAATATTCCAAATCAGGTAGCAATGGCCACGATTCCACCTAAGATTAAAACAGAGATAACTACTAATGAAAGGTAAGGAACAACCGAAGGTGCTGCTTTTACTGAGGGGAAGTGAATTCAGCCTCATATTCTTCTTATTTTTAGGCTGAAAACCTTAAAAAACACGTTTGAAGCGAAATATGGACAATCACCTCTCTTCTATGCCTGTGCACCTGGAAGGGTAAATCTAATCGGTACGTTTTTATTAATGATATTGTATTTTTATTTTTAGCTGTTTGTAAAAAATCTTTCTAATTTTTAGACTAATGAGTTGTAACAAAGTTTTTGCAAAATTGTATGCGACTGATTTAGTCTGGCTTCACAAGACTATGAAGAAACAGATTTTTCTTGGTGTTAAGCTTTTTTTTCATTCTCTATTTGATGATTACATTTATGTTAAGCCACTTTGTTAAAGTTAAATATTCAGGCAAATTCTATTTTACATTCCTCAACACATGAAGGCTGTTTGCCCTTTTTGCTTTTTCTCCTTTTGCTAAACTTTGCAATTAAGTTTGAGTTGTTTTTTTTTCTTTGGTCAAATGTACAATAATGCCCACTGCTAAATCCAATTTGTTTTATGGGTCACTTTTACTAGGTGAGCATATTGATTACTGTGGATATTCTGTACTGCCAATGGCCATTGAGCAGAGTATCCTAGCAGCTGTTTGCGTGAACCACTCAGGGAAAATCCAGCTGTCCAACACCAATCCTCAATACCAGTAAGATGCCAACACTTGATATTTTTGCTGCATATTTTAGTAAGCTAATGTAATTAAAAATATCCCCAAATATGGTATAATATGCATCTGGAAACTCATTGTGTGTTGCAGGGATTACACTGTCTCGTGCTCAGAGGAGATAACCATCGACAAAGACAATCCAAAATGGTATTATTATTTTCTCTGTGGAGTTAAAGGCATTCAGGTAAGATGTGTGAGTCATGTGGTGGATTAGATTTATGACCCAAGATGTAATACTTGATAGTGTTGCTGTGTTGATGATTTTCTGATGGGTTGTAAACTTTCGTACAGGAGAAGTTTGGGATCACTCCTTTAGCAGGGATGTCATGTGTGGTAGATGGAACCATCCCCCCCAGCTCTGGTCTGTCCAGCTCAAGTGCCTTAGTTTGTTGTTCTGGTCTTGTAACCATGGAGGCAAATCAGAAATCCCTCTCCAAGGTAAGGTCTTATCATTTAATTGTAATCTAATTTAATTGAATTTGTTCCAGGCTAATTCTGAAGGGAGAAAATGTGTCACTTGGCAGAACATTAGAAATATCCCCATGAAGGAGATGATTCATGACATTAAAATAAACCCTACTTGTGTCTAACCTTTATTCCAGCAGTCAGTGGGGGCAGAATATTTGACCTCAGTCCACTGTTTTCCTGTCTAATCAATACTCCAGGTGGAACTTGCAGAGATTTGCGCCAAATGTGAGCGATACATTGGTACAGAGGGAGGAGGCATGGACCAGTCGATATCTTTCCTGGCAGAGAGAGGAACTGTATGTGTCAATTACTGCATTTATATACGATCAAAGTGACACATTCAAAGCATCAACATATATAGGAGCACAGAGGAATGATTGCTTTGGTCAGAAATTGCAAAAACTTTGTATCGATGATGTTGTGTTGTTTTTTTTTCTCTTGAATTGTCAACCAGGCAAAGCTAATAGAGTTCCAGCCTCTTCGAGCCACGGACGTCAAGCTTCCAGATGGGGCAGTGTTTGTGATTTCCAACTGCTGTAAAGAGATGAATAAAGCTGCTTCTTCCCACTACAACATCCGTGTTGTTGAGTGTCGGATCGCCACAAAGGTGCACAGATCCCAACCAGCCGTTCTAAAATGTGCATCGTTATATTACACAGTTATTGTAATTTGATCGACAACTGAATTAGACAGTTGAGAAGATCGCTACAAACAAAATATCTGTTACTATATATTTCTTTCTCTACTTTGTTTAAGACATCCATTGTTTATTTTTGCTTAAGCACACATTTAGTGCAACTACCCTACCTATTCATATGAATGTGAATACGATTAGATTAAAAATATGACTGCAAGACTGCAACAAATTGAATACAAAAAGTATCTGTGTGTAAGCTCAGATGCTGGCGAAGGCACGCGGTGTGGATCCAGGCAACTTGCTGAAGCTGGCGCAGGCGCAGGTGGCCCTGAAGGCCTCACTGGAGGAAATGCTGGCTCTGGTGGATGAAGTGCTGCACCCTGAGCCGTACAGCCGAGAGGAAATTTGCAAGGTGCTGTGCATCACCGAGGAGCAGTTCTCTACAGATTTGCTGAGCGCTAACACCCAGGATGGTGAGAAACGGCACGCGTCTTTGTTTCTGAAGTCATTTATCTAGTAAAATGCATCAACTTTCCTTTGCAATACTCGAATATGTGCAAATAATCTGACACATAACTGATCATTTATAGAATTAAAGAGAATCTAGTTGAATAGAATGATTTTTCCTTTGTAGGAATTTCCCTAATTTAATTAAACCCCCCCCAGTTAGCCTCAGGAAACCGTTGCATTTAGTTGAAAATGGAACCGTTTGAGGAAACACACCCTCCCTTCAGAAAATGCTATCCATAGTTTGCCCTGTACAGACAGCGTTTAGCCTGACCTGAGATGAATCTGTCAAACTTTGTGTCTGTGCTTCCTCCTTTCCCACAGAGACACACTTCAAGCTTCACCAGCGAGCCAAGCATGTTTACGGCGAAGCCGCCCGTGTGCTGAAGTTTAAAAGTGTGTGTGACTCAGGAGCTGCTGAGTCCATTCAGCTGCTCGGAGAGCTGATGAACCAGAGCCACGCAAGCTGCAGAGATCTGTATGAGTGCAGCTGTTCTGAACTGGACCAGCTGGTGGACATCTGTCTGTGAGTACAGCAAGACTGACTTTCTTGATAAATGATCAAATTGCATATTTACTACAGCTGCTGAAACTTTTTTTTTGTCCATGTAGACTCCCATTTTATGGCAGAAAGGATATTATAATGTAATTAAACTCTATCCATATCCATTCTGATTTATTGCAATAAACTGTGGGACATATTGTCCAATAATTTGTTTGGAAAAGAGGAGTTTTTTATTTTGTTTTTTAGAATTTAGCTATTACAATAGTATTACCAAGCCTATAAGTAATCATGTGTCTCTGGACCAAACATAAGTAATAACAAAGTTATCATAATAATACAATATAAAATTTCATTCAGAAACAGAAGTCAACAGTTTATGTTATTTTCTTCTAGTTTATATTTTTGCTCTAAATCTACCTGGAACTTTATCCTGTATTTTCAACCCAGCTGTGTCGGTAATGTAAGGCAAGGCAAGTTTATTTGTGTAGCACAAGTAAAAAAGCACGCTTTTCCACCAATTAAGTAATAATGTCCTCAGCATAATAAAGCTACATTTTCTTATTTTCATATCTCCACTGTTGTACAGTATTTAAAATTTGGGCTAATTGTGCTTAGGCCCGCAGTGTGGACAGTCTGACATACTTTTTATCCTCTTTTGTGGTTGCAGGAAGTCGGGGGCTGTTGGTTCACGGTTGACAGGAGCTGGCTGGGGAGGCTGTGCCGTCTCCATGGTTCCCAGTGAGAAGGTGGAGTCCTTTTTGCAAGCTGTCAGGGGTGCTTACTACCTCCCAGACCCACGCAGAGCAGCGATGGAAAAGCAGAGTTTGTTCGTATCGAAGCCTGGAGATGGAGCTAGAATTTTCTTGGAGGAGTGAAACAAACTCCTTCGTTCATATATGTTCAATATCACAATCAGGAAAGCAGTGGTTATCACGAGGGACTCTTTGACATCCAGGATGTACCAAAGACCTATCTTTAAAGTTTAATTTTACTTTTATAAATGGAATACAAGGGACAAAATGAGTTTCAGTATTACACTAAAAAATCTTTTTACATGCTGATTATTATTTCTGTATGATTTCATAATGACTCGCTTTGATTTATCTTATTGACACACCTCACACAAATGTTTGTAAATGAAATAAAGCCTCCTATCTGTTTCTTAACGATGAATGCCTCTAAGAATTTAAAATGAAAGGAAAAATCTAAATAATTACTTGAATATGTTTAATATTTTCAGGATGGGCATCATTGGAGAGTGTTGAAGGGTTTCATTTCACACAGTCAGACATCAATGATGGTAGTATCTCAAAGGCACATGCTACTCCTCGGTGCTGAAATAAATGGTGGTCGCACACATTTGCTGCATATTTGTACTCTAATGTTGTGCCAAGCAGCAGCAGGAAAATCAGTTTTAATGGCTCAAAAAATTGTTTAAAACAATCACTATCAGTCAAAATGACCACTGTTTTGTGTGTTAATTAGTGATCAACAAAAAACAGGCCTTTGAACTGAAATATAGTTTTTGACCTAAACCTTTGTTTAACATTAAAGTTTTTTTGGCATTCACACAACCCTGCTTAGAGCACCACAATGCCAATTTTTTCAGTTGAAATATCTACTGAAAATACACAAAAAACATTCTTTTTTTATAATATTTTTCAGCCTTTATACTGTTTCACTGTTTCATTTAATTGATCTGATGCTTTGAATTTGATCAGTTATAATATGTCGGAGACTAAACATTAAGAATATTTTTTCCTTTCAAGCACATCTCAGATTGAAGCCAAGCATTCATTTATGACACATCCTCTAATACATTCAGGTCAAAAAAGGAAAAAAAACAGACAAGGCACAGAACAGGGAAGTCAGTCAATCTTGGCTCAATAAGTTTGGCATCAAAACCGACGCAATATAGAGTGAGGAGAATGTAAAAAATTGTGCTTTTCAACATTCAGAAGCTCCATTTCAGAATTTAACTCTATTTTAGCACTTTAGTGGTAGCTTGAAGGGAAAGATTCATGTGCTTTTTGAAGTCATTATCAGGGCTACATGTATCCTGGGATGATAGCAAAAACGAGGTTTTGACACCTTAAGGAAAGATTTATATCCAAATTAAGGGGGCAAAACGTACGTTTGAAGATTGTTTGATATCATTTGCTGCTTCATCTCTAACAAGTTCTGCATAATATGCCATTAAACTATACCTGCTCTTGTAGAAGTGAAAGTTGCAAATTTAAGAAAGGTTCCTGCCTCCTGACGACCAAAATGTTTGCCTTTTTTAATCAAAGATAGCTAGAATGTTGGGAATAAGTATGATTTGTTTGTCCTTTAATCTTGTCCCCTAATATTCAGCCCATGTGTGTCATGTTAATAAAAAATGAGGTACATTTGTATTGTTGATTTGAGCCTAGGTTTACCCAAATGAAGACACTGGGGAGCTTGTGCTTGGTTTTTAGGATCCCTACATCCTGTGATGTCCACAGCCCCTCACTCAAGAGTTGACGGTCTCTATTGTTCTGGAGAGGCTTCCGGGTGCACCTGCTATTTCCTGGGACACGCAAGACACTTCGTTCTTTCTCTTTAACATATTTTCTATCCAGTTGGAGCCATGCGCTGTTCTTTCAGGGGAGCAAGCAGAAGATACTGTGCTCATCCTCATGTTTTTGCCCGAGGTAATCAGCTCTCCGTAGCCCTGTTGGTGGGAGAAGGCATAGGCAGAGCGGCGAGAGCTGGTCCGGCGCACTCGCCTCAGATTCTGCCCCTGAGGTCCTTGCTTCTTCCTGGACTGCTGGAGACAACGGACCTGCAAAATACAATCATTTCTTTGATCCCAAATGCAAGTAAACTTAAAGCTCTATTGTGCTCTATTGCACTCTATTGCACTCATTGTAATACTGTTGTACCGTTGTCGATATGTTTCCAGAACTTTTTAAATTTAACTCACTTAATACACACTTCTTATATAACAAATTGTGTACCTTGTCTGTTAGAGTTGGGAAGAGATCCACTCTCAAAAGGCTTATGACTAAACCTGGCATAACACACACCACAGTGGTGAGAAGAATGACCAACCATACACTTTTCTCTGAGAGGCAGTTACGGGCCGTGCCTGAGGAGACACAGAAATGTAATGGTATTTCATTCCCATGGTGTCATTATTAGTTTCTTGTGTCACATTAAGCCAAACTCACCGATAAATGGGAAATGACTTGGAAAAAGGCCAAATAAGCCATCACTTTGCATCCCAAACAGTATGGCAAAGTACACAATCAGACTCCCCCAGACAAAGAGATGATTGACAGCCGTCCAGTAGTGTGTATCAAGTCCAATCTGGGAGCAGAAACAACATAACATATCATTAATGTGCAACCCCTTTAACAACCAGACCACATTTCAATTCACTTTATTCTTTTTTTAGAGACTCACCTGAATACTCACAACAATAACCAAGGAGGTTGCTATGGTGACAGCAAATGCTTGTTGGTCAGAAAAGTGGGAGCCGTCCTCTTTCTCCATAACAGAGAAGGCACCATAGGGAATGAAAAAGAGCAAGAATGATGTAGTCATTCCCTGCAGTGCGCACAAGAAAAACTGCCGTTTGTTGAAGAGAAGGTTCTGTTGGCCCGGTTTGTACAAGCCTGGATAGCGAAGGCTGTTCTGGTCATTGACGTCCTGTAGGAAAAAAAGGAAATATTCTGATATTGAAAATAGAAACTGTATCATAGATGCCACTGAAAGAAATGTATTTTCCTGTGCAAATGCATAAATAAAGACGCAGCTTTTAAAATTCATCTTAGTTTATGTTAAATAATGAAGTTTGTGTTGAATTATTCATGTCCCACATCTAACATTACCTGATCAAAAAGTCCCATTGCCAGAACTGGTAAAGATGTATAAATAATATTGAAGAGGGTTATGAACCACTGGTCATACACAGTCTGTGGAAAGGAAGACAGTTTTATTCAGAATCGAATTAACTTTCATATAAGAAAAAGCTATATGATACAAAGCAACCTCTTACCTGTGCTGAGAAACCACAAAAGAAGCCGTACCAGAAGTGAACAAGGGTGAAGGCAAAGTTCTTGTAGAAAAAGTAGGCCAAGAAATTACACATCCGGAAGTAAGACCAGCGTCCATGCACCAGCAGGAGCCTCTGCAGGTGGCGGAACTGAGCAAAAGAGTAATCTGAAGCTAGAACAGCCTGCATCCCCTCTTGTCCACTTATTCCAACACCAATATGAGCAGCTGCAGAAAAAAACGCAAAACACTAATCAGTCAGTAAGAAATAAGTCAATGAAGCACCAGTCATTTCTAAATATCATATTTAGGCTGAAAAAAAGTAAACACGCACGCTTTAAGAACATATGTGTTGTGTTGAGTTCACTTGTGACACAAAATAAAAACAGAAATGCATAGAACTAATATACAGGACATTTTAAAGGATAATTAAGTCACAGAAACACCATGACAACAAAACAAATACATGTATCAGCACGCAAAATTGTGGCACATGCCAGGTTCCCTTATTCTGATTGTGAGGATACTCGTGTCAAACAGTTGGGGCTGGCATCAGATGACCAGTTCTAATGTATAATTCATTCAGGCCAAAAAACAATGCAGCTTCTGCTGCCAAAGCAAGAAGAAGGCCAAAAATAAAGACAAAATAGAAGGTCATCAATAAGATGACTGACATTACTGCCACATAACTGATCCATTTCCAATTGTCTATTTTGTTAAATTAATGTAAAATGGACATATTCTTAAAGTGTGTAAGGATGTTTAAGTCTTATTCTGTCAGACATAATACCAGGTACTCTAAATACTCATTCCAGTTAAAATAATCAAAAAGAACAGATATAAGATTTTTCAAGAAAACTGACTGACCAACAGATGGTGCTTTCATATATGATGGTCCCTTTACTAATTAAGCAGCCTGGTAGTGAGAAAAAATCAGCTCAACACAAGCATATTCACTCTGTAATAATGACAGTTCACCTGTCTGAAAATCTGAAATACAGCGAAAGAAAAATGGGGATTTAGTGCCAGCCCTATCTTGCTTCTGAGTTGGGAATAATCAATAGTTGTAAATAATTCACTAGTGACTAGTACATGAATATATAATTATACCATAAACTCACTTTAGGAACATGCTGAGGTTTCTGAAGGAAACAAACACCATCAGCTCTTTTTTTTTTGTCAAACTCAGCTTTTGTGTGGCTCCAGCATGTAAGTTTACAAACTCTGTGTTTTGCATCCATTGTCATCTTTTTGAGATGCTTTCTCAGTATTCTGATGTTCAGATTTTGTTCTAAATATTAAAGTCCTCTGAACTAATAGAACGTTTCTTTTTGGGGATTTTTTTTTTCTCATTTGAAGGCTGGCTCTTGCTTGGAACAAGATTTATTTAATGCGTCTCATGACATTAATCTAGATTTGAAAACAAGGAAATGATATTCAAAGCTCCGGGACTTTAATGTAATATAAATACACAACAGACTTGCTTTATGCTGTTCTTTCCGACTCTTACTCTTTATCATGCTGACATCATTGGCCCCGTCTCCGACAGCCAGGGTGACAGCCCTCTTGTGCGTCCTCACCAGCTCCACCACCTGAGCTTTTTGCATCGGAGTCACCCGACAGCAGATGACTGTTTTACACAAACAGGCCAGATCCAGCAACAAGTGCTCCAGCTGGGGCTCCAGAGCATGAGCCTGGAAGGCAAACACATCCATCACACCTGTTAAACCCATCATTACCGCCACTATAACCTCAACCCCCCGCAGAGGCAGCACCAGGCAACAGCCCGGTGTAACTGTGTATGCTACACACTTCCCCAGGCGCAGCCAGGATGGAGGCAACGGATGTTAATGAAAACTTGTAATAGAGCTGACGGCCTTTAGCAGCACAGCCGCTTTCTGCTAATTAGACTTTGTTTATTCAGCAGCAGTTAGAGAGATGCGGAGATTCAACAGACGACAACGCTGACATTTAACAGGCCGACGTCAGCTGTAATCACTACAGCAACAAAGAAAAACATGCAAAGAGATGGATACACACAGAGGATAAAAAAGCATTTATTCATTAAATTAATCTAATCAAACCTCACCAGACTGTGTCCATTGATGACCAAGGCATACTCTGCAACAATGGTTTCCTCAAACACTGAATCATCTGCAACCATTTCAGTCTTATTCACTTCCCCTGCGCTGCTAACTCGACTAAGGCCAAGGATGAGCTCCTTGGCGCTCCTGAGGAGACGCAGAAGACGGTTAGCACACGCTTTCAATGTGTTCATCACATGACTTAATGGCTGCATAACAATCTTGTCTTTAGGCAGATGAAAAATCACCAAAAGCCATAGATTTTTCAAAAAGAAGCAAAGAAACAAAGCTGTGCAGCACAGCTCCTCGGTGGCTTTTGTTGTGTGATTTTGATGAGTCACCTGAGCTGCTGCTGCACGTTCAGCATGGTGTGGCCAGAGACAACGAACACCTCATTCATGTCATCTCGCAGCATGTTGCAGGAGTACCCGATGTTCATTGCTGTCTCTGAAATATCACAGTTCCCAGATCAGTCTTTCACGGCAGCTACTGTCTGCCTGATCAAGAGCTTCATTTAGATTCATTTTAGCTACCTAGTTTGTCCCCTGTTAGGACCCAGATCTTGATGTCTGCTAAATTCAGACGGGCGATTGTTTCTGGTACTCCCTCCTGAAGTTT
Source organism: Menidia menidia (assembly GCA_907169785.1). Lineage (NCBI taxonomy): Eukaryota > Metazoa > Chordata > Actinopteri > Atheriniformes > Atherinopsidae > Menidia > Menidia menidia. The sequence continues at coordinate 7,064,236 of CAJRST010022223.1, read as the reverse complement.
GTCCTCAATTGCTGTGGCTCCTAGAAGCTTCAGCCGAGTCAAATGTCAGTCTGCAGTCGCTGAATGAGAGTAATTGTAATTGGTAACAAACGGATGGAAATTTTACCTTCATTCCCTGCTCAATCTCCTCGTACAGAAGAGCCAGCTGATCTTCACGGTTATCGATCACAGTGCTCACAAACAAAAGCTTCTTCATCCAGACTTCAAAATAGTCTACATCAAGGTCTTTGTAGGCCAGAGCGAGTGTTCGGAGCCCTTCTCCTGCAAACTCCTGCAAAGAAAAAGTTCAAAGAAAGACAAGACAACAATAAGGACTATATATGAGTGATTGGTCATTTTTCTTTTAGAATTCATAATGCTAGATACTTGCAGCCCATTTATCAGTACAAATAATCACTTACTCAGTTTTTATTTCATATAGACAACAAAGCCTATGTACAGCGAATCCACTCAGGTTTAACAGATGGGATTACTAATGTAAAATTAGAAACTTGTTTCTGGTCATGATCTAAACTCTTTAAATAATAGATACCATCTGTTGTTAAATACTTACATTTAGGTGTTCTGAGGTAGTGTTCATGAGGTCTTCATTGGATGGATCCAGACGGTCAAATATAATTGTGTCTGCTCCTTTGCAGTACAGTTTGATCTGGCCCTGTGGATTTCTTACTAGATAACAAAACACAGCCAGAAAACAAATATTTATTTTTCTTTTTTTTAAAGATAAATGCCATAAGATAACATATGAAAAATGCATTGACAACTGATTGGAGACATGTACCTGTGTCTAAATGTACACACAAAATGATCTTTTGAACAAATTGCAAAAAAACTGTTTCATCTGAAGGAGTTTGCTGTTGATTTTGACGAATTAATCAGAACATTGCTTTTATAAGTGAAAACCTAACCAATGACACTCATTCTCTTGCGCACGTTGTTGAAGTCCAGAATGGCCAGCAGCTGGTAGGTGACAGCTCTTCCCATCTCCCACAGCGTGACGGTTTCTGGGGTTCGGGCCCGGAAGACAAACCCGAAGTTTCGCGCGGCGGTGACCAGTGCCCCCTCATCAGGAGACTGAGCCAGGTACACCAAATTCCCTTCATTCAAACAAACACATAGATCAAGAAACAGCTCACAATGCAGTTATGGCTCCATCAGGTAGTGGGCCATGTGTAGGCTTTACCCTCACTCTTTTCCTCTGGCATGACAGTGTGGCACAAAGCCAGTAGCCTGAAGAACTCCTGCACGGCAGGAACCTCTAGCTTAATGGCTTCGACCAGGCTCCCGTCGTAAAACTTAAAAGTTCTGTCACTGAGAGGGTTGAACGAGAAGTCCACGCATGCTGTTTTCTGCGGATACATATTGCATCACTATTCTTACTTTGTGGCATGTATCAATAAATGGAGAGAGAAACTACTTACCTCTGTAATATCTACTTTCTGGTCAAATTCATCATAGACATCACCTGGGAAAAGAACAAGATGCTGAAATCAGTGAATCGTCTTGTTATTGGTAGAAGACTCCAACCAAATCAACAGTTTGCTGTAAATATTTTGCCCTGACATCTGACAGCATGTTTTCTTGGGTTTTGGTTCACCTTTCCACATTCCACATTACATGATAAAGTCATTATCCCTGCGTGTTGACCGAGCCAGTGCGAGCCATACCATATGTTTGCCCGTTAATGGAACACTTGCTGAAGGCCATGATGTTCTGGGTGAGGGTGCCGGTCTTGTCGGAGAAGATGAACTCCACCTGACCGAGCTCCTCATTCAGGGTGGTGGTGCGGGTTTCGGCGGGAGTGTCCGTCGGACCGTGGTACATCTTCTGGTCCCAGTTAATGAAGAAACTGTGACCAAGACGCAGAAACTCCACACTGAGGAAACATGTCATCATTAGATCAATAACTCAGTGGGACAGTAGGATATTTAACAGGGAACATTCCTTGTCTGTGTCATTTAAGCCGGGTACATTGTTTGCCTTTACCTGACATACAGTGAGATGGGCACTACTGTGTTGAGGATGATGATGTAGGACCAGAAAGTGAGGAAGCCAGACAAAACAGCACTGCTCTGAAACTCATTCCAGGGCAAGAACACTTCAAACTTTTTGCCAACCCAAGTCTCCCAGACAGTGTTTCCAATCGCCAAAATAACTCCCATACATACGAGGAAAGCAAAGATCTGAAAACAAAAAAACGTGTATAAAAATTTTGTGTAAGAAAACACATTTTCTTTCTGCAAACAGACTTAGCATGAAGATTGTCACTCACTATGTCTGAAAAGAGTTTTTTCTCTAAGAAATATGATTTGTTCTTGTTTTGTGAAACAAATGTTAACTTTAAATTAGCTGCAAATTACTTATTTAAAAAAAAATCTTGTTTCATAAGGTATAAGTATCACTGTTTGAATATAGGATGCAAATAATTTGGGAATAGTCCATCGGAGCAAAAGCGCCTTACCCACAAAACCAGTGTGTTCATGAGTTTATCAATACTAGTCCTTTTAAATTTAGACTTCCCACAGTTCTGCATCAGTTTGGTTTGCAGTCCTGTTAGATGGCAAAAAGAGCAGCATTCAGTGTATACAGAACATTAGTAAGCTGGCTCAGGATAATATTAAAATAAATGATAACTTCTCAAAATGAGAAAGAGTGTAAGAATCACCATACCAGCAAAGATGACCATTCCAAAGCACCACTCAGTGTTCCTGAGAACACACCCTCGCAAAAGCATTTTTTCATTATCCAGTGAGTATTTATTGTCTCTCCAGTATAGCGTTCCTGTAAATTTATCCAACTTGTTGTTTGGTGGTTCACAAATCACTTTTCCTGAGGAGGAAATACAAAAAATACAACAAAAAAAGGACTGATACACTCAACATAAGCCATCACTGCAAGATATAGATCAGATAAATATTCAACATTAACTAAAAAAAATTAACAAAAAAAAGTTAAAATAAAATAAATACACTGCATTGTCTCACCATCAAAGTCCGCTAGTTTTGAAACATCTCCCAAATCTGAGGTGACACTTAAAGCCTGACGGACTTTTAGATTTGTCTCGCTAAATGGAGAGAATATCAAAATTGTCACAGTTTACCATATATTATACCATTATATATATATATATATATATATATATATACCACACAGCAGATGTCAGCTTTCATTCTATTACAAAACTCAACTAGTGCAGCGCTCACCCATCCAGCTCTGCAGTCTCGATATAGCACAGCCCGTACGGCTCACTGCTGCAGAGGAGGAGGATGTCTGCCTGTGTGCACATCACATATGAAACATTCTGGAGTCAAACAAGGTAAAACATCAGTCTGCACACACAACCAGCCCTCAGCAGCTTTGATACCAAAATAACTTGGAAAACATTTACTTACAGCCACAAACTGATTATTTTCAAGTTTAATGATATCTCCCACGCGAACGTTCATCCATTTCTCATTCTGCAAACTTGGAAGCAAGAGAAAATAAACGACATTTGTCATTTGGGAGTTCAAGCGTTGTGCTAAATGTCAAACTAAAAATAATTACCTTCCCCTGAGGAGAACCTGAGACCGGCGGTTATTGACTTGCTGGTCACTCTTGTGTCTGAACTGAAATTTTGAAAAGTTCAAATGTTCACTTGCTAGCTCAAAAGTCTTATTGAGTTGTTACTTAATAAACAACAGAACAGACATAGTCATCTGTGGCATCCTTGACAGCAGTGATTACCAGCACCAAAACCAAAGGCACGATGGTTGTGAACCAGGACAGGGAGGAGATCTCTGGAATTAGCTTTGAAAAAGAAGTCAAGAGTATAAGTATTAAATATTATTGTTTGACCTGATACACAGGATTCTTAAAGTGATGCAATTTCTATTTTTATCCACCTAAAAAAGCTGGAGTTCATACCTGAAGGATCAACAATACTACAAAGTATGCATTTGCCACCCTTTGAAACTGTTCAAACAAGTTGACGGGCAGGAAGGTGAAGATGTTGTACTTCGAGGTTTTGATGTGATTGTCCTGAGAGAAGAACATATTTAGAAGCATCAGTGATTGAATACAGCTGCTTACATAAGTGTTGAAGATAACATTTTTCTATGCTTGGGAGCATATATTTGGATGTGTGAAGTCTTCGTGTGATGGATGAATTGGGGCATGATTTTTGACTTCCTGTTTGTGGTGTGGTATTTCAATACAACTCACAAAGGACGCTGCCTAAAAGGGGAATCAGTGCCAGCTGCCTGTGGAAAATATATGGAATTGAGAACAAAATCAGTTTTGTGTGTGGTTGAAAGAGCCCAGTTTGCTGTATGTGCTGGTGGAGGCTCTCAGGCTATTTCCATACGCTCATATCATGCTTTAAAATGACAGAACTAAGAATTCCGAATCTAAATCATGCCTAAGTACAAAGGGGCTGTGTAGCACAAAGCTGAGTGACAGATCTAAATAAAGACCAATAAAGACAATTAAAGAGGGAAGAGAAAGGGAAACCAGGTGCTGCGAAAAGCTGTCGTGTAAAAGTTTCAAAGGGGACTGTTGTACCGTCTGCCTGATGTATTTTAACCAAAGTGGGGTTGCAGAAATTTAGTCGGAATTCACAAAATTGTCCATGAAAAGGCATTACTCCTTTAGTGCATTATCAGGCTTACTTACGGCATATGAGAACTTGTCATTGTAGTCACGTGCATTGGCTTTTACACGGCGCTCCTTCTCTATAAGCAGAGTGATTATCAAAGCAAGAAAAGGTCACGTGCAGAATTTTAATAATAACGCCATTCTATTTATTAATCAAATGAATGAGAATGCAGGAGGAGAAGGGTTAAGTAACAGTTTGACTGGGCAGTCTCACCGATTCTTTTTCTGACTGATGTGTGTGCAGTTTAACGTGTGTGTAACTCAGTCAAGCTTCTATAATATCACAAGCATAAATACAGTGATGTAGCAGACAGGAGATTCTCTGACTCACACTTTTCTGTCAATTTTATACAGGGTCTTCATCATGTTCTAAACCTTGAGAAATAGTCAATTCTATGCTATTCTGTAGGATGCTTGTATAAGAATGAGTAATTATCAAAGTGACACATTTAGTGAGTTTATTCAGCTCATAAAGATTGACCTTAAGTCGAGCTTTCAGGCCATTCTAAAACCATTAAAGCGGGACATTGAGGAAATCTTACAGAAGTGATAAAAGCATCAAAGCATTATACAATCTTGCGACAACAGTCCAGGTCCTGGTAACCATGGTTTCAAGCGGCACAGGAGCAAATGAGATACCTACTAGTTACAAGAGCCCTACTGGGGCCAGAAAGCGAAATACATATCATAAATCTAAACAAGAGCTGCTGTAAAACCGATATACACTAAGATGTATTCAGTCTTAATCAGCTGATGAGTTTGGCTTGGAAATTACCAGTGGAAATGACATCTCACTGGCGGAGTCTAGTTCAGGGATTTGACGACACAAGGCTGAGATAATGCCCATGGTTTGTTCATGTCTCTGCTTGCCCTCTCCGCACCTGAAGTAACAACATTCATTCATATTCTGGAGTGAAGCATTAGGAGTCATTAACATGCTGGGTCTTGCTTTCTAATGCCTCAAGAGAAATTACAAGGATTCAGAAACAGTGGCATCAACAGTCTTAACTGCAAGGATGATAAAAAATTAGTTACCAAAGTACTTTAAGTTTTTCCCCAGCAGCAGGGCCAGAATGCCTCTGTTAGGACGCAGTTAGAGCTTAAATCACTGCTGAATAATGCATGACACACCTGCCGGGCGCTGACACGCGGCAGAAAACTACTGAGATCGTCCAGCTATCAGTTACTACAACTATCACTGATGAATAAATCATGCCTCTATTCAAAGCTTTCAGACTGTATTTCATCAAAGGATATTCAAATGTAGTTTTGCTTTTCTAATAAACTTGGCTCTCTACGTTAATCATTGTCTAATGTGTGTGTCGGATGTTTTTTTTAAGGAAATTCCTGGGCAAGCCTGCAAGTCTGGGCAGCTGATCAAGAGAGATGATTCCCAAATGCCTCAGGGGTGTATTTTAAAAGAAGAAAAAAAAGAGTTTCACAGAGATGACAGAATAATTAAGATGGTTAGGGTTAGTGATCTCTTTATCGCTGAGATAATTATAACTAAAATAGTGTACACAGAAATCCCCTCAGAAACAGATGGAAGCATGTTAGTTTGTCCCTGCAAAAACACAGATTCAGCTCACTGAACCCCAGCTTTTATTAAAGGACCCTATTTGATTAAAGAATAACATCAAAGATGACTTACACTTCTCCACCAGACATGAGAGACCAGAGACACACACTCAAAGACATAGACGGAGCAATTAGTTACTGTTGAAAGTTTTATTTAATTTCCACGCCCTGCACACCAGGAGAGCCCAAGTCGTCCAACCACCAGGACAAGAATACACAAATTCTGATTTCTGATTTAAAAGAAAAGCTTAATTTTGAGCCGTTTTGTGAGTCTAACTCATTCGTTTGTTTTTCCATTAATTATTGACTGCCAGAAAACTGCATCTTCGCCGAGGGTGCCACTTCATCAGATCATAATATCTTGGTTGAATTGAATAAATAGTTGATAAGGGGAAAATAGAGAATAGGTTTGATTAAAAGGGTCTTACCGACGTGAGTATTTCTCCTCCAGAATGCCATCTTTTCCTGGGACCTCCCCAGGCTTTCCCTGTCAAACACATGGAGAGCCTATGCAAAGATTTAACTCAAACAAAAGCTGGAGGCATCAGAATCAGCAAGATGACCAAGGAAATGCTGCATTTTCTGTTTAGACAAACAACTTAGAAACAAAAGGGGTGTGACTACAGCAGTGGTTCAATCTCGAGAGAGCCAAAGATCCCAGGTGAGAGCCACAGAGCTGGGGGTGGAACCTCTAAAGGTCCATCCATCTATCTTCCTGCAAGAATATCAGCTTTGATGCACTTTTCTTCAGCTTAGAATAAGATGGGTGCAGATAAATCTCGCGTGCGCCTGGTGGGCTCTTACCTTGCACAAGTTTGTCACAGATGCAGCCTTGTGTTGTCTCCATGAATCCTGCCAGTCGTTGACGGCCAATTATTCCAAGCGCCGCATTCCGCAGATTTCCCCGCAGAGAAGGCTGTTTTCTCCTCTTGAGTAACCAGCAGACATGGATGGACTCATGTGAGTCAGTGGAGAGAGCCGTTTGGCTTTGGTGAGTAATGGTCAGCGGCCGGCTGTGGATGGTGTGGGCCGTGGAGAATCGCTCCCACTGTGAGGAGAATCGGTGCGCAGAAACGCACCATCTCTCACCGAGAGGGGCCGGGCTGGAGTCTCCACATCACCGGGGGAAAAGGTGGAAGTCTGTGCGTGCGTGCGCGCGCGCGTGCGGGCGCACGTGCTGCAGCGAGCGTGTCCCTCTGTGTCTGAGTGCGTGAAGATGCCAGAAAACCTGCAACATTTCATCATCACTTCATGATGTTCTTCCCACGGAATCAGTTGACTTAGACCTGTAAGGACGGACTGCTGAGGGGGTGCGAGACTCTGTGGGACCGCCCTGAATTACACTCAGTTTAATTCAACTCAGTTTAGTTCAGGTAAGGCTCATTTAAGTATAGGGCTCGACTAAAAACTTACCCTCATTATAAAGTCTCAAAGGTAAAAACAACAAATAATAAACAAAATATTAATAGAATAAAGAAAAAATGTAAGAGTTCGTTTGATTTGAGATCACATAAATATATTGAGCTTATCCTTCTTTATCGTTGTATTCAAAAGCAGACTTTCTGACGTCGGCATCTGCCTTTATTTGAATTTTCTTATCATTCATATCAAACCTCACATATTTGTCATTTTAACGCCCCCTTGTGGTGTATTTGTAAAAGTTCCACGGCACACTGCAGAGGTGCCTTGCTGCAAAAAGGCTGGTCCTCTTTGTTGCATTTTCATTTCTGCCAGGATGAGCACTGATTTCTGCCGTGAGTCTCTTTGTGCTGGCTGCCATTTAAACAAAGGAAGGAGTAAAAGAAAAAAAGATGGTGCGACACAAGTGTATCTAATCCCTTTCATTTTCATTGTTATTCATCTGAATTGCAACATTTTGGTCTCATTGGAAGATAATTATAGGCTACTGCAGACACCAGAAAATATGCAGCTAAATCAGTTATGGCTGCAAAGACGCCGTCAGCCACTGCACCCCCCCCCCCCCCCCCAGCACTCCAAGAAGGCCCTGAGCTACAGTCCACCAGCAGCCACCTGGGAGCTCAGAACCCAGGAAGACCGTCACAGAGACAACCAGGCATCCGCCCCCAGCAGACCCCCCGAGAACCACCAACTGCCGTATTCCTAAAAGGTCATGACACAATGCATGAGCTGGAAAACAGGTGTGTGCCTCTTTGGCTTGGTAGCTATCAATGAGAGTAAGACTTCTATTTTTAAAAATAGCCTTTCGTGCTTTACAAAGCACACTTTGCAAAGACGATCATCATTAAAACAACATTGAAACATAAGAAACATACAAAGTCATAAATACATCATAAATAAAAACATCATAAATGAATTAAATAAAAATCAAATGAATGAAACTGTGCAGAATGAGAGGAATGTTGGAGCTAGAGGTGGTGAGTTGGGTAAGAAATCTTAAACAGGTGGGTTTTGAGTTTTGTTTTGAAAAGAGGGAGAGAGTAGGTATTTCGGATGTAAGATGGCAAAGTAAAAAAAATATACATCATAGTGCAACAGAGGGTGACCACGCAAATATTACAACAACCCTATCAATGCAGAACGTCTTTTGTCTTCACACTTTACACATCGTGATACTGTCATTTGTTGCTGCCATTGTGTGTGTGTGCTGTTGTGGGTTTAGACTTTGTAAGTTGATCCTTGGCAAGCACCTAACAAATTTTATATTTATCACGGGCGAGAGACAAAGGTCAGCACAGGTTTCAAACACCTCGGATTCAATAATCTCATAATTAATAGCGAATAAAAATATAGATGCCATCCCTTTTAGGGTCGTTACACACATGTTTTTGTGAGTAAAATGCAGGACTGAATGTTAATTTAACAAACTCAGAGGCTAAATCACAATAGTAATGGTGAGGCAGAGGAAGCAAGAAGCATGAAGAAACGTACAAGTTATTTGGAAAGGAATAAATAAACTTTCTTGATCTATATTTAAGTAAACAAATTCTGCTGGAAAATATGTCTGCATGATCATATCAATAATTTTCTTTAAATTAGTGGGGAAACATAATAACAGATCTCACAAATGGCCTATAAGTAAAACTGCGTGCTGGTGGTCATATTTAAGTGCAATTAGTTTGAAACCCTTGACCCTTTCTCCCATGAACTTCAGTCTGAGTAGAATACTAAATTCAAAAGTTGTCAAAAACATAATATGTGTGAGACTGAAAACATAAACTGATGTTACCTGGATGGGAAACATGAACCTGATCAGAAGAGCCATTCTTTGAAATCTCTATTATTTTAGTTTAGAGGTGTTTCCATTTAGTCACAAAAAAGATAACAGGGACCTAAATTGCTCTTCGTGTTTTTTGTCACAAACGTTTTCTGTATTTTCACACAGAGAGTACAACAGAGGTGTTTAATGGTCATGGAACTGTAAGGCTGGCAGATACCAGTGCGTGCTGAACCTGTTCAGATTCTAAATGAAGTATTTGGATCAGTGTCAGATCAAAGTATCGCTGACAGCAGCTCAGCTAAGGCGTTTGTGTTATTTTGGAACAGGCCCGCTGTGTCAGTGTGCATCAGTACACAATTAGTGCACAGTAGTTGCCTGTATTAGTGATTTATTGCAGTCATTGAAAACAAAGTGAAAAAACACTGTCCTTAAGAGAAATAAGTTTGCATTATTCTACTATTGATAGTATACTAAATATATGTATATATATTTGTTGTTTTTTTTGCTGAAAAGATACACAACTAAATCTTTAAAACTTTAGGATTTTATGACGGGTGTGATGATGGGTGTGGTTGACGCCAGAAAAACTATTCAACAATTCTTTTTGATTCTCTGCAGAGCATGGAGCTAAAAAATGCTAAATGCATCCAAGGCCCTTTTCATCATGCCAGGACAAGCAAGATCAGCCTAAAGTGGTCAAAATAGTGTTTTTTTTTTTATATTTTTGTTAAAATGTATATTGAACTCCTCTGTTGAAAACACAATGGAACAGTAACATTTAAAAAGCACATTCATCAATTTTGTAACATGTTGAAAAACCCATTTAACAATACCTCCAGGGGTTATGGAAACAACTCTTCTCCAGTACTGAATATTCCAGCCTGAAAACAAAGAGAACATCACAGAGTTTGTGTACTGGATATTTCTGGCCATGGCACCAACATTTCAACAAGGAAACACAGGCAAATCATCAACTAAAATTCTTAAAATGTTCATTTTAAAATGAGGAGTCCTGGTTGGAACATTGTTGTCTAAAGGTTATAAAACAGACCAACCACTTTAGACTGTTAATCCAATAGTCTCCAGGTAACTGTGCCATCCTCAGGTGATAACCTGCCGTATCTGACCTGTGAAACGCATAAACAGGTGTGGACAGGGCGAGGCGGGTCCGTAGGGAATATCAAACCACCTGATGTCCTCATTATAAAGGGATTAAAGTGTGCTAAGGAGCAGGGCGGCAAACAGTCTGTCATGTGTTGACAGTTTTCATTTCAAGTGAGAGAGACAGAGAGAAAAATTGGAGCAAGGAATAATTCCTGTAAAGGAGAAAACTCAATCATACTATTGACTTACTTAAATACATCTATAAGAATATCACAAGACGCTCAGACTACGTAGAAACAGGACCTAAACTAATTTATTTGAAAATTTTGTGTAACATCAATGTTCTTCCTAATTAATATTTTTAGTCAGCAAGCATATTTTTCAGATTCTGTAACACTGTAAAAATAACATGAAAAATAATGACTGCCTAAGAAAATGATTAAAATGATTTGTGTGTGTTTGTGGACGTTAAATAAGTTTCCATGGAAGAAATGGCGATTCTTTTCTTTAAGTAGTGCTAAACATTTACAGTTGCTCAACAGACCCTGTGGTTTAAATGGTATGAATGCAGGGTAAGAAACTTGTATAACTCTGGAAATCTGATTCTATAGGGGGAGAAAAAAACAGCGACATGTCTGTGTTTGTATCACAAACACGCCCTTCAGGGGTTATTTCATCCAGGGTGACACGCTAAGAGGACGGAGAGCCACCATAGGCACGCAGACACACACAAATGTGCCTCCAGAGTTGTCTCTGTTGCAGCGTGACTGGCAGGTTTCACTTACAGCAGTTCAGATATAGCGTTACAAACATTTGACCTACATTTTTTACGTCGTCGTTAGGGTGAAGTTGCAGCCTTACTGTAAATGAAGTTTGAGCAAGAGTTCACAAGCAGGTCTGACGGGTAGAAGCAGTCGTTTGTGATTGGTCGGTCATTGAAAAAGGCGGGACTTAAGTTTACATTTAATTTGTAATTGGACATCTGTCCTGTCTATCTTCTGAGGGGCGTTGATCAATTACAAAAGACTACTGCCCTGTCTGGTGTTGTGGTATTCTTTATTTGTGAAGCACAGCAGCAGGGAAGAGAAGAGTAACTTAAGTGTTTTAAGGACTTTCTAAGGACAACTATTCGCTGCTTCAGGTAAGAGTCACGCAAGACTGTTTTTAGACGTAACCCGGCAGTCTTCGAGTCTGAGCCAATGTAGGAATGAGTGTTGTGAAAGGTGTCGTCTGTTGCGCAGTATGCAGCTGCTATGGGGGAGACATAGTTTCTCAGACCATACCTTGATAACAATCAACCTCGCGTGTGATTGCGGGTTTGTTTCTGCTGTTTGTTCAGATGTTTAAAGGTGTTTTTGAAATAGGCCAGTAGCATATGCTTTAACGGTGTTCAATCTCGTTGTCATCATAGAAAATCTTCGGTTAGAGCTAGATTTTACTTAAAGAAACGTCAGTGCAGCCGTCCTTTTTCTTTTCTTCCCCCAGACCGTTAAATTTGTAAACCTCATCATTACAATGGCTGTGGCTATAAAAGCCACAGTCACATTTATGACCTTATTACTGTGGTTACAGGTAGACAGCAGACTGAATATGAAATGAAGCTGTCTTAGTAATGAGTCATTTACACTACTCATTCATAGTCAAAATGATTAGTTACAATCTCTGGTGTTGTTTTTATGGTGTGTTTTTTGGGTGTGAATCTGAAGCAATAACACAGGAAGTGCAGATTGGGGACGTGGATGAGGTTGAGCCTGCACAAATGGAGTTCTTTCTAACCAAAAATGATTTGTTTTGAAGGATCAGTCTCAAAATGAGTTCGCTGCGCCATCTGAGGCAGTGCCACCCGGCAGGCATCGCTATCTCTCATTATCACACCAGCAGCCGTGCCTTATCCAAGCAGTCCTACAAAGTGCTCGTCCTCGGGGGAGGAAGTGGGGGCATCGCCATGAGTGCACGCCTGAAGAGAATGGTCGGAGCTGAGAATGTGGCTGTTGTGGAGCCCTCCGAGGCAAGGATACTTATGTTTAATAGGATTTTTATTAGTTCATCCTACCTATTTTACAGTAACTGCAAAACTCTATAAATGGTTCAAAGAAAACGTTATACATCCATGCGATTCCATCCCAGCTATGGCAGTGTTCTGGTCATGGAAAGTCCTATCTTTATACCTCTTCCATCTTTTTTTTAGATGCACTACTACCAGCCAATATGGACTTTGGTTGGTGCTGGTGCTAAAACCCTTGCCTCATCAGGTCGCTCCACATCGAGTATTATGCCATCTGGAGTGAAGTGGGTGAAATCAAAGGTTGAGGAAATAAACCCAGAGACAAATACGGTCCGAACAGACGATGGATCTGAGGTGTGTTCTGTTTTGGAGACTGCTCTCTGACAGTTCACTGTAGTAAGATTGAGATAAATATTCCTAAGAAATACTGCTGCTTTTCAACTAATATAGTCCTTTGTCAACTTCTTTGTTAAGATCTCATATGAATATTTGATTGTGGCTCTTGGTTTACAACTTCATTTTGAGAAGGTGAGATCCCTCTTTTTTTCCTCACTTCTTTGTTTTAACTGTGCCTCTTAAATGTTGTTAATGTATGCAAATGCACTTATTAAATGTAGATTAAAGGGCTACCGGAGGGGTTTGGTCACCCAAAGATTGGGTCAAACTACTCTGTTGAAACTGTGGACAAAACATGGAAGGCTCTGCAGGACTTTAAAGAGGGAAATGCTGTGTTCACTTTCCCGAACACCCCTGTGAAATGTGCTGGAGCCCCACAAAAGATCATGTACTTGTCAGATGCTTTCCTGAGAAAGGTACTTCTGATCTATTGATCATATCTTAAATATGTATGAATATGTATTTTTGGGGTTTTTACCAGTTTTCTGCTCCAAAGACAGGTAAAAGGGCAAAGGCAAATGTAATATACAACACATCGCTACCTGTGCTCTTTGGGATCAAGAAATACGCTGACACATTGTGGGACATCGTGAAGACTCGTGATCTACAGGTGAACCTTCGGCACAATCTGATTGAAGTGCGGGCAGACAAACAGGAGGCTGTCTTTGAAAATCTTGACAAACCAGGTGAAACCAAAGTGTTTGAGGTAACTGTCTCCACTGTAAATTTCGTTTGTTTGTTGCTTTGGCTGCTTTGTCCAGTGCACAACATTTTTCTGTTGTGTGCAACACTGTGACATTTTATAATTTGTAACATTTATAATTTGTCAACCAGTATGAAATGCTTCACGTCACACCACCAATGGGGCCGAGTTTGGTGATCAAAGGCGGCCCACTAGCTGATGAGGTTGGTTGGTTGGATGTCAACAAAGAGACCCTCCAGCATAACAAATATCCAAATGTGTTCGGGATTGGAGATTGTACCAACCTTCCCACAGCCAAAACAGGAGCCGCGGTGGGTAAGTGACTTTCGTGTCATCGGTTTTTAAAATGCAGGAAAGAGTCACGCTCCCACTGGCAGCTCATGATTGTATTAGTTGTGAAAAGCTTTTTCTTCTACACCATGTTCCATCAAATCTGCATTGCAAAATCCCCACCATAAAGAGCCAAACCACACCCATATGAGGTTCCTGTGATAGTATTTCACCCAATACCTGACAAGCTTCAATTATCTTTTTGTTCTGGTTGTGTCATTACATGTCAAAAACAAAGGTGTATCTTGTCTGGCAGTATGAGCCAAATCTCCTGAGGGTGGCGCCACCTGCTCTGTCAAATAAAGGATAGGGAATTTATTTGCCAACTTTATAATCTCGTTGTTCAGAAAGGACATCCTAACGTTGCAGTTTTAGATTTTTTTAAGTTTCAGTTTGGAATATTAATGTATTTTTTATATTAAATTTAATATTGAACATATTGAGAGGAGCAAGAAAGAGGTTTGTCAGTCAGAGTCACGTCTGTAACTTCTGTAACTAAGGAACAAACACTGACCTGCTTGTATTGTCGGGATTGTGTAATTTATTTTTAGGGGAAAAAAGTACCACCCTTTACCGTAGTTTGGGTTTTTTGGGGAATAATTAAGTCAACTCTGCTTCCAGCTAAGGACACTTATTGTTGGGATTTAAAAAGAAAAAAAAAAGAAATGTATATAAAAGTGGTCTTAACCCTGATTAGAATTTGTATTTATTCTAGCATTAGAAAAAACGTCAACCTTTACTTATGTTTTCAGCTGCACAGTCTGCAATCCTGGGTAGAACTATCAGCAGAATCCTGAAAAATCAGATACCGGATAAAAAGGTAAGTCATACCTGAATATCAAAAGAATGAGTTATTATTTTTTACTCTTTAAGAAGCAACCCTGTGGGACGAGTGATTAGAAACTATAGCTTAACCATCTTGTTCCTTATAGTACGATGGGTACACTTCATGTCCGCTGGTCACAAGCTACAACACAGTGGTTCTGGCAGAGTTTGACTACAATGCACAACCGCTGGAGACATTCCCAATCAACCAGGCCAAAGAAAGGAGACTAATGTACTACATGAAAGCTGACGTGATGCCTCACCTCTACTGGCACGGGCTCCTCAGGTTCGTATGTGGTGGTTGAACTTTTTCTCAGCTGATAGTGATCAGTCTTTTTACATAAACAACTTTAAAAACAAGTGATTTTCTTTGCCTCTTCCATTAGGGGCCTGTGGGGTGGACCGGGACCATACAGGAAACTCATGCACCTTGGGATGAAATAAAAACTCAGCTTGTATGACAAACATATTTTAAAAGTTATGGGGAAAGGTAGCACCTGATATTCATCAGATAACAACACCTAAAACAATGGACTCAAACAGGAAGTGTCACAACACATTGGGCTTGTTTAAATATCAGTTCATCTGGAAAATGCAGACAATGATTGTTATTGATGGCACAGAGAGGGTGTATCACTTTAATTCTAGCTGCTTTGAGTTGCTTTTCGTTTATGCTTCAGGTTTTCTGAAAATCCAATGATTATCAACATTTATTGCAGCTAAGAACAATGTCTAATAATTTTTAAACATTCTTTTTATTGTTTTCACATCTCAATATACTTGTATACATTCAATGAGGCCTGTAGATTTTTTTTTTTTTTTTACAAAAGATATAACAAACTTCATTAAGTTAACTCAGCTTTTCTGTTGTGTGAAGATTACATGCCCATTTTATTCAAATTCATACAGTAAAAACAATAATCTCATAATATCAGTGTACAATAGTTAGCCCAGTCAATGCTTCTGTTTTTTGGATCAAATTAGATGACTGTAATCCAGAATAAGTGTTGACAGTAGCCACTAATAAAAGTATACAAATGTACTCTTTTTGATGCTATAGTACATATTGCATTTCATGGTGAAAGTCAGGAACTGTGTAACAAACACAGTAGTTATACTACCATTTATCCTGCAAGTTTTGTGTGAGATGCTGGACCATTTAAATGGGAAATACCTCAACAGCTTTTCCTTACCTTTTAAAAATCATTTTCAGATTTAGTGATTTATTTTTTTATTTTACATCGTGATTATTTTCTCTGTCTGTACAGTTCTTCAATCAATAAAATAATCACATTAACTAAACAAATTGTGGTTGTGCTTGTTTATTATTATTAAAATACCATTTAAATGTAAGATTGTTAATATCAGCTTGCATTTGTTTTCATTAAAATGTATGACACAATGCTAAATATTGCATAGAAATGTGTGTTTCTGTTTCAAAGGTTTACTGAAACTACAATTGTCAGTCATTACTATGATGCTGTGCGTTAATGAAGGGCTTGTTCTTGCATGTTGTCACTATTTACAAAACCGGTTCTACAGGTTTTTTAAAACTTTTTTTCGTTTCCCAGAGACATCAGAACTCATGAGCACCCAACACTTCCTCATACGGATGTTTGTGATGGTGATAGCTACTGCAGTAAATGTTATTAAAATGTCTAAATCAATCTGTGGGAGTCTCAAACTCACCGACTAAATGAGCGCATTAGATTTTATGATGCTGAACAGTTTGAGAATTGAGGATTAGATTTGTTCTGCTTTTTCTGTATGACAGGAAGACAAAACCAATGCAGGTTAAAACTTTCACTCATTTGACCTAACTGTTTTATTGTATTTACATCCAGGAAAATGTGGAGCCAGACCCCAAGTCTGTGTAAACCCTGTTCAGAACACTAGTCACAGATAAAAAGGTTTTGTTTATTTTCTTGTGGGGAAGTTCCATGTATCTTCTATAACATGTGATTGTTTTGTGTATTTGGCTTTAAACTCGATTTTGCTTTTCAGTGACCTATAGATTGGCTGTTGAGGTTTATTTCCTCTATGATGTTCCATCTTTTCTCCTTTCAGTCACCGTCTTCATGTTAAAACTTAAAAATGTCCAAACGTCGGATTTCTATTAGTAATAGATCCATATGGGGTGTCCTAATGTTATCTGTCTCGTTGTTACAATTTCACCTATCTTTATTTACTCGTTTGTAGTTTTAAATGTTTAATGTTCCTTTCCTGAATATATTACTTACTTGTAGGATATCAAGGAACGTTTACTGTTTGGGCCGCTGGAGTTGTACCTTGAAGGACCTTCTGTCGAATCAAACAAACTTGAATTTTTTTTTTTTTTTTTTTTTTTTAAATACCGGTACATGCAAACATTTCAGCAAGTTTGTAATTGAATGTTTTTTTGTAGCCACACATCAATACCCACGGGGTGGCAGAGCGCGTTAGTCCAGCTGTGCACATCATTGTCATTTTCCTGTTGACTCCGCCACGTTGGTTCCTCTACGTCTGTGTCGCATTCCCCTGCGCACCACCAACGTTATGTTTGTGAAGAGGCGGGAAATGGCGTCTGAAGACATGGTTCGTCTGTGACTAGCCACCGAGCGACGAAGGCAGCTGGCTCGGCGGTAAACACGGTTCGACCTCGGTTGGTGGCCACCGCGGTCGCAGCCGAGAGCTGACAGCGCTTGGGCAAGTTTTCGAAAGCTTCCAAGATAATCGGTAGGAAGCAAACATTGTATAAACAGAAACGTTTGTCCCCGTGAAAGCCAACAGCTGCTAGCTAGTGGCTAACGTTAGTCAGCGAAGGGGGCGTAGTCTAATGGCTGAACATAGTTATGGAGCGAACAAAATACCCTGTTTTCTTGCTTTATTAAAATAATGAAATAATTAATAACTTGCTTACTGAACAACTAGACGTTGGCGGAGACAAGTGGAAGCCCTGTTTGTTGCGAACCGAACAATGTCACGGCATGGGTTTTGCTTCCCTTTGCGTTTTGTTAGCCTCGAAGCTACATTTAGCCTGTTAGCCACAGAACCCCGGGGCACTAGTCTGTTGTGGCGTTACTTGTAATTAACAGCTGATGCATGCGACTGATGAGTGCCAGTTGGAGCCTCATTAACACATTGATGAACTACCGACCACGAGACACCAGCGTCAACCTGATTTTGAATGTGAACGGGGCTGTTGTTGCTACATGCCAGCACTTGGCTAGCGTTAGCGGCTGCCGCTGTTTGTGTTAACTCAGCCTGTCCGATGTTGCATAACGACTGTTTGTGGTTCCGTTTGCGATCGGAAATAATTAAGGTCCCAACACATTAGCAAAATGGTTTCCAAAATATACACGCTTAACACCTATCATATCCCCAAAGAGCCTCATATTTACGAATGCCTCTAGTATCAATGGAAGGAGAACTACAACTTCCTGTACAAGTGTTTGTTTTGGTTTGACGATTCATTTATTTTGGCTGCAGTCTGAGTGAAGTCTAGCATTCAAAATAACTAATCAACCAACAAGAATTATTCTGATTCATACAACAAACTTTCTACTTCCTTACACTCAAGCAAATTGCGTTTGTTTTGGTGGGCGTGGATCAAGTTTACACATGATGGCTTGTTGAACACATTTGGAGATTTACATTCAAGTTATTAAAAACGTTTCTCTAAGAGTTTATTACGGCAATTTTTATGTCTTTAAATTGTGAGGCTACTCCTTGGGACAGGTAAAAACTGATCTGGGACATTTAAGGGCATCTTTAATCCGTGATCACCTGCTGGGAAGTGAGAGGATCATCTAAGAGGGTGATGATGTACCGTTTGTCAAAATGATGTTTTCTTTTTCACGTTTGAGCTGCAAACCGCACTGCCAATTAAGCAGATAATTAATACACGGCTAATGTTCTCCCTTTTTTTTTTTTTACAGACTTTTCTATGTGACGTCAGTGCATGATGAGGCTGAGAGTGCGTAAAGCTCCTCAGCAGCTGAACACAGGCCCCAGAACGCACCCGTCCCAGGCCAAAAGGAAACATTGTGAGTTGGAGCCATCCCCAGTGAGAGTCCGAGGCAAAATGCAGAAGAATGAAACTGGACTGCTGTCCACCATAAAGAAGTTTATCCGTGGAAATGCTGTCAAGGTAGGCCCAGACGAAGACTGTGCTGCTGTTTTTACATTCTTCCCAGGGCAAAGACAAAGCGTCACTGGGTTTAATGGGTGATACGAGTAAGCGTGTCATTCAGTTTTTTCCTTGCCAGCTTGTTTTGTTGTGGTTGATGATGGATTATCAATACTCACATTTTTTCTTTGCACGTTCTTTTTTTTTTTTTGGCTGATGTTTCAACCTTTTCATGTTTCATGTTTTCGACCCACGTGTCTCTTTCTTTTCTTTCCCAGGTGGAGCAGGATATCCCTGCCAAGAGGAGTCGGATGGACTCTAATCCGGACGATAATCTCATCACTTCCACTCCACAGACCAGAGGTCTCCCCAACAAAACTGTGTCCAGAGTTTGTCGGAAAACTCCTAATAGAGGTAACGGATTCAGTCTTCAGTCTCAGCTTTTAGTGAGAAAACAGTATTTGAAGCGTTTTTCTTGTCTTTTTTTCCATAAATAGACATGGTGTCATGCAACAGTAAACCCATGAAACCAAACGGTAAAATGGATCCCCCCGTCAACACAGCAAGCAGCCCACCACGCACCACCCTGCTGGGAACCATCTTCTCCCCGGTCTTTAACTTTTTCTCACCAGCAACTAAAACTGGTAAGAAAACAGTGAGCTAAATGATATTGGTATTTTAGACATGTTATTCCACACTCTGAGCATCCAATATGGGGCTCCAAACAAACTGTTCCTCTGGTCGTAGAGGAGTCAAGTTTCCCCCACCGCCTGGGATTTGGATGCATAATTCATTTTTTATTTAATTTTTTTTTTTGTAAAGGTCATATGTGGAAAATAACCCAAGCAGAGTTCTTAATAAACAATCTTAATACCAACAGATAATTCTTATTGCAACTGAAATATTTTGGATGAGTAATACATATATGTTTATTATTTCAAATATAATAGTATTAATGTTTTTGAGAAATTTCTCATTAAGGAAACATTATGCCCTGTTTTCCTGTTTGTCGTGAGCATTGAAATGTAGTGTTAAATTGAATATGTAATTAGTTTTATTCGTTGATAACAGAAAGATACTGTACACTGGGACACACTCCTGGTTTCCTCTGTTCGCTGTGAGGGAAGTGCATCCTTACTGAACAGTTCCTACCATCACAGCTAACACTGACAAGTTAAGAGTTTGGTGGGTGGGTGTTCACAGATTGATGATGCCACTCTCTGTTTGCCTTCATTTATACTTTCTTACGTTCATCATAATCGACTGTAGTACTCTTTAACTTTAAAATGCCTTACTGTTATCT
Organism: Menidia menidia; assembly: GCA_907169785.1. NCBI lineage: Eukaryota > Metazoa > Chordata > Actinopteri > Atheriniformes > Atherinopsidae > Menidia > Menidia menidia. Next base: position 7,044,050 of record CAJRST010022223.1, on the reverse strand, counting down.
GTTCAATCTTCCTTGCAGGACAAAGTGTTCATTATTGTTTCTGTGATGTGTTGTGTCCTTTACTGACTGTACTCTGCTGGTTTTCAGCCACCCCAGGCTCCGACTCTCCAGGCCAAGCAGTGGAAGCAGAGGAAATCATAAAACAGCTGGACATCGAGCAGGCAGAAGAAATCCCAAGCAGTGCTCTCACGTCCACCGAAGGGATCACCCAGTGTCTCACTTCCCCGTTGATACCTCAGAGTCTTCAAATCACCTCTGATTCAACTATAGAAGAGGGAGAGATTGTTACAGAAATTGACATGCCCCCATTGACAGGTAACAAGAGCTATCTAGGAAATTAATAGGTTAGGGAAACTTCGACTTTAGGGGTTAAACAAGATGTAACGATTTTTAAACAAATGACATGTATAGCCATCATGAAAAGTACTAGGTATTCTGTGTTGGTCAGTACTATGCTCTCCTCCTGAGCAATCGCCTTCATAATGAGGCCTCCAAAACACAGCCTGCTTCATTTTCTCTTTTACTGAATTTTGAAATATTTGTTTCAGAATGATGTATTCAATAAGTTGTGAGCATTTTTAACTCAGTTTTATTTAAAACGTTTTCGGAAGTCTGTCATCAGTTAAAGAGAAAAGTCATTCCCACATTGGGGTTTTACACAGGAAGCACTAATGGAGGAAAGGCAACACAGCAGCCATCAGAAAAATGCTGCTCACAAGCTTTGCTGCACAGGTTTAATCTTTTAATTTGAGTTTTTTTGTCTTTGTGTCTCCATCAGCCCCTGGATGTATGTCGGATGGCAGCTACGTACACACGATACCCGTTGCTCCTCCTGAAACCTCATATGAGGAGGACTGGGAGGTCTTTGACCCGTAAGTGACCACAGCTAGTGCTTTTTTGGCAAATTGCATCAGACGGTTATTTTATTAGTCTGTAAAAAAAGCAAAAAACAAAAGAATACCTGCCTTGTTTTTTTTAGGATTTTTGTATCTGCTTTGCTTTTGAACAACAAACAAACACTATTTGTGATGTGGTGGAGTTGAAGTGACATTGCATATTTGTGGTGCAGAGGGAAACATTATCCAAGAGATGGCAGCAGAAGAGACAAATGCGTCTCCATGTTCACACCGCTGCTGCTGCTCTGGACACATTTTCTTGTTGATATTATAGTAGCTTCTAGGTTTTGGGGCAAAATGTAGGAGTTTCAATGCTGTTCGTGGCTTCTGTTTTTAAGGTACTTTTTCATCAAGCACGTGCCTCCTCTGACAGAAGAGCAGTTAACGCGCAAGCCGGCGCTACCTTTGAAGACGCGCAGCACTCCTGAGTTCTCTCTGGTCCTGGACTTGGTAAGTGGCGATGCTTTAACAGGCCTCCGTCTCGTAACAGAAAAGGCCTCACATGGATTTTTGTGCTCCTGCTGCTAGGATGAAACTCTGGTTCACTGCAGTCTGAACGAGCTGGAAGACGCAGCCCTGACATTCCCCGTGCTCTTTCAAGACGTCATATACCAGGTAGGACAAGTTCCAGGCCCATTCACACCCCAGGCCCCCTCCCAAATGCCACCCCTTAGGGAATAAGCGGTATAGTAATGGATGGACTGATGGAAGAGTCTAACTCTTTCTGCTCATTTTGTAAACTTTCTCCCGTTTGTCTGTGATGAAGGTGTATGTCCGGCTGAGGCCCTTTTTCCGAGAGTTCCTGGAGCGCATGTCCCAGCTGTACGAGGTGAGGCTTTTTATTCACCTCTCATCTCACCGCTGCCGCTCAGAATATCGCATATTTATCGCTGTCCGTAAACATTTCAGATTATTCTCTTCACGGCTTCGAAGAAAGTCTACGCAGACAAGCTGCTCAACATCCTGGATCCCAAAAAACAGTTAGTAAGGTCAGTGAAAACAAGTCAGGGTTTCTGACTAAACATCTCACCTCTGTAGGCCTTCTTGTGAAAGCGTTCATCCTTTTTTAGTACACAACATTTGCGCAGACTGTGATACGGTTCACCTTTACAGCTGAAGCAGCTGGCGGGACTTTAGGGACACTAGCTAAAACCACCAGACTTAAAGGAGCTGGAGCTGTGAGCAGTAAAATAAGGAGGCAGAGGTCATTAGTGCTGGAGAAAATGCATTGGTGAGGTTAAACGGTGCATCACAGCCCCCTTTTTTAAAAATGATCATGTTAGAAGATTCATCTGAAGTCTGGCTCTAATTTTTTTCTTTTTTGGAAAGCAACCCTGAAATGTACGTGATCTAATGGAGATTTTCCGGATGACTTTTTGTTTTGTTTATTTTCAGCCCTCAGGGATCCACCTCCTTATCTGTAATTCCTTATCTTGTAATTAGTTGTTTACATTGATGGGTTACGGTTTATTGCATCTTGAGGATAACCAAATACCTTTTCTCTTTTTTTTCTATTTTTCAGGCACAGACTATTTCGAGAGCATTGTGTCTGTGTTCAAGGAAATTACATTAAAGACTTGAACATACTCGGGAGGGACCTCTCCAAGACGGTAATAATCGACAACTCGCCCCAAGCCTTCGCTTACCAGGTAAAGCTTTGACAGCACTGGAAGAAGACTCCTGCTCCATGTCTTGCTTCTGCCTCACCGGTTCCTTTTTGTTTTGTCTTTTTGTATCTTTCAGCTTTCCAACGGAATCCCCATCGAGAGCTGGTTTGTGGACAGAAACGACAACGAGCTTCTAAAGCTCGTCCCTTTCCTCGAGAAACTCGTGGCGCTGGTAGGTGTTGGGACCTATGGTGTCTGTTGAAAACCTCTTTCTGCTTCATTCGGGGAGTTAAAGCTGATCGGTCATCTGGACTGCACCGGATACACAGCTGTGTGCGCCTCATAAGAACAAAAAGAGATTTGTCAGTGTCGGTAACAGAGTGGAGCAGGTTAGGATAACAGACCTGTCCTCTGAGGTCTGTGAGCTCCTCTTTTCACATTTGAACTTTTCTAATTGATTGGCTGTTAGTCTTTCATTGGTTTGAACTGACCACCTCAGTCCCAAATGCTGCACTCTGAGTTGTGCAAGGGGTTTGCTGGGCCCTGCAGTGCAGTCTGATAAAACTGTGTGTTTGTCTGGAGGCTGGTTGAGCAGGTAACATTCATTCTGACACTGGAAGCCATCCAAACCGGAAGAGTCTGTTTTTCTCATTTCTAACGGCCACCTCTGTCCTTTATTTTGACCACAGAACGAAGACGTCAGACCGCACATCCGAGAACGATTTCGTTTGCACGACCTCCTTCCTCCAGACTGAGCAGCTGCCGTCCATCCCTCCCTGACACGGTAACAAGATGTGAGGCGGCAGAGACTGGGAAGGAACCATTCAGACTTTTTTCTATTTGCATAGAAAACTCTTTTTTCTTTTTCTTTTTTTTTCTCCAAACATGAACGCACACACATACACAAAAAAAAAGAAGTAGAATTACAACTATGTTTGAGTCAAAAAGTCTTGGATGTTTTTCTATAGACGGTCACACCAGACTGGGAACAAACGGACGGCCTTCTGGTGGGTAGCTTGTCTTTAACAACCTTTCCAGACTAAAGTGAATGTCCCACGGTGTTGGTTTCAGCCTGACCTCCAGCGGCCAGTCGAACCTGTATATTATTCACTCTACTCTATTCACTTGTACATATATGTACATAGGTTTTTCGTTTTGTTTTTGTTTTTTCTCGAAGGTTTTTAAGTCATTTGAATTTCAGTTTTTAGTACGTACTCTTTGATTCAGTTGCTTTTCTAAACCAACAAAATGTCATTGTTTGTTTGAAGTTGTTGAGCAGCTGCGTTTCTGTAAGCCTGCAGTATTCCTGTGACGCTTTACTCCATTTTACATGCAGTTGTCTGTAATAAGGTGCAGTTTTTAAAAAAGGAAACAACAAAAAATCTTATCTTTGGGAGGAAAATATTTCTGAAATATTTTAAATTTATGAAATGTGTGTTAAAATAAGGTATCAAATGAATGCAAAGCCATAATGGCCAAACAATAATTTTGGAAATTTGTATCTTGAGAGTCCATTTCTGATTTCGACACTTTGATCGCCCTCTTTTATGTTGGTGTGGGGGGGTGAGATTCAGGCATCTTGCACTTTGACATCCAGCCCTTTGTAAGTTGATGTAAAATCTTGTCACTTTTCTACACGGGTGTGTATCGCCTAAATTTGTTATGTGGGGGGGGTGAAATTGTAGCACCAGCAAATTGCCAACATGTTTGCTTTTAAATCTTGTTTTCCAAGATGTCTCGTATGTTGGATCTTTGACGTAGGAGTCACAACTTTTGACTATTGAATGATCACTCCCGGTGTATTCAGTGTTACTCAATGGTTTCCATGAAAATAAATACATTTTTATACGACTTGTAGCCTCTTCATTTTTACATATTTTGTTTTCATGTTGATAAATGTTTTGTTTTTTGTTTTTTATGCTAAAGAAAAAAGATGTTCTGAAATTCCAAAAGCACAAGCATAGTGACTAAATGAATGTTACCAGCAGGAACTCTGGTGTAAGAACATGTAACAGATTCTGTTCATGCTGGAAAATGTCCTAAAATGCTTTACGAGGAGCAAACTGTAAAATGTGATTCATCATCTTTAATAAATTCAATCAAATGAAGACTGCAAAAACACGAGTCATGTGACAGTTTGATTGTCTAATCTCACAGATTCCTCCGAGGTTTTTAAAATGTTTTGTTATGCAAACAAACTCACTCACTACACCTCATTATGCCTAATCCAACAGAAATAGTAAAGATTCATTCAGTTGTATAACTACAACTATTTTATATTTATATTTTTATATATGTACAACAAACATTTTTGCACATTTGTACTATAAAATGCAATAAAAAGAAAAGGTGGTTGCATAACCATGTGTGGTGATGCAACAGGTTCATATGAAATGATACCAGTGGCTTTCTAGGTTTTACTCAAGAAAACAAGAGCACGCAAATTACACTTCTTTTGACTCAATTAATTCCCATCTTAAAAATAGTTGCCAACGTTTTTCAAAGTCCATATCAGTAATCACACAAATCCTATAAAGATAACTTTTTGAGCTAACCCACTAATTGAATCATCCTATGTGAAGGAGAGGTCAATATCCACATGAGCTGAAATATACAGAGTGAGCTGTAAATGGGAGGAAATAATAATTAGTGTTTTGGTCCGCAGCAGAAGAAGCCTTGACGATGAAAGTGGCTTTTTACTGTCCGGGGACGTGAAAATGTGGAGTCTGCATAATCCATTGTGACGCCCTGCAGCTGCTTTTATTATTGTGCACACATCCCGCCAGTTTTTACTCGCTTTACTTACAAGACATCAGATAACCCGCTGGTGTCATGATCCTTTTGTTCTTTTCAGAAATAGGTCATTACCCTTAGGACTGTAGGTGTGCAGCGAATTGCCCCTTCTGCAGGTCATGTGGCTCCAAACACAAAGGGGGGCAGTCTTTTCCAGCTCCATCAGACTTATCTAACCGTGCTCAGGAGGAGGAATTGTTTCAAAACAAAATTGTGATAGCGTGGAGATAAGACAAGGGGTTTATTAAACCCCCCTGCCCTCATCTATTGGCTGCTGCTGGGGGCTGTGGCTCGTAAAGGTTAAGGCCTCTCTGGCGTGATGTTTTCTGGTCCCTCGCAGCTATAAAAGGGGGCCGGCCAGCGCGCCCACCCCAGGACAGCAGCATGGGGAGGCGCTGGACGTGGATGCTCGTGTTCCTGTGCGCGTCCTCCGGGGCGCTGGGCTCCGGGGAGGCGGGGGCCGGAGCCGGCGGGCCGCTGCAGGCTCTCCACTGCCCGCCCTGCGAGAGGGTCCACTGCCCCTGGCGGCGGGCGCTGAGGCTGCAGTGTAAGGGCGGCGTGAGCACGGGCGTGTGCGGCTGCTGCCCCGCCTGCGCCCGCACCGAGGGGGAGGCCTGCGGGGGCGCCTGGGACTACCTGGGGAAGTGCGACGGGGGCCTGCTGTGCGTCCACGAGGAGGCGGGAGCAGAGCGCGGGGGGGTCTGCAGGGCAGGTGGGGGCCCCAGGGTCACCGTCAGCGGGCCTCTGCTGGGGGGAGGGGGGGTGGGTGTCATCATTCTGTTGGCCTTCTGTCTCTTTTCCAGGAATTTCCTGTGTGTTCTGTCAAAATATTTAGGGAAATCTCACCGCCAAACCCAAACAGAGTAAACACCCTCGGGCGCCTTTTATTCTCCTCAGTAATTGTGGTGGGAAGCGAGCCAGTGAGGTAAATGTCGTTTACGGGCCGCGAGGGCCGATAGTGTGCTCACGGCTCCGTTTGATCCAAAGCTTTCCGCTCGCATAATGACTCTGCTTATCTGACCCAATGATGAAAAAGGGCTGTCGTCCTTCCAGACGTCTTTCGGACGTCTCGGCGGGGAGGAGAGGATGTGAGTTTGACCCTTCTTAAACTGTGTTGTGCAGTGGTGGAGCGGCCGGAGCCGGAGGGCTGCAGCCCGGAGTGCACCCAGGAGTACTGTCAGGACCACCCCGTTGCAATCTGCTCTGCCAGGTGACAGAATCAATCAGGGAGCCCCCACCAGCAGGCTTTGGAGGTTGTATTTCTGTGAATCGTGACCAGCAGCGCCCCCCCCCTCCCTCCCTCTCAGGTCAGTGTCTGTGGAGAACAGGGCCTGCCGGGGCTCCTGCCTGCACACGTCCTGCTCCAGCTGCCTGACGCTGAGGCGCCCGTCCTGCCCTCACGCCTGCGGCCCGTCCGATTCCGACTGCCTGCAGCGTTTTGGGAGGTGTGTCCACAGCCACCTGAGAGCCCCCCCACACCCCGTCTGCCACAGCGCCCTGCAGGTAGGAGCAGGTGCAGAAAAACAGCCCACCCTCATCCTTTACTGCTACCAAATGTGTGTTTTTTTTCCCTTTAAGAGGAGCAGCGAGGGGCACTTTGTCTGCTTACTGCCCGCCTGTCCGGACCAGAGTGGGTGATTCTTTGCATAAGGAGAAGGAAGTGTGAGGAACTCTCCAGAGCACAAGAGGAAACGGCAGCTATGTAAATGTCAACATGTAAAATAACCCCTGTGTGTAATGGTGAAAAATAAACGTCCATGTCATCTCGTACTGCCTGTGATTTTATTTCCATAAGGGGAAAAGAATACTCGAATATCTGGAACGCTAACGCTTAGAGGGAATTTCTTTTCGAGCATTTTCAAGAATTCCGACACAGCAAATGTACAAATCTCCATTCTTAACAATTTTTTAAAAAGTTTGAAAATCTAAAGTGAAGCTACAGATATCAGATGTAGTTGGTTTTGGAAATAGAGATGGGTGTTTTTTTTCTCTTTGCTCACTTCCCTTGCATGAACCTAAAGATGTTCACCAGATAAATAATTTTACAAACTCAAGGGGTGAAATAAACTAATGCCTCCATTGATTCTTTTTCAATCCATTAAAACACAGGTATTGTAATAACCTGCATCATATCTGTATAAAACATTCTACATAAACAGTATTTTTATTGTAAATGTGCCTGCATGTTTACTATTTATTTGAATTCATAGACACGTGATTATTCTTGATTTATAAATGCATTTTTAAAGGAAATAAATATGCGCGTATACAATAATTTGAGTTTCTTAATAGTTTGAGAAATCACTGAAATAATGATGTTGAATTAATGTCACTGACATAATTTGAAATCCCTCCACTATGAATGGCATATAAACATATACTTCTGATCATCATGAGGCCTGATGGTCAGTCTGTGTGAGTGAAGCTTTTCAGAAACCTGCTTTGGCAGCAGGATTTAAAAAACACAAACACCTGGGTGGAATACGGCTTCTATAAAAGACAAACAACAACTTTGCAGCTTGGTTCCTCTGACTGGTTGCTTCCCATTTGGGGACTCTTTGTGCCATTGCTGCCCCCCTCCTTTATTCAATGGTTATTGAATAACAGACAGTTTATGAGGCAGCAATAATGGAGCTTGTACAGAAAGGGACTGAAGTGTGGACCAACAATGGGCAGTTTGTTCTGTGGCCTTCAAATGCGAGTTGCTTCTGAAGGAGAGACGACGTTTATCTGCCGGGTTTCGCAAGACGGCATTGGTTTTAAAGCCAAAACAACAGCCTGCACTTTCTTTCATCTTCCTTTAACTAGTCATTCGTCGTATTTGTGATCTCCAGTGAATTACTTTCTTTGAATTTCATCCAGAGCCAATTCAAGCCATTGAAACATGAGAAAAAGCTAATTTCTTAACAGTTAACTATGAAGCAGCGTCAGTCACAATTAAATCCGCTGGTGTTGTGACCAAATGGAAACACTCCGGCTAAATAAAAAAACACCCAAGATTCTATTCAAATAGATTTAAAATATGCACTTGGGTAATATGAACTAGAAAGAATCCAGCTGGTACAAGTATATCTTTTTTTTTTTTTTTTTTTTTAAATCATTCTAATGTTTTAGATATTCCGCTACTCCATCATCTTACATCGGTGCAAATATACTTTCCTGCTGATGTGCACTGTATTATCGCATTTCTATTAAGATGACAGGATCTGTGACCAAAGCAGGCCGCCTCCTTTATCAGCCCCATATATCCGTCTGACTTTTTTTCGGTGATAAAAACGGCAGATAGCAGGGGACTGTCTGTGTGCCAGCGGTAATAAACGTGCTCCTGTCAGAGGTGACCCACGCCAGCATTTGAATGCAACACAACATCTGGAAAACAATAAGAAACTCCAGGATTGAAATTAGAAAGAGGCTTCCCCTCAAACAGCCACAAAAACATGAAGCATGATTTGTTTCTCCGTTCTTAGTTTAAAAAAAAAAAAAAACCTTCAGAGGTTAATTTTCCCACAAATTAGCGTTTACTCAATCATACAAATTAAATGAGGAAACTTTGCATATCATTCTTATAATGTACAGTGGTCTGATTTAAACAGAATTACTATGAAAAAGAGCCCCTTATACTGCTAAATCTAAGATATGTGTTAACATATCTACAACTGAACTATTTCAACAACAAGTAAGGAACTGTAAGAGGAGTGAGATGGTAAAAATGTGCATAAGGTTTTACTTCAGCTCTCTCAGACCTCCGGTCAGTCCCTGATCAGAAAGGCACAGCGGGGGCCGCCCGTCCAGTGGTCGCGTCACCTCAGCAGTCTGTTCCAGAAGGACAGGAAGGCGCTGGAGTTCAAGGCACCGATGAATATGAGCAGCAGAAGGTAGAGGCTCATCATGATGGCAAAATGGTGCCGCAGGAGCCACGAGCTGCTGCGGGAATGCCTGATTTTAAAGACACAATTAAGACACAAGAAAAGCCACCGTTAAGGCTCTGGACAGACAGCACACACAACTTTAAGGAAGCAATTCCCCAAGTGATTAATGCATCTTTTCTATGCTGATGTGACACACAAGCTCGAACTACAGGAAGTATATTATGATGATAGGACTTTTAAATTTATTTAAATGTTTTTTACAAAAATGAGTGTAAGGTCAATTGATTATGGTGACAGCTGAGAGTTTAAACTAAATCGTTTCAGTCCATGTGACTGGTTTCTTGAGATGGTTAGTTATTTTTTCCCCGCAGTTTTAGGTTTTCTAAAAGCCCAGAGATTTTAGAACAACCTCGGCTCCGGACAGGTTAAAAAGTCCCCCCAATCTGACCCAGGAGATTCTTACCTGGACAGGTGCTTCCTCTGGGAGTAAACAAGCAGGTACTTGACTCGTAAAAGCTGATTGTTGGTGACTATGAAGTACTTGTGTGGCACGTCCCCTCCTTCGCTGTTCTTGGCTCGTGAGCGCTGCCGGTCTATGACTTCAGAATCTGAAATGGAAAACGGGCGGGTGAGGGAAGGGGCTGGTGGACCCCCAGGGTGTCGGTCACAGCTGGCCATGGCTGCATGACTTCAGCCCCAACTGCACCCGGTGCTGCATGGCTTCCTCAAACGCACCTTTTTTCTTCACCTGGCACTTCACATCTGGATGATCGATGACTTCACACAGGGCGACGCAGCTCAGCAGCGGTCCCAGGATGCTTTCTTGCCAGCCGCTGCTGTGGGGGCTGTAGAGCACAGCCATGCTGAGGTCACTGGTGAGGTAGGTCCCCTCCCCAAACACAGAGTTCTACACACACAGATCAAAGCAGACAAAGCTGGTTTTGAATGCGTGGATACTACTACTGAATGGCATTTTACACCTCAGTAAGAAGCTGATTCAGAGCTGGCCAAAGCAGCGACCTTGTTGAGGTGACAGTGTAGTCCGTTGTGAATGATTGAGTGAAAGTTCTCCAGTCGGCTCCCGTGGAATGCGTAGAACACCTCTCGTCCTTCTCTCATTTTCTCAAACCTGGCATTGACATGATCAGAGTACTCCAGCTCGAAGAGGAAGTCTGGGACAGGAGCAGAAATCCCTTCGTCTTCCGTCAGGTCACAAATTTTGGCATACTGGTGAGGAGAACAAACAGTGAAAACATTCCAGCATGTGTTAAGGGGCAAAGAGTTCAATACACTAAGGGCTGGAGTACTGTACTTCATCCTTCTGTAGCGTCTTTACGGCAAAACTCTTAGAGGACAGAATCCAGTGTGTCAGAGCCAAATGATGACCTCCCTCTCCAGGTCGTAGTCTCACCAACTCTCTCACGCCAGGAAGTGAGTTCACGTCGGCCAGCTGAGGAAATGAGTAGACCATTTTTGAAAAATGCAGGAGTCCAACCTGTTACTTGTCTGTTCACTTTGAGGTAAAAGTCTGTGGCATAAGGTGTACTCATAACATGGATAGAAATTATCAATACCCAGATTCCACTAGCATGACTAATAACTCATTAAAAAACAAAACATACAAAATGCCAAAAATCTGTATCCATAAAAATACATTTGCCAACACATTCCACATTATCTGCATTGGAAACATTTCCTCCGACACATTCATCTATCTCTTTAAACACAAGCAAAAGGCACATTCATGACTGCTACAGTTTAGGGCACTCGACAGCCATTCTTCTTACCAGCTCTTCGAAGTCCTTATTGTCGCCGCTAATGTAAAGAGGAGGGAAGGGTCTGAGCAAGGAGTCCCTCTTGTAGCTCTTTGCAGCTGCGACAAACAGACTGCAGCGGAGATCTGCTGCTACGGGGTCTCTGTGCAGGCAGGAGCTCACCAGCTCTCTGACAGCTTCAGGTGGCAGCTGTGGCTGCATTCCCAGCTCTGCAAACACAGCCAGGAGACTTCAGAGGAGAAGGAATACAGATAACGATGCCAAAATAGCTATTAACATATATATGACACATGACAAAATAAGTTAGACTGAACCTGACAGTTGTTTCTATGACTTCTTTATTATTTTGATTTATGGCTTGATCATGTCCAACTAATTGTTCAGAATTTTAAGATATGAAAACAAGCTCCAGCTGTCTTCTCTGAATTATGCTGAAAGCAGCAACGTTTGTTAGTTCTAGCCTCCCATGTGCCACTCGCTACTGGTAGGAGGTGGCATTTTCTGCTGACAATGCAAAATGTGAAAGGACACTACTAACAAACCAGGTCAAGTCCTACGCTGTGTTAATGTGATCGTAAGCTGGCATTTACGGAAACTGTCATAGCTGACACACAGAGAGAAGCTGGCACATCAGTACATACATATCCCTAAGACATATTTTTCGACGTTGCCATCTAAACGCCGTACTTCTGTGGTTGCTGTCCTAAACAAGCAGGTGGCTGTAAGGAAGCTACGTAAATGTAGCTAACAGTAGCGTAGAGCTACAGATCTTTCAGTCTTTAACAACATAAACGTAATATACAGCATTTTCACAGTCGCATTGGATAATGCTAATTTTAGGAACATGTCAATGTGGCCCTTATGTCATCACAGCCACATAAAAAAAGTTAGTCGTTCTTACCTCCAGTCTTGCTCAACTCATAGCACTGAAGTAGACGCTCATGCTAGCTTAGCATCCTTACCGCTGCAATCACGTTCAGCGATAGCTTTGCGGTTGTATCCGTTTTTCCGGAGCGCAGGAAAAACGTGATAGAGTAAAACACCAAAGCGTCACTTGCACAGTGAAAGCCAGAAATACACAACAAGTGTGTTTAATATTGAACACCAGTGCATTCAAATACATTATGGTGCGCTGTTTTGAAATTTTCTTTAAAAACAAAACTCTTGTAGCAGCAGAAATTCAACTATTTACGAGTAGCCTAGAAGGCAGCATTTGCCATCAAAAACAGACTATTCACAGGTGATCTGCGTTTCATTATAATTGCTTTGTGACCGACGAAGTACTTAGTCAAAAATGTAAATAACCAATTTCCATTGTTCGTATTTTTGTAAAACACAAAAAATGCAATAATCTTTTAACTTCCTCCACCTGACACCTGCTTATGGCCATCATTAGACAACAAAGGTAATTTGTCATACCTTTTGATTTTTCCTATAAAAATGACAAATATGCCTACTTCGACCTTTTTCTTGGCGAGCATTTAAATGGGTCAGATTTACAGCCGCTTAATCTATTTATATACATTAGTTATTTACTTAGTTAATAAAAATCTGTTTAACTGTCACAAACTGAATAAATGAGGAAAGTTTTGGGATAGTCGGAAGTCTTCTCCGATTTCCCATGTTGGTTTATTCTTAAAGTAAAAATATAAAGAGGCTAAACTGTTTTTGCAAAGTAACAACATTTAATTGGTCATTACCACCACCTTGTGGTAATTGTTTAAATAAACTCAGTTTAATAATGTAAGCAGTTCGGTTCAAAGTTTCATATTGGAGATTAAATTAAAAACAAAACAAACAAAAAAGTTGTTTTTGTTTTTCTGATGTTAGTTTACATTGTACAACATATGGCAATGAGACATGAGAAATATTTCTGTGCCTGCCAGGCTGGAAACTGTTAAGAAACTAATCTTGACTTTACAGGTCATATTCAAACAGCACTTTATAAAATGTAGGAAATTATGTGTTATGAAGTGGTCAATTTACGGTTATTCATCCTAATTAAGGGTATAACGTTTTCAAAGGATGAAAGCTGAACAATTGCATTACACTACTTCAGTCTTTATATGTAGCCTGGAGTTAGTGCTCTTAAGAGTATTCATTTTTTTTACCTACTATTCCTAAAACCTTTTTTCGATTTTGAAGACATTTCTCCAAGTCATTTTTTTGCCAGATAACAATTAAGGTTATCTTAAAATAGCTCACTTACCCTCAAAGGGTAATTGAACTTTTCTAATGTAAAGTGACCAATAATTGGGCAAAATTTTGAATCACTTAGAGTCACAGATGCTGAGATGTGCAACGGATAAGTAGCAGCGTTTTCCAGAGTGGGTGGATCTGTTTACTTGTGTGTTTAGCTCGCAAAAGTGACAGGTTTTATAAAGAGAAACAAAAAAAAACAAGATGTCTACAAAAGAAGGCAGCCAATCAGATCAGTTTGTGTGATTCTTCTCTCTCGGCGCAGTGGTCCACCTTGGAGGAGGCGGGGCTTGATCAAACATCCCAGGTTAATGATTGGTTGGCACGAACCAGTCACAAATCTCCTGCTGTTCCCGGGGCTGTGGTCCTCCCGCGCGTGAGTAAAGAAAAGACCTTACGTCACGTGACCGCCCCTGAGTCCTAGAACCCATCATCTGAGTAATAAAGGGGAACATATTTGTCTGAGCAGCGGCGGGCCTGGCTGGGGAAGCGAGTGTAAATGCAGAGTCGTTTGGAGGATGCAATTTAAACAAACGGACGGATCTCTAGCGACATTCTCGGACTAAACGGGAGGTAGGTAGCTTCAAACGGCTCCAATTCCATTCATCACGCTGAATCTAGGGGAGGAGAGACATCTAATGTGTTGACATAAAGCCTTAAACTCCACCACATCGGTGGGCTGGGGGGGTTTGTGGGGGGCTTTCTGGCTCGGTCTGCGCGTCGTCCAGATGCGAAGGGAGCCGCGACGTGCCGTGTCGCACCGCCTGAAGGACGCTCCTCCGTCGGCCGGGATCACGATGCGCCGCGTCCTGGTGCTGCATCCCTGCCACCCGCTGCACGATGCTCACATTTAAGACAGCCCCGGGACGAAAACACGTCAAATCCGCCCCGATCAGTGCGTTTTGTGCGGTATAAATAGCTCCGCATGTACCAGAAAGATGCCCTTCATCCTCCACCATATATCCACCATGATCACTACTAGAGGAGGGCTACAATTTGTCAGAAAATGTGGGAAGCGATTGATTAGACCCGACTGGCCCTGATCCGAAATTAAACAATCAGCAGAGCTATATATAGCTCAAACGGTGAACAGTGCATCGTGGTTTACACCCCAGCTATGCGTCCTTGCGAGTAAGGTACATTTGATGGGTAGTTGCAAGGCCACGGTGCCTTACAGCGCCCACTACTCATTCGTAACGAAATTGGGGAACATATTCATCTCCGTACACTGAATGAATGGTGCTCCATGGTGGTTGGATGCTGTGAAAACGTCTGGTTCCACCTCTCATCCAGCCAGATCAGGATGGAGAGTTTTCCATTGCAGTGGTAATCTACAGGAAGGCCTACAGAGGGTTACGGCCAGTGGTCACAAGGAGTGCTGTGTGTGTGAGGGATGTTGTTAAAAAGGCTCTTCTCTGTGCAGTTTGGATTTCAAGGCAGCTCAGACGGAAGTTCTTGTGCCTGTTTGCAAGTGGACGAACACACTGAACTGTGATCATGGCTGGTAAGATTTTATTCCTTTTTAATTCAACTGCAGCTGTTAAATCAACCTAGCCGCCAAAGCTAAATAGTTTTGCAGCTGTCTAAACTTGACGCTTTTATGACTTTGGCTTTTGGTATTTAATTGACCTTTTTCTGTTCTAGAAAACAACTTCCCTCCTCTGCCTCGATTCATCCCCCTCAAGCCATGTTTTTACCAAGACTTCAATGAAATCCCAGACCCACATCGCACCATGTGCAAGAGGCTCTACTACCTCTGGATCTGTAAGTCTACCTTATACTACTTTATTGTCAGCATTTCTGTTGTTTGCAACACTGAACCTTGTGAGCACTGCACGTTTAGTCACTGTGTTTCCCCCAAAACACTCTGATCCAAACACCATGGCATGAAGACCAGAACAACCGGTCCCACGCGTGTCAGCGAGCTGGATCAACAATTCAGTTTTTTATTATTGTTTTAACCTGAAAAATCATTTGATTGGTAGACCATATCTGGCTTAAGTTCAAAACTGGGTCTTTAGGTTAACCACACCGGGGCGTGAAAAGGTATTTTTGACCCTGGGAAACCATAGTGGTTTAATTTTGTGCGAGTTAATGATTTATGCCAATAAATAATTAGTTGCCATAGAAAAAGATTGTGCCAATGTTTAACATTTAAATGGGTTCCATGGTGTTTTTTCCATTAGGTTCTACACTTTGAAAACAAAAACGTAAGTAAGGTGGAAAGGTAGTTTGGTTTAGATAAAATGTTTGGTAATAGAACATTGATGCTAGAGAAGAGGCTTTACTCAGTGTGTAGCTCCTGTTCACATAATTGTATATGTAATCTAGTGCAGAAAATGTTAGCATTCTTAGTGTGGCCAATTTATCTAAACCTCCCAGTTCATGTCACGGATGCTCTGAAGATAATGAACACACCCCTGGAATTCACCTTGTAAAAATCTAAGATTCTTCTCCAAATATGACTGTAATTATTACTGATGGCAGTTTGTGAGTCTCACCTCAGCAAAAGCCCATTTTCAATCCACTGGGTAGAAATTTGTTCCAGGTTCAAAATAAATTTGTTCAGAATCTCCTCACATAAAAATGGATAAATGATGGAGTAACAGAATCTGCCTGCTATTTTAGGTTCCATAATGAAGCTAATTAGCTAATTAATTACTTTAAGATTTTTAGAGCTGAGAATGTTTCAATACTTTGTTCAGTCTGGTTCTAGTCAAACATGCATCTTTTGATTGGTTTCTAATAAGCTGTCTGCTTTTGTGTATTTCCAGTATACATTTTGGCTCAGTTTAAAATGAGATTTGGTAACTACCTTTACAAGGTGTGATGAAGACCAAAGAATGAACTGGGAGGGTTCAGTGAGCTGATGTGGAACGATGTACAGAACATCTGCTCAGATTCACACTGATTCGATCCCGCTGCATAAAGAGTAATGAATGAACCCTCAGAGGTTTTAGTCCACAGCCTAACTTTTTTGTATCCTGTCAGTGAACAGTGCCACACTAGCTGTCAATCTGATTGGCTGCCTGGCATGGATGTGTGGAGGAGGCGGGGCTACAAACTTTGGGATGGCGTTCTTGTGGCTCATACTCTTCACCCCTTGCTCCTACGTGTGCTGGTTTAGGCCCATCTATAAAGCCTTTAAGTAAGCATACCTCCTGTAATATTTAAAATAATCATACCAAATCCCATATTTTATTACGGGGATGGAATTTATTCTGGCTCTTCTGCCTTTTGCAGGACGGACAGCTCTTTCAACTTCATGGCTTTCTTCTTCGTCTTCATGGCTCAAGTGGTGATCAGTATCATCCAGACTGTTGGCATTCCGGGCTGGGGAGTATGGTAAGAGCTGTGCCTGGTTTCTTAAGTGAAAAACATGTTTATTGTTTACCATGTTTATTGTAAAAATAGGTGACATGTGAAAAGTAAGCAGCAACCCTGAATTGCTTAGACTGGATTTGTGCCACTTGGAGGGCATCAGTACTGAAAACAAGCAGCTTGAAGTACAAACACATCGTTTTACTGTATTTGACTCTTTTTTTTAAACTATTGAGCCATCAAAGAAATATCGCCAAAAAAAAATTCAGTAAAGTATTTTGTGTTCGGACATAGCATTACGTGCTATTTACGTATAAAATGAATTGCTCGCTGAAATCAGCGAGTACGTCTTTGATCTAAGCGTTTCTGGGTCTTCACCACCGCTGGAATTTTACTGCACGGTGTAAATGTACCTTGTTGAATGTATGGTGATGCTGGTTCCACAGCGGCTGGCTGGCAACCATCACCTTCTTCAGCACCAACATCGGCTCAGCTGTGGTGATGCTGATCCCCACAGTCATGTTCACTGCAGTGGCCGTGCTCTCCTTCATCGCCCTAACAAAGGTAATCTATACTTCTCCATCTTTTTGAATGGTTTAGTTTCCTTCCTCTCTACACATTCCACTGGGAATATGAAAAATGAGACCTAGGTCCCAAGAGGTATAATCCGCTAGCCTGCCGAAACGAAAATGTAACCGTTTGGCCACAAGTTCCAAGCAGCATGAGTGGAGGAAATCAGGCACTGTGCATCCTCTGGTTAATACCTTCCCTACAGTGGAACATCCCTCTGTGTGGTACATGCACAGGAGATGACTCAGAGTGGAAGAGAAGATGGATGCAGAAAAAAGAGAGCAATAAAAAGTGAGGGGTGTTTCATCTAGAATGGCAAAGAATGTGGATCCAAACTCAGTAATACTGGAATGACAAGAAAATGGCTGTCACGGACACTTTCCAACCAACCTGGCTTTTTCAAGGGTTCTGGCAGGAGGAATTGGAGTGACTTCTAAAAGAACGGTGTGCTGCATATCTGAGATGATTCCCAAAAGAGTAGAGGCTGCAGTAGCTCACAGAAGTGCCTTAATCTAGCACTAAGTGAAGGGTTTGAATACTTCTGTATATTAAATATCGTAGTCTTTATTATAAACTAACAAAACACTCCAAAAACTGTTTAATTTGTGTAAAAGCCTTTCTAACATTTGGTAAAAAAAATCTTTTTTTTCCCTAATTTTTATTTTTTATATCAGTAGGGCTAGAATATGATTCGATCTTAAATATTTACATCCCAACTCTCGTGTGTGGCTCTACGCAGGTGCACAACTTCTACCGCGGCAGTGGGGGCAGTCTGGGTAAAGCCCAGGAGGAGTGGGCCACGGGGGCCTGGAAGAACCCCCATGTCCAGCAGGCAGCTCAGCAGGCAGCCATGGGAGCTGCACAGGGAGCCATGGAGCAGAACCAGTACTCTGCAGCTCCCACCTACAACTACGACGAACCAATGTAGGGCAGACAGGGGGCCGGGCAGCAGAGCGGGAGAGCTAAAAAGGGATCAATTATGAACACAACTCTGAATTAGGTGCCCTTCATCAAAACACAGAAAACAGAAATATGTAGGGTGTGTTCAAAACGGCAAATTGACATGCAGGATTTAATCATTTTTGACAGCTCACACTCAAGTCAGCAGTTAGTTGAACAAACTGTTGTTTTGTTTTTGCTGCTTATTTATAGCAGGCCATTTTTGGGGTTGAGTTTTAACAATGTTTCATAATATGGCTAAAAGCAATCCTCTGCCCTTCATCTGATTAAGTCAGGTTTGTTTGTGTATTGTCTGCAGAGCCTAAATCTGCCTCTGATGTGTTCTACTTTACATTTTTAGTATTTCTTTATGTGCTTCTGCAGCTACACTAAAATGAAGAGTTTTCACTTTTATTGAGCCAGAACTTCGGAGAATGCTAAAACATTTCTCAGTTGATGCACTTTAATGATTGTTCAGCTGAAAAAATCACTCCATGAAATATTGTGTTGGTCATTACTCATTCAAAGAAGAGCTGAACATTTTTGGAAACACCTTTATTTGCTTTCTGGTGCCAAAAGCTCAATGAGAATGAATGGCATGCTTCCACTGGCAGCTAGTTAGATTAGCTTGGCTTGAAGACTGGTGAAAAAGCTTCTGTCCAAAGATACTAAAATCCACTGAACAGCAGCTTTGATTCTGTAACTAGTTTGTTATATTAGATCAAAGAGGTTTTTTGGAGACAGATATTGTAACTGTCAATGATGCTAGCTGTTTCCCTTACTTCACACCTTTAAGCTAATGCTAAGCTATTCTAACTGGCTGCTGGCTAAAACTTAAAAAATTACACAAAAAGAATAAACACTTATTGTTATCATTCAAATCTCCTCAGAAAAGCAACTAATGTCACTATAACCCTGTCTCTTTAAAAAAAAAAAAAGATAAATCTAGAAACAGAATGTTATACATATTTGTTTTAGCTTCCTATTTTGATTTGAACTGAAGATGCAGTGTAAGCTAACTTTTTCACATTCTCAGGAAAGGTGTGGTAATTGCTTTTAAGCCCTCAAGTTGACGCGTCTGGCTTTTGTCTCCTTTGATCACCTTTGACCATTCAGGATATTTGGTTTTGTCATTCCGTGCTAGTTACATGTTGGGCAGACTGATTTCAGTTGAATGTTTTTTTTATTTATTTATTATTTTTAAATGTAAGTTGATGTTAAAAGTGAAGCACACGCTGTAATTAGGGATTAGTTCTTATTGGATAAACATTCCAAATCAATGTTGTATATGTGAAAAATGGAAGAAAAGCTAAACCCCAGCAGGTGGGATAAACAGTGAATAGTAGTATTTGTTGTGGGTGGTCATAGCATTGTACAGAGTGATGGATGTTTCCCCTCTGGTCAGTTCTCCTGCTTATCCCTACATGTAAACGCTTCAATTACTACTTGTCTCTGAAGTTTAGAATTTCAGGCCTCAGTAGTGTGTCATTTTGTGGCTGTTGGTGTTTTTTCCCATGAATCTATGTAATATAAAAAACGAAAATAGAATATTAAATTAAAGCCAACTATTTCTTTTTGGAGAGGAATTTAATTGAAGGGGAAAAAAAGTGAAACCCTGGGAGGCGTGATATATTGAACAAACTGATTTTAGCCAGAGGGTTTCTATCACCTTAAGTCATCTTTAAGAACTTTATCAAGATTCATTAGATGGTTACTACAGTTAAATACAGTATTTGACTTGAAACAGATGTGAAGATACTTATCTGAATGGTCCTCATTTCAAAACCTGTGAGTTGTTTTGTCTGATTGTGGTCATGTGACATTTAGTAAACAGTCTGTTGTTTTCTTTAATCATTTTATTTTCAGTACCGTTTGGATGATGAGTGGATGAGTTTTAAGCCATAGACTTGTCTTTCCATGGCAGTGGTAAAGTTTTGTTTAATTTCTTATTTTTTAAATGTAAAATCTTGAAACTATAAGCAACAGTTTGTGCAGGGTGACTGAATTCACAGTGAATTTACGGTGCAGCAATACTAATGTAATTATGTTAAAGGGACGTTCATCAGTGCAAAGTAACACCCACAACATGAAGCGTCATGTCACGAAAAATCAGTGGGCCTTTTTTCCGAGCTGGATCGCACTGGTACGATTTTAGGGTTGTTAACATTTTCACCAGCAGGTGCACAAACAGTAGTCATTGTGCTGTAAGAGGCACTACACGTTTGCTCGACCCTTAGTAAATGCACAGCTGATTATTTCTCTACACCTCGTATGAAGGACGTGAAGCACTGCAGACAACTGGAATGAACACGGCCCGTCTCGGGGTGTGGAGTGTCTCCCATGGACTCCCAGTGTATGTGAAAATGGAAACGACAGCTGTGTAGTTATTGTGTAGCAGGCACTGCGTTGCTTTGGACGAGTCACACTTTGCTTTTCTTGTTGCTGTATCAATGCTTCTGAAAGCCATTTCTCATGTTCCCACAGGTACTGTACTGTATGTTGTATGAAATGTATTAACATGTACTATATCATGAGTAGTTATGACTATAATATAATTACTGGAGGTAAATGTTAGCCCTGGATTAACACATCCAAAGAGAGCGTGCTCTCATGTGGTGAAGGAAATGTTTGAGCAGTCCGTCTTCATGAGTGACTTCAATGAGGAAGACGTTTTTGTGTATTACTTTTGTATTATTTGGTTTTATCCTTATAGGTATTAAATAGTTCTTGTTGCATCCCGTTTGGCTCTCTTGTCAGAGGACTGCACAGGTTTCTTAGCCGTTGTTCATGTAGAAATAGCAGAACACAGAACATAACTGACATAACTCCAGGAGTCATTTCAACCTGGATGTGACAAAAACAAAATCCTTAGCAAATTAAAAATATGTTTGAACGTTGGAAAACATTTTGCTTTAGTTTGGTCTCCAACACAGAGTTGAACAAAGTCTATTTAGTACATTCTTAGTTTTTCAATAATGTTAACATGCAAGCACCATTCTGAATCAAAATGATGAAAAACGGGATCAAATGTCTAGTTTTACATTCTACTGACTACCTCACATGTGCCTAAACATTTTTTTTCAATTTAAACTTTAAATCCGCCCGTGACATAGTTCATCTTTACTCGGGTTTAGTCGACACAATTGATACACATTTTACAAACTTTTAAGGTCAAGGTGCAAAGCAAATACTATACTGTACATTCACAAATATAGGTCAGATCTATGTTCAATTCTCATTTATACCAATAACCTGAATCACAGGACTGACCGCGCACACAAAATCAGCAATAATCTTAAAATTCTTTATTCATAAACTTGATGCAAGTTTACAAATTACTGTACATGGTCAAAATTTCTTCAAATGGGAAATGAAAAACAAAAGAAAACCAAAGCGAGCCAGCAGAGCCAGACTCCATCACTTGTGTGATCCAGAAAAGATTATTGACAATTCAAAGATAAATCCATCTTTTCAACACAGTCCAGTTAGAGAAGCGTGCAAGTCCAATCACCACGGCATCACTGTCAAAGTCAATCCGCTCCGCTTCTACAGCCACCACTTCTGGGATTGACCTTTTTATTTATTTTTTTCAATTTTGTTTAATGAGATTTTTCTGTTAAATTCCGTAACACTTGTGGTGCAACTTTTCTCACCACACAACAGCTTGGCCAAAGGTGAGGACACTTCTAAAAACGCCTGATAACCCCCCACCCTCCCCACCCCCCTCGCATACATCTCAGACATGTAACAGGATGCGGATCGAGAAATAGTTTTCCCCGACGTGAAAATAAGCCGGCTCTCGTCTTTCGTTGGATCACCTCTGCAGGCACGTCGCTGCCAGCTGTGCAAACCCCATAATCTGAAAATCCTTTGAGATCACAAACTACAACTGGGAGTACAAAAGCAACTATTACAACAGACACAGGAGCTCATCATGCTACTGGAATCCCAGACCCCCTGTGTAACCCTCTCCACCCTTCATTGCCTGAATAACCAGAGCAAAACCAACAATAAAACAACAAACATGCGACTTCTGCTGTTTCTGACATCGGCTGAGGGGTGGTGGTGAGGGGCCAAACATCAGTGGTGCCGAGCGCTAATTCATCCCAGAAAGTGACCGATAACAGGAACGTGTGTGAGCCCCAGCACGAAAGTTCTTTGTTACCTGAGTTGCCGTTTGGACGCTTTTGCGACACTGACAAATGTGCCGCAAAAAAGCCGTCAGATTGATAGATACAGTGCCTGCTCTGTGGTACAGAGGACAGCAGGATATTGCATCTTCGTGGTTAAGAATGGAAAGTTTCCTACGGGTACTGAGTTTTAGGTTTTCCACACGTGACAAACGATCCCTCTCCAACAGTCACATGAAAACACGTCCCACAGAGGATGGACAGGACCAACTCCACTTTCACTGGATGGTTTTAATCACTGATCCCTCATTATGGCAATTCAATCATGCTTAAACTGTCATTTAGTTTGGGTTATTCTTCCACGTTTGAGTAAGCGGGTTAAGAAACTGCAGGGGAAAACAGAAAACAAGGCGGTGCCATCACACCCTGATGCTTCAGTGAAGGAGCCTTAGACCCCGAATGCAGCGCGGCCAGTCGCCCAACATCCTCTTGGTCCCCTCTAAAGGATATGGCACTTCTGATTTAACCACTGAGTCCTGCCGCCACCTTACCGACCGGCTTTAGAGGATCGGGATCTCCGGTCAAAACGCCGCAAACAGAGACCACACACAGAAGCAGCTCCGTTTTCAACCCGGGGGCCTGCTGGGGTTTCACCCGTCCTGCCTCTGCTTCGTACCGGCTGGTTTCTGTGAGAGGACTACCGAGAGACTACCGCCCTAAAGCAACCGCCTTTTCTCATGTCTAATTTAACAGTGAAGACGACGTCAAATTTGGTGAAAACGGGCAGAAGAATGACCAAAGATCCAACATCTGTACATCCTCTTTATTTCCTCCGCTAAACCAGCCCCACACACGGCGGAGACCAGGCTCCTGTACAACACGCCTTCCTCTGCACACGGCGGGCCTCGCCGTCCACACCGCCGTCCACACCGCCGTCCACTGCCGGGACCACTCACAGCCAGGTATGCACTTAACGGGGCGGTAAAAGAGATCAGGCAAAAAAAAAGCAAAGAGCCTTTCGGCTCCAGCGTTAGGCCTGTTAGAACTGCTGACAAAAAGGTTTTTCTTCTCTAGACAAGCACGATGCAGAGATACATCCTGCTCACCACGGGGGGGGGTTTGTTGATCAGCTACCTTCCTTCAACAGCACCGCAGCGTGACTAGAAGTTTGTTTTGTTTCTTTTGTCCCCAAACATTTAAAAAGTAAGCTATTGATACAGGGTGGTAGATAATCTCAATTTCAATATAAGCTTCGAACATAAGAACTCGGCTCCTTTATTATCTAGGATGCTCAAATAACAAAAATAATTGCCAGAAAATATGTCTAAAACAGTATTTGCCTTTATGTACCTGTTCATTTTCAAAAGAAAAACAGAAGGAAAGAAAAAAAAAAAAATCACAGTAAATTAAAAACTGGTGCAATGAGGTGCCACTCCAAGAGCTTCAGTATCAATCTTCCTTTAAAATTCCCATTCAGAGGGGTAACTGCCTGTGGGGGCCCACTTTGTCAAAGCAGCTAAAGAAAAAGCATTTCCCCACACTTACAGGGGAGAAAAGTCTGTTTTTTTTCCCCCCCTCTTCTTTTTCGAAAAGACAAATGAGCATATCTAGAAAACAGGACGAGCGGTATCCTCACATCCTCCTCTTCCTCGCTGAGATGCTGAGGGCGGACGTGAGACCAGAGTTGAGTCTTTCCAGGGGCACAGCGAAAGAATACTTGTCAGAAGAGCCAACGAGATGGTTTCCGTGAGACAGATGATATATTCCCAGTAAGTCAGAGAGGGAAAATATTCAGATGAAAACAAGATGACCCAAAGACGTGTTCCTAGTGCATAGTGGAGGCCCCTCATTATCCGTCCTCTTTAGGTGGTGTGTACCAGCCTGGAAGAGAAGAAACACTCCTGTCCTTATGGGGGCATGCCACTGGGCGCTCACTAAGACTCGCCGACGCTTCAAACCACAACGTACCGTTCTTTTCGTGAATCTGCACCAGGGATTTATACGACTGTTGTGCTCTTGCAAGATTGTACTGGTTCTAGAGGGAAACACATTCAGTTGAGTCGCTTCGGTGAGTCAGAGCCAGGCGCACAACCCCTCTGTTTTTACGTTAGGCAGCAGTTCCCACAAAACATAAAACCCTTTTCTGTATAAACCCATGACACGGTATGTAGGGTGGCAATAAGAACAGAGTAATCGACCCCCGGCCGGGTGTTCTTTACCTTATTGGCTCCGAACTGCACCCTGGCTTTGCCTTTCACCAGAGTTGCATTTATCTGCATAATGACAGATTCAATGGAATAGGCACTGCTCCAGCCCTGGAAACACACACCGGAAAACACTCAGTCCTGCGGCCAGCACGCGCCGGCACACGGTTTCACAAACACACACCTGTTTAGTGAGAAGCTCCATGCACAAGGCTCCTCCTCCTAGAACATAACTAGAAAAACAAAACAGAACAGAACATGTGAAAACTTTGAGCTGACAGCAGCTGACCGGCTGACTGTGCTCGCGTTTGTACGGGCGGCTAATGAACAGTGAGGCGAGTGTGTGACGCGAGTGTGTGAAGTCCTGTGTGAGCACACCAGCACCACTTACCCTCCGGAGAGCACAGGCGAGACCACCCGCACAAAAGGTGGGTCGAAAGGGAAATTATCCTGTCAGAGGGAGCACACGTTGACAACAACAATTGAGAAAAACTCCAACAAACACCCTTCTTTAAAGCTTGGCGACCAGAATGCTCCCACATCACTCACTTTATAAGAGAAATTAAGCAGAATGTAGTCCACGCCTTCCTTTTCTTTTAGAACCTGCAGGTCACTGTGTAATGGACTATCTGGGTCTACCCTGAAGTGAGAATAAACCAGTTAGCCTTCATGTACCGTAACATTTACAGAGCTGCTTAATCCCCACCCCCCCAAAAAAAATCAGAACTTACGTCCTTAACTTGACGTGCCATTCATAAAGGCTGTCGTTGAGTAGCTCCACTGAATAAATACCTGAAAGACAAAGCTGCTCAGAACAGTTTGAAGCAAAAAAATAATAACAGATCGGCACGGCAAACGTTCATGTAGTTACCTGTTTTGTAACTCTGTGACCTGTAGATCTCCCTGAGTTCCTTCATGAGGCGATCCGAGGCTTGCACCGAGCCAGAGACTGCACCCTGCGGACGGCCAACCGGGTCAAAACGAAAACCCCCACAACACTCCCCTCAGAGGCACAGCCCGCTTTGTTTTTTTGTTTTTTTTGTGTGCTGAGCAACAATGAGGGGGCTGCCATTGTTTGAACATAAGAGAGCGGCTTTCCCCCGTCTGTTCCATCACTGGGTTTTTTTGATACGGGAGAAATGCTGACTCAGCAGACACTTACATTCAAGTGATCTTGTCTCTGGTTTTTCCGTATTTTCTCCAAGATGGCCAGATTTTCCTTTTCAATTCCATCATCCTCTGACTTTTTACCCTCTGCCGGCTCCTCCTCTTTCATGTCATAGTGGTCCAGGTCTTGGTCCAGGTCTATGTCCTGCTGTCACAGCCAATGGAAATGCATGTGAGAATGAATGCGAAACCCAGCGGACAATCGGGGGTTTCTTAAACTGAAATCCACCCAACTATCAGAAACGTATATAGGCACCTCTCCCATCTCCTCTTCCTCTTCCTCTTCAGACGTCACCTCGTCGGTGGGCCCGTGCTGTGGGGGAGTTAAACATGTGGCGTTAACAGCTACTGACCGGCTGGACGGGCAGCACAAACACTACCAGCTCGGCCTGCTCCTGCT
Organism: Menidia menidia; assembly: GCA_907169785.1. Classification (NCBI taxonomy): domain Eukaryota; kingdom Metazoa; phylum Chordata; class Actinopteri; order Atheriniformes; family Atherinopsidae; genus Menidia; species Menidia menidia. Next base: position 7,018,180 of record CAJRST010022223.1, on the reverse strand, counting down.
TACTTTGCGCTCCTGGGTGATTGGTCCAGCGGGCAGCGGCTGGTCCAGCATTTCCACGTCTGGATGCTGCGGCAGGTTGTAGAGTCGACAGAGGTCACAAATGAGGCGCTTCAGCTGCTGCAGAAGCTAGAAGCATCACAAAGGAAGGGATTCATTCATTAATAAGACACCGATGACCATAATATCACACCATGGTGTGACTATCCTCGCTGTTTAAGTCAAAACATTATTATGAATAAGGCACTGAAGGGCCCCCAACTTCAGTTCACTGTATATTTTTTTAGAAGGGATCAGGAAAAACTACCAGGGGGACACATTAGGCCACATTAAGATTCTGAGAGCTGTGCTGAGACTCGGCTGAGAACTCTGGAACTGGCCTCCACCCACATCTCAATGTCAAGTTCACTTTGTCCACAAACTGGAATGTGGATGTTGAGGCTGGGGGCCCGTTTAACCGATGGGTTACAGGATGCTCTGCTACCACTCTGTGCTGGATTAGGGAACAGTTAGCATCCTAGGATGCAAAATACCTCTGTAGAGGGATACATCCAAGTCTCAGCCAGCAGGGCTTCTGATGATATCAAAACTAAAGAGCATGAAATGTTTGCTTTTTTCCTTCTTGAGCATTAAGTTGACATCAATATGCTCTGAATGATGAAGAACTAACTTAATACCCGCGCAGGGTCGGTGGCAGCCTTAAAAACAGCACAGTGCTCAAAACGTGAAGTTCTTGACGTGGCGCTGTTGACTCTGGGAGTTTTCCCAGGTGCTCCAAACAAAGGCCGCTAATGACACTGCAATTATGTCCCCTTTGAAGGCGGATTCGTATCAGCGGGCTTACCAGCGTGCTTCCTTTCCTCACATCCTCCAGGCGCTCCAACACCTCAGCCAGACTGGGATCGTCAGAGTCAACAAACCATATCGGTGGAGTGGAGGGGTAGGATTCCTGCGGCAGACCACAAAACACAATGATTGAGCTGGTTCAGGACTCAGAGCTCTATTCTTCACTCTACTGTGGGTTAACTGTTGGGCATTAGAGATTTGAGGCCGACTTAATGCTGCCCAGAGCAAAGTGCTGAAAGTTTTGTTCAGTGCTTCAAACGACTTTAAACCAAATGTGTCAGCCCACACAGCCACCCACTGAACCAAAGCGGGAGCCTTCTGTCGGCTGTAGAACACCGTAGAGCACCGACGACAAGCTGCTCTTTTTTCTGCTCTGAAGCCCAAGTTAGGCTGTTCTGTAAACATTCAACGACAAATGAGCCCCAGTTTGCACAGCTTACGATGGAGGAAATGGTCTTTTTATCATAATTAAACACTAAAACAGAAAAACAGGGATTGGAATATGACTGAGGAGCTGTTCAGGGGCTCCAGACAGACTTCCACAAAACATTGAATACATTACATTGGAATTAGTTTTGCTCAGCTAAATGTACACACAGTGCCTGGACTTTACACTGAGCTACGGCACAGAGTTCCCTCATCGGAATTACCAGCTGCACGTTGAAACTTTTAATGTCAGAAAGATGTCATTATGAAAGATTCAGTCATCATCTGCACATATCCGGAGCCCCCAACACTTTTTGTCAGCTCTTTAACACAGGGGATTCAAATATATGTGGACATCTGAAGACATCAGGGAAGCTGTGTGGGATCACAAGTTTATATACTCCCTATATTTCACAAAAAAGGGCACCCTTGCTTTCATCTCCATCTGCTTGAGGTGGAGCACCAAGAAACAAATTGAAAGCTACCAAATTTGGAGGGGGAAGCCATTACTGATATAAAATACAATGCCTAGTGGACTGCAATAAGCCATCTATGCAAAGAAACCAGCAAAGACTGGCTTTCCATGGCTTCATATATTAAAAAAAGGCTTCAGTTTCTGCCAGATATACAAAGTCTGTTATGATCCACAGTGTACGACTGCACAAATCCATCAGTTATGACCCAAAGTTCACATGTATTCAATTTGGAAAGTTTGACTACATTAATGAGTTCTGAAGCTTTTCCAGTCCTCGATGCCTCTCTGACTTTTGCAGCTTGAACTAGAGAAACATTGCATGTTGTCTTCCCTGGTTTGACAGAACAGAAATTAGACAAGTATGATGTTGTGCAGGTTTGCTTCGCTCATCAATGGTTGTTTTCATGTGCGAGCGCTGGCGAACGTGCACAGCCTTTGGCCTGGACTTCCTCTACAGCTGCTGCTCATTTTCTATCAGGCTTTTCACAGCAGGCGACACATTGTCATGAATGGAAAAACTACACAACGGTGCTTGGGTAGAGCTCGGAGGACGCTCGGCACGATGCAAAAAGCAAGCTCTGGGAAATGTCTCTTCCATTAACATTTCTTGACACTCCCAGAAGAATGTTTTTTTTTTTCCATGTCGCTATCAAAGGCACACAGTGTGTATTGAAATACCTCCTAAACCCTGTTGTAAGTGTGTAATACGCCATACAGGTGAGCAGAAAAGAGGATGGAGCAGTAAATGTTGCCGGCACACCCACGGTCCAGGAGATAGTCTGTGGTTTTTCTTACTATGCAGCTGGTCAGAAAACTGGAACTCTGGGCTTCACAAACTGTGGGTTCATACCAGGGAGCAAGGCAGCACACTTGAAAACACCTCATTAGCAAACACAAAGCAGATGAAAAAACACTGGCCGTGTCTTAGCGAGAATTTGCGTTTTTAGACTCTGCAGCTTGTGTGGGAGTGCGTTCACGGCCAACTTTCCCGTCAGACAAATCACATCACCTTTCTCTGACTACAGAAACACTAGGTTTGTTCAAATTCGTAACCTGTCACCGTAACAAGCGGGTCCTTGAGCGGGGCCTAAATATGATATTCAAGCCCGGTTGTTGCTCGTGAAGGAGCAAAAGTGGAACGACCCGTGTACGCGTTTCTGCACAGAGAGGAGGATGTGGTCAGGATGTCGAGAAGGCTCCTCGCCTGTGCCACCTGAAGCAGACAAAAACAGGCGCCGTGACTACCGCTGCGCCCCGGCGGCGTTCAGCACACCTCCGGGTGGGGGCGAAAATCCCCGGTAATTCACTAACCGATGGCGGCGAAGTGCGAGGCCCCATCTTTTGTGTTGGCAATTAATTAAATAAACGGGCAAAAACAAAACCGAGCGCGGGGGAAGAGTGCGCGTGCATTTGGAGGGGTTTCTGGCGTTGGGTCGCCGAGCCTCTAACCTCGCCGCTTTAAACGGTTCATTAAGGGGATCAGTCTATTTACTGAACAGTGTTAAAAAAAACAGTGATCAACATTCCATTAAATTGCCTGTATCTGACGTTACAGACGCCAGCGGGACTTCAGCCCTCCGTCTGGCTTCCAAACGTATTGCTAAATACATTGTTGTTGTTGTTGTTTTTTTGTTTTTTAACGTGACATCATATAAGTGCTTCGAAACTTCGATTAAATGATCATTTGGTTAGTCAACTGAACATGTAAAAATAAGCTGAAAGTTAATAGCGCTAGCGTTGGAGGAGGTAACGCAGTTATTTTTGGCTAACAGAGCAAGCTAGCGTTACTTTCAGTTCTCGGGGCTAGCAGCGGCTACCGCAGCGTCGTTACCAACTCGCGTCTCATTGAATACTTTTTTTTAATGTTCATTTAACGTCGTGTCCGTGCGTCTGCCTGTCCGGCTAACTGCAATTCTGGTCTCGCTACCGTTGACTATGGGAGGGGGGGAACCAAAAATAGCCGACGTTTTTCGAGCCGTTCCCCCGGTAAACAGGGTCCCGCGGAGCGCCCGGGTTGCAGCGGGCTGTCGGGGGCTGTTAGCTCGGGCGCGGAGCCGGCCTGGACTCACCGTGATGTTGCAGTGAATGATCAGCAGCTTTTCGCCGGTTACGTTGAACTGGCAGCTGAGTTCGTCGGGTTTCCAGTCTATGATTCTGAATCGCTCGTGGTTTGGGTCAAAGATTGACTCCAAAAACTTCAGTTCGGCCTTCAGCCCCGAAACCGACATCTTCTGTTCATCTCAAAGCACCAGGCCGCTGGCAGAGGGGAAGTCAGGGCGGAATGCGACCGCGCAGGCGAGTCTGCTCCTCGGATCTCGCATGTTAGCGTGAGAACAACAACAAAGGGAGGCTGGAGGCTCAGCTTTATCACTAACCCACGGCGCACACTCGCCCCCAACGTTTGACTGACTTTACACAGGATAACTTTGTTGGAGGTTTATTTATTTTTGGTTGATTTCCTCTCGCCCATACTGGTGGAGCCATCTAAATGTGTTGATTAATTTCTATGAGGAATGATTTGTTACAGATGGTTTCATCTCAGTGGGACACATCTGGGGTCAGCTTACATACTCATAAAGACCCCCAAAGAGAATAAAAAAAACATCTTCTGATTCTAACAACATATATCAAATAAATAAGAATATAAAACAGATATTGTTATACTATTAACAGCCCAAGTCCTGTAATAGTCATAACTAGAGATGGGTTAAGGGAACCCTCTGCTCCATTCTGTGAATTACATTTGAATCTAAATTTACACACAATTGAACTGAAAATAAAAAGTTCAATTTATGCCTAATTAGATTTTTTTTTATCCAGAAAGAATTAAAACAGGCAGAATCCAGGTAGTGATATTATAAAGAACAATTTGGGCTAGACTGCTGATTGTGTTAGAGGGGAATCATTTCCAATGAGAAACCTTTAGGGTAAATAAATCTGACAACAACTTTGATCCCACAAAATTGCAGGAAATCTTTGCAGAGGTGAGCAGGTGGACAGAAAACAGCAGCACAATATCATACACAGACATCACCACACTCCAACAAGTTTGTATTGACACAAATGACCAAACTGGGGTGTAACCAATGTGAGAATTGACTTTTTTTAATAGTGCGTTTACCACTCAATCTATTCTGGTTTAAAGTTGTGGTCCTGAGTCTCTGACATGGCTTAGTGCTGTCAGTGAGTTCTGTTCTTTATCTGCCTTGGTTCTTATTGAAAACACCAAATGCATCAAAAGGTTCATGTACTGCATAAATCAAACACATTTGGAAAAGAAAATCACCCTTGCAACATTACCATTGAATCTTTTTATTATTACACTCTGAAATAGCCATGAATTGACTCACCCTTCATAACTTTCAGTCTTTAACTTAAATGTCACACAGCAGTTTACACAACCTGGACATGGGGCTAAACTGAAAAGCTGTGGTAGTGTTTGCTTTTTTCTGGCTCTCTGTGTGTAAAGTTGCTGTCTATACTCCATGTAACAAACTTTGCTTTGAGTCAGGATCAGAAGCAAGTATTTGCCCAGACTTGGAAATATAGTATATAAAAGGTTAAGTTATGAATAACAGAAATACATTCTCAAATATAAAATGACAGAACTCTGCTGCTATGACACTGATATTATCACTGCTGACATGCAAGCTAACATAAGTTAAGGAGCTCGCCAGAATGCTGCTGAAAGAGGGCCCCTGATTCATATACAACCCTGCTGGAGCTGACCAACGTGTGTCTGACAATTCAAGACAACATTTCAAACTAAAACTATCATTTACAGTGATCATTTCCTGTGATTTCAGGACAGTGGTGCAGTCGACTCCCTAACATTAAACACGTTAAGGTTATGCACTGACTTAACACTAGATGGCACAACAAATCAACCAGGAATCACAGCTGTTTGAGAACAAACCTGAACTCTGAGCTCTGGCAGTTCATTGACCGGTGCACACATTTTACAACAGGATCCTTATCTACAGGCAGGTAACTGCCCACCATGTAATAGTCATGATTCTGAAAGTTGAACTGGGCGCTGTGTTCAGCAAAACACAAAGCCCCATTGAACTACCGTGACTTCTCGCCTGCAGATCCAAACGGTTTTGCCTGTCCTGGATGTAGGTAAGATGCTCGAATATTACAAAATAAAAAGCTTTTAGAAACACATTAGCGTCAAAGCTGGCACGAGATGTGAGTCATATGACATAACATTATCGTGTCAGTGATAGACACATCCACAGAAATGGTTCTAATTGTGTGTTTTTTATAGTTTTGTTTTAGATGGAGTGTTGTTTGTCTCCATCTTTCTGTATCAGGATATTTGTCTCACTGTTGTTTATGTTGACTGGTATACCAGGTATTGAAAGTACAAATATAAATGTGACCAACAGATGAGATGCTAATTTCATATCTGACCTGTGTGATGACACATGGACCTGTCCCAATTTGATTTTTTAAGATGTTTTTGTGGATATTTTGATGCATTCTCCACTGAAACCATGACAAGTTAATGAAACAGGTTTCTCGCACACAGCTCTCTGTCCTAGGGTCCAAAATCTGAAAAAGAATCAAGGAAACCATAAACTTGAACAGTGTTTGCCTTAATGATTCTGGTACCGCATATTGTTTTCACAGTGCAATTTCTTTTTGGGCTTTTGCCAAAGTTTTCAAGTCTCAAGTTTCAAGTCTGTCAGCTAATTCTGTGTTGTAAGTTTTGACTCATTCAGGTGATTTTTCATTTAATGTGGTTTCCTTGTGGGATTAATATATCCCTTTGTAAGCGTTAGTTTGCTCATGGTGTGGTTATTTTGGGATACTTGATATATTGTATGTATTGGACTTTTTTTCTCCGTCCTTTTTTGTTCAGCTGCCAGACATTTTTCGTCTTGTTATTGGGAGTTTCATTGTTCTTTTTCCATTGCATCTTTTGAAATGTTTAAAACCAGTCTGCAAACCAGTTAGGAGGAGCTTATTAATGTTTTTTTTTTGTGTTTTTCTAAGGTCACCATGATGGCACCTCGCTTGCTTTTGTTCACCTTTGCTCTGCTGGTCATACATCTATCCAACACATTAGGGGGCAAAATTCTGGTGTTCCCACTGGATGGAAGTCACTGGGTAAACATGAAAGTGCTCATAGAGGAGTTGCATAGCAGAGGCCACAACGTCACTGTGATTCGTACATCGGACAGCTGGTACATCAGTGAAAACTCTCCCCTCTACACTTCGGTCACCCTTTCCTGTCGTGGTGGATTCGAGGAAAACTTTGAAGTGTTTTTGTCCCAACAGTTGGAATTACAGCTTCAGAGAAAATCCTCATCCTTTTGGTCCCACATCTGGACCAACATTCAAAAAGAGCGGCTGGTTTTGGATCAGTTCTCACAGTTTCACAAAGCAGTCGCTGATACAGTCGTCCACATGTTTGAGGACAAAAGCCTGATGGAGTCTCTCCATGCGGCTAAGTACGACGTGGTGCTGACTGATCCTGGCATCGGAGGAGGAGCCATGTTAGCACGGAGGCTCCAAGTTCCTCTAGTTTTCAATGTCAGATGGACCATTCAAGGAGAGGCCCACTTCCTTATGGCTCCCTCACCTCTGGCATACATCCCATTTACTGCGACAGAGCTGACAGATAAAATGACTTTCGGTCAACGGGTAAAGAATGTTTTAAGCTACATTGCAGGAATGTACACTCTGTCATACATCACAGAACCTGCCTACAAACCAATAGTTAGGCACTATTTTGGGCCTGATGTGCATTACTCCACCTTTTTCCTGAATGCTGATATATGGCTCATGAGAAGTGATTTTGTCTTTGAATATCCACGTCCAACGATGCCAAATATTGTCTACATGGGTGGATTTCAGTGTAAGCCCCCAAATGCTCTCCCAACTGATCTAGAGGAGTTTGTTCAGAGTTCTGGAGATCACGGAGTCATAATTATGACTCTGGGAACTCTGATCGGAAAGCTACCCCAAGATATTTCCGAAGAAATTGCTGAAGCCTTTGGTCAGCTGCCGCAAAAGGTTATCTGGAGGTATATGGGACAAAGGCCAACCAATCTAGGCAACAACACACTGCTTGTTAGCTGGCTGCCACAAAAAGACTTACTGGGACATCCCAAAACTCGAGCATTTGTGACCCACGGCGGTACCAACGGAGTTCAAGAGGCAATTTACCACGGGGTTCCTGTAGTGGGACTTCCATTGTTCTTCGATCAGCCTGATAATCTCTCCAGAATCAAATCCAAGGGAGCAGCTGTGATTGTGGACATTGCCACGCTGGACAGGCATATCTTTAAAGAGGCACTGACAACCATTCTTTACAATTCCACCTTCAAAGAAAACATGCAGAGACTCTCAAAGCTGCACCGAGATCAGCCCATCAAACCTCTGGATCAGGCAATGTTTTGGATAGAGTATGTTATGAGACACAAGGGAGCCCGTCATCTGCAGACACAGTCGCACAGAATGTCCTGGTTTGTGTATAGCTCTCTTGACGTCATCCTAACTTTATTAGCAGTTGGATTGTTTCTAACATTCATCTGCATTTCACTTGTTAGATTATTTTGTAAAATGATTCTTAATGGGAAAAAGATGAAACATGAGTGACTTGAGAAAATAAAAAATGACTGTGGAGCAAAAATGGGTGCTATTGAAGATTCAGGTTTGTGGCTTTTCCTGCATAAAAACAATCACTCATTGTGGTAAATGATTAAAATATCTTTAATTTTATTCAAAGAAATAAAAATAAAAATCCATGATTGCATGAAGACTGGATACAAGGAAAAATAGTATACTAACAAACAAAATAAGTGAAACTATGTACAAAGTCAGGATACAGTTTGTCTGCCAATATTCTGTTCATATTAATGAATAATGCTCATCATGTATAATAAACACAGTACACACACAAGGAGGAAAAGGAGCAATTCTACATATTTAAGATGACACAAGCTGAAAAAACTGTCTCTCATATTGATGAACCATTTAAGTAAACTAACACAGGTCGAATCAAATAATGGTTTCACTTCTTTACACCCGTGCGGAATAAATGACAAGAAAACAACTAAAAACATATTGTATTCAAACATTACTTTGATGCACAGTTTAGAGGGCAGAAACTTACTTAGGAGAAGGACCTCTATACAATATGACCAAAAAGTGTTCCTTTTCCATCAATTTGTACTGCAAATGATGCTTTAGCTCAGATATTCTGTTAATCCATAAATATATTATTTTAATGACAATTTAAGTCTTTAATTCATGTTTTTCAGTTGTTTTTCAGTGGAATTAAGACTTATACAGAGTCTATAGGTCTACACCTTCCATCTCTATGTCAAATTCCTTAACTTCTTTTTCTTCGGTTGCGTTTGTGTCACGGCAGCACCAAGAGATGCAGTACAATACAGTCAGCACAAAAAGCACCATGAATCCAAAGACCTAGGCCAGATAAGAAAATACACAAATGGTTCTGAGACTGACATACCAAATGACTGATTAGTGCAAAACTTTAGAGAGAAAATGTTTCTTACCTGAGATTCAGAGTACCATCTCTGACTCTTGCTCAGATACTGGTTTAATTGAGAAATGTTGGTTGGTTTACACCATCGATGAGGTTCGGCGCCTTCAATGGCTTCATATTTTCCTGACCAGTTTGTCCTCGCACAGGTGTAATACCGGCCATCAAGAAGTACTATTATCAGCCACGTTAGGGCAGGGACTAAGCTGTTATTGAAATTTGAACAGCACGACACCCCACACCTGCACCCACGCATCACAAACATGATCATAAAGACAATGAGAGCTGGAGCAACAAAGAACACTGCAGCAATCCTAAGATTCCATCCATCAGCACAAGGGCATGCAAACTCGATCTTGACAATCTTCTCAAAGCAATAAAGTATGATTCCAAAACAAAAATTTGCTGTAAAGGGGCTGTTCTTGAATTTTTCTTTTACTGTGGCAGTCCACTTATCCTTCCCTTTCATAGTCATTTCTATTCCAAAAAAGGAAAAGAGAATAATACATTATTAGTCGTTATATGGCATATTTAAATATACCTTTAACCACAGTGTATCTCATAGTGAATCCAAAGATATATAATGACTATCATCATTATTATCATTTAAACTGTACAAGAAAGAGTTTAATAAAAAGTTTACCTGTTGGGAAGACTTTTCGATCAGACCAGTTTCAGAAGTCAGATAAAAGTAAATTATTTCAAAATATGAACAGCTTTGTCAACAGCGGAGGTAAAAAGAGATCATTCAAAGTCTCTCAAGGGACAGCCTTGATATTTATAGTTTCTATTTCCACTACCAATCATCTTATACACAGGGAAACAAAGGAGGAGTGGCCTTACTAACCCCTCAACTACCTGATACTTGGTATCCCCAAATAAAGTAATCTTATAAATCTTCCCTAGGCACAATGAATGCATGGTTAGCCTCAGAAGCTCGTTATTGGGTATGCATATACTACACAAATAATGAATATTAGATGACAACACACAACAAACACCTACATGTATCACACACAATATTCAAGCGGCACACTTGAACCCTTTTTTATACAAACACTGCCTTTTTTTTCATACAACAAAATACACAATACCAAAAATGAACCAATTTCTCTCAGTTTTTGCCTCTGTAGAGTAAAAACAGTTGTGCTTTATTGCTGTGACATACTGCACACACTTATCTATCATTTCTTCATTGTTCTAGTCCTCTGTCTGTTTACGGTTCCATCTCTTGCATTTCCAGTTACAACCTCAGATTGAGCTGTGAAACTTCACACCCTTTTGCACCTTTTCAACTTCCCCTTTTTTTTAATAAGAGAAATGTAGGGTTCA
>CAJRST010022223.1:6899039-7007575 GCA_907169785.1 Menidia menidia | reverse complement strand
AACAAAGACTTTGATAAAAGTTCAATTTTATTCAAAGAATTAAAAAACACTCCATTATTGCATTAAGACTGGATTCAAGGAAAAAGAGTATGTTAACAAACAAGAGAATCGAGTGAAACTACGAACAAGGTCAGAGTACAGTTTGTCTGCCAATAATCTGTTAATGAATAATGTTCATCATAAATATATGATAAAGACACACAAAGGAAAAGGAACAATTCTACATATTTAAGCTAATACAAGCATAAAAAAGCTGTCTCTTATTTCTGCCAGAATCACTTCCATTGATTTCTGACACAGCTCAAATCAAATAATGGTTTCACTTGTGTTGCTTGCTTTCACCTGTGCAAAATAAACAATTAAAAAGAAAAAAAGAAAAAAAGAGACGATGCATATCTCAGGGAGCAGAAACCTACTTAGGAGGAGAAGGAACTCTTTCCAATATGACCAAAAACTGTTCGTTCCTTTCCATACATCAATTTGTACTGCAAATGACAGCCTAACTCAGCTGTGCCTCAGACGTTCTGTTAATCTATAAATATACAATTTTTTGATAACAATTTAAGTCTTATAAAAAGCAAATTCCTTGTAAGTCAAAAACCTACTTGGCAATAAACCTTATTCTGATTCTGATTCAATTCCCATGTCTTTGAGTTGTGTGTCAGTGGAATTAAGACCTACTCAGAGACTGCTTCTCAGCTGCATCAGTGGTCTCTTTGGTAGTTGAGCAATTCTTGCAGCACCACCAAATGGGTGGAAAGAATATGGTGAACCCCAGGGCTATCCCGAATCCAATGGCCTAGACCAAATTATAAGGAAATATTTATGAAAGCATGATTACTCACTAACCACATCAATGATTTGTGTAATTAGAAACATCAGATTGTTTCTTACCTGAGATTCAGCGTACCATCCCTGACTTAAGTCAGCGTACTCTTCAGACATGTTGTGTGGTTTACACCATCGTTGCGGTTCAGCGCCTTCAATTATTTTATATCTTCCTGACCAGTTTGTCCTCGCACAGACATAGTACCGGCCATCAAGAAATACTATTATCAGCCACGTTATGGAAGGGACAAAGCTGTCACAGATATACTCTGCGGACATTTTACAGCATCCTTTAATCATGAGCATGAGGATAAAGACTATGACAGCTGGAACAACAAAGAACAATGAAGCAAACAAAGGATTCAAATTTGCAGAGCAAGGGCATGCAAATTCAACTTCCACGATCTTCTCAAAGCAAAAAAGTACTAGTCCAAAAGCTAAATTTGATGACAACGGGCTCTTTTTAATTTCAGTCAGCAGCGTAGAGAGCCATTGTTTTTGTGCAGCCATTTTCAATCCTACATAAAGAGAAATAAGGAATTAGAAAAATATAGAAATTTCACTTCATACAGCATTTTAAAAGTTACTTTTGGTCTAGATGCTTCTCATTGGGAAACTAAAGAGAAATTATTATGTTGTTACAAATTACAACCAAACAGAATGTTCCTTGAGTCCAACAGTACACAAAAAATATGGCATCTTGGACCTAAATAAGAATGAAAACATCTATGAGGTATTATAAATAATGCTGTATGTTAAATAAAGCAGCTCGTGTTACAGAGATCTTAATTTGTAACTACACAGTTCTGGTAATTCCGGAATTTCAAATAAAACATAAAAATGGAATACATCTTTGATTTCTATTGAGAAGAACGTTTTGAGGAAACAAGTAGACTTTACCTGAAGAGAAGAATTTCTGACTTTGAAATTTGAAGTGTCAAAGAGAGAAAAATGATTCTGTCCTTTAAGTGTGAACCTGCTCAAATATTTTTTTAGGAAGCCAAAAGAAGCAGGTTTCACAATAAGAAAACAGAAAAGTGTACAAGTCTCTAACAACCCTCAAACTGTCCTGTCAACAAAAAAAAGGCCACGCAGAAGTGCTTGCATCTTTATGTTTCTGTTTCAGTTATACGTCATCATGTACGCAGGAAAAACGATATGTGATACAACACATTACCAAATAAAGAAAACTTTACTGACATTGTCTGAAGTGCATGTAATGTACCATGAGCTTCAAAACCTTGTGATTGAATATATACTACACATAAAATGAATAATTAGATAACAGAACACACACACTTTGGTGTATCAAACACGGGGTTTATACAGCACAGGAAGACACCCATGCATGGCCCTGTTTTAATGTGCACTTTGCAAGGTATAAAAAAGAGAAAAAGAAAAACACTTCCTGTTTTTTTACACCTCTTCTGACAACCTGTGGAAGGAAATAGCTGCTTGCAAACAGAGGGTTTAAAAACGCTGTTTCCTCTCCCTAACTGTTACCATTTAAATGAAGAAAGATAGACAATATCCAGTTCAAGATATATAAAACAGGGATCCAACTCTCAGAAGCCCTAACAGAGCCAAAGATAAGAGGATGGCTTTCTTGTTCAAAAATAGCTTAAACATTTGTCAAAAATAGGAAAATCATTGGTGACAGCCAGTTTTGCCGTTTGATATAAATATATCTATAATTTATCTGAAAAAACAAAACTGTTGACCAGACACAACTTAAATGAAATCAGTGGAATGTAGTTTTAGTTTGAATGTTTTACCCTAAAGACCTTTGATATCTAAATTCAGTCTGAACTGTGTTGTGCATTTCCTTTTTCCAACCAAAGGTGGAAAGGGTAGAAAGAATTTTGACAGAATCCTAACGAGCAGACAATTTTCATACTTATTATTTGAGTCGTTTTCAATTGGTTTATTGAAATTGTATACATCAAGCACAAACAAAAAACAAATTTTGGATTAAAATGTGCTGGGAAGCTAAATTAAATAGACTTTAGCAAAAGAGAAAGAACATTTAAGGTGTCTCGAGTTTTTTTTTCTTCAACAGGAAGCTGAAGGAGGAGTAATGAACCCATCCACTGCTTGTGTTTACCATTCGAAACCAGATAAGAATATTTCTACTATGCCGCCTTGAACACATCAAGTCCATGATTTATAAATGTACAGATTTGATGTAAAAAAAAGTGTGTGTAAGAACAACCCATTGCAAAAAAGCTGTGGACCACAGAGGGGATTTTCCTTTGGATTTCCTTTTGTTTTTCTCGTCCTCCATATACCTTGGTCTTTGCTGTGGCCCGTCTTTTTGGTTGTTGTGGAAATGGTGGAAGGGATGTAACATCTTACACAATACTTTGAACTGAGATGTTTTTTAATTGGAGGAGGTAAAACAACAACAACAATTGAACATTGTAAAGAATAAGTGGAAAACATACTAACTTTTTGTTTCAGTTTGTCTTGCTTCATGCATATCCAGTTTTCTCAATGCCACATCCATTCCCTGAAAAGTCACCATTCCTTTCAATTGGAACACTTGGAGAAGGGTAGGCTCTGTATCCATATATTGTTAATAATTTCCATTCTGGGAGTCATTTAATTTACAGATGTTAAAGGGAACATGCTGGTCAGTCTCCTTCTGTTGTTTTTTTTACTTGTGGCTCATCAAAAGTGTCTATAAACTCCATGATGTGCTTGAAGATGAATTGGGAACTTTAAGAATGGCATGTACCTACATTTTTAAATTAATGATTGTTTGCATATACACATGAAACTTCACAGCTCAAAAGAAATGGACAGTAAATAAAAAAACACCTGCTAGATTTTAGCTTTCATACATAACCAACAAAGTAGCAGTTTGATAAGGTGAGTTTTTCATAATTAAAAAAACAAGACAGTTTCACACGTCTCTCTTTAAAGCCACAAAGTAATGCCTCACAATGACAGACACTGGTATCATTAAGTTGGAAAGTTAAGAGGGAATGATAAATATAAACACGGGGCAAAGGTGATCACTCTTTACAACTTTGTATTGATTTCCAGACAGTGCTCTTTCCCTCTAGCTGTCAAGTCACAGAAAATTGCCCCTCGCATTTTAAGAGCATCCCAATAACCCCTTACTATTGGAGTAAAGTTTTTCTTGTCACCATGGCTAAACTGGATGAATAAAAATGTGGCCGGGAAAAGGAACCTACATAATGCCCCTGCAAATAGTGTTAGTGGTGTGAATCTGGCATTACCATTTATTTGTTTAACCAGAAATAGGATTAAAAGTCTGTTTAAGGCCGCGGGTGTTCCAGAGTGTACTTTAGGTTAGAGCTTAGTCAGCTTGAGTGAGAAGTTGCATACTCCTGGTCCAGTAAATGACCAATGACGTGCTGTTGAGCTCTGATTAAATCATCTGTATTAATACCTGAGAGATGCTCCTGTTTGATTGGATGGCAGGTGGCTATTGAAGGAGGTTAAAAATGTAACGATGTGGGTAACCATAGCAACAGTGCTAGATCGACCTTATGAAGCCTAAAAATGTCAGCAAATCAGTTTACATTTTTTTTAATTGTCTTTATTCTCAGGTGTGTTTAGCCCTGTATTACTGCCTACCCCACCCCGCAAAAAAAAAACGTCCATCTTATATGGGGTTTTCTTCTAATTGCCTCTGCTCCACTTCGTGATTGGACGTGATTCTATGATGTACCAGCTTGTCTCTGCGTTCCTCCAAAATCTCGCGGGATTAAAGAATTAACGGTTGGTTAAAAAAAAAAAAAAAGGTGCTTCGCTAGCTGCACCGGGCTGACGGCAGAGCTGCTCAGGTAGCCAGCAGGACCGCCGCGGGCTCCCGCTAGTCTACCGAACGACACTTCCCCTCTGTGGTCGACACGTCAAGAGTGTCCGGCGAGCCGCACCATCCCCAGAAAACCGTTGGGCGCTTTTCTACCGGCATTATCCATCCCCAGTCTCCGAAGATGATACCTGGAAAACGAAGAGCGGCGGTCATGTCCCTCTCGGTGGCGATATTTGGAACACTGATGCTGCAGTCCGTCTCTTCCCAGAACGGTAGGGAACTGGCTCTTCATATCAAACATACGTGATGCTATCCTCTCGTCCATGGCGAAAATGCAGTGTTAAGGGTGGGATAAATCCTCCTGCTTTTTATTTATTTATTTTTGTTGAACGAAAAACGTTTATCTCTTCGACAAAACGGCTTTTAATTGCACAAGGTTCCTCTAAAATGAACTTATAGCGTCTGTCAGGCAAATGAATGGATGCTTTTCTTTTCCCTTGCGCTTATAATGAAGGCACAATCAAACATTAATAAGCCACAATCTGTTTTTCCGTTGGCTGAAATGGGCCACAAGAAGGCCCGAACCGTGTCCCTAAAATGTCCTTTGAAGTGTGGAGCTGAATACTGAGTCGAAGCCTGAGCGGTGCAATCAGCAAGGACAAGTTCCGCTCATTAGTTTCGGGGCAATCGGTGAAGGTGCAGGGAAAAAATGGTGCCATACGGAAGTTTAAAGGCCCTGGAAGCCCCTGGCGCACACTCATTCATTCATACATGCCGACATCCAGCCCGCTGTCCCGCACACATCTCCTCAGACATGCAAGGGAATGGCTCCGGTCCTCTGCCGCAGGCTGGAGCCCAGCTCAACATGTAGGCCCACGGAATTAGATGTAGGACTTCAGGAGAGCAGCTCTGTAAATAGCATCAGTCCATTTTGCTGCATGCTTCTATTTTTAGAGCAGAGATGCTGCACTGGGAACTGTGGCTTTAATGTCCTTTTGCTACAGAGGATCTGCTAACTCCTGGCTGACGGCGCTGCACTGCATTGATCTCCCAGCAGCTTCTGCTGGTCCAAATGACCCTCCGCTCATAAATCCCATTCCCACCTAGCAGATTAGATCAGCGTAACCCTCTCTCAGCTGAGTATTTGGCTCTTGGAAGTGTACAGAGTGGCTCACATGGCTTTACAAGCAGCATGTGAGCGTGCCGTGGCCTTCCCAGGAGTGGACCATGTGTGGGACTGCATTACACACCTGCACCTATACTGCACTCCCACGCCTAAACAGAGAGGTTTTTTTCCTCTCCTCTTTTAGTAATACTGTCTCTTTATCTCATCAGAGATGAAAAGAGGGATCTTTTGTCGGAAGAATGCACTTGTGTAGTGTCTATGTATAAAGTGAGTATTTGTTTTGTTTTTCTAGACGCATACGTCCAACTGACTCTGCTAATGCTGGATATTAATGCAGAGGTAATTTACATAATTTTGGGTTCCCTATGGATTTGTGCTGCATCTAAAGTAAAGTGGCCTGGTGACAAGTTAACTGTTGAAGATCTTCATTCAAGCATGTTTTTTCTGCTTTGTACAAAGATCATTAAAAAAACTTAGTCTTGAAATAAGGCGTCTGCATTAGCCAGGCAATACATATCGGGCGGTGATTATCCAATCAATAATGCTGATTACTTGCTAATAAAAAATAAAAAAAAAAAAAGAATGAAGGGGATTACATGGCTGGTTAACCAAAAATGAATAAAAACAAATGGGTGCCCGGTGAGCAGGTGCCACATGCAGTGTGCAGCAGCTGAAAGGTAGTGATGCAGCTGGTCCAAGGTTTTGTCTCTTCCTCCATTCTCCATTAGACCTCCTTTTTTCTTTTCTTTTTTTTCAAATCACTGGTTCCCAAAAGTATTTAAAAAACAAAAGAATACCACCACATCCACACTGCAGGAATCCTTGCTAAAGCATCACTGCAGGACGCTATAGGAGTGTGTCAGGACTGTGTTTTTGATCATCTTCCTAGCCTCGGACAGAACATAAGAATCTCTACAAAAGATGCATGCATACAAACATTCTGCTGGGCCTCTTAAAAGATAATCATGAAATTCTATCATTGAAAGGCTGGAATTGTGGGGAAATTAACCTGAGCATCACTGACCACGAAAATGTGCTGGTGATTATCTTCTGTCAAATGAGGAATGAATAAACAGTTGGAGCCCCAATTAATATTTCTGTTATGCTTCACATCAAAGCCAGTCTCTTGCCTTTGATGACCTATTTGGAGCTTAGAGGTTTCTGAAGCTCTCTGTATTTAAAGCGTCAAACTGTTGGAACAGTAGTTTTCTAATTCAGTGTATTTCAAATATTCTGTTGATAGTGCCATTTGTAATATTCAGTATCACTGAGAATCAGCAGAGTACAAAAACTAAGTCAGGAATTTAAAAACATTGTGATATGAATTGATGTTAAATGAACATTGATTTTGTATGTTCTGTGTCTAATGTCTTTGCCAATATTAACATATAAAAGCACCTTTCCAGATCAAATAGGCCTTCACAGAGTTACTTGTAATATAAGCTGTAGTTGTTCTCATTTTTTACCTGTCTGTTTGAATACTGAGTACCCACTCAGCTACTGGTTTGTTTCGTGTGAATGGACTCATCACAACTTAAATGGCAAATATTTGAAACAGAACACACTGACTTTTGAAAAGAATCTATTGGTATGCTGTCACATTTGTGTTTTCACCACTCAGTGATCATACCTAAACTCTGTATTTGCCTCCAGTTTTAGAAATAAGCCTTAAAAACCTGCCTGTACACTGTCTGGTGGTTCAGAGACTATACCAGAATATTAAATGTCCTCCAGCTGCAGTCATCATGTAATTAGCCTTTTGGCAAAACACGACTTTAATTACTATATTTTTAGGTCCTATTTGGGTTAATTTTCTGACATAGATGCAGCGTCATTTTCATGGCTGTTTTAAAATCATGTCACCGTTAATAACTTTAGAACCTTTTTGATCAACAAATTGAATGAGTACTTTCATGTCAGGGCCATGTGATGTGTCCAACGAGCTGCACACGTTTTCTAACATGTAGCTCGAAGCCTAATTTCTCCATTCAGACACATGGGACAAACGTAGCTGAACTAGCATCAACTTGAGGTAAATTTAGGGCAGCAACGTGTGGGGACGAGGCCGCCGGCGCTGCTCTGATGACATGTCCCATTCAGTCTGAGGTTGCAGTGTCCATCTCTCGGCCCTTTTAAGCCAAGCGCTGAGGTCTTGGCTGTTGGTCCCATCGCTGTTATTTACCAGCACTCGCTGTATGGCTAAAGGAATCTGCATGTTGCTGCACTATGTAAACTGCCTTTGGAGAAACCAGTTGCATGCTATACAGCTGGCTTTTATGACGCCAGCCCGTCTAAAGGGGGGGGGGGGGTGATCGCCTTGCTTAAGATGGTCTCTCTGATCTGGTTGGTTTTTCTTCATTTTCTTGTTTAGCTGCTGTAGAGTGCCTCTATGGAAACGGAGGGGGTCTATCACCATGCGCCCACACTCTCCCCAGAGACCAAGAGCTGCACAGCTTGTATAAATCACCTCTCAATATCTTGCTCTCCACAGAGCCTATAGAGCATGCTTATGACTACAGCCTCCTGCCCACCCTTCCTCCTCCTCCTCCTCCTCTCTCTGTTGCTGTGATCAATTGTGTCACATCTATTGCATTAATTCTGAGAGGGAGGCGATCTCAATCCAGCAACATTAACAGTGAAATTGCATCCCCATCATTAGATATAAACGAGCTGTTTGGAGCCCTAATGTTGTTTTCATTAAACCTAAAAGACTGGGCTAAAAACAGCAAGGTCACCAGAATGACACTTGTATGTGAGCGCCGTGCTAACCAGCCCAAATTTCTATGAATTCATTAATTGGACAGATTAAGTGAGAGCAGCCTTGCAGGGACGTACCAGCAGAATTTAATTAAAGCTTCCCAAGAATAGCGGCAATAACGCCTCAGACAACTCTTGGGTCATCTCTCTTTGTCTTTGGAGGAGAGCAAATGCCATCATCCCTGATGTGTGGATTTGATGCTGGTGTTTATTATAAGATGACTGATCTGACAGAGAAATGCCCCGTGGGTGTCATTTTCCACATCATTGAAAATGGTACAGGAATGACTATTTAATTGTTAGGATTTTTGTTGAATAATTTAAATTGAAAGCTGTAAAAAAAATAAGTTATCAGGGGAACACACCTACATTCAAAAATTAAATTATTGAAGGAAAAAAAAACCTCCTGAAACTTGTCTGTTTTCATTTTGATATGAGTTTTGATTATTTTCCTTTTCCAAAATGTTTCCTTCCTGTATGATTTGCTAACATCTTTTTAATTTAACCTGTCATGTTCTTGCCTCTCCATCCCCAATTTTTCTTTTTTTCTTTTCTTTTTTTTTCTTTTTTCCTTTTCTTTTGACCTGTGGACTCGGTGCCCCTCTAAACCGCCACCAGCGGGCTTTGTGAAGTCCCCTTTGTCTGAGACTAAGCTCACGGGCGACACCTTTGAGCTGTACTGTGACGTAGTGGGAAACCCCACCCCAGAGATCCAGTGGTGGTACTCGGAGATCAACCGAGCCGACTCTTTCAGGCAGCTGTGGGACGGCGCCCGCAAACGCCGGGTGTCCATCAACACCGCGTATGGCGTAAACTCGGTGAGCGTGCTGGGGGTCTCGCGTCTCACTCTGGATGACGCTGGAACTTATGAATGCCGAGCAAGCAATGACCCGCGGCGCAACGACCTCCACCAAAACCCAGCCACCACCTGGATCCGAGCTCAGGCCTCAGTAGCGGTGCTGCAAAGTGAGTGGTCAGCGTGGAGCGGTCCAGCCCTCGTTCCCTCAAACCTCTCCAGTGGACCGCTAGCTTCCTCCATAGCTGTCATCTTGCCCTTTTTAGAGCCGGAGAGAGAGGAATCGGCTTGTCCTCGTGTCGTGTTTCTGTCCCTTCTAGTGCAGTAGACCCTTCAAACATCCCAACAGCAGTAAGCGTTCAGCTCTCCTTCATTTCCTTTGTTTGTTGTTTCCCTTCTTCACATTTATCAAAATCTCTTTTTTTATTGTTGTTATAAATTTCCCATCTATTTTCCACAACATGTACAAAGTTTCTTTAGGCCAAGTATCACCAGAGATGTGTTGTCACTCTTTGGAGCAGTCTAGCAGCTCGAAAGAACTTGACTTTAAAGCAAATCTCCTTCAGTGCTATAGGAAAATGTATTAAAATCAGACCTTTTTATGGGTCCATATTTTTAGCCCTGCTTACGTTTATTTTTGAACTGATGAATTGAGGCCACTTGAACTTTTTCCGAGTGGAAGTTCTGGGGAGAGGTTTATTAACACTTCCTTTTACTTTCTGTGCTGATATCCCTCAAAAGATTTAGGCTCAACCTGTTGATGGGATAGGTGCATATCACAGCCTTCATTTATTTGGGTACTTTGTTTAATTTCTTTGGATTGAGATACTGGCTGGCAAAGGACTCTACTCTTGACCTCTAGCTCTGTACCAATAAGCCCGTTAAATGAACTTTGAATGAACTTTGAGTTCATTCAAAGTTGAATTGTAATCCAAAAGTGAATTAATGTGAGCTGGAGATTGCATTCCCCATCCTTTTACATCCCTATGCATTGGTCTTCTTCTGTATTAATAATTGAGTCGAGGGAGTTTTAAGTCTCTCTGAGACAGAAAATGAATGGATTTCTACTTTAGGAAGGCAGGACTGCCAAAATGATTCCTCCCAGAGAGGAGCTTTATTTCTTTAGTTGATATTGTGTAAGGAGTGGTTGGCGGCTGGACCCCGTGGCTGAACCCTTTGTGCTTTGCTCCTCACATCTTGTAAAACGGCCTCACCCGTCCGTCTCAGCGGACAGTGCCCTGTTGTTGTTGAGCCATCTCTCTGTTACAGAGCCCTCAATTTCTGCCTCTGAGCATGCCTTGCTCAGTGCGGACGTGGACAGTCTGATGCTGCAGTGCAACCTGACCAGCGCCCACAGCGTCCATCAGGAGAGCTACTGGATGAAAAACGGCGAGGAGATCCTTGAAACGCGCAGCCCAAACCGGAACACCGAGTACAGGTAAGGAAAAGGACCATCCAACGTTATTTTTAATCTTTTTCTTTTTTAATTGGAGCCGAGCAGACTGGTGTGGAGGTAACGGGTGTGTCTCTCTGCTACAGGCTGAACAGGCCAAGAGGAGACGACGCCGGGGTCTACATGTGCGTCTACATCTTCGAGATGGCGCCACCAGCCAACGCCACGATTGAAGTTAAATGTAGGTGTTGAGTTATGAGAGGCTGTCACATTTGCCGGGGCAAGGCCGCGTTCCATCTGTCACCAGTGTGCGTGGCCGCGGGCACCTGCCGACCTATCGTGTGAGGGCCCGATCCGCTGGCTGCTCAGGGGCAGCCTGCGCCCTTGACACCTCCATCCAGCCAATGCTCGGCTCAGTGGCAGCAGATGGTGTCTTGTTTGTCTGATGGCAGGGGATTATGTCTTAACGGTGAAATCCGGTCAGCCCTTTTTCTGCTGTCACACATGCATCGCTATAAAGGCAAATTGGATTTTGGGTCGGTTTACTTATTTGATGGGACATTTCTACTCACCCAGGCAGAAAAAGACAAAACAACTTTGAGCCAAGCAGTTTTTCTAATGTGCAAAATTCACAGATGAACACAAGTAGCTTAATGTTACATTCGACCACATGCTCTTGACTGGATGGCATTTTTCATCATTGGCTTTTTAAGGAAGGGGCTTTTGATTGTAACGGATAAGTAATTTCCAATTGGTTATTGACATTTCTTCTGTGAAATATTTCAGTAAATCGCTCACATTTGTCTCTTTTCAGCTCCTCCTATGATAACAGGACACAAGCGCAGTGAGAATAAGAATGAAGGCCAGCGTGCTGTGCTGTACTGTAAATCGGTTGGATATCCTCACCCGATGTGGAGCTGGTACAAGGCAGAAAATGGTATTTTTAAGGTATGCCGCTGCAATCACTTCTGGTTTTGTATAATATAAAGGATTTTCTTCATTTGATGCACTTTTGTTTCGTACCTGCTCTCATGGTGGTTTCTGTTGGTACCTATTTGGCTGTATTCACCTCCCTATGCTTCAGTTGAGGTGAGGTCCTAACTTGTTACTTTTATTTCCTAACGGGCCGACCGACCGACCCGCGACCTCATTTGTATGCGACACAATAAGGGAACAACAATGAAAGGCCATGGCAGTGATGAAACACTGGCTTAACCTCGGTGTTGGACCAAGATATTGGTTTTTCAACATTTATGATCACAGAAATAATGAAATTGGATGTTTTATTGTTGCCGCGTTTTTAAATTGGCGGGATTCACAGGAAGGAGTGATGTGACTCCAATCTGGCCAATCAGCGCCTGGCAATCTGCCATCCTGAAAAAAAAAATCAAAAGTTAAATTGAGGTTCTTGTGGAAAAGATACATTAAAACTCAATCTCAAAGCTGTGTGTGTGTGTGTATATATATATATATATATATATATATATATATATATAATATTAAACATTTTTTATATAGAAACAGTAGGAAAAACAGATTGGAAAACTTGATATGAGTAACCCACCAGTAATATTTATCGTACATTAAACTACTACAACTACTACAAAGAGGAAGATTTTCATCTTCCTCTTTACAAGCACTGATCCATTTGCTGTATCTTCCTCACCCCGTGGAGGTTCTGAGGGCTTTGGAGCCAGGGGCCAACTTGCACTTGGCAAGAGGCAGACTTCATCCTGGACATGTCGGCCATGCTTCAAAGAGGAAATGCAAATGGATAGAAAACTTGCTTGCTCCCTTTTCAGACTGATTTTAGTAACCAGTTAATCCCAGTTAACTAGTTAACCAGTTAATCTAACATGTGTGTGCCTTAGAGAGGGGGAGGGGCGGGGGGGTTGGGGGGACTGTAGCAGATGTCAGCCGCATCATGGTGTCACCCTCTACAGTTCCTAATATCATTAAAAGATTTGGAGAATCCAGAGAAATCTCTGTAGCCTGGGAAAAGCTAACAATAAGTGGCTTCCTGTATTTAAAACGATCAAAAACTGATGTGGGAATCTTCATGAGAACCTCAAGAAACCATACACTGTGAACAGGTTGTCATTCCAACAGCAAATGCTATTTAAAGCGTCAATTCATCAACCACTTCAACAGATATATCCATCTAAGCATGAGGGAGCGCTGAAGATCTTGAAGTTAAAAGCCGCTTTGGCTTAAGCTGCCATTTGTTTAACAACTGTGCTCGAATACAGTGTGTTCTTAAGGATTCTTTGCAATACAGCATGTAGACTGATATCCACTGACTGCAGGTATCAAAGAAGAAATGTGAGTGAACGTTTGCATTGAAGGTCAACTGTTTATGGTTTGTCAAGGAAAAAGTGGAATCAGAGGAGAGGGAAGAACAGAATGAACAGAAGACCGTACCAACTTTTAAAAAAACCAACCCATTAAATATTCAGTCTTTCCTTCATAACATAGTTTTAATTTTAAAAAGCTTTCAATTGTAAATGGAATGTGTAGGAGTTAACCTTGCTGACTGTTTTTTTTCCTGTTCCTTCAACCCTCCGACAGGACATTGACAACACAACTGGACGCTTCATCGTCAGCAGCAAGGACAACTACACCGAGCTCCACATTGCCAACCTGGACATTAATGCAGACCCGGGCGAGTACATGTGCAATGCCACCAACATGATCGGCAGCATCACCGAGAAGTCCGTGTTGAGGGTTCGCAGCCAGTTGGCTCCCTTATGGCCTCTTCTAGGAGTTTTGGCTGAGATCATCATCCTGGTCGTAATCATAGTTGTTTATGAGAAGCGTAAGAAGCCAGAAGATTTACAAGACGGTGAGTCACCAATTGTGGGGAGAATGACTGTCCTGTTAGTTCTGTGTTTCCTGAGAATCCGCTTTCAAACCCCTGCTAAAAATGACAGGGTCAATACATTTGGAGGTTGTTTGTTTAGTTTTTTTCGGGGGATTTTTGTGCTCTGTAATTGAGTACGATAAAACATGTTTACTGTTTCAGGTTAGCTAAAAAAATGACAGGAAAGTCAGAAAGCCTTCACAAAATGAATTGGGGAAAATAAAGTAAATATCAGTAAAATGGTATTTAACCCAGTGGTCAAACATAAAACATAGCTGAAGAGAAAAAAGGTGAATCACTTCTACAATCTTTATGGTGTGGGGTTGATGTCTGGCAATGAACCAGAAGCGGACGGCAGTCATTGCCTGTACAGTAAATACACAGATTAAGGCTTCCGACTGTTTTCATAATCAATGTTTGTGACGGCGGCCGTGGGTTTAAGGGCGATAACGCATCTTGCGACAAAGCTA
The DNA here is from genome assembly GCA_907169785.1 of Menidia menidia. Taxonomy (NCBI): domain Eukaryota; kingdom Metazoa; phylum Chordata; class Actinopteri; order Atheriniformes; family Atherinopsidae; genus Menidia; species Menidia menidia. The sequence continues at coordinate 6,993,558 of CAJRST010022223.1, read as the reverse complement.
AGAGCGTTCAACTTTTCCGGAGAAAAGACATATCTCTTATGAGTTATACCAGCGAACAGTCCAGATCTGAGTCCGATTTAAAACCTGTAGTGAGAGTTGATGGAAAATGATTAGACTTTGTCATACAGTCCACAAAAAGAATAAAGCATAATAGCAAAGTGAGCTTTTTTTTAAACTTTCAAATCCTGTACTTGGTCTGGAAATCGTGTCTTAGGTTTATTTAGTAAAGCTTGACCACCTTTTTTTTTTCTCCACGTCTTACTTTTATTCTCCTCTAATTGATCTGATTTGATATTCTTTGTTAGGAACTGTAGTTTCTACTGGGCTCTTTAAATCCACCTCACACACTACTGGAGTCATCTGACACTGTGCTGTGCCTACATTCAATAATTCAGTCTGGTGAGGTTGACCCAACAGACAGACACTGATGCAGAAGGTCACACCTTGTTAGAACAAGTGCAGATATTTAATATTAATGAGAAATGTGACACTGCAGTCTTGCAGAGGTGAACGGTTTCAGTTCATTACTGCTTTTCAGGGATCTGAAGGTGTATCCGAGTCTCTGCAAGTTTACCCAAAAGAACCACTAACTAACTATTCAGCTGGAGTTTGCCATCCTTCGATTAAACAAAATGAAGTTTTTATTCATTTTATGTATAAGACTAGAGTGTTTTTACTTGTCATAAATGATTCATTATTGGTATTTGGGTGACCTTTTTCAAACAGAATTTTGATGTTGTCACATGCTGATCAGATGCAACCAGCAGAGAACAGCTAAAAGCTCAGAGCTCTGTCATTGTGGGGAGATAAATGGTCATGACAGTCTATCTGTAAAGTCTTTAGAAAGTGTCATAGATTTTTTGAGATGCACAGCAAACGCCACTTTTCCTCTTGGCTTGCTTATTTTCTCATTAGAAGTAAGTGAGCTCTAGCTGTTGGATATTTGAAGATTGTTATTTCTCCCATCCTCCCCTTTTTTCCCCCCAAATTGCGTAACCTAAACCATGTTTGTGGTAAGTGTGAGACTGTGCATGCTGCCTGATTTCTAATAAGCATTCAGCTCATCTCCCAGCAGTTCACACCGCAGTTAACAGCTCTGATGATCCTTTTTGTGTGCGTGTGTGTGTGTGTGTGTGCGTGTGCGTGTGTGTTAAACATCAGTGCAGTGCAGATATTTTTGTTTCATTTTCTGAAACAGCCTCTCCACGTTTGCATCCCACTCATAGCCACGGCAGCAGCGCGATGGCGTGCAAAGCCACCGCAGTGAAGTCAAACTCTTTCTGCCGCCTCTGTTTGCCGCTGCCTGGCCGACTTGTTAGCCTCAGCGCAGAGCTGATCCTGACAAAGCTGCCCCTCAGTCATCTCCCTCAGTGACCAGATGTCCTTTGTGATGGCTGCCTGTCCGTGCATGACCAGTCGTTTTTAAGATCTGAGTTTCCCTGTCAGATGCCGTTTTAAATGTGCTGGCTAGCTGTGTTTTGAGTGAGGGGCTTTTCCTCCAGCATGACGGCCTGCTGTTCAGCGTTTGTTACTTAGGCTGCCTTTTTTTTTTATCTCACCACCCAGTACAGAAAAACCACTGAAATCCTCATGGTCATCTGCTCTGTTACAAGCTAACCTCTTATCACTTCATCACCATCTTTCCTTTCGATTCTTTTGTTTTCCTGGTCCTCATTTCTCCGTATTTTCCCTTATTGCCGCAGATGATGACCTAGCTGGACCTGCGTAAGTACAAACTGAAAGCAAAGCACTGGTTAGGAGTAGGTCATAGAAAGCCAGAGGTTTTGTTCATGTAATCGTCTCTCACAAAATGTTTCATCCGTTTTCCTCCATAGATTTTGATCAGAATAAAACTGAATCTGACTATTAAAAATAGAAGAAATAAAGAAACCTGGAGTATAACTCATGTCAATAACGCATGCCACAGTCAGCTGTGGGCAACACAGCCCAAATGGCAACAGCTCCATTCTGTCATTTCCCCTCCGACCCTCTGATTAGTGAATGACCCACTTTTATTAGCTCTACCTGGTTCACCTGTTACTCTGCTATCTCCTCCGTGCATGTTTTCAACAGTATGAACTGTGAGTTCATAAACTTTATAGTTATTTGGAAAGAAACTCCACCATCATGAGAGAAGATCTCCAGGCTGCAAAAACCAACGTCTGCATGTTGTATTAAACAATGGGCCTCAAATATGGCATTTGTCAGCCAGTTATTATACACCACGGGGATGATTCATTTCACCCTCATTTTAAAAAACATTTTCAATTGATTTCCAAATATGTAAAGACAAATCGCCCACTCTCCTTCCTAAAATTGTGATTCTATGTTTACATGAAAACATTCTATGTTTACATGAAAACATATCTATCTTTTTAATGGAAAAAAGCAGTATGTGACTGTATTCAGAATATGGATTTAGTTGTAAAAGTCTACTTTCTCTCTGCCTTTTTCTGTATTACATGTTCGCAGAAAATCAAAGTTTTAGTTTTCTTATTTTTGTTTGTTTTAAATAGATATTTGCATTTGATTGGATTCTACACAATACATCTTGTTTTTTAGGGTATAACTGATCAATTTATTTATTTTTTCTACCTCAGGAAAACCAATTCTACCAACAATCACAAGGACAAGAATCTCCGCCAGAGGAACACAAACTGAGCAGCCTGTCTGCCAAGTAAGTTTAAATTTATTGGGCTGGAGAGCTGTGTTTATGATGGCTCAGTGGCAGCCAGCACAAGATGATTTCCATGGAAAACTCCTCTCAGCCTAATTATGTTAGCCGTGCCTGAACCTTTTAACAAGCTAAACTTTCTCTATTTCCAGGTCTCGTAACACATGTATTGACCATATGAAGGTAAAAATGAGGGGACTCCATACCATTTGTTGATTGGATGTGTCTGCCATTAAAAGTATTGGTATGGGGAGGGGGTTAAATGAGGCATGCCTTATGATTTTATCGTGTGAGGTGAGGAGATACTAAGACCATTATGGAATTGTTAACATAATAATCATTGTTGCTGCATGCACTTGTTGACGTTTTTGATTATTTATTTTTTTTGGGGGGGGGTTGTTTGGTTTTTCTTCTTCTCATCCACTAATTTTGCATTTTTACTACTACTTCTAAAATAATGCATGCAAGATGTTGACCTTCTGTTTGATACAGAAATGGCTTTTTTTTTTCCTACGAGTGTGACTCAATGTAGAAAATCTGTACTGTGAAAAACAAAACTCAGCAATGTAAAAGAGAAGACAAATCTAATCTGGTATGACAGATGTGTACAGTTTTATCATTCTGCAGCATACTGTTAATTTATTTATCAGACAATACACACATATATATATATATATATATTTCACATTTTAAGGGCTTTGCAGTGTCCCTCTTAAATTGGTTAAGATTTACTTTACTGTATGTATGTACTGTGTGTTAAATCGCTCGAACTATGTAAATCACCATTGATATAAAGAATATTCATATTATATGATGCACTTAAATGTTGAGAATATTGACGAATTGTATAAACCTACTTTAGGAAATCTGTATCAATCATTCCAACATATTATTTTATATGTGTATTGTACAGCATGGCTATTATCCTATGCAATTATTATCCATATCAATATATTGAAAACCATTGCAGCTTCTGATTTCTCTGTGACAAAGCTTTAAACTAGTAGGATCTCCGTAGAGCGTCAATGGCATACTACACAGCTGCATGAGTCCTATACAGCTGACGTGGGAGGCGGGGAAAGAAAGCCCACGTCGGAGCTGACACATGTGAAGAAATTCCAATTTGTCCAGTCATTTTTATGAATAAATATCCCAAGAGATTGAAAACGTTGTGTGTTTGTTTTTTGTGTGTGGAAGGAATGATGCTTCCACACCATACTGCCTTTCAGACTGCTGGGAACACGGTGGAGAACAGCGCCCCCCAGTGGTGTCAGGAGCAGACTGCGACCAGGACCAGCATAGACAAAGTTGATATCTTTTCAAACAAACAACAAAAAAACGCATAAACTTAGAAGTGATTTAAATTAAGAAAAAAATCTAACCCTCAGTTAAAGTAAATGTTTTTTTTTTAAACTCTGCATGTTTTCTTTATTTGTAACTGAAAACAAAAGCTTCACTCAGAAAGGGGATGAAGCTGCCTCTCTGGTTAGGGCTAGTGACAAACCAGGAGAAAACATCATTTGGCCATGTTTAAAATCCTGCAGAATTTAAGAAAATTATTACTAGATCTTTGGAAATGTTCTAAGATTTTTACACTAAAAATAATGGGACAATTATTCCCACACAGATTCAATTGAGCTCATTTGTAAGGAAAGTTGGTTACTTCAGTTCATGTTTTTGCTGACTGATCTGCTTCCACTTGGGATCAAAGCAGTGAATCCACATTCAGTCTACACTCTACAGACAAGCAGTATTTAATCTGCTCCGCAAAGACATCACATTTAGTCACTGAGAAATGGAGGTAAATCTCCATGTTTTTAACTGTCCTCTCCAGCTGTAATGGGCAGTGCCCACAGTGGCTGTTTTTCTGCGTCAGGCTGATTTCCCACAGCATTTCATTCAAATCATCCGCAGGGTATGAGGTTGTTTAATGTCTTGTGTTGATTTGTTCTTTCGTTGGGTCTCTGGATGAAATTCATGTGATGTAATGTGGATTAATATAACAGCAAAATTTGTCATTCTTAGGGAATCAGTCCGTTTCCAGGTCAAAGGGACATCTGTGACTGTGGAAACCCTTAAACAAGTAAACAGCTGGAAGAACCAAAGGCAACTTCTGACTAAAATGAGATGCTGTTCTCTCGGTATGGATTAATCTCAGCTGTTAAATTCACGTTAATCTGGAGGACTAGTTTTTAAACAGGGCATTGGTCGACTTTCAAAACAAATCATGAAGGAATGAATATTACTTGACTGTTGCTTGTTCTGTACAGGTTACACAATTTACCTCTGTGCTAAGTCCAATAAGTCGCACTGATCACTGCTATAAATGGCACATACTTTGGTCTCACGGTGTGTCTTACAAAGCACAGGACACAAGGACAGTTTATTTGTGGGTTTACTGCTTTAACACAGTGCGTTGCATCTGCTGAGACTACATATCTCATCACATGCAACTGGAAGAGCCACATTTCATGGCATAACTCTGTTTATCAGTTAATATTATGAGGCCGCTTAACACTGTTTAAACAGCACCTTTCTCTCATGCTTCAGTAGCGTGGGCCACTTCCACTAAATTATTCACTCTTTTTTAACGGTATGCTGATATCTTAGTTATCTCACTACTGACCTTTTAAAAAATGTCTTTTATTTTTCGCCGAGCTCAGATCAGCTCAAGATTAGATTTAAACAGCTGGAATCCATCAGTGGAGCTGTCTGCAGGCTTGGGTGAGTTTAACTGTATACATTATGCTTCACACATGTTAGGGGCAACACAACGTAAACACAAACAAGACTTGCTAATTTGATTGATGTTTGTTTTGTCTACATTACATTAATTTTCTATATACCAGATGTTCTCTGAAGGAGAAAATTAAAATGCATGGTTCAATTATTACGCAAGTGAAATAAATTACCATTTAATATTTCTCTGTCTCTTGAGGAAATATTTCGGCCTAAACAAACTGCTGAGCTCCTCTCCTTCTTATTGGCTACATGCCATGTGAAATTGTCATGTGGTTTAAATCATTCCGGTGAAGTTTACATTAAATCACGCAGCCAGCCGTCAACAACCTGTCCCCAAATGAATGTCCTACGTTGTTCCGTGCCAGGGAAGCACTCCATCACTTCTCTGGCCTGACAAAGTTAAGTTTAGATAATTACTTAAAAAGAAAGGGCAATAAAGCATCTGCCTTGTTTACATACAATATTGCTGTTAACTTAATTGCTTTAAAGTTTCCAATTCCATTTGATTTGGTTAAGAAAAAATGTTCTCCATATGCAGCTTTGTTGTGATTGTGGAGTATTTGGGAACATTTAGCTCCTTATAAATTTGTCTATGTATCATTATCATTTTATATTTCAAATGGAAATGAGTTTTTCCGTTTGAAAAAATCGTCCCTCATATTGCAAATGGTCTTTACAGCGGTTTGTGATGTGCCAAGGACGTCAGCGCTTACCATTTTTTCATCCATTTTGCGCAATAGAAAACACACCACGATCTGGGTGACCCTTCAGCATTCTCTCCCCGCAAATTTGATAGATCATTTACTAGCCTTTCTGAGACTTGGTGCAACTTTATTTATGTCGCCCTCTTGTTTAAATGTGCAATTTTCTATCCAAACGAAACAACCACCAGAACCTTCCAGTCCATTACGCATGTTTAAGTAATAATAACTCCCATTTATCTGCCTTTAGGGTTAGTTCGGTGTCCAACACACATGGCTATTTCGTTTTCACTTCTATTGCCCCCAACTGTGTGGAAAAGAAGGTAAACCCCGCCGTTTTTCTCCAGACTGTTTTGAACTACTCCAAGGAAAGATCGCATCCTTGAATCATCCCCTCCAGTTGTCCCCGCGGGGAGGGGTGAGCGATTGTTCCATCCTGGCTCCTATGGCAACCCGATAGATTAGCTCCATCAATATTTACGTTATTAGAGAGCTGTGGGGGGGGGGGGGGGGGGTTGCGCGGTGATGTCAGCGCTCTTTAAATGCCGGTGCCAGCTGGGTGCACGCGGGTCTCTTCACCTTGCGCTGAGAGAGAGCTCTGACATTTCGGGGGAGGTGGAGATGATGATGCTTTGTCATTGAGAAGCTGAGCAGCGGCATTCTCCCACTCCGGCACGTCCGGCGCTCAGCATGCAGCATCCCGACGCGCTCCCGGCCGCGCTGACCGCGGGCTCACTGGGATTTACGCGCGTTCCCTCGTTTTTCGCTCCTCTTCACGCGGCCGCTTGACCGGAGCGCTCTCGTACCGTTGACTCATCTCCATGTGTGAGCCGGAGGAGAGCGGCACGTCCCAAGAGTCCGACAAGACAGGAGCCGTCCTGCGGGTGCGCCGTCACTGCTCTGCCTCCAGCAGCACCAACTACACACGAGGTTCATGATTCATCCCACTCTTTTCACAGGCTATCCTTAGAACACACATATATTTTTATTTTCTTCCCCTCTCCACCACCAAGATGGAAAGATTCCAGACTTCCATGCGCAAACGGCTCTACAGTTTGCCGCAAAACATTGCGCAAAAGCCCTTTCTGACTGACAGCGAAGGGGAGAGCGCCGACAAGGACACCAGTAGGAAAAGTATTCGATTAAAACATTTGCCCTCTTCATCTCCCGCGAGCAGCTGCAGGAGCATTGAGGAGGCCAGAAGCGAAGACTTGGAGAGGGACGTTATAGTGAGGACCAACTTGAATGGGGACTGCCGGTTTTTCAGGAGCAGCCTCTCCTCCATCACCGGGCGGCACCTTCCCGGGTCAGATTCGGCCGAGCAGCGGCGCCTCCTCACCGAGGCGGACGCCGGCGTCGGGGAGAGTTTGCCCGGTGAGTCCGGCCCGGGGGCCCAGCATCTGGCGGCCGGAGGGCGGACCGGCGCGGCCGGCCAGTCGTCCGCGTTTGACCAGTCGAGTTTCATCAAGTTGGAGGGGACCGAACAAATCCTACCTGAGGATGAAAGGCTGTACCAGGCGGGGTTCATGCACCGTCAGTTCGGGGCGATGCTCCAGCCGGGAGTCAACAAGTTCTCCCTGCGGATGCTGGGCAGTGAGAGGGCCGTGGAGCACGAGAGGGAGCGCGTGAAGTCTGCAGGGTTCTGGATAATCCACCCCTACAGTGATTTTAGGTAATTTATGTGCACAGAAAGCTTTTTTTCCTCAGAAGTTCTGCAGGGATCCTGTCACACTGTTTCGCCTTATTTGGCCTTCACGTGTAGAAACTAGTCATTATGAAACGGCCCAATCATGAGGTTGACACGCACGCGCAGGTGTTTATCTGTGACTGTTGTGATTAAATGATTAATGTTATTCATGCAGAATAGCTGTATTAAACTGAATGAGCCACACTCTCAATAGCTTATCTTTAGAAGATGATCATTTGTACGCCTACACATGCCACCCCCCTCAAAAACCAACCAACCAAACAAATAAACAAAACAAAAAAAGAAAGAAACAATAACAACATGTAACAAAAAGAATTTCACAGTCCAGCAAAATCCTCTTACATGCTGGCTGTCCGTGTGCTTTTAGAATACACATGCAGGGCTTAAGCCCTTCTTCCGTTCAGCCTCAGGAATAAGTGCATGTATGATTACATCCATACATGACAATTAGGAGTTATCTAATCTAATTTTCTAAGCACTTGCCCATTCTATCCGTCATTGTTAAACTACCCAAAAGGGGGACATTTTCTGCCTGTTGTGTGTAATTTCCTTGAATGCTGCATGCATGCTGGCCGTGTGTCTAGGGATTTTCCTGACATATAACCTTGAGGCTCGCTGCCATTATATTGTATGTCTATGTGTGTCACTGCAGGTTGTTTTCCCCACTCATCTGAATTACACTTTTTTTCAGATTTTAGTGAGGGCAGTGGATTACAGAGAGTGCAGCAGGAGCTTGGAAATGGGGTAATCAAAATAGGGTAACATGACCATTCAAGATATTAGAAGCACACATCACTGGAGATTATTACGGCACAATTAGTCTAATGGAGCAGGGATGGTGTAGACAGGAGGGGAGGGTGGAGGGGGGGGGGGGGGGCACAAAACAACATAACGGAAACAGAGAGACACAGAAAGAGAGATTGAAATGAAAATGATGTTATGAGGATTCAGGTCGTCCAGATGTTAACTCTGGTGAGGAATGAGGTGTCAGTACTTTATGCTCGGTTTGGGTTACACTTTGAGCTGGGGCAGGTTTTTAGTACAGAGTGCACAGTTCTTATAGGGTGAATGCTTTATCCTGTAGATCCCTTTTTAAGTTGCAGCACTAAAGATTATTCTGGGATTTTTTTTTCTTATTTGGCAGCATTGTAAATTCTGATCCTTCAGACATGCTTATTCTCTTCATGAAAGCTATGAACTCCAGAATAACCACTGGAAGGGCTGGTGAATCGCCTCTGTCCATCCGCACCATGCAATTCACATATTTTTGTTTTGATCATAGCATTAGTTGTTTTTAAGTATTGAGATTTTCTCTGGTTCCAGATGCAGACAACTGGCACGTTGTGTAAATATGGTTAATATGATTGCTGGTGGGCCTGAGCCCCGGTACAGGTGTGTGTTAAGCCACTGAGCAGCATGCAGGCTGTTGTACTTCAGCTGCACTCTGGCAGCAAGAGATAAGTATCTCTAGTACAAATGTGATCCCCCTTTCAGCTGTCCTGATTGATCTAAGCTTCTTTCACCATTTTTAAGCTTTGTTGTGTTCACTTTGCATGTTTCTGCCCTGACTTTGCGCTGTCAAGTTCTTTGGTGTAGTCCCAGCCTGACCCAAATAGCAAACAGGTCATCCGTGGACCGGACCGGGTTCACAGGTCCTGAAGATGCTGGCCACATTTTAAGGTGAAACCAGCAAGTGACTTGACAGTGTTAGTGGTGCACACAATCAGTGGCTGAGCCAGAAGGATACGGTGCAAAGGGACAGTGCATTGCTGGTATCCCCTGCAGACCTTTTCCCCTCGATTTATGTATTATCATATCCTGATCCAGCCCTGTTGCATGCACTGAGCAGTTTTGCTTACTACTCAACATCTGGCTGATGGGAGCGGACTTCTGGAGATGACATGCATTCACAGGAAATAATGATGGATTTAGCCAGAGAGGGGGCGTGCAATTAGGAGTGGTGTGCCAGTGCAGATGTACAGAGAAACGCAAATGCTTAGCCCAGAATAACAGAAAGCTGATTATACCAAATGACCACCCTGCTCACTCTGGGTCCCACGTTTTCTTGTCCCGTGATCATTTGGTGGAAGTTACTGGAAAGAACTGTGTTGTGGCCCATTAACATCGGAACTCCTAACCACGAGTAAATAGAAGCCTATTCTGTTAGGTTCAGCAGCACTTACACCTGGAAAATGAGTTCCTGACCCTGAAAAAAACTGCGCATGTGGCATGCCGTCATTTACAGATGAATACTGTACTGTATTCAGCTTTGGCGGCAGGTGTTGTACATGTGTCGTAATATTTCAACTGCTTTGAAAATTTGATATTTGAGCATTTGCACATTTTTGTGACACTCAAAACACTATTTGTGAACATCATTATTTCCACATGGACCATTTATTATTTCCCATTAATAATAATTCAGATTTATCTTCTCTACCAAAAAGCCCAAAGGCTATTTTGAGGTATTCATTTGCGCAAAGGTAACGTGCAAATGAGAAATAGTTCAGAGTCTGGAATCAGCAACTCTTAAGCATTCAAAAAGAAGGAGAAAACAAATATTGGTTACGACACTGAAAACTATAAATTTGCTTTGTTTTCAGGTTCTTATGTATTCTGTGCACTTTCTTCCTTTTTGTAAGCGCTTTATAAGTAAAGCTGGATTGGAATGGTTTATTTCTTTCATTTGCCAAATTAAAACCATTAAGCCACCACATTATAAGTTCTGCTGTCAAAAGTTTGAGTGACCTCCATTATCAAACCATTGTCAACTTGCCAGCAGCAGGTTTTTGTTTGGGGAATTCTGTTAAAAGAAAATAATCATAGGGGGGGGGGAAATGTAGCGAAAGTCTAACACTGAATGTTAAGGTCACATTCTCAGCTAATGTATGCACAGTTTCCATGAAATACTATTTTCCTAAGCTTTAAATTATTGATTTGAAGGTTTTTTTATTTATTATTGCACATCACATCATCAACCTTGATTACCTCCCCATTCTGTTTAGGGGCCTGAGAGTCTTCTAAGCACTTGCACTCTTGGATCACTGCTATCTGTACATCAAGGACCACAGTGGCAATAAGTATTTTCCAGACGTATGACCTGCTGTCTTTTCTTTTATCAGGAGGGATGAATGAAGGAAAACTCAAGAGCCCATTTCTGGGCCCAAGTGGCCTGCTTTTGAATGACCTTCTGTCTTCTGTCCATTGCTGTGTGTTTCAGATTCTACTGGGACCTGACTATGCTTCTGCTGATGGTGGGGAACCTCATCATCATCCCTGTGGGCATCACCTTCTTTAAGGACGAGCACACGCCCCCCTGGATTGTCTTCAACGTGGTGTCGGACACCTTCTTCCTCTTGGATCTGGTCCTCAACTTCCGCACAGGCATTGTCAAGGAGGACAACACGGAGATCATACTGGACCCACAGCAGATCAAGATCAAGTACCTGAAGACCTGGTTCGTGGTGGACTTCATCTCCTCCATACCTGTGGACTACATCTTCCTCATAGTGGAGACGCGGATCGACTCGGACTTCTACAAGACGGCTCGGGCCCTGAGAATCGTTCGCTTTACTAAGATCCTCAGCCTGCTGCGGCTGCTCCGCCTCTCCAGGCTCATTCGCTACATCCACCAATGGGAAGAGGTAGATAAGGGCAGGTCTTTCCGATGTAGCTGTTAAAGTTTTAATGAAGCTTTAAAAAAGCAGCTGCGGGCAGTTGTTGGTAGAGGGTTTGTTGGCACGCATCCCGATACTTTTATTTAAAAAAAAAATTCAAGTATGATGCTGCAGGCTTTTTAAATTATACAGTTTCAAGTGTTTTAAGTATTGACTTTTGAATACTTCACAAATTTATTTCAAACGTAGCTTGTTAGTGCTCTCGGCATAGAGAGATTTGCATTGCACAAGCTGAATTCTCCTACTCGTGCCTGCATCTGCATTAATACTCCTCTGTGTCGAGAAGAATAATGACATGCTTCTGCACAGTCATTTTGTCGGCCACTTTTTTCACTCACTCCAACTCATGTTTGTCAGTGCACTAAATAATGGACATTTTCCTGTATTATCTCATTTCATAATTCTAATGGCGGCTCCATCCCGTTCGTCCATTATCAGTGCAGATGGTTACTCAGCACTGGAACAGCCTTTGCTGCCCTGTAGAAGATTAAGCGTGTTCTGGTATAGGTCGTTTGGACAAACAGCACTTAACGTATATCTCAAATCCCCAGCTTGCTGGAAAGAGAATTGAAATATTGTAGGTTTATCTACAAAGTGATGTGTGAGTCACTGCGTCTTTTCTCCTTAATAACGAACAATCTCTGTCGAAGGTTTTCCACATGACATACGACCTTGCCAGCGCCATGGTGCGTATCATGAACCTGATTGGCATGATGCTGCTGCTGTGTCACTGGGATGGCTGTCTGCAGTTCCTGGTTCCCATGCTGCAAGACTTCCCCGCTGACTGCTGGGTCACGAGAAACAAGATGGTGGTAAGTGAGTTATCAGCGAACACAAGCCAAATGTGTCCGCTCCGCAGAATTCATGGCAGGAACAGAAAGGCTCAGTTTTTATAGATCATGTTGACGTAACACCAACATTTATCAGTACCGATATTCCCAGGAGCAGATGAAGACTTGTCATCTAACCAATTTGATGATAATGATAATGATAATATAATAGTATTTAGCATGTAATCATTCCAAAGTTTTTACGTAAGCAGACATTTTACGTACTTCACCCCGTTTTTTTTATGATTCATATATGACAAAGAACACTGGTGGTGTATCTTCTTAAACTCTAACACAGCTCCCACAGACATGGTGAGGTCTAAATATTACAGACCCTCCCTGAGAAACTTTTCCTTTCCTCCTCTGCATTCCCTCTAGAACGACACTTGGGGTCAGCAGTACTCCTATGCGCTGTTCAAGGCCATGAGTCACATGCTGTGCATTGGATACGGCTTATACCCCCCTATTGGCATGGCTGACGTGTGGCTCACTATCCTCAGCATGATCGTGGGAGCAACCTGCTTTGCCATGTTTGTGGGGCATGCAACTGCACTCATTCAGTCCCTGGACTCTTCAAGAAGGCAGTACCAAGAAAAGGTGGGGGTTGGCACTTAGTCAAAGCAAATGTTGAAGTTTTCAGGTCCTAGAGAGCTTAGGTCAACAGTGGGATGCAGAAGAGACACCAAACTAAGCAGGAAAAACTGGCCCCAGTGTGAGGCAATTTTAATGTACAGTTCCACAAAGCAGTAGTGACAACACATTTAGATTGTGATAATCTAAATAAACTTAAAAGTATGATGATTTTTTTTCTTCTTCCACTTTTACTGATGTAATAGATTTGAATATATATTTATATATATTTTTTCTAACTTCATGTGTGCTGAGAATAAATCCAAAGTTTTGCATGCAAAATCCTAGTTCTCACGCTTGATTTAGATATTTACTGTCCACATCTAGTAAAATGTGGGACATTTAGTTGTAAGGTGCTCCGGAGAAAGGGACCCATCAGTAATGTTTGACATTTGAGCTGTTGCTGGACCCTGTGACACATGAAAAGAGATAGGTTTGGCACAGGTTTAACCAAACCAAAGCAGAGGCATACATGAGGAAATGCTGTACACAGACTTGCTGCTGCGACCATTCATGATGCTTTTCTGGCAGAGTACATCGCTGAAGGACAAAGTAGTTAATGTCATTAGCTGCTGCCCGCAGAGCACCACTGAAATGGTCAGATGGGGCAGAGTCACAACATTGCACTGTGGGCAGGTCTCACAGATGGTCTGACAGTTGACTGTTAACCTAATGAGATACATTATATTCCACCTCTGAGCCAGCACATCAATCACTTTAATATATCCATTTTCACATGATTTAGCATTTTGTTTCCGTTATGAATGCACATACAATAAAGTTGTACTTGTGTGTATTCCCTCGCAGGTTGTTCTCTCAAATCTTCCATCTTTTTTACAATTGGGCTCTTGTTTTCTTACTGTCACAGTATAAACAGGTGGAGCAGTACATGTCCTTCCACAAACTCCCTGCAGACATGCGGCAGAGAATCCACGAGTATTACGAACATCGTTACCAGGGCAAGATGTTCGATGAGGAGAGCATCCTGGAAGAGCTGAATGAGCCTCTGCGAGAGGTCTTGTTCTCCTTGAATTATTCACAAAAAATAATTCACACTCAATCCCACTGTATTTAGGATTGATATAAACTTGGTCAAAAACTCATCCTGTTGGCACCTTTTACTAGAGGCTGTTATGAGAAAAAAGACAAAGATGTGATTACATTGAGGAAAACTTTTATAGGTGATCTTTATACATTTGTAGTCCTACATTTTAGCTTCATTGCAGTGCAAGTACTTCATGATTAATCAACTGGTTAAGACTACAAATTGCAGACTAAAATGTTAAATATGACAAACAATATAGTAAATGACTGTCATGAAGAGTGCCTGCGTTTTCTAAATGGTTCACAGATGATTATTGATATAATCCAATATGGCTGTCTTACTTTGCATTATAATGTTAATAGTCATGTAATCTGATTAGCAGTGGCGGTATGAGGGCAGGGAACCTTATTAACAGAGCACTAAGCTGCTTTTATAATGATTGAAATGTACACATGTAGTAGCACAGGCGTTGTGAAAGCCTCTCTTGAGCAGAAAAAATGAAATGTTTCTCTACTTTTGCTGCAGGAAATCATCAATTTCAACTGTCGCAAACTGGTGGCCTCCATGCCGCTGTTTGCCAATGCCGACCCCAACTTTGTGACCTCCATGCTAACCAAACTGCGCTTCGAAGTCTTCCAGCCAGGCGACTACATAATCAGGGAGGGAACCATCGGCAAGAAGATGTACTTCATCCAGCACGGCGTGGTCAGCGTACTGACCAAGAGCAGTAAAGACACCAAGCTGACTGATGGCTCTTATTTTGGAGGTGATGTCTGCACACAGTCTTTGCATGCCAGTGGATGCTGTCCATAGTGGTGGGCCAGTTTTTATGTGTGTGGAGTAGTGATTGCAAGATTGTTTCTGATTTGCTTTGCACAGGCACGCAGCAGATTAACATCCCTGACCATTAAAGCTGGGAAAAATCATAGTCATCATCTCCTTAAAAGGGCTCGGCACTAAGAGGAGCAAAGCTTTGTGGTTTTTGATTCCATCAATAGGGTTTTCCCTTTGTTTAAAACTGAAATCCAAAACTTTCCATCTGTAGTGTCCTCAGTTGCTTCATCTCAACATGTTGTCAGCACAAAGCTTTGCAGCGAAGCGATTAGCCATCATAGGTTTTACTGTGACCTAGAAACTTCTGATGGAAACGATTTCTAATCGTTGTTATATTGCATGCATTTCACGAAAAAACATCTAAGTCATGAAATCTGTTTTGTGGGATGAAGTTATTTGGTTAAACACAAAATGTTAAGTGAGGACAGAGAATGTCCAAAACTATAAGTCCTCTTTTCCATATTGTTGTGTGTCATTATTCTAGTTCTGAATATGATGAATATGAGTATTCTGTATGCCTTTAATATGTCTGTCCTCGGAAAAATATGTTTTTCTTTTGTTTTTTTTTCCCTTAATGGGGCATTATTTTATTTTCTGATCTGGCGTGACAGACGAGGTCAGGACAAACCCTAAGCTGCAGAAATTGCATTAAGTGCTCCATCTGTGGGTTCAGATCCATCAGAGTTTTCATGTTTCACTGTCTCACACTAATACCATTTCTCACTTTTCTTTTATAAATCAAATGTAAAAAATGTTAATTGCGTCCCACATCATGCACGACTATGGTCGTATGATTAGGTAGCACATGATATATTAATCACCCTCTTTTTAATCTGGGTTGGTTATACTTGTTGGTTAGAAATGGAGCAAACATTTGAATGTTGGTTTTCCTGTTTCCATGCAGAGATTTGCCTGTTGACCCTAGGCAGGAGGACAGCCAGTGTGCGAGCAGACAACTACTGCCGGCTGTACTCTCTGTCTGTAGACAACTTCAACGAAGTGCTGGAGGAGTTTCCCATGATGAGAAGGGCGTTTGAGACTGTGGCACTCGATCGCCTGGACCGTATCGGTAAGTTGTTTGCATTAAAGATGGACAGACAAAAATGTCCAGTGTGAAAATACCATAGCCTCCAAAGAATTTTTCAATCTGGAGAAACCCACAAATTCAGTCATGATTTGCTTCATATAGCTTCACTTGGACACTTTTTAAAAAAGAGTTTCAGAGTCTCTCTTTAGCAGCAGTGTTGTGCGACTTGACCTGTTGGCTGCAACTTAAAGTAAAAAATTAAATAAGACTGATGCACCAGCTGAAGGCTTCCACTGCACGGACACAGGGCACTCAAAGCAGCCAGATCAAAGTCAGATTATTAAAACTGCCTGCAACATCTGAAAATTTTACATTTCCTAAAAACCTGTCGTGTACAGGCAGTAAATCATGAATCAACTACATACAGTACATATTATCTCCCATGCTGTTATAAGCACTCTCAACAGTTGCCCAACAGGATTCATCGAAAGAGAAATTAAGCGCAACAAGACCATCATTCTTTTCACTAGTATCTGTGTTAGGCAGCTTATTTTGCGGGAATGTGGTCTATAGGGAGTTTTCTTTTTGTATTATGATAAATAGAGCCAGGTTTTTTGCAGGAACATGCACTTATTCCAATGACCAACAGGGGGTGTCAATCCTGGAAATAAAAAGCAGCAGATTTAAAATGTCAGATTCTTGTCTTGTTTAAAGTAAAATACGGCAGAAAGTTTAAGGTGGACTTCTCAGGTTGTTTCCAGTGATTTTCAGGGGAAGAAATTGAACTGAAGGGTAGAGGCGGTGAATTATTTATATAATTAGTGATGAAGTCGTAACATTGAATATTGACTATTGTTAAACATTTGGCTCTAGAGACACTTCAAAGATACATTTGACCACATATAACAACTGGATGACGTATCACCCAAATTAAATAATCATGAACATGAGTGTGAAAAATAAAAGCAAAAATATTAGTGTTCTATCATGGTGTTACAAAAGACCGTGTGAATATTAAAATACTGAAACACTGTGTTCAATGGAGGATGATGTCTGACTGGTAAAGACTCCAAGGATTTTCTTTTGCAGACATATTTTCTGTTTGTTTAGACACTCATTGTAGTGTGCATGCTCTGCTGTAATAAGGTGCTGATAAGCTACTTACCAGTGAGAGGTGTCTGACTCATGCTGTTAATTTAAACCTGCTTCTTTAGATATGCCAGCTTCTAAAACTGAAGACTTGCTCTAATGAACTGTTGCCAGCGCTCATGTGTTGCATGGCCTTTTTCCTCTTTTCCTTTTAGGGAAGCGGAACTCTGTTCTACAACATAAAGTCCAGCATCACCAAAGTTCTGGCACGCTGAACCTTCACGAGACAGAGATGATCCAAAGAATAGTGCAGCATGACCGTGACATGGCCCAGTGCACCCAGCTGATCCAAACCAGCGCTGCACAGAGTCTAAACCCTCCCCCCGCCCCCCCATCACCCACCCCTCTCATCTGGACCCCGTTGGTTCAGGCTCCGCTCCAGGCTGCAGCTGCCACCACCCCGCTGGCTCTGGCCTTAGCCCATCACTCCCAGCTGCCCCCCATCCTTTTCCACAACCCTCTGGCACCAGGCTCTGGCTCCATGAAGGAACACAGCAGCCATTTAAGGAGGGTGCACATCGGAGCTAACGCTTCCAGCTCAGGGCCCGGATCTCCTGCCAGCCCTGCCAAATTTAGATCTGTGATTGACACCCCCACTTTGGGGTTCCCCGTTGTACAACATTTCTCTACCGGACCGGGGTCTCCCACTCTGACGTCACAGCCCATTTTCACCAGCAGCCTACAGCCCGTGACTCATCTGCCCGCACACCAGGCCTTTGCCCACGCTTCGCATTCTGGCTCCACCCCAGTTTTCCCCATCGGCCAGACAGCCGTCTCATACACCTGCTCCTCTCAGCTCCACTCCCAGCCGTTCCACGGTGCCATGACGACTCCACCACAACCATTAGGTTTACTCCAACAGGGGGGGGTGTGGAGGCTTCCGGGGAGATTCCCCGCTCCCACCATAAGCCCTCTGATCTGCGGTTCGGTTAATCCCATTCTGGGCCAGCTGCAGCAGGCCTCTTATGCCTCCATGCAGCCGTCCAGTCAGAGCAGAGCGAGCAGGACGTGCAGTGACGTGAGCCTCCCGCATTTTGTCATCACCCACACCCAGTCCTCCGCTGGATTTAATCAGCCAGTGTATGCAAGTGGAGTGGGGGCTGCAGCTTCTCTGGCCCAGCACAGCTTGGGAGGACTTCAGTCTGCCTTCCTGCCCCAGGTTCTCCCCGAGCACTCGGCCCTGGCCTCCTTGGCTCAGTACGGCTCTGCCGAGGTCTCACCTTGCTACACGCCTCCTGTGCATAGTCCCTGCACCCAGAGTCCTGCGAGGGGAAGGACAGTTTACCACAGTGAGCTCCCCGGCAGCCTGGGCCCTCGTTGCTCTCCAACCCTGCAGCCCTCCTGTCCCGCCAGGGGGGCCACTACCTTGAAAGAAACTGCAGCCTCCTCTGCAGATGTTTTGACCCAGGAAATAAAGACGATCTCAGGCTCCCACAGCTATCTGCACTATGAAAGGCCTTGGGCGGTGAGTGGCTCCTCTGAGGGGGCCGCAGGGGCCTCCTCCTCTTCCTCGGCTGTCAGTAAACCCCACACCCCCATCCCAGGTCAGGCTGCTCCTGTCAGTCGGACACATTCAGGACCCGAACCTTGGAACCAGTCCGCTGATGTTCATGTTCACTCTCCACTCGTTTTATCTCCAGCTAAAATGTTAGAAAATGAAGACAAACAGTCCAAACTTCCCTCCAACTTGTGAGTTTCAGACACACCCTCCTTTCCGTACTGGGGATCACCTCCTTTTTTGGTGTATTTTAAACTGCCACAGTATCTATTTTTAATGTAGGAGGGTGTGTTATTCTTACCAGATAGAAAAATGGGTGGTTTTGTTAATCCTTTGAATGTTTGGATAGTGATCAATGGACAATCCTACAGATGATTAAATCTTTCAAACAGGCTGATCCGAATATGTATAACATTCTCATAAAGATTTCACTTGCTCTATATATTATTCTAATTATTCTAACCTCCCTCTGTGATTTGTTGTCAGTATTTGTTTGATACCCCATTGTCCAGGCTAGTTTGTGTACTCACTTAGCAACACCTGTTTAGTTGTCCATGTCGTATTTATTTATTTATGATTCAAACCAAAAATCTCTGGATTATTTTTGTATCCTTTACAAAGAGTGCTTGAAGGGTTGTCTGAATGCAGGGTTAGTCCCTCAGAGGTGCACGGTGAGTCAGGCTGCACACTTTGCACATTTCAGAAATCACCTAGTGCGAAGATCTGACGATGGCACGTCTTCCAAAATAGCTTTTCAGCATTATTGCACATCAAACTGGTCACGCAAGACACATCGGACTGCGTTAAAGAATATTTAATGAATGTAATTCTATGTTTGTCTGTCTGAGAGAAGGAAGTAGAATTCATTTGAATGTTTCGAATCATAATGACGGTTAAGTCTGTCGGGTAACCAAGCAAACCGGATGATGGATACCAGCTATTTTCAGCCTGGCACTGACTTTGGTACAAAGCATCCACCAGAGTTGAGGTTTGTGTACCATTAGCATAGTATGCAATAATCTTTTAAAGGTACTGTGAATTGAAGGACCTGTCTCAAAGACTGAGATTGTGATTTTAGTAAGTCCAGTGAATTTTTTAAACAAAAAGCAATTACGGATAATCATCCTGAAACCAGCGATGCACTAAGATTGACGTGAATGTTTCTTGCACCAGTTAAAGGGCTACTAGCAGTTACTTGGACACAGGATCAATGTGAACCCCTGACGGGTCATGTTGCTGCATATTTACCTCTTTCATTGTACTATGTTTGATTGTAAAATTAGACTTCTGCTGTTGAACACTTGCTGCTTTGTAATGCTATGCTGACTCAAAAGGACTGCTTTTTAAAACTCCTCTTGACACCCATCTTTATGTACATTTGTTTATGTGATGCGTTTTTTTGTTGTAGTTTTTTTGTGGATCTGCGGCCGGTGACAAACTGTGAGCAACAAGCTGGTCGGCCTGGGTGCTGGATTTGGGCTCTGTGTGACTCTGAACCCTGTCCCATGAGAAGCGATACCATCAGTCACTGCCAGTGGGCTTGGATCAGTTCTCTTTATTATTCTTCTCCAGCCACCTACCAGCATTATCAGCTGGCCTTGAGTTTAGGGTTTATTTTGAGAACAATCACTTTTACATGATTTTAAAGGGATATGGTGTATGTTTTTCTTTTGACTTTCTTTTGAACTACCAAATGCAAGGATTTACTCCCCTACATGTTCGGCGCATTTTATTTTAGCTACCGAATTCAATGCAATAAAATAACATGTAGTCAATAATGCTTGTTTCAACTGTTGATTTCTTACTGAAGAGCAGACTGTGGACTAAAGGAAAACTAATAAAGGCAATAGGATGTCCCAAACTTTAGGATGGATATCAATCTCTCTGGGGCTGAGCTAAAAAATAAACCAAATAAGAGGAGTTTTCTGGATGCCTTGTCTCTGTGCTGAGTCAGTGCAGTCAGAAAAAGATGTGTCCTTCAGCATGGAGTTTGCTTGTTGTATTTCATACATGTGTGGGTACTCCTTCCACACATGTAGAAAACAGCATGTTGCCATAATGTTTGTTTATAGTTGACTAAACAGAAAAATTAACGCAGTGGCATTAAAGGAAGAACATATTAACATGATCCAATAGTTTATTTTAATGGATTGTGTTAGTTAACCTCACAATGACATGTTAACAGCTGACAGATATATGGGAATCATAGGAGAAGTCTATGAAATCAGCAGGACTTAGACAAGAGATTTGACATGATGAGGAAAGATATCACGGTGTTACAGCTGGTGGAGTAACAGTTTGGACTCTCTGTAATGAAAACCAACAGAGTCCAAGCTGGAGGAAAGAGGGCTACATAATGGAGGAGGATGGAGTGTTTATTGTCTTTGTTTTAAGTTTAAGGCACAAGCACAACCCTCATGGTGTTGGTGTAACCGGAGCCTGGGCGCCAGCCGGTCACAACAAGGGCCACGTCACCGGACTTGAAGAATTTGCGGTGCTTGCCTAAAAAGCGAATAGAAAGTCATTTAAGTCAGTGGAAAAAAAAACACTTCATATGTTTAACAGTTTTTTTCCCAACAAAATGGTTTTCACTCACCAACTTCCAGGGCAAAGTTTACACGCATGTCAACATCCTCAGCCCAGACGTCATTGGCGGGCTTGGTGTAGAGCACGGGGTAGACTCCACGGTACAGGTGAGCCTGGCGGGCGGTCTGACCACAGCGGGTCACAGCGATGATGGGGGCACGGGGCCTGTACCTTGACAGCATGTAAGCAGACCTGCAGGCGACAGAAAAAACATTTGTGATGAACTGAAGGTGAGCATGAGTTAGTGTTTTGCGATAAGTTATCAAGAAGTTGAAGAACCAACGTTATGAGCTGGACATGAGTCAGGACCAAACAATGTATACAAACCAGTATAATTGATATTCAAAATTGATATTGAATATTAACTATTACTATTTTATAGGCTATAGGAAGTCAAAGTGACAGCGGCAAGTTGTCGGGGTTGCATGGTGTGAGGCTGAAATCCCGAATGGACAGCGAGTTAAAATTAACACCTAAAATGTCAAGGGTCAGATCTAAAAAGGTCACCAACAGAGAACAGATTGAGGGGGCAGCAAATTTAATTTGAGCCATGAGTGTGTATCAGGGAAGGAGCAGAGGCAGCGAAAATCAAAAGATTTAATGCTGCGGCAGTTTCCTGGCCCAGAGCGGTGGACACGGATGATACTGTTAATCAGAGCCGTGCAGGAACGAGCTGCAGCCTGGACATACCTGCCAGTCTTAGTAAGCACGATGATGGCGCTGGCACAGCACTTGAAGGAAGCCTCCACAGTGCCAATGGCGACGGTCTCTGTGGGATCACGGGTCAGATGAGAAGTGCGGCGCAGCTCCTCGAACATCTGCCTGTGGAACATGGCGGCCTCGGCCTCACGGGCAATCTGAATACGTGAAAACAGTTGGTGTCAAGTGACGAGCTTTGATCAATGAGGCATTTTCACCATGTTCGATCCTAACGCCAGGTTCTACTAGCTGACTGCTGCCTAAAGATCTATGTATGCACGTAACAGAAATTACACTGATTTACTAAACACATCTGTCTTGTAAAAGTTCATGATGAGCGTGATGTTGGAAAGAGAAAACAGATGCATTTTTACCCTGTGCTGTGTGCGAACAGACTCCAGAGGATACTCTCCCTTGGCGGTCTCACCACTCAGCATGATGCAGTCATTGCTGTCCAGCACAGCGTTGGCAACATCACTGGCCTCAGCACGGGTAGGACGGGGCTTCTTCGTCATGCTCTCGAGCATCTTATAATGAACAAAAACAGACAGGGCATCATTTCCTGTCTGCTTACAAAAAATGTCCTCTCTGTCTTGTTGGCACTCTCACATATGGTGATAAAGACCTGAGTGGCACAGATGATGGGCTTTCCAATCCTGTTGCATCTTCCAGTCATCATCTTCTGGGCCAGGAAGACCTTTTCTGTTGGGATCTCAATACCCAGATCTCCACGGGCAACCATGATGCCGTCACTAGCCTCCAGGATCTCATCGAATCTGACATTGGGGGAAAAAAACGGTTCAACATCTGTCGTAACCCCCCCCCCCTTGAAGGTCTGGCTGTGACTGCTGGTAGTCCACTCACTTGCGCACACCCTCGTGGTTCTCCAGCTTGCTGATGATCTTGATGTCCTTTCCCTTGTCGCCCAGGGCTTTCCTGACAGCTTGAACGTCAGCAGCCTTACGGATGAAAGAGGCGAACACCATGTCAACGCCCTGCTCCACGCCAAACTGCAGGTCCTGCAGGTCCTTCTCAGACAGAGCGGGCAGGTCGACGGCCGCGCCGGGCAGGTTGACTCCCTTCTTGCTGCCAAGCATACCACCATTTTCAATCTCACACATCAGGTAGTCGTTACCTTAGAACACACAAAGTACACAGTTAAGTTTCCAAGATTAGACACAACGAAACACTAATGGACCAGATGGAAGAAAACAGCTAATCATCAGTGTCCATACCGACTTCTTTGACTTTTAGGGAAATGAGACCATCATCAACATAGACGTGGCTTCCGGTCTGGACGACTTTGGTGATGTTTTTGTAGTCGAGCCACAGAAACTTCTCATCGCACTTCTCTTTGTACTGGTCATCCAGTGTGACCTTGATGGTTTCCCCCTTTTTGAGTTCTACCTCGGCAGTGGCACTCTGAACAAGATGAAGACAGGGTTTATGCTTTTATTTTCTCACTACAAAGCCAAAATGGAGCTTTGCTAATTTGGCTTGAACTCACTCCCTTGATAAGACCGGTCCTGATTTCTGGTCCCTTAGTGTCCAGAGCAATAGCCACTGGCCTGTACTCAACAGATCCTGGTCCAAAGCTCTCAGTTGCCTCACGGACATTCTTGATCGTCTCAGCATGGTACTGGAACATAAATTACACAATTTTTCATTAAATTGAAAAATTGTGTACACATCTACAGTCAGATGATTGCATGAGCTGATTAGATTCAACTCTCCCCACTGTTGTGGCAATTTGGTATCTGAATTTATGACATTCAAAAAAAATGAGAAGCATGCAGAAAATAATACACCAGCAGGTGGTTGGACAGGCAAAGGGGAGCTCTACACTGGCCTGAAAACTCAGCAGATTAGATGCACAACTGCAACACATTTTTAGTACATGACACACAAATACCCTGCCATCAAAATAGCTGCCGTTGATAGCATTATACTCTACAGCTGTATCCTAATCACATTAATGCAAAAAACAAAAGAAAAAAAATGGCTGTCATTTCCCTAGATGAAGTAAAAGTGAGTTTTAACTGCCTCAGAAATGAAAAAACTAATGTGAACACTGCCTGCTGTTCTCAGTCTATATTGTCCGTGCACTCTTGCTTCCCCACATGCCTTAACTCCCGCAGTTGCTGTGAGGCTGACTTCTATTTTTAGGGGCACTGACAACTGCCACACCAATGAGATAGAGGTCAGGTTTATTTTTTCCTCCCTAACAAGTCGTGAACAAACTTTGTTGTGATTTTCTGTAGTGATGATTATTGACTGCGCTAACACATCAAAGTTATCAAAGCTGAGCTATGTCGCTGAAATTAACCAATGGTGTGCACTCTCCTCACAGAGGAATAGAGCTGTGACTTTTAAAGGCAAAGGGTCAGTGGTGTAAGGCCATCCACAGAGTTGGCTGTTATATCCTTGGCCTCCAAGCTACAACATAGACTCAGAGCTGAAGGGTCACTGACAAGCTCACAGCTCACATTACAGAGAGTTACCAGGCTACAAGAGAAATGTCACCCAGGCTGTTCCTTCCAAATGTAAAGGGTAAATCATCTTTCTATCGCCTTCAGAGGTTGGAGAGGCTGTTGCTGCACTGCTTTGTGTCGCACTATTAAGCATGACGCTCTTTTTGAATCCCAAACGTCTGTGATGTCACAGCAGGTGTTCTGTTACTAATACCTTTGACTGGAGCGCCGTGTTTCATGTAACCACTTAATTTGGAATACGTATTTACATGATTTTTTCAATGAAAATGGAATTTAAGAGGCAGAGAAAGAAACACTGGGTCTCGTCCTATCACTTACCTCATGTGTACCATGAGAGAAGTTCATTCTTGCAATGTTCATCCCAGCCTTGATCATTTCTTTGGACATATCCACAGAACGGGAGGCAGGTCCTGTAAGAGCACAGGCAGTGAATGCACAGCGACAGGAGGAATAAATACAATCATCTAAAATTGTGACATGCAGGGGAAATTTTGTTAAGGTGATTTTCACATGTTTTATATAATAGGAAAACATAAATGGGCTTCGGAGACATTGCTGACCGATTGTGCAGATGATGCCAGTGTTGCGAGACACGGCAGGCTCAGAGTCAATGTCCAGCAGGCACATGTGCTCAATAAAGGTGTCTGCCATGGCAGCATGCATCTGCTGGGTATGCATGATGGAAGAGCCAGAATCCTTTGACTTAGACATGATTGGATCTGAGTCTGCAAGAAAAGACCTTTTGAGACAGAAAAAGAAATAAAAGACAAAATTTCATGAATATCTTTGAAAGTTGTTAGTCCATAAGTAAGAGACACTCCAAGTTATGTTTAATGACATGTCTTTAAAAGGCCAGCACAATGAATAATGCGTTTCATTTGAGGAAAGGAGGTGCAGACAGTAAAATATGATGGATAATAGGAAAAAATAATACGAAATAGAATAAAAAATATGAATGGAAAAGTGTTCAGCGTGGCCTCTTTGTGGATTACTTTTATGGACAAATGCATCGCAGAGTGTCCTTGTAAGCTGACAAAACAGCCTGTGCAGAGGGCTACGACCCAATAATGCACCGGCCACAATAAACACATTCTAGCTTTATTTTATGTGCAGCCGAAGAAGAGCTGAGACTGAAGGTGATTCATGCACGCAGGCAAATGTAGGAAAGTATTCAAGTGCCACACCCCCCTCCCCCAGAAGTCACCAGGGTTCAATCCCCATGATCTTATTAACATCATAAAAACATATGCGATTCATTTTCTTTTTCTACAATCAAGTCAATACAGGGTTTATTCAAATTTATAAGCCATATGTGATTGTTTGTAAAAGATCAGCACATTCAGTAACTCAGCATGAACTGCAGCGACTGACAGAATCACTTAACATTTGGACTACAGAGCAGCAAATAAGACATGATGGTGTTATTTTTTATGAGACAAATGGTCCTAAAAAGGCAGATGTGCATAAGCACCAATAAAGACCTCAGTTGAGATTTGATGGTATTAATCACATATAACGATATAGAAAGTTTTATTTTTGAATAATAAAAGGATCAGTTACTTTGACTAAACCTCATCTTAATAAAATAGATTAGCCTCATTTTCCATCTGCCTCAATTAAGTTAAACGTGTTACTCACCAAGTGGGTAAACTTTGCAGGGACAAAAGGCGCCGTCGCCTCTGTTGGGGAGCCCGGTTTTATTCTCTGAGGGACTACTTTCTTGCGCGTGGAACAGCCGGTGACATCGGATATAGGGCGCGACTGTTAAGGCAAAACCACCGACCCACAGTCCAGTAGACCATGTATCCTGATATGGACGTTGATTTCTTGTAATTTGAATGAAGTACAGTTTTAAATAAAAAATGAGAGCGCAAAAAAAACTGACGAAATATTGAGCGTGTCAGTTTTGTTCGCCTGTCAACTCTCTGCTGAAACTTAGACAGGATCCTGTCTTCACTTTTCAGCGGAGGCATTGTCACCAATTAGCACTGACACTTGATGCAGACGGTTTCATAAATCATGACTTTATATAAAATAAACGTCGGGATCTGAACTGTGCAGTTTTTAGGGTGTAAACCGAATAACGTGTCCACATTCTGCATGTTGCTCTATTGCAAAGTGGAGTTGATGACGGGGTTTAACGGTTTTTGGTGACACATGTTCTGTGTTTTAAGAATTGCCTGTTGCCCCCCTTTTGTTTAGTTTTTTTTGTGTTTTTTTTTAACTTTGAACACTAGAGGATCTTCAAAATCTCAATTCTACTTGGTGAGGACAGAACTGCATAAGGAACACGTGTCACGTTTTGCTGAACGCAGTTCTACATTTAGAAAGTAATCTGGGTGAGTTTGTGCCCAGTACAGCATGTAAACACTCACTGCCTTGTCATTTCCATCTTCTGGCTGAATTTCATTCACTTTTCCAATTCGACATAGGAACATATGCATGATATTTCTTTGCATTTAACGGTTTAAAAGTTGTCTACCATTTATCATCTGTCAAAATAAGTCTTTTACACTTTAAACACAGTGCAATATAATAGATCTTCACAGTTTAATGAAGTTATGACATTGTAGGCATGGTGAAACGGTGAAACCCTGCCGAATACAGGCTGTGATAGATGTGACAGATGATCTCTTTCATGCAACAGTAGACTCTTGCAGACATGCAACTCTTATATCTATATAGTAGTTAATTATTATAAAATTAGTTAAACCGTGCACAGGCAGTAACATGTGATTCAGCGTTTCCCAAAAATAGAGACTGTAGATGCATCACCTCACCAAGTATCTGGTTGTCACACTGTCAAGCTAAATCATGTTATGCACATCTGAGCCATGCCTGGCTCCATGCAGCATTGGTAACATGCCGTCCAAACCCATAAAACCAGATCCTCCCATGCTGTTTTCGTCATGTGTCCAAATTCCTTACTGTTATCTAATACTCCCAAATGTGTGGCTTTATCCTCGTTTGTTTTTTTTTTTTTTGGTCTCCTGACTGCTGCACAGTTGTCTTTTTCTTGTCATCTTTTTTCCTCCCGACGTTGTGCTCTGCTTTGTAGGTCCCTGTATTTAATACCGTTTTTATTTGCATGTCAGCTCACCATTGTTTTTATCTACAAAATTTTGCTGTTACTGAACAGATGAGAAATATGAGGAGATATCGAAATTCCAGCTTGCATGTACAGATTTAAAAGCAACGCTCAGGTTTTAAGCTGCCTCTAAGAAAGCCCCATGCTCAATCCCAAAGCCTTTATTTGCTGAATAGGAACAAAATATTAATCTGAAAAAAGACTTGTAGAAATGGAGGGCTAAACTATCCAGAACGTGTCAAATGCCGAAGCCCATCCAAGAAGTTATAAGTAAACTAGTTTCATATATAAATGCAACGTGTCAGTACTGTAATTCTTGGGGAGAAAACTGACTCCATCTGTCATTCACCCACCTCCCATTTAGATTCGGATACATTTACAATCCAAAAAGGGAAGTGAGGAAGTGAAGCCGCTCCCTGCTAAGTAAAACCTGTAGTACTGCTTTCGGAGTGAAGGTAGATTAATGACTGAGATAAAAAATAATAAGGTCTTCAATTAGCTCCCAATAAGGTCACCTCAGTTCTCCTGCGCGTGGACTAATTGCATGTGCTGCATCATGGGAACATATGTATCATGTTTCAAGATCAGATCAGAACGTATATCTGAGCATGCAAAGCATTTCCTGGATAAAATCACCTCAGATCCAGGTCTTGTTTTACATATTTTGATGTGATTCATTGTAGTTAAAATTGGTTAGTTACATTTTCAGAAATCCCTTTTTAAAACCAAAAATCCTCACAAGAATACTGATAAAAAGTGCCTTTAGTACATCATCACATGGGGAATATATATCAGATCAGTGAAATTAAGTGAAATGAAAGGAAATGGTAGGGAAAAAACAAAAACAAAATGTAAATGTACTTTAAAATAGTGAGCTTGCTTGCTGAAACAAAGTATACACTATTGTAAATGGATGGTTTTCTCCATCCATTTACATGCAGGACGCTGTCAAAGCTCCATTTTGCTAGTGAGCCACTGGACAGGCCCTCTGTCAACAGCTCAACTTCAGCTCTCTCTTGTGGTCAACTGATTGAATTGTCTCAAGGGGCCTGAAGTCAGCAAACTAGACAGTACTGTACACACTGACATTGCTGTGGAAGTCATTAAAACAATACATCTGACATTTAAAGCTCAAATCTAGCATAATAAATATCTAAATAGTTTTGGGGGGTTTCTTTTAAAAAAGGGAGAAAAGAATAATACAATCATGTGTGAACTTCAATATATATATTTGGGCCATTTTTTATGATTAGTCAAAACTAAATTAATTAAAAATTCTCAGGTATAGACCAGATTATGTTTGTTTTTTTAAGAAGGAAAGATGGCAGATGTTTACTGCTGATTTGGCAGGACAGACCTGAAAATTGTGACAGATTTAGATCCTCTGCTAAAAAACAACAACTAAAACCTTTCCACTGAGTAGAATATAGATCAGCAACAATGTAAGTGTTGAAGCTTTCAATATTCTGAAATTATGTGAGCCATCTGATCAGGAACAGCCATTTCTGTTTGTGATGATTTCTCAATCTTCACATGCATATACTGGCAGGGATATGGCACCCATTCCCTACAGAAACCCCCGCTCATGTCAGAGTGGATTACCCTGAGAAAAGCACTTGTAGAGAAAAGACCTGCACAGATGCATCCTGGAAGTGTCTAATCTGGCCAGACTCCAGATCAGCAGGCGTCCACTAACAAGGCTAACTGCTGATTAAGGTCAGACTGCCATGCAGCAGACAGACAGAGAAACCAATAGATGACAAACATCGTCCAGTTCGTCATCCTTCAACTCTGCCATCAGAGATCCTTGTTTTTTTTATTTTGAGACCTTAAAATTGATTCATGTGGCTGACTTTTCAAGGCCTGGAAGACGTGACACACTCGTCTCTTTTACCTGCTATGTGACATGTCTGCATTGGAATGGGTGGCTGCTGAGATCACACAAATATGAAGAAGACACTGAGGGCTCTCGTCACCTCGACGGTGTTTCACCTTTAGACCATTCAACCGACCAGACGGTCAGAACCAGCCCTCCCGTGACTCGGACCCAGGCTGAAGACAATCTGTTGTGCAAAACAGAAAAGAGAGCAGACAAACTCAGACAACCAACAGAGCTCTGAAAAGGGATTTTTTTTCAACCAGGATGGCACCTGTGGACATTTGATTACATTCTTTTTGCCCATTTTATGTGGAAATGTAATGTTTTTTCCCCCAGAGAAAAGGTAGGAACCTCATTTTTCAGGGGCCAAATCCAAATGATCCATTATGAGTAGTTCAGTGGAATATATTTTAGTGTATTATCTAACTCCATGATGTCACTGCACATGCAGGGATGAACAGAGGTAAACATGTTTAAGCTTTAGAATTAGGACAAAAACAGTGACTGCAGTCTGTTCATATGTTTATTGAATAGCAGAATGTGCTCATTATTATTTGTATTTCACTGTTTCAGTCAAAGTGGAGTGAACACCTTACTGAATGTTGCTGAGGGAGGTCCACAGATCTAAGCACATGGTGAGTCTAGAAGTTGATGTCATTTCCCAAATCTTCAAATGTACTCTCTACATATTGCATTTGTTTCATTTATGTGTTTCAACAGAAAGAACACATTCACAGCGTTCAGGTTTCCCACCCACAGGAAACTGAGTGTCATCTGTGGAAAGAGAGCTGCAGCTGCAGTGATGATGACAGTGATTCAGAGGAGGAGCTTTATGGAATTCCAGTAAACATGAGTTTTATGCTCTTTTCATGATTTGTTGTAATACAATACAAATTGTCTCCTAGAATCCCTATTTGTTAGACTTTATGGAGAGCAGGAGTTTGATCTGATTTTGATTTAATACACAACTTGCCAAACATGATGATTTATTCTTTAAAGTACAGATACATATTTAATTTCACGAATGACTAACTATACTCTACAACCTACCACACACACACACGTGTGTGTATGTGTGCCTCTATATTGAGTTTAATTACAGCTTTGGGTGCTATCCCATTTAAAAATCTAAATTAAAATCAAAGCGTTGTTTGCAGTTCCTGGTAAAAGTTTCTTTTTGATCTTAATGGCAATGGCTGCTGTCTTCGGTTTAAACCCTCAGTCTCCTGTCGGGCTGAGCTATTGGTCCGTGGGTAAACCTATTAGTGTTTGTCTCAGCAGGGGAACTGTGCCACTGACCTGTATCACCACCCCCAGCTGGATGCAGACATGGAGGCAGTCAGGACTTTGTATTCAGACTCTGCAGTTGCTTTCAGGTGAACATCGAAACATTTCTTCCCTGAAAAGTAAGCTCCTCCAGCTCCTCTGCATTCTCAAAATGTCCCCTCCCTTTTTCTTTGTCATTAGGGACTACGTGTCAATTGATGGCGTGGATGTTGACTTAAACATTAACTGCAAACTTTTGAATGTAAGTTAATCATTTACTCATAGATTATTAAAGTTATGTTTTCAGCTTTAAATTGATAGTCATTCATCAATTAAATAAAGATTACTAAATAGATTAATCTCGCTGTTATTTTGAAATGAGTTTAAAAAATTGCCACATTTGAATTGTATTGAAGCATATGGAATGTGTGTGTGCACTACCTAAATAATGTCTAAAAGTAAGTCTGTGTGCACGGTTTGTCAAGCCAGGCGGTGAATTAGACCAGGGGCACATGTTCTGTTTCCCACAATGCATCACAAACTGCTTGAGAAAGCTTTTCTACAATGATATTTTGTGTTGGAATTAAATTATCAATAAGATGTACTTGTGTTTAATACATGTTTATTCAGTTAACCATAAATTATGAACTGTATATATATATATATATAATTTTAACAAAATATGAATATCCGAAAAAGGTACAGTTTAGATAGGCCATTTAAATGTGAGCATACTGTGTATTATTTACAGGGGGAGGTGGCCAAAGCCTGGAGCATTAATCCTTCAGAGCCTCTTGTGATCAGGCTGCATTTCTCCATGTCTTTGTATCTGGATGGACCTGGTGAGAACCTCTCACCACGTAAACACAAATTAACCATGAATCACAGGAAATCTGACTTGATTATGTTTCTCACCACAGCACCATCAGTGGAGGTCTTCCAGCCATCTCATACTAATCATTTCAGTGCAGTGAGACAGCTACAAAAGTGAGTGTAGCTCATACCTTAAGTTAAATGACAGAAATTAGATTCCTCTGACAGTTTCTTATGGAAAAATTACACTCCGTCTTCTGATTGAATTTAGACCAACTGGCAGTTCTTTTCCTCAGTATTCTCACAGTCTTCATAGCTCAAGAGTGGACGCACCTGACAAATGACAAAACTGTAGCTCGACGGAAGAGCAAACACAGCTGGTTCAGACCAAGTGGGACCATAAGGAAGTTTCGAGCGAGACTCAGCATCTGGCTACCACTTTCAAAATATGATAAGTACGATTATGCTTAATAAGAAAGCTGCTGCTCTTCACATGGTTAAATGAATCTTATCTCGGGTATATTAATTCACAAATTTTTCTATGTATGGGCAGGTCGAATCAGATCCAGGAACCAGCTCTGAGAGGAAGGACCAATTTACGAGCCATGAAAAACCGTTTCACCAACCGCACAAGTTCCTACAACATCAAGAATCCAGTGGGAGAGCTTTTTACGTACTCACCCAGTGGAAAGGTTGGTACTGTTGCTCCACAGTTGTGATAGACTGGAGTAATTGAGCCCATGAAATCTGTATACATAAATTGGCAATGTTTCTGTACATCTGTTAATGAAATAGACCCACCTTGTCATCTCTCTATATCATAGGAGAGATACCACAACAATACTGCCAATAGTACCATCAGTATCCAAAGATAGGACTCTTTTCTAAGTCTAAGAACCACCAAAATACCTTTTTGGTCAAACTGACCATTTCTGGCACCAGTCTCATGGACATCATACTATGTTGTCCATTTAGGTTGCCAATCAGAGAGGAATCACTTCTCCATAGCAGTCATATAAAAGATAACCCAGTGTTTGTAAAATCTCACCTGCATATGCGATAGACCTCTAATATAATTATAAAAGATAAAAAAACAGAAATACTTCAAATATAGGTATCACTAACATATCTAACCTAACCTTTACATTGTTCCACATCTATTTAAAGACAGTTGATGAAAATACATTTCTTAACATGATGTATTTTTCTGGGTTTTTTTCTGTTGTTTTTTTTTGGCTTGCTGAGCTTGCCATGTTTACCTTATGATGTCTTTTTGATTAATGACAGTGTTGGATTTGATTTATGTTGCTTCTGCTGCAGAAGGTGATGGTCTCAGCCGTCAAAACATCAGCACAGCTGAGCACCAAACAACTTGTAGAGCTGCTGTTCAGCAATCAGGCCCTCGGACACTGTAGGAGCACACCAACTCTGCAGCATGGCTTCTTGGTACAGGTAAAGAAGGCTGCCCTGATAGCATGGTGAGCTCATCTAATTATTATGTGCTGTAAAAGTGACCCAAGCAGCTGTGCAACAAGAGCCATAAACCGAGGTTTTCCTGTAGCTTTTGCAGGATATCATTCATAGAACAAATAAAAGTGATGTTAAGAAAAAACTATTTCCTGGATTAATCCAACATAACTGTCATAAACATCGAGCTCATGGAGACAAACATTTCAAAATGTTTTTTTGCTGAATGTTGTGGCTGCTGTTATGGCTTCGATGGCAGAATTCCAGCAAATTTCAATATTTGTTTGTTATTATGTACGCAGATAATGAGATATGCTGAGCAGAGAATTCCAACCCTGAATGAATATTGTGCTGTTTGTGATGAACGCCATGTCTTTCAAAACGGACCCATGCTTAAGGTACAAGCCATTAAAAAGTCAGCTGGTTGTGTAGACGCTCTTCAATGGAAACTATAAATGTGGATATAGCTTAATACCCTCTGATTTTGTGGGATTATAGCCAGCGGTTTGCACCAGGGAGCTGTGTGTGTTCTCCTTCAACGTGTTGGGCGTCATGTCTGGAGCCACTGAGGAGGTTGCAACCGGTGCAGAGGTCAGGAGCTTTTTCCCACCTTGTCTTAGTGATGACAGGGTAAAGTTTTGTGTTTCAGTAGTTTTGTTCTTGCAGGTGATTGACCTTCTGGTAGCCATGTGCAGAGCCGCTCTGCAGTCTTCACGCAAAAACATTATTTTTGAACCATATCCCTGCATTGTTGATCCATCCAACCCAAAAGCAATGGCTTTCAGTCCCAAGGTATCAGTTGTGACTGGCCTGATTTCTGATGGACAATTCAGTGTTTTCTCTTTTTTTTGTATGGGTCAATTGTTTTGTTTTTTAAATATATATGTATATTTACAGAGAAGGAGCTATGACAGGCTGCAAAGAGCATTGAATGGAGTCTTGTTAGTCAGGAGAATGACTCAGGTGAGTGATTAAAAAAAAACCTTGATTATATTCAAAATTTATTTTCAGTGTGATTGTGCTGTACTAGAATAAATATAAAGCTGGTGGTTCTATAGCAGCTGCACTGATCAGATTATGTTATTTAATTTGTCACATACAGGGTCCATATTCTGAGACAAAAAAGCAGATGGACAAGATAGACCCTCTAGCACATCCGTTACTACAATGGTATGGGTCAGAATCTAAACTGGCATTTTCTTTGTATTATGTAATATTATTTATATAAGATTACTCTCCAGTCAATATGTATTTTAATTAATGTATTGACATGTGTTTATATATCTCATAACAGGATTATAGCCAGTAACAGATCACACATCATCAAACTTCCTCTAAAGAAGGTATGTTGGGCATCTTAAAACTGATTATTATGAAATCTGTGGTTTAGGCTCAAACCAGCAAAGCTGCTGGAGCCCACTTTGTGGTTGATCCTATTCTCTGTTTGGTCTCATCTCTCCCAACAGTAATTTTACAGCAAAAAACAGGTGACATAAATGTCCCAAATACACTCAAATGTGGACATTGGGACAGATTATAAGCGATGTTTTATAAATCATGCTGTTGTTTATTCAATTTACTCATTTGCTGCTTGACCATGAATTTGCATTGTCTGTTTATCAACAGCAACTGAAGTTCATGCACACACCCCATCAGTTCCTACTGATCAGCAGCCCTCCATCCAAAGAGGCACGCTTTCAAAGTGCCAGGAAACTTTATGGCAGCACTTTTGCCTTCCAGTGAGTCTAACCAAAGAAAATTTTCAAATCACAATTCATATTATGGTCTGCTCTATACCATATACTCTTCTCTTCTTTCAGTGGCTCCCACATTGAAAACTGGCATTCCATTTTAAGAAAAGGCTTAATTAATGCATCTTATACAAAATTGCAGGTATAATCTTGAAACATGAAAGCCTTTGCAATTTTTTTTTTCTGCCATCAACTGAATTTTGATTATGTTGTTCTATTTAAGCTCCATGGTGCTGCATATGGAAAAGGCATCTATCTAAGTCCCATTTCAAGCATTTCATTTGGATATTCTGGTGAGAATACACCTTCACTCACTTTATGTGACACAGTACAATCCCCTGGCTGGTGACCAGTGCTTATGGACTTTTTTCTTGTTTTTTAAGAGATGGGTAAAGGTCAGTACCACATGCCAACCAAAGAAGAGCTCATCGAGAAATACAACAGAGTGAACGAATTCAAACAGGTCAGAAATCTTTCATTTTCATCTCAGATTGTCATGTTTGAGTCAACATGGTGCAAAAATACACTCACTTGTAGGTAAGTCTGTCCTCTCTCATTTGTTTAGGAACCGCAGGGACATACCAGATTTCTGCAAAGCCATAACCTAAATTGTGTTGCCCTCTGTGAAGGTGAAGTTTAAACAGTAGTGTCACAAATTATATCAATTTAATGTAAAAAGTTACGCTTTACAGAGTCGTCTGTGTTCATAGTGATAACCTCAAAAGATCTCCAGAAACATGGGAAAATTTGGGTGTGTCCTGTATCCGACCATGTCTGCACACGCTTCCTCTTTGTGTGAGTAAAACATAGAAGAAACATAAAGATCCCATTTCGTTCAGCCTCCCCTTTTGATAAAAAAAAAATCCTGAATATTTTGTAGATTTCTGTAATATTCTGCTTTGGTCTGAAACAGGTATGAAAATGGTCAGGTGGGAGACATGCACATTGACACTCAGGAAGAGGAAATCCAAAAGGAAATCTTACAAGTAATTGGTTCCTGCTGAAACAACCAAAGTACACAAACACCTCTTTTTGATATTTAATGTAAATCATCATTAGCTCATCATGCTTTTTAATTGTTGTACATTTTGAATAAATTATTTCAACAGACTTAGATGTTTTTCTTAACTTATTTGCCCCAAGTGTCCTCTGCCTTGATCATCTATGCTATACAGGTGCTCTGCCACAAGATGTGACTGGAGCTTTCATTATAAACAGAGAGTTAGTGAGGCTGTTGAATATTATAACAATCAAACAGAATATCTTTGAGATGGACAACGCTAGGTGTTCACTTTAGGTAATAAAGTCCCTACCTGCACAACACACACACACAGGCAGGAGCAAATCAAATTCTCCTGTCTCATATACCAGATGTGTCATCGAAGTCAGACACAAATCCAGTCATGTGACTAAACAAACTAATGTTGCATATTTAGAGCATATGCAGATATTTCAGTCTTTAGAAATGTCATGGGGGCATTTCAACCAATAGATAGCGGGTATTTTATGGGTGCTAGATACCTGAGAGCTAAATATAATTACTCGGAACTGTTCAAACACAACGGAGGGCCACATGTGTGTGCTCATTGTCTTATTCTGTGAATAACCTGGAGTGCAAACCCTCCTGTGAGGCAGAAATTCACCATTATAACAGCGTACTGGGTCCATATGAGCCCTGCAGCTGCCTCCTGACCTCATCCCTTGGATGTGCTTTATAATAGACAACCTAGCTCTTATCCATCTCAGTAGTCTGATGTCTGACTTTTTTCATGTTCTGTTGTTGTTTTTTTTAGGTTTTATGGATATTTAAAGGAAAACTTAGTTGTTGCCTCTTCAAGGTGTGATTGTTCTTGTATATTTCATCCACTCAAAAGAGGCATAAGTGATGTGAGAAATTTCTGGGTCAGCCCAGCAGGCGATGGACTAAAGGGAAGAGAACTGTGAAGTTGCCGTTATAGCCCAAAGGAAGACAATTTGCTGCGACCATATGGCCCTCTGATGATAGTACGGGAGAAAGATTGTGTTGAAAACCACCACCTTTTAAGCATCTATATCTCTCTGTTCCTTTACTCCAGTGAAATTGTTGTTTGGTGCAATATCTGCAAAACCACACATTAAGAATATGAAAATATATCAATCAAATGAAAAAAAATCAGTGAGCAAAACAATCACTTCAACTGCATGCTTTGTTGAATCTCATTAACTCATATCTACTCAACCATATAACTCAAGCAACCACACAAATAAAAAGATCTGAGCCCTGAAGCATTATGCGAAAAAAAAAGAAGGAAAAAACAGTTACATTATAGACTTTATCAAATGAGGCAAAAATGCTGCATGTGCCTTTAAGAGCACAATGTCCCACTCTACATGTCTGTTTCTAAGCCTGGTATGTTTGTTAGGATCAGCTGTCTTCAGCGCTGAAAAGAGCAAAAACACATTGTCCTTCGTATTAATGGGATTAGAAGAAAAAATATCCTCCTCATCTCAATGCTTGGAAGACAAGATGGAATGCAACATGGACAAATGACACCTAGAAGTTCAAGATAAGTCACAAGTTTGGATTACAAAGCTGGTTATCTTTAATGTATTAATTTATTTATTTTTACACTAATTCAACAATGGGCATTCTACAGATCTCATAGGAGATGAATGAATAAGCCGAGGCTGCAGCCTTGGAAACAGCAGCCAGAACTGTTCTTTGCTTCGTTTTCTTGGCAACTCTTTCACAGAAAAGGCACTAAGGTGTCTGAATACTGCTCACAGTTCTGCAATGGAATCTCAGCCCGCTTCATCACCACAACTTGGCCAGGGCAATTTCAGAAGGCTTAGCCGCGTGGAGGACAACAGTCCCTATCCAATCCCTGGCCTTGCAGCAGATATCCTGCACATGCGAGTTAAAGAGGGAAGCAAGATTCGCAATGTACTGCGGTTTGCCACTGCTCGCATGCAAGGGGAAGAAGGAGACAGCAACGGGACATCCCTGAGACAGGTGGTCTTCACTGGCTCAGGCAGAGGAGTCACCAAGACCATCACCTGTGTGGAGATCCTGAAGCGTACGGTGACAGGGCTGCATCAGCTGTCCAAACTCTACTACAAGAGAGTGACTGAGGTTTGGGAGAGTCCACAGCAGGGAGCCCCAGGTATAACAATGGAGAGAACAGTCCCCGCCATCTGCATCCTGCTCTCCAAAGACCCTCTGGACCCCCGAGAGCCCGGCTATCAGCCACCACAAGCCCTCCGTGTTTCCACAGAGGAAGCAGAGAGATGTGGAGAACTGCGGAGAACATCTGGGAGTCCCTCTTCACAGCATGCGGCCAAGAGGCTCCGTCTGGATGATTGGACTGTTTGTCCTCCCTGAACCTCTGCAGTCCTGCAAGATGTACAAATATCCAAACGCTCAAGCTTACTTTTGTATCTAAAGATGAAAACATGCATGTGCAGTATTCTGGTAAATGCACTAATCTGAAGTAGTGGGTCAAATAATGTAATTTGCAGTACTTTGTATATTTGCAATGGCAATTAACATATGTAAATAATCTAAGCAACTACTTTAGTTGTGAGTGTAAGATCTTTGCTTTTATTCATTAACCAGAGCAACCTATAAAGTTCAATTAACTTACTTAACAAGGCAGTATTACTTTAAATAACGTCACTCAATAAAATAAAAAACTGAACTATTCAACTTTAGCATTGTATTGTATGAAAAGCAGTATAAACACAAAGTGAATACTATCAGAAAGAGAGAGAGCGTTGGAATATCTACACCTGACCTTTTGCAAAAAAAATATTTCTCATGTAACTCTGAGTGCCAGGGCATTGGATAACTTTACTTTAATTGTTTAGTTTTCAAAGAAACATGCTAGATGGTTGCCTGATTGCAATCCCTGGCCTGATTGCATTTTGATTTCAGTTTAAGACTAGAGCATCAAAAACCTTTAAAGGAGCTAAATCCGATCATTAGGAGTATTGATCATTTCAAATCCCAAATATACTCACTATGGGTGAATGGGATTTTTAAATGGCATGTTCTAGAATAGCAGCGAACTTTGATCCATTTACTTGGCAATAAATATGACAGTATTTAGTGTAACAAAGAAAAAAATGTAATATGTATTGTTAACTGCAACAGCAAAGCTCCATAGATTATAGAATAGCACCTTCATCACAAAATGACATGGTCTTGTGACCATATATGGTGGCTGTCTTGAGAGTGATACTCAAACAACGGCAGTTTTGTTTTAGTATACTAACAACCAAATCGCCTGGCAACCATAGGTCTATGTTACACTAAAATAGCTAAATGTGGTGCGTTTTTCTTCTGTCTGGCAAATTATAATATTACGTCCACAAAGTGTATTAAGGTCAAGGATGAACAAACTGCAGTTTGCACATGCGCAGAAAGGCACCACGTACGTGCTGGGCTCTCCCAGTAAGCTCGAGCCTTCTCCTGACACATCTCACCGGTTAGTGTGTGCCGTTTGTCCAGCAAAATGTTCAGAGCCGCCGTCCGACTCTCGGTCTCCGGTGTCCGGAGCCTAACCCGAACACAACCAAGATGTCAAGGTATTTGCTAATATGTTTCTTTCCTCTGACTAGTATTTAATAAAAATACCGTTGCCTCAGACATGGCCAGGACTAAGTTCTTGCGGAAATCAAGTGTCTGTCGGCACATTGCGGTCTCCTATCGGCTAAGCTAGTTAGCTCATAATGGGTTAGCTAGCATAACAATCACATTTAAAACCCACGGAGTAAGTAAAGGGGGTCATGCTTCAGTCAAATATTGAATGTTTTCGTTTAATATAGCCATTTTCCCGATAACCAGAGCTCATGCTTTTGTAAGAACCCCTCAGCGATGGTTGTGTCCTTGCCATGACCCATATGGAAGGTCTGCGTTGAGGCCTTGTGATTGAGCTGTTGGTGCTACTAGATACCATGCTAACTGAGTTATTAGTTTTCAATTTGTCGCTATATGATGACTATCACCTTGTCTTAAACGCTCAGAAAATGCCTATCATTGGGCGTAACTGTGTTATTTAAGACTGTCTGTACAATGTTCTCTGTTTGACATTAAGATGATTTACTTTAGCTTTAAGTATGGTAAACGGAAGTTAATATCTTATCGGCTGAGGCATTGTGTATGGAGGTGCTACGTGCAGGATCATCATGACGGGATGATGGCAGTGATCCAGCGGAGTTGACGTTACAGCATACGTGTAAAGATATAACATTGACTGCCTGCCCAGGGGACTTTAAGATTACACAACACTGGATGCCTCTGAGGATGCCTTATTTTATTGGGACAGTGAGGTGAAAGTATCCTGTTTTATTGTGCAGCTCTCTTGGCCTCAAGGTGTTACTCACATGGGAAGCAGGAGACTGATGAGGAGTTTGATGCCCGCTGGATCACTTATTTCAACAAGCCAGACATTGATGCGTGGGAGCTGAGGAAAGGTGAGTAATGATGGTTACGCTGAATTCCTAAGATCCAATGGCTGTGAGGCCTTTAAAAAGAACAGTCTTGTGATGAAGGGTTTAGATTTATCACTCCTTTGCTACATGTGTAACAGCATGTGTTACAAATTTAATTTGAGAAATATCTAATTTTAGTATAGCTAAAGAGAAAAGAAACTCACTGTAATTTTTTATTTAGTTGTCCTTATTCGGAGGTAAAACACATAACGAGTGACAGTTTGGTAAAGTTCAAGTGTTGTGAAAATGACTTTCAAGGGAGTGAGCTGGAAGTATTCCAGTCACATACTCTACAGTTGCTCATCGTTGAACTTTGATTTCATGATCTTACACCCAAACATGAGGTGTACCTTATTTCCATCTTGCATAAGTATGTAAATTCTGTTTAAGATAACATTCAGGGATTCATTCATAAATACAAAGTGGAGAGAGGAAAAGATCACATTTTTATTCAGTTACTTTGGAGATGTGCTCTGTCAGGCTGTCCCTGATTAAAAATCCGCTCTTATTCAGCCAGTAGTTGCAGGTTAAAATAAAATTTGATAAGATTTTACAATTGGGTGTACTCAGGATTTCCCACACAAATCCTAGCTGCATGAAGCTCTTTGACTCAGCCCTAAACTTCACATGGGTACAGCTCCTCTCATGGACTGATTTCTGGACAGTTAAATGTTCCTCAGCTAGTTTTCAAACTCCCTTTTAAGACCTTTTTGCTTATTTAAAAAAAAAAGGCCCCTAAAAATGTTGAAATATTTTGGACAAACAGTGACACAAGGTGCCTGTGAGGGAGAGGCTCATGTATTCTGTTGCTTCTGATGTCATGACACACAATGATATTGAACACAAGCATGTACTGTAAGGTCATGGCAATGCTCCAACTCCTCCCCACCCCACAACCAACCAACCAATCACAATTACACCGACTGGCTTTCTTTTTTTAATGTTGGGCTAAACGTTGTCATCTGTTTGGACGCAGTCCCAGTGATATAAAAGGTGTCAGATCAACACTATCTTCACCTTTCGCTGGACTCCAGTCAGATTTACTCAGGTATTTGTAACTTAAGCATCACAAAGAACAGTTTCATTTTCAGACAGAACACTCTTTAAAAGTAAAAAAAAACAAAAAAAAAACAAGGGACTCAGTGGCAGCACATAAAGGGACACAAGCTCAGAAAAGCCTGCTGTGGCCTCATTAATGAAACAAAAGGATGTGACTCTTGGTAATTGCATACTCCATTTTCAGAGAGGTGTGGTAGAGGGATAAGATGCGGTTTATCTGGTTCTGACTGCAATGAAAAAGGAGATCACACCCAATCCCGTTTTTGCATTGGGTTTGGGGCTTTTAGAGGAAATTTAATGTAATCTATGTGTATGTATTGTCTGTACAAATAAAGTATTGAATCAAATTTTCCCAGGAATGAACACGTTGATTGGCTATGACCTGGTACCTGAGCCAAAGATTCTTGAGGCTGCACTGAGAGCCTGCCGGAGATTAGACGACCTGGCCAGCGCAGTCCGAATTTTGGAAGCTGTGAAGGTGAGAAAGAAGGCTCTTTGGGGAATATTACTGGCCACCATCCTTCACCACTCGTAGTCATCAAGACACGATTGTCCTACCACTTATTTCCTCAGGACAAAGCCGGGCCTCACAAAGATATCTACCCATACCTGATCCAGGAGCTGCGACCAACACTAGACGAGCTCGGCATTTCTACACCTGAAGAACTTGGCATTGACAAAGTGTAGAGGAGTAAGCAGTGTGCTTTTCAATCAGCCATGTTTTTCTTCCCAGAGCTGTTTAATCAGACAGGGGTGTATAACGGGTGTTTTTTGTTTTTCAGGTCAAATGGCAGGGGAAATCCCCAGGACACAGAACCCTTGTATTTAAATGTTTGCCTCATCAAATGCGCGTGCTATTTAATTTGGCCTTTATTAAGTTGTTTTACTTGTAAAATATGGATGAACATAATAAAGGAAATGTATCTTTGAGTGTCACAAGTATAAAGGACTATTTTCTTGACAGCTAGAGGACTTTTTGAAGCAATGCTACAGGATCACCAGGTCACTGTCTAATTCCTGTGTTTGTGAAGCTTTTTGTGTGTATTGCCACCAGGGAGCAGCACTGTCTCATGGATGTAATATGCATTCTACTGTAATGAGTGCACATTTCATTATGTTTTTATTTCAATTCATTTCAGGGAAAATTTACTGGATGGTTAAATGCATTTGTTCAAATGGTAGCTGGTTTTATAATCATGAACTCGGGATATTAAATGGGCCTTTAATCGCCATTTAGATGCCAGTCAAAGCTCAGATAAAACACCCTAATAATTAAGCTGTCTGAATATATTTATAAGTGAAGCCAAAAGCTTCTGCATGACCTTTTTAAATAGACAAGTATACATGTGTACATAATATCCAAGTGATATGTTGGGAGGTCACACACAATAAAATCATGGCTACACTGTTGCTAAATGTAAAGAATTATTTCCAAAATAAATGAAGCGTTTGATCTGTGTCCAAACAGTGTTTTAGAAGGCATGCTGATCTTTAATAGTTTGATGAAGTAAAAGTAAGAGCAGCATCTCAGCAGCTGTCGCCGCTAGAGGGGGTTCTGTGTTAGGCTTTTAGCTGTTTGGATTTTAGAGTTGTCCTGGATGAATCGGTGTCAGTCAGGGCTGCAGAATGATTTCCAACAGGGTAAAACCTCATTGTTCTCGGTTTGGAATACAAACAATACTGACCATTTCCAGTGTGTGTGTGTGTTTACTGTTTCCTTCAAATCCACGAATGCTC
Organism: Menidia menidia; assembly: GCA_907169785.1. Taxonomy (NCBI): domain Eukaryota; kingdom Metazoa; phylum Chordata; class Actinopteri; order Atheriniformes; family Atherinopsidae; genus Menidia; species Menidia menidia. The sequence continues at coordinate 6,950,734 of CAJRST010022223.1, read as the reverse complement.
ATTTTGACTGCTGGACGAGTAGTGCTGTATCCTGTAATCAGTCATGTCATGTCAATAGCATCTTCCTAGGGCTTTATTTAGACTGGTGGGAGGAACCATAGGCACTTATTCCCAGACAAGCAGACGTATCACACGGAGTCTGTTTCAGCCATGAATAGAAACACTTAAATGCCGGGGTTTCAAGCCATATTTACGAGTTTCATTCTGGCTCATTGCCTGCTTCTTTCTTATGCTTTGTGAACTAAATGATGATTCTTACATAACCATATATCGGGTTATTTTAAATAAAAGTCTATGATTACAACACCTACTTTTAGACGTTGTTGCCATCCTGAGAACAGCAATAAATTCTGCATTGTGTAAAGAATATATTGAGAACCGTTGATCGGGGAAAATATACCATCCTTCGGAACAATTACAAATGTTCCCTTTTTTTCTGGGAGGAATGCACTAATAGAACAAATTTTCCTTTGTAATTGTGGAGTATTATCTTACTTACAAATCGAAGTCATGTTCGAACATGCGTAAAATAACAGACTGTGCTCTGAGGTGGTATTTCCTACTGAAGGAGGGGTGGAGGTGGGGGACAGAGAAATAAACACTACGATTTTTACGCACGGGGCGGGCCTTTCATTCACCCAAGTTGTGGGTGAGGGGGTCACCCAGTCAAAGAGCATCAAAGATGTTTGAGTTTCCATGCGCAGTGACCAGGCAGCGAGCGCACAGCACCATTACCCCTCCTCCAGCTCCGGTCGCCCAGGCCTCCACACTGCAGGGGTTTAAAAACCACATCCGATCAAAGGAAGGATCACTAAAAAAGAGAATCTGGTCATACGATGCGATTTACTTCTGCCGGAGCTAAAGAAACTAGATAAGACCTGTTGGCGATGATGAATTATCCCAAGGCGCAAATGGTGAGTGTCGACGGCTCTTTTGGTGGCGCTTCCACTCGGTGTTTGTTACTGTAACAAAGCCACCAACGATCATGTGGACATTACTGCGAGCAGACGCACGTTTACCAGGAGGTTGTTTGTGTTTACCGATGAGAATGATGGGGTTTCCTAACGCGTTTGATTTGGGCTTTGTGTGTCTTTGTATTTTGTTATGTGGAGCAAAGTTCATTTCAATTAATACATCAGAGGAAGTTCAGCCGTGAAATAACCCGGTGTTTAGTTTTCCAGATGAGTTGCTGTTGACGAAGTTAGACCACAGAAAGACTGATATTCTCTAAAATACGCCCTGAGTGATATCATCTCCTTTGTTTATTGCCTCAACTGGTCAGACTTTGTTCACAGAAATCCACCTTAAGTGCACTTAGAAGGGGCCAACAGGCAGTGGCATTTGAAAAAGAGAATCATACTTTGTTTGGATCCAAAACAAACATAATATTGTCTAACATGCTTTGTATTTAGAGAACTTTATAATTGATGATATCTCTTGATAATCGAGAACTTTTTGGAGTTTGATGAAAGTATATATCATACGTCTCTTTTAGCTCCTCTGCATTGGTTAAATGAAGGTTCAGATGCTTCTCATTTTGGATGGTTGAGCCTAATGTTAGTGAAGTAAGACATTGAGAACTGATTTTGAACTTTTGCCCACAGTCCAGCTTATCGGAGGAAGGGAGTTCAGCGGGATGCCCACAGCCCAGTCCTGCCGGGATGAAGCTGGAGGCTCTGATGGAGCAGCTACAAAGACAGCAAGAAGCCAAGCTGGGGATGAACCTGCAGGAGAAACACATCCTTCAAGCTCAGCTCCTGTTTGCTCAACAAGCCGCGGCGGCCCGAGCCGCCGGCTCCAGGCCAGATTACGCATTATTTGCGAAAGCGGATGGAAAAATGTATCAAGCTGCCCAACAAGACTTTAGCGACAGTTTGAGCCGAATGGGTCCAAACAAGGAGGAACAGCTGGATGAAGACGAACAGGGGATGTTGGACCAAGAAGAGGAGGAGGAGGATGATGAAGAGCAGCAGGAAGATGAGAATGGATCCACTCGACAGGGGAAGAAGCTGCACGTCCAACAGGTTTCCCACTTCCAGCCGTTTTCTGCACGCCTGTCAGCTCCCGTGGAGCAAATGTCTGGGTCTCCATCCTCAGCGATAAAGCAGGAGCAGGAGGAGAAGAACCTGTCTCCGTCCTCTGGGAGTCAGCAGGCTTTCACGTCCCCCAACGGCTTTTCTGACTGGGGCTATGAGGAGCCCTTCAAACAGGTGGGTTATTTCACATTTCAGTCTTAGAGAATGCCAGTGAACTTCATAATAAATGCAGATAGCTCTTTACATTTCCGGCTCTTTCCGGTTTCGATGGTGTCGAAACAGAAAAAAAAAAACTAAACGGGAACATCTTTAACCCCTTTTTTGGCTTGTGTATGTTTTGTCACTCATTGTTAATTGACTTCCTTTACTGAGAGTCAGCCCGCTGTCTGCTTCACCGCCTGTTTTCTCACACAGACCATGTGGCTTTGGCAACATGCCCATGTTCTGATGCGTTTAATTGCCGGCCAGGTCAGAAATCTTGGGCCATTCTTTACCTCATTTACCAAGCCTTTGAAAAAAATCTGTTCGTCACAGACGTGGCTAATTGTTCCCTGGCTCTAGTCCAGATCAGACTGTGCAAAGGATCTGCTTCAGGTCAGCGGAGATGGAGCTGAAATGAGAGCAGAGGATTAATGAAATAGCCTAAGGTGTGTATTTATGGACGAGGCTGGGCTTGGAGGTTAACTGCTGTAAGCCTGTATCAACCAGATCTCCTTAAAATAAAATGAAATGACAGGCACAAAGGCATTGTTTATTGCTGTTATTCCCAGCAAACATCTTTGAAGAAAGAAGGCTCCCCTATGGCTTTCTTCTCCGCCCTTTATGGTGGCCTACCTCATTGCTTCTTCTTTGTATATTCCCCTTATAAAAGCCCATGTCAATATAATACATTATGATTAATGAGGGCTGTGGGTGGAGGGACAGCTGGGCCAGTGCCTCACAGCATGCAAACAGCTACTCGTAAAGTTTACTTGCAGGAGTTTCACTGGAGCAGAATGAGCTTTTGGTATGGGGCTGGGGGGGGGGGGGGGGTTATGCACCTCTTGTTCTTTTTATTGAAATAAATCTTTAGAATTCCTTTAACTTTTCGTCCATAATGTTGCCTGAAAACCACAATTAAACCGTCCAATCCCTAAATGAGTCGTTAACATTACGCGAGCATGTCGGCGCTGACCTTACTGTACCTCAGTGGATAGCTTTGCATAATTTAGCCGTTGCTCAGCAACACTTAATGGCACCTTAATTCCTCTGCTCGCAATCAATACGTTATATGGCTGCTGCAGTGAGAATGTGTTTACTTTTCACAGGCCACCTCACCCAACCGGGAACATCTATCATTTCTGATTAGAGCTGCAAATTCTTAGGCTGTTGTGAATACAGCTCTCAAACGTGTGTGTGAGAGACTTTTTTTTTTTTTTTTTTTAATCACCGAAAGCTCAAGGCACATCTTGCTGCCTGGTCATGAGAATAAAAGGCAAATGAGGCATTTGTGTAGCCCATTGAGGTTAGGTTTTGTGCCTGCTTTGCTGCGGTTAGATTAACAGCACACAGAATAGTTTCACCGTGGAAATGCTGGCGTGAAGTTGAGCCAAAAACCTCTGAATGGTTACTTTTACAACAGTAACTCAATTCAATACACATACTGATAGCCAAACTGAAATATTACATGTATACTTAGTTTTGCGAGTAAAAGTGTTGCCATTTGTCATTTTTTAAACGGGGGTGGTGGAGGGCTGGGGCCTTTCATTGTTATTGCACTTTTTATTTTTTGCACATTTCAAAGATCCCTTGGAACACGTCCGCTCATTTCAGGGTAACTGGTGGCAGGCAGAAATGGTGGATCCTAATTGTTCCATCCTCAGCAGCGTCTTTGGCGTTTTCTTTTGTTCGGTTCATTAATGAGTCATCCTTAGAGATTTTGACATGCTTTTCAAGCCCCATCATGCTGCGTGGCTATTGTTCAGGGCTTGTGTGCGATCTCACTGGAAGCCTTTAAATGTGGTAAGGGGCCCCGGTTTATCCAGGCTAACAGCACAGCATGGGGCTAGATCATTTATACTGACTTGCTTGGATGATAAAAGGCCCTATAATTTGATTTAGATTAAAATTTTGATTCCCCCCCGTGACTTGCTTTGAAAAGGGTGAAATTTGCACTTTTGCCTCACGCTAGAGCAAGCAAAGGATTTTAATGAAGCTCGTTTTAAGTGGAAACCGGTCATTGATAGCATTTGATTTTTTTAAAAGAAATTTTTCATTCCATCTTTCATCATGGATGAATGAAGAGGAAAACCTCTGTAGTATTCCGTTTAGCTTAAATGGATTACCCTGATAACGTGTAATTTAAATATATAGAAAGCCACACAATAAAAAAAGGTAACCTTTTTAACAAAACAAAAGGAACCTTTTCCTGACCTACATACTGAATACTATCAGGATTCCCAGGCCAGGATATGTGAAAGCTCTGTGAGCAGTTAACTGAAAGCTCTTTGTTAATAGATCCACAGTGGGTCTCACTTGCTCATCAATAAGGGGGGGAGGGTTTTATTTCGATTTGATGGTGGGACTGACTGGGATGTTTATCATCCCTCAATGGGCTTTCTGCTGGAAAAGCAGGAGTCCTTTATTAGAAATTCCAAGCCGAGGCAGTAAGTTGTGCCAACAGCTTTGCATCTATAGGGGCATGTTTTGTATGTAGATAACACAGTTGACAGTTTATCCTGTTTAACCAGTAAAGACCTAGGATTATTTTATGTTATGAGAGTAGCAAATTTGCCTGCAAAATAGACGTCTGCACATAGATTAGGTGGGACTCTCCCAGTCTAACAAGAAAAGGAAGTACCACGTATGCATTATCACAGACTCGCATTCAGGAACATCCGAATAACATTACCTGTTACCTAGCCCTTTTGTGGTCACGGAGTCCTGTGTTTTTTACATGTTTATTATGGTTACATTGTCATTGATTTTATATGTGATATATTTTTGTATTTAGTAAAATAGTGTACAGCAGTTATCTTTTTCCAAAAGCTCAGATAATGGAGAAAAGCAGTTGGGTTCACACAACATGTAAAGTCGAATGATCTGAGTGGTGATGAAATGGAGAGGATATCCAATCTCAGTTATAGGAAGTGTTGGTGTTTTAAACACTACGACCCTATCTGCAGATTACATTGCAAAGAAAAAGATAATATACGACATTAAACAATAGTTTTCCATTCATTATTTATTTGTCAAACTATATTTCAGTCACCAAGTCTAACAAAATGTAACATCAGAGCAGTTTACAAAGAGAGCCCCCGAACAACAAGTGTTTATAGAGATAAATTTTACTCATTTTGAACAAAAACCTGCTGATTGTCAAGTAAGAATCCTGTGATTAAAATTGAGTTTTTGTGATAAATCACAACCTGGATTGTGGAAGCATTCCATCTAGTTAGATGTTGAGTCATATTTAGTTGAACATGCTTATTTAAATCCACAACATTATCATATAAAATACAAACATGAGTCATCCCCTGATCCCTAATAATCCACAAGCAGCAAACCTTTAAGGACAATTCAAAAGATGGAACAGACCTTCTCTAATCCCTGCATAAAGTTCTCTTACTGACAAAACTGGGGCAATGGGTGGACAGAAACGTAATCAAATGAACACATTTGTATAGAGAGCATTCTGTGTACCCTTCCAATCAGCTTTCATTTTCATGATAGCATCATCATGCAGTTTCGGAGCGCTTCTGAGACAATAACCTCTCAGCAGGCTTTTCTGCACAGTTGCACTCTGGACGTCATGCTGGTTGCCGGCTGGATGGGGGGTGTGATTGAGAAATAACATGTCACATTAACTAAATAAACTATATGGTTCATTTCATTAATCTCATTTGGACCCTTTCAGTTTTTCATGTTGTTTTTTGTTATAATATAATTTTTTCCACCTCATCGATCCAAATTTGATTGATATGCGGAAATCACAACTTTGTCTTTCACATTTTTTAAAAAGGTTTTCATGGTATTTCTTTGTTCTTCTATGACTCGTGTTCTTAAAAAAAGCCATTGTCACTTCTTGTCTCCTTGACTAGACGCATGTGCTACACGTCAAAGCTGAATGTTATAGTGTGTCATCAAGAGTAATTCAACCAGTCTGTAAAGAAAGAATAAACCTAAGTGAGTTGGTGTGATGCCTAAACCTAAACAAAACTACAAGTTACACTTTCTGTAAAAAACGTGACATTTAAAAGAAGAAAGGGGTGAAATCTTTACTCAGCATCGTGTTTATTTGGGTTCCTGATTCTAAATTTAAGGTGCACCTAATGGCTGATTTTTATATCAAGAGTGCCTAAAGTGATGACCATCACTAGAAAACTCAGGAACACTGGAAAAATAGGTGATTATGGCCATTTTCATATCATACATGCATTGGAATTGTCCAAACTGAGTTGTGCATTTGTCATGCAATATCAGGCTTTTAATACAGCAGGACTTAAATGCTGCCTTCCTGTGCCTTAATAATAAAAAAAAGATAAGATTTGAAACAAGTCAACCTTCAAAAAGAAACTTCCACTCAATTGAATTTTCTACAGGCTGACCTCAATCAGTGCCCAGAAATTCCTCAGAGGTGATCATGAGAGACGGGTGGCATCAGAGCATCAACGTCCAGTGTTTCAAGATAAAAACAACTCTGAAAACAAAGTCTGAACAGTATTTGTAATAAAAAAAAAGAGATCTGATTTAGCCAGTTAATTGTGTCTTCATTAAAACAGTATAAGGCTCTGAACCAATCTGAGCTTGAAGAAATATGCAAACCTCTGAGCTACACAGGCCTCCGGAAAGCTGCTTGAAGTCAGGTGTTCCAGTTAAGTAGACGAGATTGTGGCCCCTCTTTATAAATAAAGTTTGGTTAGCGACATTCTACTTCTCTCAAGAAAAGACTGTTTGAAGTAACACATGCCTTGAGAGCATCGGCTTCCGGGGGATCGTAGAACAAAAATTAAAGACCTTCACAATGCTGCAGAGGTTACAAAAAGATCTATGAAGAGCAAAGTGTTCAACACTCCTCAGAAAGACAAACTGTCTACAAATGGAGGCGGTTAAGGACAGTTGCGACCCTCCCTAAGAGTAGGCGTCCTGTAAAGATCAAACTAGGTGCACTATGTGCAGTCCTGAAATGGGGGAAAAACAACCCCAGGTAAAGCCCAAACCCCCCATGGTTTTTCTGTTTTAAATACATTTTCAAACATTTCTAAATGACTGTCTGTTTTGATTTTTTCCTGATAGTTTATGAAGAGTAGGGTCGCACATTTAAACAGTATTTGTTCAAATTGGCAGCATAGCAATGTAAAAAAAATAATCAAAGTGACATGACCATGTTACCATACAATGCAAACACAGGTTATGAAGGCCTAATTCTCGGATGGTTATGTGTTGGATAGTGTGTTTGGAGAAAAGGCAAACAAATCCAGAGTAACGGAATTCCTTTAAATATTTAGTTCACTTAGTAAATATTTTCTCTAAATAATACATCATCAGCATTTGAAGAAATAAGTCACGAAAAACATTTTTTCTGCAGCCTTTTAGAAATTAAGGTGTTTGTTTCCAAAGTGTTTACTCATGTCTTTGTGTGTCTGTGCAGAGAGGAAGTGGCATGTGGGCTGAGGAGAGTGACAGCGGAAAAATAAGAGGAGAGTCATCAAGGGACTTTGCAAAGGTTGGTAAATCTGGAGGATGTGAACGAAAAAGAATATGGTAACAGTTGACTGATGTTTATATTTGTCCCTGTCTTGCAGCTTTATGAGCTTGACAATGACCCACAACGGAAGGAATTTCTTGATGAACTCTTTGTCTTCATGCAAAAACGAGGTACGTGTTAGAAAAGTTTAGCTGAACGTTATTCACTCATTTCTTAGTTAGTTCTTTAGGGAATGATGTTATGGAAAAATGGAGATCCTGTGATGTCATGGCCTTTTTGAACGCCACCTTTTAAAAAATAAATAAATAAATAAAATTAAGCCTCTTTATGGAATAAGTAGTGGTTGGTCTGGTAACAGATACTATATAGAAGATTATATAAAAAAAATTAGATTGCATCTTCTGATTTTAGTAAATCGAAATGAACAATGTCTCCTTTTCAAATATGTGTATGATTGTAAATATTCTGAAAATCAATTGCATATTACATAGGAAATACATTTTTTAATGAGCTAACATAGCTCTTTTTACGACATATATGATATAAATACAATTTAAACCCATGAGTGTCTCTCCTGTAGACATCTATAAGCTTTTAGCATGGCACAATGAAAACAAGCTTCACGATAAACAGGGAGATGATCTTTGCTCAGTTCATGGCCTCAGAAAATGGGCACGTGTGTCCAAGGCATGTGTTCATCTTAAGCACGGAGTAATCTTATTTCTACGGCTGCTTCTCAGTCCCCTCCATTAATTGGCTTTTCTCCAAATCGGGATTGGACTGGTTAGCTGTCAGCCCTGTGACTGGCAGACATGCATGGCTCCAGCATCACCCCTCCCCCTGCACTCAAATCAATGCAGCAACAAAAGCTGCTGTTGTGGAATTATCCCCGCCCCCATCCATCTTAAATAAGCTTCATTGGACAACTCCATTCACACAGATTATACATGCTAAGCCACATTACCTAACATTGACCTACAGCCTTCCAGTGTGGTAATCAGAATAAATTATCATCTTTTACTTCCTTCTGGGTCTTCTCCTGATATAGGTAACCGACAGAACCACTTCTGGTCGTCAGATGTCTTCATCAGCCACTAGCACAGCTATAGATTGAGAGTATTGTTGTTTCCAGCTGAGTATAAGATATTTTCTGATCAAGACAATAACATAACACGTGCATAAGATTCTCTCTCCTACTTCAAGAAATCTTAGAAGACCCAGCTCTTCCGATAGTATCTCTTGTCCTGAAAGCTCTAAATGCTCTTATTTCCTGATAGAGTATAGCACTCCAACTATGGTACTTGTGTCATCTGTGTTATAATTGAATGGTAAATCCTTAATGTTGAACTATCTTCTACCATACTGCACTCTTGGTAAGTTAATTGTATAACTTGTGTTGTAGTTGAATGTTAAACCCTCTTTTTGTAGGTCGCTATGGATAAGAGCGTCTGCTAAATGCGTAAATGTAAATGGTCAGTCTTAACATTGCATTTTCCCCCCCGTTATTCATCCAGGGACTCCTGTAAACCGCATCCCCATAATGGCGAAGCAGGTGCTGGACTTGTACAGGCTTTATAAGCTCGTCACAGACAAGGGAGGACTGGTGGAGGTCATTAAGAAGAAGATCTGGAGGGAGATCACCAAAGGCATGAATCTCCCCACGTCCATCACCAGTGCGGCTTTCACCCTGCGCACCCAGTAGGTCTTCACTATATTCCTAACACAGAAGTATGAACGATTTTAGCACCGACTATTTTTTTTGGGAACAGACAGATAACAAAGCTCATTAACTCAGTTACAATTAATGGCTGATTCTTGCCTACTTTGTTGATATAAACAGACGTCAAAGATATCAGAAATACTAGTGAAGTATCCTGAATGATCCTGAAATCACTTATGCTATTGTCTTGATTAGGAAATATAATCATTTTCACACTGAGATCTTTTACTCAGCTGGAAACAACAATGCTTTGAATCTAAAGGTGTGCTAGTAGCTACTGAACACATTCTAAATAACTAACTTCTAAGTAGAAGACTATTGTATGTTGAAAAAAAAAAGTGCAGTTTGATAGGTCCCACGAATACCCTACCGTTTTGCTTGAGTTAGCATCACCTAGTCCTGTGGGTGCATTTCCGGGACAGAAAGTCTGTGGAATTGTTCATTTAAGACTAAATGTTCTATAATCAGCACACATTTTCAGATTTTTCTTTTTCCAAAAGTTTTCTCACCAACTCCTACATGCATTTGTTTTCCTGGTAGGTACATGAAATATCTGTACCCATTCGAGTGTGAGAAGAAGGTCCTGAGCTCTCCAGGTGAGCTGCAGGCAGCAATCGACAGCAACCGCAGAGAGGGTCGACGTCCCAGCTACACCAACAGCCTTTACCGCTACTCCCCCTCCTCACATTCTGCTCCCCATGCTCTCATACCTTCAGCCTCCATGCACAGCACCAGAGCCACACAAAATGGCCTGAACACATCTGCCAGCCCAAGCCTGAAAAGAAATGCAGGTATGCAAGAGTTCCACTAAGGTTATTCATCTCACTTTTTGAGTTACGTCATAGTGCCTCATCACTGGGATGTGTTTGGATTTTATATATTTTTTAAAATCATGTTCCCTTCTGTTTTTGTGTTTTCTTATAATAAGATGAGGCTTCCACCCCAGTAATACCCAGAATTCCCCTTGGTCTTGCATTAGGGCAGCATCACCACCACCACCAGCAGCAGCAGCTGGCCGGAGCTGGCCAATTAGAGCAGCTCAGAGACCGGTTGGACCGTTCGGCGGGTGGAGCAGCAGCAGCCGACGGCCCAGAGAAGAAAATGATGCGACTCGCAGAGGAGCAGCAGCGCCTCATGCAGCAGGCCCTCCAGCAAAACCTTCTGGCCATGGCCTCCCACTTCAACCCCATGAACCTCAAACTTAACAATGGACATGGTACGTCTCTTCTACTGGAAAGAATCCTTATTACCAAGCGTTATGAGATAATTGTGTTAGTTACTGTGTACGTTTTTGTCTCACAGAGAGAAAACAGGATTTGTCTCTGAACATCTCTGCTAACGGCTCAGCAAGCATCAGTGTGTCTGTGGAGGTCAACGGTACGATTTACTCAGGTGTGTTCTCAACTTCCTAAAGACAAATCTACTATCACTTAAGATCATTACTTTCTAAAAAAGTTTCACATTGTAGTGTATGAAGTATAAACAATCATATTGGATGGCAAGCGATGGAATAGATGTTTCTTTCATAACTTTCCACTAGATCGGGGTAGGACATTATAGAAAATCCAAAAGGGGCAGGGTCTATGACAGGAAATTGACTTTGGAAAAGCAGGACAAAATAACTCGAGAAGCTTAACCAATTCTTATTGTAAAAAGGGACCATGACGTTACAAAGAAGTTTACGTTTTACTATTGCGACTATCTGGGTTTCATAAAGTTTGTAAAGAGATACAGTACAAGTAAAAGTAAATGTAGAAATGATCATTTTTGCATTTGCAGCTTTTTCACTTCAGATTTCAGCTTTGTAGACTTGGTAACAAACACTGGACTTCATAGTAGACAGTTTATACATGGGACTGACGTGGGAAACTTCTGCTTCTAATGTCACAGTTTTATCTCATGTAAACATGTAAAACCTCGTGTACAATACTCACATTGTGATGGAAACAGATTAATCAAATATCCTTATCTTTTCTGTGTTTTAGGCACACTGTACGCTCAAAAGGCATCTGCTCCCGTGTCGTCACAGACCGTAACCCCAGCAGGAACAAGTGGTTTCAGTGCTCTTTCCTCCTCGCACAGTCCCTCCTCCTCATCTTCCACATCGTCAAAGGGTCCAAATTAAGGCTTCTGAATTTGTGCAGAAAAAAAATAATTACATGTTTCACTTCACACGCCCCTTTGCTCTGATATGAACTGAATGATCTCCAGGCAAAATCGGCTGCAACACTGCGAGCCATCCAATTATTCTGATTTTTTTTTTTTTTAAGCCTTGTCTTTCTATAATTTCTCTGATGACACAATGTCTATAATAATAATTCCTGTCCAGAGGACATCAGTGCTTTTCTTCAGAGTTTCCATGACACCTAAAATGCAGGTTGAAATCAGTTTACAGTAGTGCCTGATAGTTTTTCACATAGCGGCATTCATGTGTAAGGGACTTAGCAAAGATCACTCAGAAGTGTCTTCACAGCAGAGACTTACACTGTGAAAATCAACCTCTTTGGTGTTAGCTACATTTCCAGCTATTCATCCAACCGTTCTGTAGCAGCTTTTGTGTAATTCTCCATAGAAGAATGTGGTTGCCAAAGTGCAGCTAATGAAGACCAAAAAGCCTTAGTCCCGTGTCATAGCTCCTTTCTGTTTCACATTTTGTATCCGTTTGTTTTCTTTGAACTTGAATGAAAACTCATAGTTCTACTTTCCATAGCAAATTTCAGGGAAAATGCATGCCATTACTTTTAACATAAATGTGTCATATCGTAAGAAAAAGTGTGCTTAGTTTGACTTTTTAAGCAGTTTTTGTAATTCAGTGATTTGTTCTGAAGTTTTCCTACATTTATTCTTTATCAGCTGTGAATCAAAGATGCAGTGAGAAAATGTTTATGCAGGGAACTATATATGTTTGAGTATATAGAACTAAAATGATACAACATTTACCTCAAATGACTTCCCAAGTTGGTAAGTTTCTCAGACTTATTCTTTATCTCATAATATATTGCTGTGTTATATTTGTATGAATGCAGAGAATGTATCGTTACTAACTTCGGCTTTGGGAGAATGAACACTGACACAGTGGTACATCACTCCACAAGAAATATGCAATGCTAAATGGAGCATGTTTTCATTTAACCATGTGCTGAAATAATTTGTATTTGGACAATCAAGTAGACATATCGTTGCAAACAAATGTCACTGTTAACATATCAACTTGGGGAAAAAACAACTGACATTCTGTGCTAGTCTTGGGTTAATATATTTCTGGGATATGTAGCCATGAAAAATAAAACAATCATGTGTGGTTTGGAACGTGCAGGGTGTTTGTTTTGAAGCCGTTCTTGTGGGAGAGGTTTTTCCACACGCACTACTCAAAGTACCTATGATCAATTTCATGTGTATGCTGAATTTCACTTGGAAATGTTTAATAACAAGAAACAAATTTATTTAATTAATTAATTTTTGTCCAAAACTACATAGAACACATGCAACAACAAAAAAAACTTAATGTGTGCTCATTAATGCCTTTATTTTATTTTGTATGCTATAAACACTATTGTTTAAAGCAATACAGGGCAGAGTATTAAAAAAGGGTCAGTTTTAATTCCTTCATCCTACAGATGTCAGCAGACGGAGCTAATGGAGGTATGGGATGGCTCATGGGCGTGGGGGATGGGTTCCTGGATTCACTGCCATGATAGTTTTCCTACAATGACAATAATATATTGTCATCTGGGACACTGCGAAATGTGAGAGAGGTATTATGTGCTCCATCTATGCCCACCCACAAGGGAGGAGCAACTGTGATCAAATCATTCTTCAAATCAGGGCATCACTGCTCTGTGTTGACAGCTAAAAATGTAATAAAGTGGATGGTTTGGATTGAGAGATTTCAAAGTTTCAACTGGAAAATGGATCTGCAGCTGGTAAAGGTTAACTTTCCTATAAACCAAATACTTGTAATTACATTTTTGGACATTATTTGATTATCAAGCTTGTTTTTTTATTGTTTTGTTTTTCTCTCATGTGAATTAGACTGTTATGTTTTATTCAGGCGAGCACACTTGTGCCCTTGCTATGTAAACAATGGTTTTTCGTTAATCTCCTGAAGGCTTTAGTCAGGGATCCAGGACTTAAAAGTGTATTTTCATAAATCAAAATGATCCTCTTTTAGTGAACCTTTGGAAATCTGCATTTGGTCATTTTGAAGTAGGGTCCGACAAACCCTCAGCTCATTGTTGACATTATGCCCTCCCATGACGAGGAGGACCCAGGCCAGCCTCTCTGGCAGTCCGTGCTGCTTTTCTGCTGCAAGGGCATGGTTGAAGGAATCGTCGTCATTCTTTTCCTGTGGCTCCTGTTGCAGGTCCTCTTCACCAAGCAGTTGGAAGGTATGGTTATTCACCTTTTTAAATGATTTAAGTGGACAAAACAGGCAATTGTAGTGAATGTTATCCACTTTCAAAGATCTGAAATATGTGGTTATATTTGACCTTTTAATCACAGTAGCTAGAAAAAAGATTTGATTTAAATGTCATTGTTTGACTTGCTTCACACTTGAGTCTGTTGCTCAGTGCTCCAGGTCACCAGATGAGAACCTTTCTTTTGTTCTAGCCTTTGACTTAGCCTTTTATTGCTTTAATTCAGTTTCCATTCTAATTATTGGCAGACATCCTAGCTTAATTATTTTTTTAGTCTTTCTGATGCTGTTTAACAAGTTTGCTTGATTTAAATGTGCAGTAGAAATCAAGAAACTTGTGTATGTATTTTCATAATGGTATCTTGTTCTGCCTCTGCTTCTGCTAGTGAGTCAGAACAATACAAGTATCTATTTCAATACAAGTAGAACATCGAAATGAGCCAGACACTGATACAATGTGTTATCAGAGCAGCATCATTTTTTTAGCTGAGTTCCTTACAAATTTACTGTGTTTTGTAAAACTCTTCCTTATAGTGTTACTGTGTCTGCAATAGGTACACACAAATACTTTTTTTTTAAAACAGAGAAAATTAATTTTGGGGATAGCTCTAACAGCTGAAGCCCCAGTTTATAATGCTTTTTTAAACAGATCAAGGATTTTCTCTCCCAGCTCCTTTTGAATCACATTAGAGTGAGATCTCTTTACAACCACTGCGGTCAGCAGGGATTACTTCAGCCACTATATTTATCTCCGGAACCTGTGTGACTTTAACATAGATTCTTTTTGGACAGATTTCAACATGTACTTGAAAAGTGGCAATAGCCAAATGTATTTGATATGATCCCATTTATTCTCTGCAGTTCATCTCCAGATTCTACTTCTGGTTGGACTCATTGTCTTTTGCCTGTCTTTGGTTCTGGGATGTATTGTGTGTTGGAGGAAGAGCGATATTTGTGCTGTGAAAGACAAAGCTCCCGTCACATCGGTACCGGCTTCTGCTGAACCTTTGGCCTCTGCTCAGAGCTCGCTTCCCACAGGGGCGACCGCGGAATCCCGGACGCTTTACAAGGAGCTGGACGGAGACACACTTGAGTACCCGTCCACGTTCACCAGCCCTGCACCGTCCGAGCGGCACTTCAGCTCTCTGCCGTTTTCTAATCCAGATCAATCTGAGGAAAATGAACAGGCCACGTCTTATTTTTCCCTGCGCCGCCTCAGCTCGCCGCTGCTATCGGCACCCCTTTACAAGCCCATGCACCCCAGCCGTGCTTCTCTGCCCACGCTGCCCAAACCAGGGCTGCTGACCAGAACAAGTGAATACCTGCAGAGGCGCTGCACGGTAGCTGGAGATTCTAGATCTTACAGAGAGCGCAGCAGACTCACCTGTTCAACTTCCGTCTCCCCTGCAATGCCCGAGAAACCAATTCCAATGACTCCACTGGGCTACGGCTCAAATGTAAGCAGCAGGCATCTGCTGTCACCAAGACCCTGCCTCCATTTGACTATGGCCTTCTCTCCAGAGCAGCAGACCCTGACAGTCAGTGTTTTAACCCTCACTGGCATGCCTCAGAGACTGGAGGACTTGACTGTGATGGGTAGTCTGCCACCTCTGCACCCGTGTCCCACGCATGCCTCCACTCCAAACACGCTAAGCCCTGAAGCCAACAGCCAGGTGCTGCTGTTCAAGGTGGATTCTGCGAAGGAGCTCCAGCGCTGTAGACTGAGATTAGCTCTGTATGATCAGGAAAAGCACAGCAGGAGAGACACGGCTCTAGGTGAGGCGGAGGTTGAATGTGAAGGAAGAGACTGGAGATCGGAGCATGTGTTTCACTTTATGAAGGAGTTTCATGCAAATGACTGTATTGTTGAGTTGGTATCTGTAAGCAGGTCTTAACACAAAAAAATCCTGCATTGTGGAGTTGCTGCAAACCTGTAAGATGCTGCTACAGGTTTGCATAAAATAGGATGAGGCAAAACTCCAAGATGTTAAAAAGTTTTTATATTGGATGTAGCCAGTAGTTAGCTTTTTCACCCTAAAACAGTTCTAACCCATCAATTCCAGTGGAGTAATACTGATATGATGTGTGTGATGGAGCAGGTCATGCAAGAAATAGATAAGGACTTGGTGCCATGTGATGTGATTCATGTTGGAGACCATGAATAAAACAGTTTGTTCACTTTCTTGTTTGTTATATTTCTTATCTATCTTCTTTCAGTTTAAATGTTTAAATTCAAGAAATACTTTATGCCAAACTGCTTTGTTAGTGTTAAGAATAAAAGTCAACAGTATGTAATTAAACATCACATAAATTCATGATATGAACCATGCGGATGTTACCCATTGTTAACTATGAATGGAAATCTCCTTTAATAGCATCTGTAAAAATTTAAGATGAAGACAAAACACTCCGAAAATGTGGTAGACCAACTACACTAGCCAGGAGGCCCTGGGGTAAAGAGGTTTGACCCAACCTTTTGTTGTGTACAGACCAGATTTGAAAAGTGACCTGAATTTCTTTTTTGACATTTTTCTCATTTGACTCAAAATTGTTTTTCATGGCTGTGAGCAGAGGAAGTCACATTATTCAGATCTTTCTCATTTTGAATTCAATTCAATTAGGGGCACTTTAGCATGGGGTCATAGATTGAATAGCAATCAGATTTTCTATGTGACTGGTGTCAGAATATTTAACAGGAATTTGTGAAACTGCTTTACTGATGTTAATCAATGTTCTGCAAATCCTGAGCGAGCAGGAACAGGTCTGGGTCTGCCTCCTAATTATCATCTCATTAGAGACAAAAGGTAAAGTTGTTTACTTTTATCACATAAGATCTTGGGTATACAAACATGTCACTGTTTCTTATCTTGACTATCTTTATCTACTGATGTCTTTGATGTTTTTTGTTACTGTTGGACAGTTCAGTAATGGTGAACTTTTCCCTCTGAAATCTCCTTATCAAAAACAAAAATCTCTCTTCAGTAAACAGGAATGAGCAGTAAGGCCTGCAGCCTGACTATCATGCCAATCTGAGAGTCAAGAACTGTGCATCTAATCACATTATATCTGCACAGCCAGGATTTTGGCCCTCTGGTCACCCCTGGCAACCTTCGGCCAACCTGCTGAAAAATTTCTGAATAAATAAGTAAACGTTTAGATTAAAAGACCCATGTGAAGCGGTTTTGATTCAGTTTTTGCTGTGCTGATTTTTGAAAAAAGTTTTCCATCTCGAGGAGAAAAAGCTGTTTAATATCTGGCTGAGTGGGACGTCCCCTTCTGACCTCTGAACTCCACCCAATGACCCTGGAGTGTGATCTTCTGGGATGCAATAATGTGTAAGGGGCTTAGTCATCCTATACAGATCTTCATTGCTCTTCATTATCTGGCCCTGACCCACTATGTCAAAGCCACAATCCCAGAGCGGATGCCCTGGACAACCTTGGTCTCACATCAACAAAAGCAGGTGAAACCTGTTTAGAGTCAATTAATTTCACAAGATGAATAATTGCGTTGCCATTAGGACACCATCCAAACATGCGTGACCAGATCCAGCCTCAGCTTTTCAGGGCCAGAGGTAAAGTAATTCCCTATGTTTGCTTTTAATGTTGAAGGGATTAAATGATGTCTTACAGAAGCCAGGAGCAGCAGGAGATCATCCCTTTTTTAATGATACTGTGCTTTAATCCCGCAATGTTCACAATCCTCTGGAAAATGTTCCAATCTGCACCGGAACTCTGATTTGACAGATCTAATCTTTGTTTGCATTAGCCCACGAGGGCATTATTTTCACTGTAGACGAGCACAGTCGGTGTACAGAGACATCAGGCTTTTACCATATCTGTTTCAAGTAAAATACTGTATGACACATTGGCATGACGTGTTTAATCTTTTTCTAGACATCTAATTTTTATTCGATTTGGGCTTCTTCCATTCCTTTATTTTTAGGAATAATCATAAAAGCATACATTTCTACTTCAGATATTTCTTGAGCTTGTGTAAACAGTAAGGAAAGAAAGGCCTGACAGAAAGTTTGTGACCAAAAAGATATGTATTTGAGACATATCAACACAAACAGGATTTAACACTGTCACATAGTCATAAGTCGCTTTCCTGTAAATATTACCGAATATAAACACTGAGAAAGCCTTTTTCATCAGTGTGGGTTTTAACCTCTGTTCTCATGATTATCTCTATAACTTAGTTTGTCAGACTCTATGTTTTTATTATTTCATTTTTATTATCATTCATATGTTTGTGTCCCAGTGCAGATTATCAGGTGGAGATCAGTCTGCATCATGAGGGAGTTTTGATCAGCAGCAGAGAAGTTACAGGAGACTCCTGCTGTGTGTGCAGTGTTGTATTCATTTTAATATATCAGATGTTTCACATATCAAACCTAAAAATTCTGTCAAGATATGTTTACAATATGTTTACAAATATAAGATTTCCTGTTTGTAGGAGGGATGTGAGAAGTTACATGAAGAATGTTAAAATTGTCACTTAAAACTCAAACCAGGAAAATATTACAATCCTTTCACTCAGGAGCATAGTTTAAAAGCATATATTTTAAAAAACCTAACCTATATTTGATTATTTTATATAATTAAGTTACAAAGTGTACAGGTGTGCTGGTACATTTACCTGTAAGTATTAGTTTATGTAGGGACTTATAATAATGACTGTTTTCTCTCAAGCAGAAGTCATGACAAAATACCCAACTAGAGTCTTTTCTCCTCTTCATTTTCATTGGAACCCACAGATGTCCATTACCTCAGCCAGGAATAGTCCATCTGGCTGTGCTGCTTCATCGTAGGTCACCCTCATCTCCAAAGACAGAAGACTGGTCAGACATTGCCTGCAGTTTGTGGGTCCTGGATTGGCTGTTTGGACATTAAGACTTTTTAAATAAAAAGGGATAATTATAAGAATATGAAATATAAAACTATTAACATAACATCTAAGAATCTATTATGTGCTAAGAAATGGACGTGTATGTGAAATAGGGCCACAGCAGCTATAATTCACACTCATGTATGATGTGTAACTGGAGTCCTTTTTTTAACACGGGAACACAGAGGACACATACATTTATTGCCTATTTGGGTGTTATTTTATGGATTTATGACTTGTTACAGCTATTGGAAACTTCAGCATGTATTAACTGGTGTTTTTGAAAGCAGAGATTTTACCTGAGAATGGGTCTCATCTTCCTCCTCTTCGGTCCACTCACAGTTCTCATCCTCCTCAAACACTGGGGTCAGACTTGAGCCCTGCTGCCAGTTTCTTCTTTCCGCAGCAGCCTGAAAGAAAATAAATGTAATCAATTTTGTGTATTTTGCGCATTGTAAGTCAATCTTCTATATGATTCCCATTTGGTAGTCAATAATCTAATATTCAACATCAATCAGTGTTCTCACCCTGGCAACCAGAGATGTGGGAGTCCTGTCTTGAGATGAGGAGGATCCAGTTTGAGCTGAAAATGGTAAGTTAACCATCTTTCCTGCCTCTTTTCCTTCTCGCTCCTTAAAAAGACTCTTAAGCTGAGTAGAGCAAGACAAAAAATATTCAGTTCATTAGACTGACCGTTGTCAGGGTATGTCGATTCAGGAAACAGGCACCTGACTGAGGCTCATGGGAATGGCACATTAACATTTAGCTGATATATGGTGACCTAAAAGTAAAAGGATTATTATTGATTGATTGATTGATTGATTCCTGGAAGGCCATCTAGTGCTAAACTGAGACAAAGCCACAAATGTCATCTTGTTTTTGCAGCATTCATCACGTGTGGGCCATAAAAAATCTGGTGACCATCTTGTGGATATCCTGCTGGAATTGTATGACTTGTTTTTTTGGCAGAAAATAAAGCAGTGCACTGGCTGATAAGACTAAGACCCCTGCTGTCATAGCACAGATAAAGAAATGAACAGAAACCCTGCATGCACTAAAAACTACCTGCTCAGTCACCATTCTCCTTTGAAGCTCCGTCTCTGGATTAACTGGACACAGAGTTTTATCCCTCTTGCCTTCAACAGATGGTTTCTCATCTTTAACCTATG
Source organism: Menidia menidia (assembly GCA_907169785.1). Lineage (NCBI taxonomy): Eukaryota > Metazoa > Chordata > Actinopteri > Atheriniformes > Atherinopsidae > Menidia > Menidia menidia. Next base: position 6,930,816 of record CAJRST010022223.1, on the reverse strand, counting down.
TAAAAACTGTGCATTATTTACTGTGCTCAAAAAGCATTTAGGGGGGCTTTGTAGGCTTTTATGAACTTTACCGGATAAAGCTGTTGTTTCAGCGTTTGAGGCTTCTGAACTGCCAGCATTTTCTCCTGCTGCAGCTGATCTGCCCTCCCTCTGCTCTCTGAAAACACACGGAGGACACAGAACAGAGTGAGCAAAACAGCTGCACTGCCTGATCAAAAAAGTACCATTTAGAAAGGCTAAGCTTATACCATCCAGCTGGACGCTCGGTGAGTCAGCAGTGCAGTCCCCTGCTGGCACATCTTGACAGTTCTCAGAGAGGTTTTTCATGAGCTTTCACAGGTACAATGAAGAGAAAAGAGATGTACTAAATACAACTTTGGTTAAATGTGTGTATTTAAAACTCAGTTAGTATCTACCTTGAACTCTAGAGTAGATATCTTAATTTGAGCCTCAGTTCTTTCCATCTCTCTCAGCCTTTCTAGGCTTCTCAAAGCATGTTCTCTAAAACAGAAAGAAGAGAAAGATGCTCATTTACTGGTGTTTACAGAGCTTGTTTTTCCCTCATGTTGCAAAGAATTTACCTTTCACTCAGTTCCTTCTCTTTCTGTTCGAGTTTGTGTTTTAACCTTTGAACCTCACCGCATTGTGTCCATCCCTGTTAATCGCTAAATGTTCACTTTACATATACATATAAAAATCCACATTTTCGGAAATTAATTTGGGTGAGGAAGAAAAATCCTGTTACCTGAGGTGATATGTGTTGGCAGCTCAGCGAGTGTGATGGTGGCTCATTCAGTAAAGAGGAATCTGATGAGCTGATGAACAGAGATCATGATGAAAAGTCAGATCCTTTGTAGCTTTTCCTTTTATGATGTAACCGCTGTTAAAATATTATCTAAATCAACTCACTCTGTCTGTGTCTCTTGGTTGGAGAGTTTCACTGACTCACCACCTGCAAACACAAGCTCATTTTGACGCCCCCTTGTGTTTAAATTATGTAAGCAAGGTCTACACATTTTTGTAAATTCCAAGAGGCACATGCATCTTTACCTTTTTCCTCATATCTGTGACACAAAGCCTGATTTCTGCGTCTTTCCTGCTCCAGTTCCTGTTTGCATACACCAAGCTCAGCCTTCAGTAAGCCAGACTCTCTCTGCACGATAAAAATGTTCAGTTATCAAAAACCATGCATCCATCTTCCATGTCAAGCTCACAGGAAAATTGGAACCTATATAACTCATAAGTCTTTATATGAAGACCCTGACATACAAAAAGCACAGAAACATTAGTTAATTCTGCAATAAAATGGCAGAATTTACAGACAAAAGGCTGGCTTTACATTCCTCCTTCGAGAGGAGGAAGCCACTGTGCGCTTATCTCAGGTTTATAGCATGTGTGCACGTGCATGATTATAAGTAATCTGGAAGTTAGTTGAAGCCAAATGGGAAGAGGAAATGAGATGGCTAGCGTAGATGCAATGAACAGTAGCTAAATATTTAAAGATTGTTAATCAGTGTGAAAAGTGTCATTGTCTCATTTCAAGGAAAAAGTAATGTAATACATTAAATTACATTAAATTACATAAATTATTAATTAAAAATCTGTCTGGGGGTGATCTTAAAAAATAAAGGGGCAGTGAATTCTCACGTCATTTGCTGACTTGTTCTTCTTAAAATGTTCTAATTCTTCTTGAGTGGACTGCAGGGCCAAAGCCACCTGTTGCCATTTTGCAGCCCAGTGTGAGGTCACCGCTTTCAGCTCATCGATGTGCTGCTCTCTCATTTTGTCTCGCTTGCGATATTCTTCCTCCTGCAGGCGCAGCAGGTCCTCCCTCTCTTGGACCTGTGCCTCCAAACATAGACACTGATCCTGCAGTTTCTGCCTTTCTACTTCCAAAGGTTCCATAGATTCACTGTAAAACACATTTCAGGTTAGATGTTGTAATTGTGCTTATGTACTTGGCTGATATTTGAAAATCACCCTCAGGCGTTGGATGTGGCTAAGCAGCAGCTCACCTGTGCTGGCAGCTATTTTTCTTTGTCTGTCTCTGCACCTCATTCCCGTCGGGGTTCATTTTGCGCAGCAGCTCCTGTTTTTCCAGGAGCAGCAGAGCACACTGTTCCTTCAGATCTGTGATCTGTTTGGAATTTGACATCTTCTCCTCTTGTAGCTCCTGCAGCTGACTCTGTGATAAGTCCAGACTCTGCACCATCTTTTCAAGTTCTGCCCTCAGCTTGTCATTGACCTGAAACAAAGACACAGTAGGGAAAATTTGTATGAAAAACTCACTTAAGTTAAGAAGAAAGAAAGTCTGTTCAGTTTAAGTATCAAACCTCTCTGAGAGATTGTGTTTCCTCCTTGACAGTTTCCTGGTCCTGGGTGTTGTGACCCACTGAATTAGCAGGAGTGTAATTTGGCTCGGAGCTTGACGAGGCATTAATTCCTCCTTCCAGCTGCAACCCCAGAACCCTTAACCTTTGAAGGAGGTCTTCTTTCTCCTCAATAAGCAAAAATACAGAGAGTCATAATTGAAAATGCACTATTGTCACCCCAATAAGAATTTAAACTATTGAAATTTATACAAAACCTGGATCAGGTGATCTTTGTCACGCAGAGCTTTAATCAGTTTGGCTTCAAGTTCTTTCATACTGTCCTCCAGCTTCAGCACTTGTGTTGACAAGACAGCTTTATCCTGACCAGAATTGGAATGACATTTTCCCAGGTAAGAGTTTGTCAATATGGAATGTATACGATTTTGTCATGGACACAGATTTATCAAAAGTGATTCATGATTGATCTGTGAAAGTTTAGCAAAAAATCATAAATCCACTTTTTTACAGTGACCCATGCTGAAAAAAAAAGAAAAAAATCTTTGTCTACAGTGAACCTATCTGAGATGAGGCAGTAAACCTATTTTTGGCTGACATGGATCCCATAGCAAATATAATGCAGAGACTTAATAGCTTACGTTAAAAAGAAGCTGTATGGTGGTTGGTAAGGTCATAGTTAACTTTAATATTTATTATATTGAAAATAATTTATATCAACTAATGCACTTAATCCTAAAAAGTAACCAAAATATACTATATGTGAATATCATACTGACCAGACAAGTCTTGCTGATCTTATTGTCAGCCTCACTCAGCTGCTGCTGCACTTCAGATCTATTGTGTGCATCATGATTTATGAGCTTCCTCATCTCCTCGATTTGGTTCAGCATAGTCCTCTGTGTCTACATGCACAGAAACACAGTTTTTGCTAACATTTCTTATGCAGAATGACACAAAAACAGCAACACAACATACCACTGTGATTTCAATTTGGTTTCTTTCTTACAAATGATGGACTCACCTGTGTTGAAGTCTCGAGATGTTGGAGTGCTTTATTTAGCTCTTCTTTATGGGTTGTAGCTTTTGCCTCAGCCTCTCTCAGAGCCTCTCTGAGATTGCACAGCTCTGAGTCAACTTTCTGCTTCTCCCAGATGAAAACCATTAATCAAATACAAAGTAAAATAGTTTTGTTATAACACAGGTATAGTTTCATATACATACAAAGAAAATGCATACCTTTTTGTTATAGTCTTCATGGGTTTCCTGTAATATTCTGCTTAGCAAGTGAGCTGTTTGGGGTCTGGCTGGTTGTTCCATGCTTTCTTTGGCCAATGTAGACCTCATTTGCAACAGTTCATTCTCCATCTTTAGGACCCTTAAAAGTGTAATACATGATACAACATTATGGGTTTGTTTGTTTTCTCCTCTGCAATTGTAGTGCATTATACTGCACTCACTTTTCATGAAGGTCTCCACACTGCTGGCTCATTTTAAAATGGGGCAATTCAGCCGCATCCTGCTCAAGAGAACTCATGACTTTTGATAGTTGCTGTGTGAAACAGGAAAATGGGTTCAGGGGGTGACCAGTACAAGAGGAAAACATATCAAGTACTCAAACAGGGAAACAAAAACATCTTACTATGTAAGGAGAAACAAATGGAAAATATTAAAACACAAGTGATCAGGTCATACATTTGGTTTAATCTTCACTGAAAACTCCTTACCTTTTGCTTCATGTCGAACATCTGTGCTTTAGCTGTGTTGTAGCTCAGCTGCATGTCTCTACTCCTCAGATGGTCCTGCTGGGTGTCCAGTCGCTCACGCGCATCGGACAGCCATCGGACTCCTGCCTGCCTAAAGCTACTCTCACCATGGCCAACCCTTGATGCAGCCCCTGATAAAGAAGATCGCACACCTTTCTCGGGTGCCAGATGGGACAATGACTGCCATCTTCGTAAACTTGGGCCACTCTGTCCGAAGCCGCTGTCCCTGCCAGATGTGTGGAAACACAAACGCTGGTCAGAGCATATCACGATTGCTGATTGAGGTCTACTTATCAATTCCCCCTGAGACTAAGAAACTAAATTGAACCCTCACCTGGTACTGACTTTTGATTGATATCCTGATCCAGAGACAGCTGACATACCACACCATGCTGAGGTCTAAAAGAAAATCCAGAATAATCCAAAACTGAATATCATTGTTTAAAACAAGTGTTTAAAACATTCATGCTATAAGCTTACCTGGGCTGTAAAGTGAGATTTGGTGTCCCACATGTCAAGATCTGTGAGTAAAAACGGACTTGAACGTCTGCATGAAGGGCTAAACATCTCAAAGCGTCCCTGTAGATCCAATATAGCGCTCCCCCCTGTAACTGTGAGGCTTGTCCTCCTCGGCCCAAATGTCTGCACATGTATCATGGGCTGATTTTCTCAGAGAGGTGGTAGCTGGACGTGTGAAGCTATTCTTAGACCGTGTGTCTTTATATTTCCACTGTTTGTCTGATAGTCAACAGTTAGTTTTGACACAACAGGATTATTAGATGTGTTCATCATCTGGAAATTATATATTGCCGGTGATTTATTTGATATACAATTCTTTATATCTTTATACAAGGTAAAGAATTAATATGGTAGTAAATGACAAAAATAATGCCCATCAAGCCTACAGCAGCTGCTTTTGGTAATCCTATTCAGAGAACATTTTCTATTACAGCACTCTTCCAGCAGAGACCCTCTCATGAACCTGCCACAGTTATGATTGGAAGCTTTTCAGCATACAACCCTTGAAGCAAGTATCCATGGTTACCTTTGTAAACAAATGCTGTTAGATGCTTGTGTCATGATCATCACTTCTGGGAATGTCTCCACATGATCTCACTCCGCTTGATGACTGTTTGTTTCCCAAAAATTAATTCCAACACACAAAGATGTCTTCTGACTAATTATTTATCATAGAATGTCACGATTAATTGTGTCTGCTCTAAGCATAGAAAAACTGAAAACTGTTGGAGATGATTGTTTGTAGGATCTTATTTCAGCAGTAAGAAGAGGAAGTGTGATTGATATTTTTTGTAGGCACTCTAATATTCTTCAGGTCAGTGTGAAATGTTGCATCTGACTACTAAGTCCAAAGCTACCTCGTTGGATAAGCAAATTGAGCTCATAGGCAGAAGCGACCTTGAAGAAATCTATTAACAATATATTGAAAGACACTCAAGCTTCCCTTTGTCATGGCTGGGACAGATTTTTTACTGTGCATTCATTGACTGAATGCAGGTTTATTGGTTGTTTCTTATAACAATCAACCAAATGGAAAGATGCAATTCTAAATTGCTCAAATTTTACAACAGATACAGTGCAAAAGAAAACGTAAGGCTGTATAGAAATCAGAATCCCCGGTGTCTTACAGGTGTTGCAACACTCAGTGGTTGCCACGGGTAACAACGCACAGCGGAAGACCTCTTATTTTGAAAAGTGCTGTCTCCCGGATACAGGAAGCTAGCAGTAGCAGCCGCTCGGAAAGCTAATAAGCTAATAGCGGAGAACACATTTTTGCGCATGTTGTTACAATTAATTCTCTTGAGTTCTTTCAAATAGTTTGATTCAACACAAAGAAAAGATAAAACACTTCCAGGTACTTATTGAAATAGTTGAAGTTTTAAATCAGCATTTCAATAGTTACTTGGCCTGATAGCAGGCCGAGGCTAACCTTAGTCTGTTTATTTGGTAATGTTAGGACCGAGCGAATAGCATTTCTGTGTCTATTTCTCAAAAAGTTTGAGTCCTGGTGTAACTCGCAGTTATTAGTTAGCGGTATTCAACGGCCAGTGATAGTAAATGAATTAACTACATATGTAACTCTTTCCAGACATGGCGGCAGACTGGTTGGGTAGCTTGGTGTCAATAAACTGTGGGCCAACGCTGGGAATGTATCAAGGAGAGGTATCGTCAGTGGACCAGAACAGCCAAACCATCTCCTTAAGACAGCCTTTCCATAACGGAGTCAAGTGCCCCGTTCCCGAGGTCACATTTAGGTAAGAATTCCTCCCCTGTTCTTCTGTCTCCCGTCAGTTTGTTCAACTTTCAGTTATTTAAGATACTTTCCTCTTTCCAGTGCCATTGACATAAAGGAGCTAAAGATTTTAGATATCAGAAAAGACAATGCCAGGACAAACTCTGCTGCATCTGCAAAGGGGAACAGTGTGCCAGTTGCAGTCCCCAAGGGTGACCCCCGATCAGTGGAGAAGCTAAACTCACCACAGCAGTGTTCTAAAAGTTACGGAGAGCGTCACCTGGATGCACTGGGCCAGCTCAAAGGATTTCGTCGCAGACACAACTCCTGTAAGTCTTATTTTTTCAAATCTAGCCAACAATAAAACAGTCACTCCACAGTGCTGTGGCATATTGTTAACCGACGCTATTGAAATCTCCCCAGGGTCATCGAGCAGTCGAGGGGTCAACCAAGTGACGCCAAAAAAGAATGGAATGAAGAATGGTCAGATGAAGCAAAGAGATGACGAGTGTTTTGGAGACGGCATTGACGATGGCCTGGACACAGACTTTGATTTTGAGGGAAACTTGGCCCTTTTTGACAAAGCAGCCGTTTTCTCAGAGATTGACACCTCTGAGCGGCGTAATGGTGCCAGGTCACGGGGAACACCTCAGGACCAGACCCCCTCACAGTACCGTCATGATGAGAACATCCTGGAGGCCAAGCCTGTTGTGTACAGGCAGATAGCCGTACCACAGCATGGGGCCATGGAATACTGCACTGGTTAGTGTTTTGCTCTGTGTGATGGAATGCTTTGGCCGTGTCTGAGAGTGGTGTCAAATCTTTCTCTTTTTCTTCTCCTCTCATGCCACACAGACTCTGGACTCGTTGTGCCAAGTATATCCTACGAGCTGTACAAGCGACTGTTGTCTGTTGCCGAGCGCCATGGTCTGACACTGGAGCGAAGACTGGAGATGACTGGTGTGTGTGCGAGTCAGATGGCCCTCACATTGTTAGGAGGGCCCAACAGGTAAGTTTGATGATTGTAAAGGTTTCAGTTCCTCAAACTTTGTACTAATTTACAGGTGGATACCCTTAAATTATGGCTGTAATTTACAACAGTAGGTAGTATGGAGCTGTGTGCTTTCATAACATCAGCAGCCTCCAAATGTATTGGGAGCTAAATGCATTGCATATTTCCACCTTAAGTTCAACATTTTATTCATGATTATTTTATGATATGTAATTTTAAATCGATAGCTTCCCCAAACCCTTTGGGGCTTCATACAGATCTGAATGTTTTTGTCCTGGATTTGAAAAGAAATTCAAACTTTCTTTTTAAATCATATTCATTCCAGATTCACGCCAAAAAATTTACATCAGCACCCCACTGTGGCGTTGCTATGCGGCCCCCATGTCCAGGGAGCCCAGGGCATCAGCTGCGGTCGTCACCTGGCCAATCATGAGGTGGAAGTGATATTGTTCCTTCCAAATTTCGTCAAGATGCTTGATTCTGTGACCAGTGAGCTCACACTCTTCAACAAGACGGGTGGAAAGCAGGTGTCCAGTATAAAAGGTGGGCTGGCTTTGCCACTTTTCTGGCCTTAGCTTTATCTTCATTATAGACTTAGCATGTTTACAGATGGTCACACAGTGTTTCCTCTTCTCTTCTCTCTAACTGAACAGACCTTCCAGACACCCCGGTGGATCTGATCATAAACTGTCTGGACTGTCACGAGAACACATTCCTCATGGACCAGCCCTGGTATCGGGCAGCTGCGGACTGGGCTAACCAGAACAGAGCACCGGTGCTCAGCTTGGATCCCCCCATAAATGGGCAGGGGCATGCGGTTGAAGCAAAGTGGTCCCTCTCCCTTTGCCTCCCGCTTCCCTTGGGTGAGGGGGCCGGCCGGGTTTACCTGTGTGACATTGGTATCCCTCGCCAAGTGTTTCAAGAAGTGGGAATCAAATACCATTCCCCCTTTGGCTGCAAATTCGTCATCCCCTTACATTCTGCGTAAAAGGAGAGATTAAAGCTTTCACCTCCTTTCACCGTTTTGGGTTTAGGAGCCTTATATTCCAGAGTTTGCTGGATTTCACTTTTCCCAGGATGCAAGTTGGTGTGAATCGAGCTATTCTCCCATACTGAGGGACCACTGTTGCAAATGCTAGTTCTACAGGTGTTTATGTAAACTGATGGAGGAGGAAAAGGCTTAGATGGATCTGAACGATCTACAACTATAGATAATGATGTCTTAAGATGGTGGAATCTCACAGGCCAATTGTAGATTTAAAAGGACAATCTCTCACCTATAAATACAACTTTTCTTAGTCTTAGATCCAGAGCCATCTGTTGAATATGTATAAATCTGTTATATGTACATTTAGATCATGAAAAGGCAGTGTTGAGCTGGATGTTTCCACAGCTAAGGGTCTGTCCTTGACTTGGTTTTTGTTAACTGCATTACTAAGTGTGGGTCTGCAGGCATCCTTTTCTGGACATTGTGTACAGCTCTATATTTGTGCATTCAGTGAGTTGTCACTGAATGATCATGAGCCAAGAGAAAACAAAGAGTTGTCACTGGATGTAACTCCAGTTCTGTTATGAGCCATTTTCTACTCTTTCCAGATTAGTAGAATAGAAATGCAGACCTCCTTTTCTGTTTCAGAGGATTTTCTCTCTTTAATGTTAGGAGGTCGGGTTCCATCCCCACTCTCATGGGGAGAAACCCCAACAGGTGGACTCACACCTGGGTTTCTGTAACTTCCCTGCTGGTTGTCATACATGTGAAGTGAGAATTGGCCTTACTGGCTGCCATATTTTGCTGCTGTCAGTTGCTGTTGCCTGATGTTTGAGTTTTGTAGATGTTTCACTCGAGCTCATGTTGAGTATTTTGTCATTTCTATTATGCTGTGTTTTCAAAGTCGACCATGATGGAATGGGGCAGCTATTAGATAGAATTCCATTTGACAGCAGTTTTGTTTGTTTGTAGCAAATTGGGCTGTGACATTAAGGGCTCTGATGACAAGATCCAGCACACCAAAAGCTACTGCAGTCTCAGTCGTTATTGAGGGTTTGGGGGAAACTATGATTGTCCTCTTTGTTATGGCCCAGTGGTGTCAGATGAAGGGCTGTGCCAGGGTGTTCGAAAGTTCCCCTTCACAGACTACAACTCATTGGCCTGTGTGACTGCCGGCTGAATATTTCAGATTTTTTTTTGTTTAGTTTTTTACACGTCCCTGCAGTTCTATGTGGTTTTCCATTTGTTTATGTCCAACATAGAATAAAGCAGTCACTGCAACCTCAGTTTGCTCAGTCAGTGGTATTGATGCTTCTTTGTATCACAGAGGTTTGATTTTAGAAGCCTGTATTACATCCCGCTGACATTATGCGACAGACTTTATTAGTTGGTAAAATGACTACGTTTTGAGGTTTTCTGCTTGTTTAAAAAAAAAAGAAAAAAAGTTCTTCAAATGTTAATTAAAAAAGGTTTACGCTTAGGACAGTAGACAGAATGTCTGAATCTCAACGTGTCGAGATAATAGTTTCATATAACAGTAAAACGTTAAGTCTTGCACTGAGTAGTGTGTGTGACCCGGTAAGATGGAATCTTCTACAAATGATTGGCAGCAGTCTCATCTGCTCACATATTCAGGCGCACTCTAACTTGAGGGTGTTCGGGGTGACAGCGTAGACTGTGAAAAACAATCTATGCAGAGCTGCTCTTGCAGCTTTTTGCGGCTTTGATGGGGAGCTCTTGTGTTCAGCTCCACTCAGTTCTATCAGCGACCACAGCCAGAATCTTTACCCTTTTAAAACTGTAACGCTTTCAATGAGCCCGGGGCTGAGTTTACAGGCTGGTTTTGGGGGCTTGCACAATCATGCTCGTCATGACTCTTAGTTTTGGATTATGGGCATATTTCTTCGGGCAGTGTAGCTCAGGTGAGGGCTGAATCAAAGCACTCCCGTCCAGATTAAGAATCTGTGGTAAATGACGTTGTTTGTGGCTTTGCATCCACAATTTGTCACATAATTGTAAGAGACATGGAATCTATTATGTGCTCATGGTTTATGTGTTTGTAAAGTTCTGCCACACACTATGTTTTTGGTTCTTTTCTCCGACATTCCTCTGGGCTGATGCGTAACGTCACATCTGTTGGGACAAGCCTGGCCTGGAAACCTGAGGTGTTTCTGAATGTGAAGCAAATGATGTTTGCATTTGGCCGCCAGGAGGCGATGAAAATAAATCTTTGGCACCTCCTCGTTCTGCTGTAGCGGAAGCTTTTTGTAATCAAATGCCATTTTCTCGAATAAAACAGTTTGTTTTTCGTAAAATGTGACGTCAGAGTTAACGTGGAGGCTTGGATTTTTGTTCGATATCACAAGGTGATTTTCTTTCATTTTTATTTTACGGAAATAAAAAAAAATAGCAAACTCCTGGTTGTTCAGATCAATCGTCCACGTAGAGATAAGTGAGATCACCTCTTTCTACAGAACTCGGTTGACAGTAAAAAGTTTTGGCTGCTCAGGAAAGTCTTTGTTTTCTTTGTTTTTTTTAAAAACGCTTCCGCTGTCACGCCTCTTATTAAGAAAAACACAAATTTGTTCCCATGGGTCATGTCCGTCGATTGAGCCAGTAAAAACCACTTCGTAACGCCTGTGTGACTATCACGTAAACATTGCTCCACCGCTGATCGAGTTCCAACAGAAGTTTGACTGAAAACGATCATTTGGAAGCGTATTTTTAGACGGAGCATCCCAACGCGCATGCGCGCTGCAGAATCAAGGTGGGGCGACAAAAAGTTGAAAGTTTGGGACTGCGAAAACGAGTCGCGCAGCCTGTGTGTCGCAGTCATGCCCTGCTTTTAGCTGGGCGTAATTGAACTTTTCTTACGTAAATAGGAGAAGGAAGACATAAGGACAAAGAAGACGACGAGGACGGAGAAGCCTACCGACCAGAGGCGGAGGGACCAGCCCGCGGAGAGTTCCTTTTTGAAGGCATGCCGTGCAGATAATGCGGAGCCCCAGATCTGCTCTGGACTGCTGAAGATCACCTGCCAAAAAACTGAACTCCTCCATCAGGAGTTGATGCATTTGCAACATCGGTCGACCATCAGTTTATTTTATTTATTCTTTTATGGCTCTGGTTAGAATGGACATGCTGCTGCTGCTTCGATGAGAACGGACGTCGCAAAGTAGCCTGACCACCTGCTGCCCCCCCCGGACCGTTTGGCTTTTACCTGCAAACAGGTGAGCTTCGTTTCTCTTTAAAGAACACACTCAAAAAAGAAGAAGCAGTACCAATCCAGTGGGTATGTCACCTCAGCTTTCCGACTAGTCTCCCAACGGGAGCTTCAGCAGGGCGCGTAACAGCGCAGCTGCGTGCACATCTGGAGTTTACCTGCCGGTGCTTTTAGGGTTAGGGTTAGAATCGCTTGCCAGCGCGCTCCAGAGACGTGCGAACACGCGCTTTTTTAAAAAGATGTTGTCTAAACGGACGGGGCCCTCTTGACATCCTCCTTCAAGTTTCTGCCACTTCCTCGGACTTCCTGCAGCAGCTCCCCTCTCCTCCCCGTTCTCCCCTCTCTCCTCTCTCCTCAGGGCTGCTAATGCTGATGATATTCAGCTTGGCGAACAGTCAACACATCTGTCCTGGATATGTTTCTGGCTGCTGTTTTTTTTTGCAGTGTGCTGTCCTTTTCCCCCTTCTTTTCGTTCATGTTTTGCTGCGATCTCGCTTTGTTTAGATTGTAACTCTGAGGGAAGACCTTTATTTATTTATTTATTTACCACGTAAGTTTTCGTGGTATAGATGCATAGGTATAATACTGAAGGCCCCTTAAAACCGGTGCCACTGAGGAGAGCTGTGGATCTCGTGGGTGTTAAGGTGAACTTCCCTCTTCTTCAGTCCGCCTCCGTGCAGCGCAGGGCCTCTCCCACCAACCATCTCTGTTTTAGAAAGTGACAAACTGCAAAGGCGCATTATGTCGACGGAACAACTGCACGAAACCACAGCAAAGCGCAGCCGCATGAGCAGAGCAGCTCGCTCTGCACGGTGCGTGCACAGATCTGCAGGAAGTGTCCGTCTGCTGCTCAGGCATTCGTCTTTGACTTATATGGTGATTTGTGTTTCATATGTGCAGTTAGGGGGAAAAAAAACAACACACTGCCAAGCTCGTTATCTGAACTTTGGATGGCAATAAAATGCAAAGTTCACTCTGATGGCTGGATTTATAATTGAAGGTGATTGCCCTAAGCTGGCAATCATTGATTGATGTGCTCCTGCTACTCTGAGAAGGCTGTTTTTGTGTTTATTTATGGTGAATGGGACATCACAGGCTTATAGCCCGCAATTTGATTTCATCTCTGTATTATCGAGTCTCATGGGAAAAACTGTTGGTCATTAAAGTGATACAATGATGGCTTGTGTCGTAGGAAAAAGAACCAGACACATATTTCCTCTTTCAGATCCACTCGTGTGTGGGAGCCAAGCTGCTGTATCAGAGTCCAGCTCTGGAGTCGGAGGTTTTTAGGAAAGCCGTGGTGACCTTTTGGTATGCATTTCTTATTGATCTGTACATTCTTAACTTTCACTGTTTCAAATTTGACCGTTCGGTGGTTATTGTCAGAGATGGCTACTTCATTTGGAAGATCAGTTTGGATTATTCCATGATGACCACATAGTATCCTCAGGGTTAGGATAACAACTGAAGAGGAAAGCCTTCAATTCAACTTTTTAGAAGGAGAGATGTATTTATATTGGATGAATAAAAAAAAAAAATTGTAAGCAAAAATTTCAGATCCGATAATTATGGACTGTATGTCAATATACATTGTACGTTTTATTTCTAAAATAAAATTGATCATTTTACACCCAATAACAGTAGAAATTCTGTAAGAGTTACAGGATTTAGTTTGCCTAAATCAGCTGAAATCTGCCAAATCATGACTTAAACATGCTGTTGTTGCTTAATGAAAATGGCATTGATCCAAAAACTGATCATGCACATGTTAAGATTCTTCTTTTGTATTAGTAACAAAAGTAATGACAGGTCACACGCCTTCACGAGGAATGTAGGTGTTGGGGAACTTTGCTTTCCAGAAAATGTTACATCACGGCATATTTTCAGGAGACTGGGCTGTTACGATTGCGTTGAATTTATTACACTGATTTAATGGAGTTGGCCACCGAGACCTTATTTGGAATAAGCAGGTGTAGAAAATGGTCATTGGATGATTGAGCTCATCATCTTCTACTGACTGATTTCATCTTAGAAATTCTGTGAATCATTAGGATTTTCAGATTCTTGGCATGAAGTGATGATTAAGGGTGTTTCTTTTTCAGTATGAAGAGAAATAAAGGATGCCTGATATTTATACTATATATAAGCCAAGTGCATATAAAATAAGATTATTTTTCCTCGATAACGAAAACCCTGAGGTAAGGCACAGGAACCTCAAAGTCATGCTTAGATGCTTATTAATGAAGATATCCATTTGATAGCTGCTTTGCTCCCATTTAAACTTCAAAGAGTCTTGTGTAACAAAACAGTGTGTTTCTAAATGAAGAGATTAATCTTGCAGCCATTGGCACAATTGTGATTCTTCACTTCATATTTGGTGTGTAGGTGCACAGGGAGTGGCAGTTTCACAGGAGCCCAGTCAAGAGATTTCGACATTCCTGTTCCGTCTTGCTTCTCACTGTCTAGCTGCCATGGGGCAGATCAGACTTGTGCTACTTTTTATTGATCCCAGGCACATCGGTGAGGTTATTTAGTTGAACTCCGATGTAATTTTGGATAGTGAGAATATGCTAAATTGTACAAATGCAACATTTTTTTGTTTGAAGTAGTAGGGCATCACTTTCTGCTGTCAATTACACACCTTATGATTTCCTTGTTCTATGTGTGTGAGTGTGTGTGTGTGTGTGTGTGTGAAAAACTTGATCTACTCACAATGACAGCCTTGTGTGCTCTCTGAAAAAGGGCAAAGCTGTGGTCTCTGGAAATGGCAGTGTGACTGCATGGCAGACTGTTGCACTCAGCTGCTGGTCGCCTGCTGCTGTGAGGCATTCAGTGTCCCAAAGGAGATGAATTAAAGAAGAATTGTTTAGCCTCGGCCCTGTTGATCAGTTTCTCTTTTGGATATCTTTCAAAGTGGGCTGTGCTCAGGCCCGGTCTGTTAACATCGACACATTTGCAGAGCAGTGTGGACACAAGATCTTGTCGTAAGGGGTAAATTGTCATGAGATGGGTTCAAGTCTTTCCATGTTTTTAACATTACTCTGTGGACATCAGTGTTCAGACATTTTTGGACTAGAATATGTCGCATATAAAGTATTTTCTGGATGCCAAGACATTAGTTGATGCTTTTTATCATCTAATATCTGCTTTCGGATCATTACAGCAGCCGCATCCAGCTTTTGCTTATTTGTGAGTCTGTCTTTAAACTGATCTTAAACATCTTTCACCAGCAGCTCAGGTGGATTGAAGCCCGCTGAGTAAATCAGTTATTCCACCTTAAATCTAATCAGTTCTTCTTTTCCGTGTGCTCGACGCCTCACCACAACCTCACTGACACAAACCAATAGATGGCTTTGGTACCTTTTCGGCTCATAGAGAGCAGAACAAATGTTTTTAGCTGCTTCCTGTTGTTTCAGTTTCTGAGACTTTCAGTTTGCGCATGTAAAGTGCTTTCCCGTTTTTAAACGTTGACATCACAATGCGACACATTTGCATGATTCCTGGCCACTAGTTAACTTGACACAGCCTCAGACAAAAATATGAGTGCTGATAACCTAAGTAGATTTGTCATTTTATTTGTTTTGCAAATGTGTTCTCATTTATGACTTCCATAGCAATTCTAACATATCTACAAAACAAAATTATAAATGTAGTAAAAACACAAAATGTGAACCAAATGGGAAACTTTTGGGCGAGCTTGAGGGCAGAACTCCAAAACCAAAATGTCTCTAAACAGTTCAAATACTCTTTGTATCACATGACCATTATATTTACTGCAATATGGTTTTAGTCTGACAGTTACGGCAAGCAGAAGACAAACCTTGCTGACATTGGTCAAACTCTGATTTAAACCCGTTGCACATCAGAAGGTCTACATTTTTCATCAGTATGTTTCAACACTTGATGTTTATTCAGAGCACACATGCAATTTTTTATTTTTGGCAAGCATAGTGTCTGAAAATGTTCTACAAAGAACTGAGCAGGCTGTTTTTGTAGAAACCAAAATGATATCTGTAGATATGTCACGATTGGCATAAAATCATGTCAAAATGAGAATTGCATTCATAAAATTAGAATGAGCAATTCCTATATAGAAACAATGGAGATCTTCTGCCTCAGTGCCATGATGCACAGCCATGTTTCCACAAAGGACAAACTGTCACTGGCTCTATTGGGAGTAAATACTTTGAATGTTTACTTTGGCAGCCAGTGTATTTGGAACACTCGCTTTTGTAAGCGAAAGTCGACAAATTAGTCGTTAGATGTCACTAAATCATAGTGTCACACCTTTTGTGTGTTTAATCTAATGATTAAAAAGCTTTTTGCTTCTCTTTTTTTTTTGCTTGCCCCATAGTCCCAGACTTTCAGCTCTAAAAATAATTAGATAACAGACCTTTTGGCTGTGCTGCTAATTTTCAACCTTTTTCGTAATGTTTGCCAAAAAGAAGTTAATCTGTGAATGTTTTTGCTAATTTTCTTTTCATGTTTTGATCTTTGTGGACTGTGCTGCGCTGGGAGGAAGTTGATGGATGTGGTAATGCATCCATGTGCAATAGGGTGGGTGACGTCGTCTGCCCCTGAGCCGTGAACATTCTATGACACATGAGGATTTTTGCTCCTGTTTGGCCTCAGTGATATGGGCCTTAGCAACATGTTTCGGAAAGGAAAGAGCTGGAGATCGTTTTCCTTTCTGTCACATTTCTAAGTATCTCACTACACCATTGACGTATTCTAAACTTGTTTTGTGGTATGATGAACTGGCGACGTGTCCAGGGCGTATCGCACCACTCACCTGCTAGACTCCAGGCCGGCCACGGCCCTTACGTGGAATAAGAGGACATAGAAAATGGACGGAGGGGGTGTCATGCGGGATGTCAAGTGGACACATCAAATTTCAGAGGAGGTGACCTCATGTAAAGTGACAGATTGTCAGAAAAAGGGATTTTCCCTGATCTGTGATCACCAAGCCCCTCCGCCTCTCCCTGGGAACTAAAAGAGGAAGAGGGACCACGGGAGAGAGGGGGGGGACGAATTGAGCACAGCCTAATCCATAGGTCATCATTTAACTATGACGCTTCTGCTCTGATTTGTGGTGTCTCATGGAAACGCGGGCCCTGGGGTGTGACTCAGGCCGGGGCTGTAGTGGCCTAAAGCAGTTCTGGGCTGGACAAGTCCCCCCGAGGCTGCTGAGATCTGGCCACAAGTTTGCATTCCAGTGCTGGAAGAAAACTCTTAATTGCTATAGGGTCCAGGGACTGAGGCTAACATGGAGGCCTAAATAAAAAAAGTTTCTCCATATGCAATGTAAATTATAGTGTAAATCCTGTTTTCTTTCAGTGAGAGAAGTTGGTGTAAAAATGTAGCCCTGATAGTTTTTGGTCTGTCTGCATGCTGAAAGTTGTTCTATATCTTGCGTCATGGAAACATTCGGCACCAGTTGTGAAAGTGTGATTTTAAAAAGGAAGGCTAGTAAGTTCTGCTTTCTGTTTAAGTGAGTTATTTTTACCGGCATGGTCGATTGGATGCTACTCCAGTGCACAGAGATAATAGCTAACCTTAATCTACCGAGAAAAAAACACTAATGAATTGTCTTCCTAACAATTTGTTTGTGGTGATTTGAATGCTGCTGAATCGGGTGAACGCTACTGACAACCCCGTTCTTTTCATAGGTACTGCACGTGTGTGTGTTTTATCAGCTCTAATGGTCGCAGATAGTAGACCTCACTTGTGAGAGGAAAGAAGCACCTCACCATGACAGAGGTCCAGGTAAGAAAGGCCTCAGGGGTACAAACATTTTGACACACTGAAAATGTTCTAATTGACTTATGGCCCGCCGACATTGTTCCAGAGTCCATGGCCGCAGGGCACAGAGTGTGTGGCCAGGTACAACTTCAAAGGCACATCTGAGCAGGACCTGCCCTTTAACAAAGGAGACGTGCTGACCATCATTGTCGTCACAAAGGTAAACTGAATGTCTCAGGTTTTGACTCTATAGTATGTAAAGCTGTAAGTCTGTAAACATGACAGAACATGCAATTTGACATTGCTGACCGTTTTTTGTTTCAGGACCCTAACTGGTACAAAGCTAAAAACAATGCCGGCCGCGAGGGAACAATACCTGCCAACTATGTTCAGAAAAGAGAAGGCGTGAAATCTGGGGGCAAACTGAGTCTAATGCCGTGAGTAAACAGATTACCCTGGATCCATCTTTTCTTAAACGGAATTGTATCTTTCCCTTCCAAATCGAGCATTAGACCCCTCTCTGTGCTCTCTGTGTATCTCGCCACCATGTCATCTTATAGAGATGTCTGCAGTGATGGACAAAATAGGCCAGCTTCACCCTTTGCCTGATTTTTCTTGGTAGCGATGCCTATGCGAATGGAGAACTTGGTTTGACGGGGCAGCATTGTAGTTGCAATGCACTTGTGTCTGCTTCCACCTCAGCTTTGCATGAACACAGCACAGCTTCCTGTTGTTCACTGCTATTTCAGACGAGAGTAATCTAAAACATCTCCCCGTTTACCCACGTGATGGGTTTCCATCTGCATGAATGATAGTTTTATTTATAGAGCTCTTGATCACAAAATTATGTCTCAGATGACGTTGTTGAAGATGAGACTGCACATACCAACACACACACACACACATAATGGGATGTGATATGAAAATCAATTTGACATATCTCCCAGGAAGATGGAGGCACCCTACATGAACTCCTACTGGACTCATTTAACCCTAGATATTGGGGGAAAAAAACTCATCTTGTCACATAAGATGTACATAAGAACAAATTAGTTAGGAGCCAGTTTATTTTTTTGTAAATATAAATAGCCTACAAAAAATTTGTGACGGGAAAACTGCTCCCACTGTCCGCTTCCCATAAATTAGGGAAACAGTTTGTATTTCTATGACGAAAGGCTTTTGTACAAGCTTTCCAACAAGGTTCTCTGTGTCATATTTAAATTTCTTATGGAGCCACATGCAAATACTGATACTGTACACTCTGAAAGCTCCATTTGAATATGTTATAGCCTCTATAATAAAACTGGCCACAGTGAATATGCAAAACAGTATTATCTTTTCATCTGGATTCTGAAAATGTTATTTGAAGTATTTGCATTAAAGGCCCATTTAGGGATACCTATAACATCATATTAGTATTAAAACAATGAACGATGATTATTGTACAAAGGCTTAAAATAAACCAGCCAGCCAGGTCAGAAATGGTGGGGTCGCTTTATGAACCGTCAGAGGCTCTTGTGTAACTGTTCTTCTTTTTTTTTTAAATGAGCTTCTTTCAAATTAGTTCATGCTCCTAATCTAACTTTATTGGGTTTATTCTTAAAAAAAAATCCCACCCAACCACTTCATTATGAAAACGAAAGCATAGAATGTTAAATTGTTTTAATAAGAAGCTAGTGCTTCTGGGTTTGAAGCAGATATATATGGATAACTGAAGTGATACACTTTCTACAACAGCCAATAGATGCATTTATTCAATAGGTTTGTGCTTCCATGTCAGAAACCAAAATACATTCCCTTCTATGTAAAGGCTAATGCACCATTTTGCAATTTTAGAGAAAGTCTGAACCAGCATCAAAGGTTAATGTCTTTTTGCTCATTCTGCACCTCATCAATAAGTTTTGTAAAAGTCAACTAAATAGTTGATCTTGCTGATGAACAAAGTAAGGAGACCTGTCTCATACAATGCAATTAGTTAATCTTGGTTGAATCCTTAAAGAAAAAATACAGATATAAAAACACTCATTTTTTAGATAATATGCTGACATGTAGAAATGACTTATTAACTCTTGTAAATGAATAGAGAAAATGTCGTTAAGCACTTAAGGAGTAAAAAGTCTAAGTAAGGGATTAAATACAATACAATAAACACATTTTAAAGACTCTATGCGTCATTTGTCATACGTACTATAAATGCTCCACTACGATATGGTCAGCTTTGCTCTGGTTTTGTACTTCCAGATGGTTCCATGGGAAGATAACTCGCGATCAGGCAGAGCGGCTGCTGAACCCCCCTGAGACCGGCCTGTTTTTGGTGCGAGAGAGTACCAACTTCCCTGGTGACTACACTCTCTGCGTGAGCTGCGATGGCAAAGTGGAGCACTATCGCATCATCTATCACAATGGCAAGCTCACCATCGACGAGGAAGTCTTTTTCGAGAACCTCATGCAGCTGGTTGAGGTGAGAGAAGTGGTCAAGTTTTTGTCTTCTAAATAACAGGGTTTTTCGTGCTTGGTGTCCCGGCCCCAACTGTACGGCTTCAGAGATTGTGTAGTTCCTGGAACATGAAATGAACAGGAAGTGTCGAAGAGGAAGTGAACTGTATGCTGAGGTTCAGAGTTCTAACCTAAAAAAAAAAAAAGAAAAGAAAAAACAGATTATTTTCTCTCAAACTGACTCATTTTCCTGTGCGACAAATTTGATATGCAGATGTAACCTACTGTAAATGACAAAGTAAAAATAAATATCACCAAAGGTTTCAGTCATCCTTTAATGGTTTTCTTTATTTAACCAGACAGCCCTCTGTTGGTCATTTTGATTTGTTGCTTTGGTACTGGTGTTTTAATGTTATACACACTTTTAATGTCGTTAGTAGTTGTCAGTTAGGTGGTGGAGTCCATAACCTTAAAACAACTGAAAGCAAGCACTGTCAAAATGATATTTCCCCTTTTTTTGCATTTGAATTGTCTTGAGGCATATCGCATAAATCAAGAAGAAAATCTTTACTAAGATTGGAAAAGAGAATTAAAAATCAAATTTTCATGGTGCAAGAGAAAGAAAAGCTCAATATAACGCTTGAGTCTATTATGACATTTAAAACCTAACAGTTCAATCCTCGTGTGAATAGCTGCAGTCCGTTTATAACCAAGTTTCAGTTAGACTCACAGGGGGCGGAAAACCTTTTATCTACTGGGCTGAGACCCTTATGAAGATGCTTGTCTTGCCTCTAGGTTTCTGTATGACTTGGATCTTTACCCTCTTTGAAGAAAACAAGTAACACCCTCTGCAAGTGGTTTAAGCACATGAAGTAGAGCATAAAGGGAGGGTTGTCTTGGGACTTTCAGCTTTTTTAGTGCAACAACCACATGGAGCAGTTCAGCTGACTTTGGCTTGTGACGCTACAGTTTAGAGCACAGCTCTAAACCCCTCCATGCCCTTTAAGCGAGGGACAGTTTGGAAAAAGCTGATTTGAAAAAAAAAAAGTTTAATCCTGGACAAGAGTAACGCAGCTCAGTTAAACAAATCCGAGAGGTGCGCTCTGGATTCTGCTTAATGTACAGCCTCTGATTTGTTGCATTTTTAAGGCATCTTGTGTCTTTTTTGGCTGCTGTGTTAATTTGAAACGGGGAACATTGTCCTGTAACTTGTATGTTTTATGTTCCAGCACTACACCAAAGACGCAGATGGCCTGTGTACCATACTAATCAAACCAAAGCTGGAGGAGGGGACAGTAGCTGCACAGGATGAGTTTTCCAAAGGTGAGTCCTACTTTCTTCATTCATGCAACTGCTGCAGTGTAAACATATTATGGATAAGAGCATGGATGCACCTTTGGTGTATATGGACTGAATGTGTTTCCTCTTGAACTGACCATCAGGTGGTTGGTCGATGAGCAGAAAAGACCTGAAGCTGCAGCAAGTTATTGGAAAAGGAGAATTTGGAGGCAAGCAGTTTTGTCTTTACTTTCCATCGTGAATATGAGTTGGATTATGAATGATGTATAAGGAGCCTGATTGGCATTATTTTAGCTTTTCAACTGACACAATATTTCACTTGCAAACTGTAAATTTAATGAAATACTGGGCCATTTCCATAGAAAAGTAGCACATAGTCCTTTTTATCCAAAAACTGTGTTCATTTTCAAGGAACACCAACTCAATTTGAATGTTTTGAGTGTTTTTCCTGATGCATTTTCCCCTGCTTAGTCTCAGATAGATTAATATCACTGAATGCTCATCATGTGTTGCGACAATTCCAGATGTCATGGTGGGAGACTACAGAGGGACGAAAGTAGCCGTGAAGTGCATAAAGAATGATGCTACAGCACAGGCATTTATTGCAGAGGCCTCTGTCATGACGTAAGGAAATAAATACATAGATCCAGTTTTTGAGGAATCTGAGCAAACTCACAGTAACGTGTGCACGCCCCTCTCCTTCATCAGGCAGCTACGGCACAATAACCTGGTACAGCTGCTTGGAGTGATTGTTGAGGAGAAAGGAAGTCTTTTTATAGTTACCGAGTATATGGCCAAGGTAGGTGCATATAGATGGAAGACTTTGCAAGATATGACATCCAGGAAGCTTTCGTGGACGTATAACAAGTTTAAATATTTTTTTCAGGGCTGTTTGGTTGACTACTTGCGTTCCAGAGGCCGGACAGTACTCGGTGGAGATGCGCTCCTTAACTTTGCTTTGTGAGTATTTCTGCAGTGTTCCACAATGCGTGCAGCCGTGTTTCTTATTTCTTATTGATCATCATTATATTAAAAAAAACACATCGCCTTTTTTATTAATCTTCATTTTTATCATATTTAAAAACATTTCAACACATGTAATGTTTACTTTGACATTTCCAAGTGCTGGAAATACACCAGCCTTGTGGTTCAAACTACATGCTTGAGGTCAATGGAGTGTGTTCACAATATTTCAAACGTGCAGTTGGCCTGAGGGCAGAGTGTGACTGCGGTGTGTTGTCTAATTGTTTCTTGAAAGGTTTGTGGCTTTGTATGTATGATATTTTCATGGAATACGGCCTGCACTCAGAGCAGTGTTTGCAACAGAGAAACACTCTGAGCTTAGTTCATATTGTGTGTGTGTCACAGAGACGTCTGTGAAGCCATGGCTTATCTGGAGGCGAGCAACTTTGTGCATCGAGACTTAGCGGCCCGAAATGTCCTCGTGTCAGAGGACAACATCGCCAAAGTCAGTGACTTTGGTTTGACCAAGGAGGCTTCTTCCACTCAGGATACAGCCAAGCTGCCTGTGAAGTGGACAGCTCCAGAGGCCCTCAGAGAAAAGGTATGCTGCCTTAGCACCATTCTAGGTAGTGTACTTTGCCACTCCTACTTACACATTACCCACATTAATGCTTTTCTCTTACTCTCAGAAATTCTCCACCAAGTCAGATGTTTGGAGCTATGGTATTTTGCTTTGGGAGATTTACTCTTTTGGCAGAGTACCTTATCCAAGAATTGTAAGTATATGCGTCAGTGGATTGTTCTAGAATCTATATTTTTACTCTGCTACTTATCTTTGAAGTATTAAATATTTTGGAGGAAATGCAAGACAGAAAAAAAGTTCTGCAGTTATTTATGTATTTTTTCTCTTTTTTTTGTAGCCCTTGAAAGATGTAGTTCCCCGTGTAGAGAAGGGTTACAAAATGGACTGTCCAGATGGTTGTCCTGAAGTTGTGTATAACATCATGAAACAGTGCTGGAACCTGGATCCCTCTGCTCGACCAAGCTTTCAAATGCTTAAGGAGTGGCTACAACATATCAGTCAGAAAAAGTGATATTCCTTCTTTTCTCGTGCTCATTTTTTATCCCTAGGACCATAGCTTGGTATTAAATTGAGAAAAAAAGCAAGAATTTTTTATTTTTATTTTTCAAACATCACAGCAAGAAGTGTTTTCATTAACTGTAAATGTGTCCAAACTATTGCTTCATTTAAGCCACCATAACTCTTAACAGTTTATGAAAGTTTATCAAGATCAAGATATGAAATCTTCAGGTCTTTTCTTCGAACACAGCGCTGCCTCAGAGCCAAAGTGCCTTGACATGCTTTCATACCATTATGGTGATGAATGTTAACATCCATTGTCGGAGTAGAGACGTCTTTAAAGTTTGTGAACTTATCAACTTGTTAGTTGGATGGATTCGTGGTATCCGTTTTTTCCATTACAATGGCCAGGTACACCTGTTTGCATGAATATTTACACGCTGGGTCTTGGACTAAATTAAAAATAACTGTTATGCAGCTTTATTTTTTATTGTTAGATGATATTAGGTGCGTTTTGGCTTTTTGATCTTTTTTTAAAGTAAAAACTTAAGCACAAGTGGTGATGGACCAATCAGTGCAGTTTTTGTAAAACCACAATTTTGAGTTAAAAATGTGTCTGTTTTTTTCCCCAACGATGTGAACCTTTTGGTTCAACAAAACTGTCTGGATTTTTATGTTCATTATAAATGTGACATGCTGCCATTTTTGACAATAAAAGAAATCGTGTTTCATATTATCTAATTTATTATTTATATATTATATTATTTACTCATCATTATCTATCCTTGTGTCCACTTATACGGAGCGTGACATGGAAAAATGTGAAAAATTAGCTGAAGAAAATGTTCAATGTGCCTTTTCTATTGACTGAGTCTCTAAAAAGTTTAATTGTACTGTATCACAGCTGAAAGGGAACGTTAAATTCAATTGTAAAAAAACAGTAACAGCTGAAAAATATTTCAACACGGACATTAAACATTCTTGTGAAAAAGGTCAAAGGTTATATGAATCAGTAGAACACTGCTCTTAAATGTGAAACAGACACTGACTAATTTGAAGTGAACCAAAAAAACTGAAGTTGTTTGAGTTTCACAGTCTTTCTAAATGGCACAACAGTGGTAGAATTAAAGCTTACACAAGTTTGAATCTAAATAAATAAAATGAGGTTTAACTGGTGTCTATTAGCTCATTTTAGACTCTTACTTTATCAGCAAACAGAGTCACAATAGAAAAAAGAAAGGTAAAAAGGGGAGAGGCGGAACCAAGGGCTTCCGTGGAACTAGGGGCTTCTTTCCCTGTTGCACCAGGCTGGTGCGCCATTCAAATGTAGACTGAACACAATAGCGGAACAGTAGCTTTGTGTAGTAGAAAAACAAATCGTGACCATCAGACTGGCTGAGGCTGGATTTGCTTTGTGATGGACGGTGATGACCTCTTTTATCGGAATATTCCGAAGGTGGTAAGTGAACAGTATAACGACAGTGGCAGTAGTATTTTGGGAGAAGGTTTTAAATACGTTAAGGTAGAGTAACTACAGTTCAAATGAGTGTTAAATTACTTTATGCTGATGTCAGCCTTTTGTGGTCGCCAGGAGCTCCACGCGCACCTGAACGGCTCAGTTAGCTTCCAAACCATCGAGAAGCTCATCAGCCGGAAGCCGGAACTCAACATCGAGCACAGCATGACAGCTATCGGCAAGGGGCAGCGGAGGACCCTGGATGAGTGTGTTTCTACTTTTTTTCACACTTTGAAACCGTAAAGTGAAGTCCAGCTGGAGCTGTAACAGTATTCTATGCAGTCTGATAATTAAATCGTGATCTTTAACATTTTGTTATTGGAGAAACATGAAGTTGATATAATTCTTATTGATATTATTAGTAATGATTACCTAATATTTCCTGATTCTATTAATTACTTAAAATATGACATTTTTATGACACAGGTCATTTACAGAAGCTGCCATGTTTAATTAATCTATTTCCACAAACATAATGCACATAATGTTGACTTAAAACTGTTTTTCCAACTTTATGATTAATAATATTTAAACAGAAGTTGTCCAATTAATGACTGATTATTTGCAACTTATTTGTATACATTTCAACTGGGGATAGAACTAAAGGAATTCTGCTCTTGAATGAGACAAAAGCCTCACTATAGTCATTGATTAAACGTGGATAGCAGCAACAAATAATATTATCAACAATAGAAGCAATAAGAAAAAATATACACTATGCCGTGGAAATGCGTAATACACTTGTACTTTGTGTCAGTACTGTTTAAAAAGGATCCTCGATTATATTTTGAAAATGGTTTGAAAAAAACTCAGTTAATCATGATTAACAGTGTGACTGTCACTGGCTCATATTTCTGCAGGTGTTTTGAAGTGTTCAAGGTAATCCATAAATTGGTGGACACGGAGGAGGCCATCTTACTGGTGAGAACTGACTCTCAGTGAAACTTTTTGTACTTCTCTGGTAGCAGCTACTGACCGTTCTGTTTTCCGTTCAGGTCGCTACAGATGTTATCAGGGAGTTTGCAGCTGATGGTGTCAAATATCTGGAGCTTAGAAGTACGCCAAGAGAAGAGAAAAGTACAGGTAAGAAGGGAGTAAGGTATTTTGATTGGATTGTCTATGGTCATGATTGTTCCACCAGTTCATAAAGCTTGCAGATCTATCCCCCCCCTTTCCCCTTAGGATTAACTAAACGGACTTATCTAGAGACGGTCATTAGAGCCATCCAGCAGTGTAAAACTCAGGGAGTGGACATTGATGTCAGGTTGGTGCACGTCTTATGAATAATGAGTCTAATCTCTTACTGGAGTGAAATCGAAGCTTTATTACTGGCAGAAGCAGCACTAATACTAAACATTATGTATCCTAAAGGTTTCTGGTGGCTATTGATCGCAGGAATGGGACTGAGGTTGCCATGGAGACTGTGAAGCTGGCTGAAGAATTTATGCTGTCATCTGATGGTTTGGTAGTGGGAATCGACCTCAGTGGAGATCCAACGGTTTGTGAAGACGCTGGGGAGTGTTTCAGTATCATGCTACCAGCAATTGAATTATTTGTTCAATTTCAGTAAATTATAAAAAGGTTTTTGAGTTTGGCTGTTAAGATTTTTCATCCCCAAATGTATGACTGAAATGGTCCTAATTTTTCTATTGAAAAATGTCATATTATTCTTAAACAATTGTCAGGGGAAAGAAAGCCTGACAAGAATTGTATATAATTTCTGGTTAACTTTGCTATAAGTGTTAGAATTCTGATTAGAAATAGAGATGACAGCTGTCAGGACATTATTTATTTCTTATTCCAAGGGTTTTGACAGCCTCACAGACTTCTGTCAGGATGAAGCTGTCCCATTTCAAAAGCTGTGTAGGTCATCTATGTGGGGTTCCTGTTGTAAGACCAGTGTTTTTTCTTTGAAGGTGGGCCATGGCAAAGAGCTCCTACCTGCTTTAGAAAGGGCCAAAAACTGTGGACTCAAGTCATCGCTGCATCTCTCTGAGGTATGACCATGCTGCTTTGAAATACTTTTCAACTCGAACAGCATTCTTACAACCACCATGGGTTGTTTCAGGTTCGGTCCCAGCTCGAGGAGTCCGACCTGCTGCTGAATCTTCCCCCCGACCGGATTGGCCATGGGACCTTCTTACATCCTGAAATGGGTGGCTCTCAAAGCCTGGTTGACAAAGTGGTGAAGAACAACATACCTCTGGGTGAGCTGGAATCAGAAAGAGTGAGCGGACAGCACTGAGATGACGCAAATTTGATTTCCAGCTCTTTGTTTTTGTGCAGAGCTTTGCCTGACGTCGAACGTTAAAGGACAAACGGTGCCGTCTTATTCCGAACATCACTTCCAATACTGGTACCAGTTGGGACATCCCTGCGTGCTCTGTGTAAATTTCCCCAGTAAAGCTCGTCTTTTGATAATCCGAGTCAAAGATGGGCCTCAAATGACTGGTTTTCCCTCATTTACAGACGGACGATAAAGGAGTGTTTTGCACAGACTTGTCTCAGGAATATCAGCTGGCTGCATCCACATTCGGGCTCAGTCGTGAAGACGTGTGGAAGCTCTCCCAGCGGGCCATAGACTGCATCTTTGCAGAGGAAGCTGTGAAACAGCGGCTCAGGAAACGGTGGAACGAGTTACATGGTCAGGTGTTCCAGTGAGCCGTTCATCATTTACCTCAGGTTTGGTTTGGAGGACATCGACACGATAGAAATCATCACCTTAAAAGAAACTGTAAAATCCACCTGACAGTAAAATACTTATTTAATCAACTGAGCTGCAGTATTTTCTACTGATTTACAGCATTACAGGTGACAGACACAAAGTTGTTGTGAAAGGGGAAAAAAAAATTTCAAATAAAAAGTATGTCCGTTGTTTGTGCAGCAGTCCTGTCACTGCAGCACTCTTTTCTATCAGACCTTCTTTCCAAATTTTCCACGTTTGTCCTTATTCTTCTTGAATTTTCCATGCTGATTGTCCTTCTTTTTCACTTTGCCTTGCTGGGGGGCTCCATTGCTTGCCGTTGCGTTGCCCCCTTCCCATTTCCTCTTCTTGTCGCTGTCGGAAAAGATACATTTTACAGTTATTTCCACAACCGAACACAACAGTTCTTCCAGGAGGATATCCTGCATCCCAGGGCACCTTTTGATGCTGATGACAGCCGTGTTCCCTGCTTTCTTCAGCACCTGGTCCCACTCCTCATCGTCTCCCCGAATCCGGTATCTGAAAATAAAATAGATCATCAATACAACTTAATATCATCTAAGCTCCATCCATCCATCCATCCATTCTCCTCCGCTTATCCGGGGTCGGGTCGCGGGGGCAGCAGCCGAAGCAGGGAGACCCAGACTTCCCTCTCCCCGGCCACTTCTGCTAGCTCCTCTGGGGGGATCCCGAGGCGTTCCCAGGCCAGCCGGGACACATAGTCCCTCCAGCGGGTCCTGGGTCTACCTCTGGGCCTTCTCCCGGTGGGACGAGCCCGGAACACCTCCCCAGGGAGGCGACCAGGAGGCATCCTGATCAGATGCCCGAGCCACCTCAGCTGGCTCCTCTCCACGTGGAGGAGCAGCGGCTCTACTCTGAGCCCCTCCCGGATGGGCGAGCTTCTCACCCTGTCTCTAAGGGAGAGCCCAGCCACCCTGCGGAGGAAACTCATTTCGGCCGCTTGTATCCGCGATCTCGTTCTTTCGGTCACTACCCAAAGTTCGTGGCCATAGACGAGGGTGGGAACGTAGATTGACCGATAAATTGAGAGCTTCGCCTTTAGGCTCAGCTCTCTCTTCATCACGACAGACCGGTACAGCGCCCGCATTACTGCAGACGCCGCACCGATCCGCCTATCGATCTCACGCTCCCTACCCCCATTCGCGAACAAGACCCCGAGATACTCGAACTCCTCCACTTGGGGAAGGATGTCCGCTCCGACCCGGAGAAGGCACTCTCCCCTTTTCCGGTGAGAGACCATGGTCTCGGACTTGGAGGCACTGATCCTCATCCCAGCCGCTTTGCACTCGGCTGCCAACCGCTCCAGCGAGAGCTGTAGGTCCCGACTTGATGAAGCCAACAGGACCACATTATCTGCAAAAGCAGAGATGCGATCCTAAGGCCACCAAGGCTGACGTCCTCAACACCTCGGCTGCGCCTAGAAATCCTGTCCATAAAAGTTATGAACAGGACCGGAGACATAGGGCAACCTTGGCGGAGTCCAACTCCCACCGGAAACGGGTCCGACTTACTACCAGCATTGCGAACCAAACTCTGACTCCGGTCGTACAGGGACCGAACAGCCCGTAACAAAGGGCCAGGTACCCCATACTCCCGGAGCACCCCCCACAGGATACCCCGAGGGACACGGTCGAAAGCCTTCTCCAAGTCCACAAAACACATGTGGACTGGTTGAGCGAACTCCCATGCACCCTCCAGGACCCCGCTGAGGGTATAGAGCTGGTCCAGCGTTCCACGGCCAGGACGAAAACCACACTGCTCTTCCTCAATCCGAGGCTCGACTATCCGACGGACCCTCCTCTCCAGAACCGCTGAATAGAGAGAGGCTTAAGAGTGTGATCCCCCTGTAGTTGGAACACACCCTTCGGTCCCCCTTTTTAAATAGGGGGACCACCATCCCAGTCTGCCAATCCAGCGGAACTGCCCCTGATGTCCACGCGATGTTGCAGAGTCGCGTTTGCCAACGCAGCCCCACAACATCCAAAGCCTTGAGGAACTCCGGCCGGATCTCATCCACCCCAGGAGCCTTGCCACCGCGGAGCTTTTTGACTACCTCGGTGACTTCAGCCCCGGAGATTAGAGATCCCAACTCCGGATCCCCAGGCTCTGCCCCTCCAATGGAGGACGCGCCAGTGGGATTGAGGAGGTTCTCGAAGTACTCCGCCCACCGACCCACAACGTCACCAGTTGAGGTCAACAGCACACCATCCCCACTGTAAACAGTGTTGGTGGGGCACTGCTTCCCCCCCCTGAGATGCCGGATGGTGGACCAGAATCGCCTCGAGGCCGTACGGAAGTCTTTTTCCATGGCCTCCCCAAACTCCTCCCACGCCCGGGTTTTTGCCTCGGCGACCACCCGAGCCGCACGTCGCTTGGACTGCTGATACCCATCGGCTGCCTCCGGAGTCCCACAGGCCAAAAAGGCCTGGTAGGACTCTTTCTTCAGCCTGACGGCATCCCTCACCGCCGGTGTCCACCAGCGGGTTCGAGGGTTGCCGCCACGACAGGCACCGACAGCCCTGCGACCGCAACTCCGGGAGGCCGCGTCATTGATGGAGGCGCGGAACACGGCCCACTCGGACTCAATGTCCCCCGCCTCCCCCGGAACGTGCTTGAAGTTCTCCCGGAGGTGGGAGTTAAAGCTCCGCCTAACAGGGGACTCCGCCAGGCGCTCCCAGCAGACCCTCACAACACGTTTGGGCCTCCCGGGTCTCACCGGCATCCTCCCCCACCATCGGAGCCAACTCACCACCAGGTAGTGGTCAGTGGAAAGCTCCGCCCCCCTTTTGACCCGAGTGTCCAAAACATGCGGCCGCAGATCAGCTGAAACGACAACGAAGTCGATCATTGAGCTGCGGCCTAGAGTGTCCTGGTGCCAGGTGCACATATGGACACTCTTATGTTTGAACATGGTGTTCGTTACGGACAATCCGCGCCGAGCATAGAAGTCCAAAAACAGATCACCACTCGGATTCACGCTGGGGGGGCCATTCCTCCCAACCACGCCCCTCCAGGTCTCACTGCCGTTGCCCACGTGAGCGTTGAAGTCCCCCGGCAAAACGAGGGAGTTCCCAGAGGGGGCACCCTCCAGTACCCCCTCTAAGGACTTCAAAAAGGGTGGGTACTCTGGACTGCCGCTAGGCGCATAGGCACAAACGACAGTCAGGACTAGTCCCCCCACCCGCAGGCGAAGGGATGCTACCCTCTCGCTCACTGGGGTAAACCCCAACGTACAGGCACCGAGATGAGGGGCAATGAGTATGCCCACTCCTGCTCGGCGCGTCTCACCGGGGGCAGCTCCAGAGTAGCAGAGCGTCCAGCCCCTCTCGAGAAGGCTGGTTCCAGAGCCAGAGCTGTGTATCGAGGCGAGACCGACTATGTCCAGCCGGAATCTCTCCACCTCGCACACCAGCTCAGGCTCCTTCCCCGCCAGAGAGGTGACGTTCCACGTCCCTAGAGCCAGCTTCTGCAGCCGGGGATCAGTCCACCAAGGTCCCCGGAGGGGGGGGCCCCGGCGGCCCGCGTCCGGGCAAGGGAACGCTGGGTCCATTTATCAAGATCATCATAGGGGGGTCTAAGTTCATAAAAGCCTTATAATAATCAAAGTGGGACTTACTCCTCCAGGTCCAGCTCCTTTACTTTCTCAAGATCCTGCTTGTGCCGCTCCTCAAACTCTTTAGCAGCTTCATTCTGTTAAATGACAAAATGTTCTTTGATTCAAATACATTCAACCATTACATGAAAAGTGGACAGGGCGGTTGGTCATTACCACGTGCTGGAGTATTAATCACTACTACATGGTGATACAATTCAACAACCAAATATCATAATGACCGTACCAGATCTTCATTAAGGCTTCTGACAGTGGGCTCCATGGAAACATCTTTAGCGGTTACCATCTCCGCTTCTATTGCTTTCTCCTGGATGCTGGTGAACACCTAAAACAGAAAGAATGAAAACAACAAAAAGCAGAGAGGAGATTACGGGAGTATAAAATGTAGGTTGTTCAGCATGTTCACATTGGGCTCTCTTATATGAATTTTGAACTCGCCTGCACAAACTTGCGGATGAGGCGGTTGAAGAGGCCCATGAGCTGCGAGCTTGGGAGATCGATTTCCTTTTCTAGCTGCTCCACAGACTTGTGCTGTAGTCCTATTCCCAGCAGCAATGCCTGAAGGAGAGCAGTCAGGCTGTGAACACCCACAGAAAACACTTCACAGCGAAAAACAAAAAGGGGCTGGGGAGGTTCCGGGGGGGGACTTACACACTGGGCCGCTGAGAGGGAGACGTTGCCGAGGCGCTTCAGGAAGAAGGTGCGTGCCACCGTTGGGACGAGGTCCATGATGAGGTGGTAGTCCACCATGCTCCTGGAGTACAGCTCCAGGCGTTTGAGGTCGTAGGGGGTGAAGCACGCGGCCAGCTCTGAGCCGCTGAGAGCTGTTGGGATC